>CM069139.1:58473310-59133656 GCA_035221665.1 Okamejei kenojei | reverse complement strand
TGGGTAAGGGTTGTGAGGGAATGCGGATGGGGCAATCAGGGGATGGAATTTTGTAAAACAGCCACCATAGTTAAGTAGACAAAAATGCTGGTGAAAATCAGAGGGAGGGTGTGGGCAACATCTATGGACGCGGAATAGATTGACGTTGGGTCAAGACCCTTCTTCAGGACTAGTGAGCGAAATGGATAATATTGTTGGCATTCATTGCAAAGGGATTTGAGTTTAGGAGCAGGGAGCAGGGAGGTAGGTACTTACTGACAGTTGTACTGGGGGGATGGGTTGAGACCACACTGGAGGTATTGACTTACATTTTTGTGTCTCCTAATATCAGGAAAGACATTCTTTGCATTAGAGAAGGAGAGCTAACGTACAGAGAAGGTTCACCAGGATGATTCCTGGATGGTGGCTTTCATATGAAGAAAAAAGACTGGATAGACTCGGCTTGTGTACTCGCTAGAATTTAGAAGATTGAGGGCGGGGTTGGACAGGCTAGATGCAGGGAAGATTGTTACCGATGTTGGGGAAATAAGTCCAGATCTTTGGGGTCAACACTGTTTAAGGATAAGGGCGAAGAAAGTCTTTTAGGACGAGATGAGAGAAAAAATCATATTTTTTTTTTCACACAGTGGAGAGTGGTGAATTGTGGAATTCTCTGCCAACACAGAAGGTAGTTTGAGGCAAGTTCTTTGGCCTTTATTTAAGAGGGAGTTAGATGTGGCCCTTGTGGCTAAGGGGATCCGGGGGGGTATGGAGTGAAGGCAGTAGGAGGTACAGGATCTAGTTGGTGAATCAGCCATGATCTTATTGAAGGCAGTTGCAGGCTCGATGGGCCGAATGAAGGGCCTTCTCCTGCTCCTAATTTCTATGTTTCTATGGAACTCCTTTTTTTATTCAAACAAAGAGAGTCAAAAATAAGAAAAAGCTTGCTCTCTCTTTTTCCAAACAGGAAAATTGGCCAAACTATTTGTGTGTTATGCCACATACTTGCTATATCCTGCTCAGCATACAAGGATCTCCAGATCATCTCTAATCCTTGGTTGTGACTTCGAGCGTAGGTTAATCTAACTTTATTGCAGTTAACTGTGGTTCTGTCCATTGAGGACGAACGATTGTTGGAGGGGAAAATTACTCCAGCAAATATAATTTACAAGTGATCTATGATTCTAAAATTGAAGTCTATATCGCAGATGAAATCGAAGGTGTAAAAGAATAATAGTCATACAGTACAGAAACAGGCCTTTCAGCCATCTCATTCTTAGTCAAACCAAAGATCTTAGCTAGTCCAATTTGCCCACATTAGGTCCATATCCCGCTAAACCTTTTCCTGTCCACGGACCTGTCCAAGTGTTTTTTTGAATGTTGTTAAAATACCTGCCTCAACTACCTCCTATGGCAGTTCATTCCAGATATCCTCCACACTCAGAGTGAAATAGTTGCCCTTCGGTTCCTATTAAATCTTGTTCCTCTCATGTTAAACCTGTCATCTGGTCTTGTTTTCACTATCTTCATGATTTTATACACTTTATTAAAGTCACCCCTCAGTCTCCTGTGCTCCAAGGAATAAAAACCTAGACTGGCCAACATTTCCATGTAGCTTAGGCTCTCGAATCCTGGCAGCATCCTTATAAATCTTTACTGAATTCTTTGCAGTTTAATGACATCCTTCCAATAGCAGGATGATCAAAGCTGAACACAGTAACCCAAATGCGTCCTCACCGATGTCTTGTACAACTGTAACATAGAAACATAGAAATTAGGTGCAGGAGTAGGCCATTCGGCCCTTCGAGCCTGCACCGCCATTCAATATGATCATGGCTGATCATCCAACTCAGTATCCCTGCTTAGCTTCCGAGATCAGATGGGATCGAGGGCTTGTTCAGGCTTAGTATGGCCGTAGGAAAACATGGTAACTAATGTCCTAACTTGGTTGTCAATAAACCCTGACCAATGGCCAATGTTCAAAAACGCATTTACACCCAATCTATCTGTAACACCACCATCAAGGAAAGTAATGCAAATATAATTGAAATTGTAGTGGTTGTCTGAAGCTAAATTTTATTTAGAATTGCTCTGGACTGACATCATATTCTGTGCAAGTCTTTCAAGTTATAGGATAAACACATTTCAATGCTGTCTCTGTATATATCTTGTATCAATAACCCTTCGCAAATGACAATATTGGAAGGGATGAATGTAGGGAATGGATATCCAACAAATACAGCTTTGATGTAATCAAATTAAGATGTATACTATGCGTGTGATCTTTAATGCATGTGTTTTCTTTAATGTCCCTCTTTTTAATTTTAATTGCAGGATTTATCTCCATCAGAATCTGAAGACCGAACTCCTGGACGACTTCATGCAATTTGGCCACCTCCCAAGCCAAAGGAGGAGGAAGAAAAAGTCGGAGACCCTACTCTCTCTCTAAAGTAAAGGAAGATGGGTTATTAAGGAATCAAATGTTCATAGTTTTAAGTCACAACTTTGCTTGTTAATTAAACATTTGGACATTATAATCCAATGAAACATTTGTAATACAGTTCTCTAAAATGATTTGTTTATATGGTTTTTTTTTTTAAAATATAATAGTCCTGTTTTGTAATAATTTGACATGTCTAAAATTACAAGTAGCTTTTGGGACTAGCCATAACAAAGCTTTTAGAACCTGAATTGGATATAAGAATAACATATTGATGTGGAAGGTTATTTGACTGTTTGTTTCAGTGGAAAAGAACAATCTAGCATGTGTCTAAATCCCACATTGTATGCAATTGGCCATAATGATCAATAAATGTCTTCACTTTTGTATTCCTTAAGCTATTTATTAATAGTAATATGTACTTGTGCAACTTCAGAATCTTTGAGGTATTAAATACTAAGAGATATATTGGGTTAAATTTATGTTTTGCATAATATATGCACACCAGAAAATGTGCCAATCGGAGCGAAAATAAAAATCACACTCAACCGATCAGATGTATTGCCACAACTTAATCTTACCTTGTAAACTCATGTACCTCTTTATGAGTAAGGCATAACAAAATCAATTTGAATTGGTTTTCAACAGCGTATTCCCCTGGTTTTAAAATAGTTTTCATGTTTTAGATCTGCCATTTTGGTGACATCATTTTGAGAGGCCCAGAGAATCTGAAGTCTGTGTGGACAGAAGTGTGAGATAGGAGCGAAAAGGTGAAAATTGTGAAGCGAAAAAATTGTCGAAGACCAGACAGAGATCAGAGATTAGGGGTAATGGGGACTAGGTAGGAGGGAGAAAGGAGACCGAGAAAGATGAAGAGATAGGAAAGAAAGAAAGGGGTACTAATCCCAGGTGGGGCACCAGGTGGGGGGGTGGACAGAGGTGAGGTATGTAGTTTGTTGGAGCAGTCTGGTACCTGAAAGTTGAGAATTCTTCAATATTGAAATCTTCAATGTCTGGTAAAACTAAACTAGTAACAATTTCCCATCTCCCTTTCATCCACCACACACAAAACCTCTCTTCCCGGGTGCCCCACATGGATAATTCCCACCCACTGGATTTTTCCTTCCTTGTCCCCTGTCCCCTTCCAACCTAATTATATATCTCCTCTGGCTTCACAATTCGCACTTACCTTATTCTATCCAATATTTTTTGTCTCTTCTCTCCAGACCTTGTCCAGCTTATCCCTATCAAAAAAACCTGTATACCTAATCTACACTTGCCAGCTTTATCCTGCCCCCGCCCTCTTTCATACTCCCCCCCCCCCCCCCCCCCCCCCCCGTCTCCTCCCACTCCACCACAATCAGCTGATGATGGATCACAACCAAAATGTCATATTTCCTTATTTTCTGAGAAGGGTGCGCAAGATTTTCTCCTTGCACTTTGTGACATTTTTGGGGGTCCTTAGAGCTTCTGTCATATAGTGGATACTCCTTTCTGCCTTCCCTCAATTTCACCATAAACCATTTGCTCTGCATCCCTCAATCTTGATTGGCGATCCTTATTGTAGCTATTGCATGAATTTGCCACACCTTTATGTCTTATCTTTATTTTGGGAAAGTGTCTCTGTCTTCAACTTGGTTTCTTTGCGTTTTCTTTCCAACTGGACTGTGAAAAACTTTGAATAGACACAACTGTGCTAAGGTGTTAATCAGCAGGTCTGGCAGGATTGCTGGTGAAAAAAGGATGGTGACGTTTTATGGTCGGGGACCCTTTCATCAGCTCTGTCACAAACTTGTCGGGTTTTGTGCTTCACCATTATTTGTCTCTCGGGAGGGAAGCTTTTCTCTAATTCATGGTCTTATGAACATAGAAAAATAGGTGCAGGGGTAGGCCATTTGCCCTAAGAGCCTGCACCGCCTTCAATTTGATCCATGGCGATCATCCAATACTAGTATCATGTACTTGCCTTCTCACCTACCCCTGATTTTCCCTTTTGACTCAAGGGCCACATCTATACTCCCTACTTTAAAATATAGCCAATTGAACTGGCCATCAACTGCCTTCTGTGGCAGGAATTCCAGTGAACTCACTACTCTCTGTGTGAAAAATGTTTCCTCATCCTTGGTCTAAAGGAATTCCCTCGTATCCTTAGACTGTGACCCCTATGTTCTGGACCTCCTCAAACTTCGGGAACAATCTTCCTGCATCTATTAAAAGGGGGCTGTATTCCAACCCTTTAAGAAGTTCTGTAAGTTTCTATAAGATCCCACCTCATAGTCTTCTAAAATTCTTGCGAGTAACAAGCCTCGTCTATCCAGTCTTTCCTCAAATGAAAGTCCTGACATCCCCGGTAATCAGTCTGGTGACCTTCTCTTACCCCTCTATTGCAAAGAAATGTCTTTTCTAGATTTGGGACAAAAACTGTACGCATACTCACCAGGTTGTGGTCTCACCAAAACCTGTACACACTGGCAGTCAGAACCTCCTGACTCCAAAACTCCAAATCCTTGTAACTAGATGGGGTCCCTGCACTGAGCTTGCGATAACAATGGTCACTGCTGCCATTCTGTAAAGGTCAGTGTACTCTACCCCTTTGCTTCCTGTCTGCCAGACAAGTTCTCTATCCACTTCAATACTGTAACCCCTAATACCGATGTGCTTTAAGTTTGTTATACTAATCTCTTTTTGTGGGACCTTGTCGAAAGCCTTCTGAAAGTCTAGATATAACATTTCTTTGGTTCTTCCATATCCACTCTGCTAGTTACATCCTCGAAGAAATTCTATAAGATTTGTCAGACATGATTTACCTTCGTAATCCATGCTGACTTTGTTAATGATTTCCCACTTTCCAAATGTGCTTGCTATCCCATCTTTAATAACTGCCTCTAGCTGTTTCCCCACTACCGACGTTAGACTAACTGGTCTGTAATTCCCCGTTTTCTCTCTCCCTCCTTTTTTAAAAAGTGGGGTTGGTTACTTTAACTACATCCAATATCAGGACTACTCCAGAATCAAGGTGTTTTGAAAAATTATCACTAATGCATCCACTATTTCTGTGGCTACTTCCTTGAGTACTCTGGGATGCAGACTATCTGGCCCTGGGGATTTATCGGCCTTTAATCCATTCAATTTACCCAACAGCACTTCCCGGCTAACCTTGGATGTCAAGTCTTATGTCAAGTTTTTTTTTCTCTTCTCATGTAAAGAAAGAAAATCAACATTCATCTTGAATTTGCCAGGGCCATTCTATTACAGCTGTAGCTAGTCACTCTGGCCTTCCAGTATCTGCAAACTGGGAAATTCTGGGTCCCTCAAGCCAACCAGCCCTGTAGTCTATAGGACCATTGCACCCTAAAGCATGAGTAGTGCCTGATGCTGCAAACTTATCAAACACACTGTCCCTGAATTGGAACATAACTCATAACAAGTGCAGTGATTGTTGTAATAGTCGTTGGCTCATAACCGTCATACAATACAGACCATTGTCTACCAGGAACATACAAACATGTCTGCCGACTAACTTGGATGAATCACTTCCTGCTCAGGTACCAGCAGTGATTTGCTCTTTTGGGCAGGAAAGCTGTTTGAGATCTTCCATTATTGTTCTGGTCTTTCATCAGAATCAATATGCAATATTGCGGATTGGGCAGTGGAGAGATTGGGAGATATCTGACATATTGTGTAGATTGTGTGGAAAATGGGTAATTATAAAATTTTGCAGGGGGAAAATAAATTGATGCTGACTATATAAAACAAGGTGAGATGGCTTGATTTCTAGGGTTACAGAGCGATCTGGGTATCTGAGTACTAGATTGCAGAAGGTCAGTATGCAAGCACTGCTAAATAATTCGGTAAACGTGAAATAAACATGTGTCATTTGTTGTTGAGGATCTGTATCAAAAGTGGGGAGTTGGTCTTCTTGCTATCGGTAAATGGTCCAACCAAATCTGAAATGCCATGTTAAGTGTTGGCCTCATTATTTAAGGAAGGATATTAAACTTTTTGGAAGCAGATCAGAGAAGGTTTACTGGAATGACACCTGAATGGGTAGGTGGTCTTGTGAAGAAAAGTTGGGGGGAGAGTCCTTACACAGTGTGTGTGGAGTCTGGCCCGGGTCAGCATGGCTGGGCCACCAGGGGTAAAGTTGCGGGGAAGGCAGGAGCGTTGAGAAGGAGGGGGATCATGCCAGCAACTCACTAAGTAGCTCGAGAGGCTGGGAGCGACTGCCAGGGCCGGACAGTGGAACTGCAACTAGTCCGGGGGCTCGCCAGCGACTTGGGAACTGCAGCTAGTCCCGGGGCTAGAAGGCGACCTGGGTGCTACAGCCAGTCCCGGGGCAGGAAACTTGGTAACTGCAACTAGTCCCGAGCATCGCAGAACTGCAGCCAGTCCTGGGGAAGTGAGGGATCTGGGAACTGCAGCCAGTGCCGAGGCACGCAGGCGATCTGGAAACTCCTGTTTACACGACTAAACCAAACCCTTGATCCTGATCCACAAGCCTTTTTTCAAAATTTAGCAACTCAAAATGGGGGTGCGTCTTCAACGCAGGTGCATCTTCATTGCCGGGAAATACGGTAAGTTGATCAGGGATGTGGAAAGGAGAACCTGGATGAAGAGATGACTGTTTAAAAACAAAGAATTACCAATTTAAGATGAACAGAGATCATACAATATTTTTCTCTCAGAAAGTCATGACCCTGTAATTTTCTTCCTCAAATGGTGCTGGAATACAGTTGGATGGAATCATACTTTGTTCAAGCATCAGTAGATTCTTGATGAGTAATAGGGTAAAAGGTTACTGTCGGTAGATGAGAATACAAAGTTAAGTTTATAATCAGATCATCCTTGATTCCATTGAAATACAACTTTGTGCAGGATGGTTCAAGTGTCTGCTCTTAATGTTCTGCACACATTATCATGATACCATTACTGAGGTTGCCTTGAATGTACCATCATTAATTTCTGTTTTCGATGTGCAGTGGTCCATTCAACATAGCCATTTACACCATCCAACGCCAACATGCAAATGGTGCACTAATGGGTCTGGGCAACACCTTTAACCTCTCATATCCATGGTGAACCACACCACATTGCACTTTGCCAATAACTAATTTTTTGGGTACCTGCATCACCTGGCAATATACACTCATCTGTGATGTTATAACACCAGGTTATCTTTAATGCATATTCTGAGCCATCTCTCTTAACATTCATAATAAGCCCCTTGCCTTTTACAACCACAGGTGACTTTCTTACTGTCTTTAGCAACCCTGTGACCTACTCTTTATCCCTGTCTGAATTTTCTTGTACTTAACACCTGATTCAGCTATGAAGAAGGACAAACTATCATTACCATTTCTGCGAGGTGTGTTACTTCATCATCGGCATGTGCCTTGAGTGAAATTGTTTTCATTTTATGGGACAGGCATTATTTTCTCTTTGAATTTTAGTTCCGATCGGTAAAACATTTTTCCTTTAGCTTTCCCGTTTGATAGCTTGCAAGCTAAATGATCCCACATGACCGTGATTTTTTTTTTTTTTTAAGACGTTATACTTTAGAGATCCAATGCAGAAACAGGCCCTAAGGCCCACCGAGACCAGAGACTACCCCCTTATACTGGTATTCGGGATTATTGATAATTCAAATAAGCCAATGAATCTACAAACCCGCACGTCTTTGGAGTATGGGAGGAAACCGGAGCACCCAGAACAAACCCACGTGATCACAGAGAGAGGTGCAAACTCCATACAGACAGCTCGCAAGGGCAGGATCGAATCCGGGAAAAAAATCTGAAATCTGTTTCTTTTTGGCAGTGTTTTATTTAACCTGACTGCATATTTGTCAAAGAAGGAACTGCAGATGCTGGAAAATCGAGGGTACACAAAAAGCTGGAGAAACTGAGCGGGTGCAGCAGCATCTAAGGAGCGAAGGAGATAGGCAATGTTTCGGGTCAAAACCCTTCTTCAGACTGATGGGAGGTGGGGGAGGGGGGGGGGTGGGGAGAAGAAAGGAAAAATGAAGAGGAGGAGCCCGAGGGCTGAGGGAGAGGTGGGAAGGGAAGGAGACAGCAAAGGTTAACAGAATTGAGAAAATTGAATGTTCAAGCCAAGAGGATGCAGACTCCCCTAGCGGAATATGAGGTGATGTTCCTCCAATTTGCGGTGTTGCTCATTCTGGCCATGGAGGAGGCCCAGGACAGAGAGGTCGGATACGGAATGGGAGGGGGAGTTGAAGTGCTGAGCCACAGGGAGGTCGGGTTGGTTATTGCGGACCGAGTGGAGGTGTTTGGCGAAACGATCGCCAAGCCTCCGCTTGGTCTCACCGATATAGATCAACTGGCATCTAGAGCAGCGGATGCAGTAGATGAGGTTGGAGGAGGTGCAGGTGAACCTCTGTCGGACCTGCAAGGACTACTTGGATCTCTGAAAGGAGTGGAGGGGGGAGATAAAGGGACAAGTGTAGCATCTCTTGCAAGTGCCCGGGGAGGGAAGGGAAGAATTGACAAGGGAGTTGTGGAGGGAGCGGTCTTTGCGGAAGGCAGACAGGGGGGGAGATGGGAAGATGTGGCGAGTGGTGGGGTCAAGTTGGAGGTGGCGAAACTGGCGGAGGACTATGTGTTGTATGTGCCGGCTGGTGGGGTGAAAGGTGAGGACCAGAGGACTCTGCCCTTGTTGTGGGTGCGTGTGGGGGATGGGGAGAGGAGGCAGTGTTGCGGGGTATGGAGGGGGAGACCCTGGTGCAAGCCTCATTCTTTAGTGGGGAGGGGAATCCCCATTCCTCTGAAGAAATGAGGACATTTTGTGATGACCTGGTGTGGAACACCTCATCCTGGGAGCAGATGCGGCATAGACGGAGGCATTGGGAATAGGGATGGAGTCCTCACAGGAAGCAGGGTGGAGGAGATGTAGTCCAGGTAGGCCGTGGGATTGTCAGTGGGTTTTAGTGGATGTCGGTCAGGAGTGTATCCCCTGCAATGGAGATGGTGAGGTCAAGGAATGGTACGGATGTGTCGGAAATGGTCCAGGTGTATTTGAGTGCCGGATGGAAGTTGGTGGTGAAACGGATGAAGTCAGTCATTTGTGTGTGGGTGCAGGAGGTGACACCAAAGCAGTCGTCGATGTAACGGAGGTAGAGGTCAGGGATGGGGCCATGGTACACCGAGAACAAGGATTGTTCGACGTACCCGACAAAGAGGCAGGCGTAGCTGGGGCCCATGCATGTACCCATAGCTACGCCTTGTATTTGGGGGAAATGGGAGGAGTCAAAAGATAAGTTATTGAGGGTAAGGACCAACTCCGCTAGGCGCAGGAGGGTGTCAGTGGATGGGTATGGGTTGCTCCTCTGGTCGAGGAAGAACCGGAGGTCTTTGAGACCATCCTGGTGGGGGATGGAGGTGTAGAATGAAATAGAGTGCATATTTGTCAAACGTGTCCATTGTTTGCTGGTTGCAGGTATAGTGTACATACTTGCAATTCTTGAAAATCCCTCAAGGTGCTGGGTTGAGATGTTTCTTCAGGACCATAACAGGATCCTACATAGAAACATAGAAAATAGGTGCAGGAGGAGGCCATTCGGCCCTTTGAGCCAGCACCGCCATTCAATATGATCATGTCTGATCGTCCGCTATCAATAATCCGTGCCTGCCTTCTCCCATATCACTTGACTCCACTAGCCCCTAGAGCTTTATCCAACTCTCTCTTAAATCCATCCAGTGGTTTGGCCTCCACTGCCCTCTGTGGCAGGGAATTCCATAAATTCACAACTCTCTGGGTAAAAAATATATTTCTCACCTCAATCTTAAATGGCCTCCCCTTAATTCTTAGACTGTGGCCCCTGGTTCTGGACTCACCCAACATTAGGAACATTTTTCCTGCATCTAGCTTGTCCAGTCCTTTTATAATGTTTTATGTTTCTATAAGATCCCCCCTCATCCTTCTAAACTCCAGTGAATACAAGCCTAGTCTTTTCAATCTTTCCTCGTATGACAGTCCCGCCATCCCAGGGATCAATCTCGTGAACCTATGCTGCACTGCCTCAATCACAAGGATGTCCTTCCTTAAATTAGGAGACCAAAACTGTACACAATACTCCAGATGTGGTCTCACCAGAGCCCTATACAACTGCAGAAGAACCTCTTTACTCCTGTACTAAAATCCTCTTGTTATGAAGGCCAACATTCCATTAGCTTTCTTCACTGTCTGCTGTACCTACACGCCAACATTCAGTGACTGGTGTACAAGGACACCCAGGTCTCGCTGTACCTCCCCCTTACCTAACCTAACCCCATTGAGATAATAATCTGCCCCCTTGTTTTTGCCGCCAAAGTGGATAACCTCACATTTATCTATATTATACTGCATCTGCCACGCATCTACCCATTCACTCAACCTGTCCAGGTCCCCCTGCAACCTCCTAACATCCTCTTCACAGTTCACACTGCCACCCAGCTTTGTGTCATCTGCAAACTTGCTGGTGTTGTTCCTAATTCCCTCTTCCAAATCATTTATATATATATGGTAAACAATTGCGGCCCCAACACCGAGCCTTGCGGCACTGTACTCGCCACTGCTGCCATTCTGAAAAGGACCCGTTCACTCCTACTCTTTGCTTCCGGTCTGCCAACCAATTTTCTATCCATGTCAACGCCCTACCCCTAATACCATTAGTCACCAGTCTCCTGTGCGGGACCTTATCAAAGGCTTTCTGAAAGTCTAGATACACTACATCCACTGGCACCCCTTCATCCATTTTATTTGTCACATCCTCTAAAAATTCCAGAAGATTAGCCAAGCATGATTTCCCTTTCATAAATCCGTTGACTTGGACTAATCCTTTTACTGCTATCCAAATGCTCCATGATTACCTCTTTAATTATTGACTCCAGCATCTTTCCCACCACCAAAGTCAGGCAAACTGGTCTGTAATTCCCCGTTTTCTCTCTCGCTCCTTTCTTGAAAAGTGGGATAACATTAGCTATCCTCCAATCCACAGGAACTGATCCAGAATCTATTGAACATTGGAAAATGATCACCAAAGCGTCCACAATTTCTAGAGCCACCTCCCTGAGGACCCTGGGATGCAGACCATCAGGCCCAGGGGATATATCATCCTTTAGTCCCATTAGCCTACCCAATACTATTTCTCGCCTAATGAAAATTTATTTCAGTTCCTCTACCCCCTTAGATCCTCTGTCCTCCAGTACATCTGGGAGATTGTTTGTGTTCTCCTTAGTGAAGACAGATCCAAAGTACCTATTCAACTCTTCTGCCATTTCCTTGTTGTCCATAATTATTTCACCCGTGTCTGCCTTCAAAGGACCCACATTTGACTTTGCTACTCTTTTTCCTTTAACATATCTAAAGAAGCTTTTACTGTCCTTCTTTATATTCCTGGCTATCTTCCCCTCGTACTTCATCTTTTCAGCCCATATTGCTCGTTTTGTTTCCTTCTGTTGTCCTATGAAAGTTTCCCAATCCTCCGGCTTCCGGATACTCTTTGCTGTGTTATACATCTTTTCTTTTAGTTTTATTCTATCCCTAACTTCTCTTGTCAGCCACGGTTCCTGCCTACTCCCCTTAGAATCTTTCTTCCTTTTTGGAATGAAATGATCCTGCGTCTTCCGGATTATGCTCAGAAATCCCTGCCATTGCTGTTCCACCGTCATTCCTGCTAGGATCCCTTTCAGTCTACTTTGGCCAGCTCCCATCTAATGCCTTCATAGTCCCCTTTGTTCAACTGCATCACTGCCACTTCCGATTTAACGTTCTACTTCTCAAATTGCAGATTAAAACTAATCGTCTTATGATCACTACCTCCAAGCAGTTCCTTTACCTTGAGTTCTTGTATCATATCTGGTTCATTGGACAACACTAAATCCAGAATTGCCTTTTCTCTGGTCGGCTCCATTACAAGCTGCTCTAAGAATCCATCTCGGAGGCATTCTACAAACTCTCTTTCTTGGGGTCCTGAACCAACCTGATTTTCCCAGTCTACCTGCATATTGAAATCCCCCATCACCACAGTGGCTTTAATTACATTGTTCATGCAGTTTTAACTCCTGCTGCAAATTACACCCTACATCCGGGCCACTATTTGAGGGTCTGTAAATAACACCAATTAGTGTCTTCTTGCCTTTACAATTCCTCAACTCAATCCACAGTGACTCTATCTCGTCAGTCCGTATGTCTTCCCTCGCAAGGGACTGAATTCCATCCATCACCAGCAGAGCTACCCCCCCTCCTCTGCCCACCTGCCTGTCCTTTCTGTAGGATGTATAACCCTGAATATTACGTTCCAGGCCCAATCCTCCTGCAGCCACGTCTCAGTAATCCCCACAATGTCATATCTACCAACCTGTAACTGAGCCTCAAGCTCAACTACTTTACTTCTTATACTTTGCGCATTCATATACAATACTTTTAATTCCTTACGCATCTCACCTTTCACATTGATCCCTATTACACTTGACCATACTCTCCTATCCCTTTGTGAGCTTCCTTTCCCGTTAATTCTGGGATCATTAACCATTCCCTTTAATCTCTTTCCCTTTAACTCCATCCTCGACTATCTCATTTGACACCCCACCCCCTTAATTCAGTTCAAAACCACCCGTGTAGCAGTGGCAACCTGCCTGCCAGAATGCTGGTCCCCCACCTGTAAGATGATGCAATCCGTCCCTTTTGTACAGTTCCCCTTATTCCAAAACAGATCCCAGTGGATCTAAGAATCTAAATCCCTGCCCCTGCACCAGTTACTCAGCCACACATTCAGGTCCCGAATTTTCCCTGTTCTGCTCTCGCCAGAACGAAGAACTGGAAGCAAATCGGAGATAACAACCCTGGAGGGTCCTGCTTTTCAGCATTTTTCTGAGCTCTCTAAAGTCACGCTGCAGAATATTCATCCCCTTCTTTCTTTCTGACATCGTTTTGTGCCAACATGCAGTACCACATTCCGGCTGTTCACCTTCGCCCTTGAGGATTTTCTGCACTCTGTCCGTGAACATCCTGGATCCTGCCCCCGCACAATGAAGGCAGCACACCATTCTCGAATCCCCGCCTGCTGCTGCAGAAACCCCTGTCCGTACCTCTCACAATGGAGTCTCCAACTACAATGGCATTGCCTGATGTTGGCCTCTTTGGGTTTGGCTCAACTGCCCTTTTAGCTTCGCAAGCCAGACCGCCGCTCAGTGTTTTAACGTCTTCTGTCCCGACAGCTTCTAAGTGGGTGAACCTGTTCACAATAGGTACAACGCCCGGGGACCTTTGCATTCCAAGTTTCCCTCCCTTTCTCACCGTCACCCAACGTCATCCACTTTTTCCCTTCCAGTACCTTAGGTGTAACAATCTCATATGATCCTCATATGAATTGTCACGGAAGAATAAAGGTGCTAAATGACTTACTACTTTTCCATTTGCCTGAGCCACCATGTTCCATAATTGAATGGTGGAGTACACTTGATGGGCTGAATGGCCTAATTCTGCTCCTAGAACTTATGAATTTGCCTACCTTCTTTCAAGCAGATCATTACTTTTGTTCTTGTATCCTCTCCCTAATGATGTTTTCCTTTAGGAACATCTCTACCCATTCCATTAATGGGGACATGTTTGCAAAGTCCATAGGTTGCCACTACTGCAATTTTATGTGGAGTTCTTTATTACATCACTGTTGATTACTGCCCTGCTTCTCCTTAAAGTGGCAATATCCTAAACTCATCAACACGTAGCAACTATTCAGTAAGGCAGGTAGTAAGTATAGAACATTCTTTATTGAAGGCAGTCAACACTCAACTAACAGCATGGTTGATACTACATGTATCAAAAATCATAATATATATGTTTATACCATTCTTAAAGATATCCTCTCCAATATATAAACTAAAGTAAATACTATTGTGCTCTTGGTCATGGGTTTGCAGCACCCACGTCGAAGTGGTGTCTCTTCCTAGTCACTTGCCATCATGATCATATCAATCTATCCTGTCTTTTAGGCCTTTAAACTGTGTGACACGAGGCCATAAAAAAAAAGGATATGTTCTATTCACGGCTTTTTCATGTGCCAGAAACACCCCTGAACAAAACTTCCTTGCACTCTTCAACATCATTTTCACACTAATCATTCATCATGCTCCCTCAAATGTTAACTCCTGCATGTTAGTTAATTTTGTTCATTTCTTTTCTCAGCCTGTACCAATGATTCTCAGCACCTGACCTAAAGTATGAAAATTTCATATTTTTGGCAGATACTTCACCCCTTTTCCTTTGGTCCTTGGTTGCATGTACCAAATTTTGCAACTCAGGGTGCTAAATAAAACTCAATTTTCTATCAACTATAGACCTCCCTGTAACTTTCTTAAACAAAGATATCATAAGCTTATCACTGGTGTAGTGAGGCAAGGGTTCACAGGCACTCCTCTAATCTCCTACTACATTTGATGCTCCCGATGCAGCGTCCTTTAAGTTGGCGAGACACTGTGTAGACTAGGCGATCATTTCGCTGAACCTTTGTGCTCGGTCAGTCTGCTGGATCTTCCGGTTGCTAACCATTTTAACTCCCCCTCACATTCTCACACTGCCCTTCCTGTACTGGGACTCCTCCATTGCCAGAGTACCATACACAAATATAGTTGACATGAGAATTAAGGGACAGAAGTTTAGGGGTAACGTGGGGGGGAACTTCTTTACTCAGAGGGTGGTGGCTGTGTGGAATGAGCTTCCAGCAGAAGTGGTGGAGGCAGGATCGATTTTAACATTTAAAAGTAAAGTGGATAGGTATATGGACGTGAAGGGAATGGAGGGGTATGGTCTGAGTGCAGGTAGATGGGACTAGGGGAAAACAAATGGTCGGCACGGACTGGAAGGGCCAAGAGGGCCTGTTTCCGTGCTGTAATTGTTATATGGTTATATGGTAAACTGTAGGAACAACACCTCTTATTCCACTAATAACCCAATGGTACAGTGCATTCAGAAAGTATTCAGACCCCTTCACTTTTTCCAATTTTTGTTATGTTACAACCTTATTCTAAAATGGATTACATACCTTTTTTTTTATCATCAATCTACACACGATACCCCATAATAAAAAAGCAAAGAATTCTAAACACCTGTTTTACCTTTTTTATTATGGGGTATTGTGTGTAGATTGATGATTTTAAAAAAAAGAATGTAATCCATTTTAGAATAAGGCTGTGATGTAACAAAATGTGAAAAAAGTGAAGGGGTCTGAATACTTTCTAAATGCAATGTATGTATATTGAATTCTCCAATTTTGTAATAATCAATCCCCTGCGCTTTTATCCCACTTTTTTCCCTGCACCCCACCCGAGTGCGCACTCATGTCTCCCACTGTCCTTTCCCCTTTCCTCATCTCCTTCCATGTTTTTCCCACTCACCTAGTTTCACATTTCACTCCTTTTCGTTACTGAGCTTGCTCCCTTTTGTCTCCATTTTTATCGCAAGCCTTTTTCCATCCATCTATAAATCAAAGGATCTCTCACCTGTTTCTACCTATCTCTTGCCAGGTTTGCCATGGCCAGCTATCTCCCCCCTTCTACAATTGTTCTAAAGAATGTCCCAATGTGAAACGTCACCTATCCACGTCCTCCAGAAATGCTGCCTGATCTGTTAAGTTATTCCAGCACTTAGAATTTTGTTCACTGGGGTTATACCTGCAGTCATTTAACCTTAATGTTTTGAATTTTCCACTAAAGTTCTCACTTTTTCCAAGCTTTTAGATGCTTTTAGCTTTTAGCTTTTTGACCTAACCTTTGTCACAATTCAATGTCTTTATTTAATTGAAGATATGAGGCACACATTTTTTTTTAGATTATAGAGGGTATATTTCTGAGGCATGTGCTGAATAGTGCTAATGCTTGGTTGTCTTTTCTCTTTTTCAATTTTTTAAATTACATTTTACAGTTAGTATAAAGCTTTACAGCTCTATTTTATCATGTATTTCTATCAAGGTTATAAAATGTATTAATCAATAAATAGTGATCCCATCACAGATTGATTAAATTCTACTTGGGTTATTGTGCTTTGGTAAACTTCCAAGCCTTCATTATTCACTGAGATTATGTGTGGATAAAATATTTTTTTTGTTTCTGTCTATTAGAACCAATCCTTTCCAGTCCTATGAACTTTAAAGGCAAATAGCATTTGACACTGAAATGCTTGCCAAGGAAACAAATAGTTTTACATGTTGGAATTCAGAATGAACAAACATTATTAATGTTTCTCAAATTATACTGATCAAACTGTAGATAATGTTTTTTTCCATCATGAAAGGAGGCTTATTGTTATGTAGTTTCACTCGGTGTAACATACACCACACAAAACCAGATGTCAGATGGACCACTGTCAACTGCATAGCAACAAAGCACTTGTTCTTAAATAGCTACAAGTAATCTGATATGAGTAATAGAACAAAGCTAATGTTAGAATGCGGTCATGACAAATTTTAATGGTTGGAATTCCTTGGAATATATTTGAGAGGAAAAAATCACATGAAAAGCATGAAACGAAAAGAAAAAGATTGTATTGATATTAATGGATACTATTCACAAACCATTCAGAATTTAACTTAAAACATTAATAAAATGCTCCCCGGTCTCACCACTTATTTATTCGGCAACTGAAACAGCAT
This sequence comes from Okamejei kenojei, assembly GCA_035221665.1. Lineage (NCBI taxonomy): Eukaryota > Metazoa > Chordata > Chondrichthyes > Rajiformes > Rajidae > Okamejei > Okamejei kenojei. The sequence goes on along the minus strand of CM069139.1, from coordinate 59,116,596 downwards.
GTCTGGAATCTCATTGGAGAAATGTCGCATCACATTACCTCCAAATGTGGGATTTGGTTACAGTGCATTTCTGAATTTATGCTGGCCTATTTAGCTCAAAACACTCCTGTCCTGTAATGTCAATACAAGTCCGACACTGCAGAAGAGATCCAAGTCAAGCTGAGTTTATTGTCATATGCAAATTTATGGTGTAATAGGTATAATGAACGTTTTCTTTACAGCAGCATCACAGGCACATAATCTCAGATGTCACACAAAAACATTAATTACTCTTAAATTGCACACAAATTCTACAACGCAATGAAAAGAAAAATACCACAAAAGAAACAAGATATTCATGAAAGATGCACAGTTTGAAAAGCAAGCTCATGTTAGTGCAGGAGGCAGCACCTCATGTAGATGGCAGCACCTCATGTCATGTAGAATTATTGAGCCTGGTCATTCACTTCCGACCATTCCAGCTGCAACCTTGAAAATAGAAACATTCAGATTTAAATAGGGCAAATTAAATCTAGATAATTCTCTAATTCCCCAAGGCAACATAAACTGGTCATTTATATTAGTTAGCTTTCCTCCTATCATTTATGTGTTGTGATTTACAGACGGGCAGTGAGCATGTAGAAAAGTAATATTCACCAAATAGATCTATATTAGACTTCCAGTCGTTTTTGAGATGTCTCACTTCACTTCTAATATTGTCCTTTCCTGATTTAACATGTACATGATTCCCCGTACTCATTATCTAATTGGTAATCCATCAATAAAATGCATCCTGCGATCTTCATTTACATCCATCACCTTTTTTGCCGTATGTTCATAAGTGAAAGTAAATGGAGCAAGATATTTTAATTTACATATTTCTCAAACAATGTAGACATGGTAATCAGAAGGCCAATTTCAAAATTTGGCATGAAAGATGGTGGAGTATGGGAGGGAATAGTGACATAATATTGAGGAAAAGTCTGACATATCATTTGTTGTTAATATATTTGTAGAATAGGCTTGTAAGGAGCAAATTAAATTTAGTGTGGGCAAGTATATGTTGGCTAGAAAACCAGTGGGGTCTTTACTCCTTGAAAAATAAGAGATTGCTATTGAGGAGCAAGGGCATCTAAGATTTCAGATATGGCTAATAGGTCCATAATACAAATTAAGTACTGAGATTCATTTCTGCCAGGAAAGAGTTTAAAAGTAGAGACATAATGTTGAATTTGTATTGGACCTTAGATCACATTTAGTGCTTTGTACAGTTCTACCACCCTTTATATTTAGCTCCTCCAAATAGATCAACCCTGATCTATTTGGAGGAGGTGTTAATCAAGGGAGATGAATGAAAAGGGACGACAGAGAGAAAAAAAGATTAAATGCTGGAACCAAGAAATACAGATGCTGTATATCTGCACTGAAGCACAGACACAGAATATTAGAAATACTCAGCAGTACAGGTAGCACCAGTGGAGGGAAGTACAGAGCTGACATTACATATTGATGGACTTTCATTTGGTTTGAGGGATTCTGACCAGATAAAAAGACTGGTTATCATTTCTGAAATAGACAGATAGACTGATGGAGAATAAGGGGATGCATGTGTGAAAAGTAAATAGTAGCAAAATACATTGGTCTAAATATCTTCTTATGCTGAATGTTCTATTTAAGTGCATTAAGAATGTGTGTAGGAGTCAACCACCTGGCCATTTGATTCTGCTTTGGCATTCATTAGGATATAAGCTGATCAACTATCTCCATGCCATTTTTCAGCACAGTTATCATATCCCTTTGTAGCCTAAATTTCCAGAAATCTCACCTATCTGTATTTGTAATGAATATGGCAATATCCATATACTCATAAATGCATATACTCTATTCATATTCATATACAATATACAGCAATGCAGAAATATGACCACTGGTCTTAGACATATCGGGCAGGAGAAAGATCCTCCCTGCATTTAGTCTTTCAATTTCCATGGCAATTTGTATATTAAAATAAATTCAGAGATTATATTCTCTCAGGCAAGCTTGTCTGAAATTTGATGGTGGAAACTTGGCACGAAGCTTGTTAATACTTCCTCTTCATCTTATCAGGCTGCTCACTATTATTATTTGCGTACTGCATGTAAATAGTCTTGGAGTCATAGAGAGATACAATACAGAAACAACTAATTTGGTCCACTAAATCTGCACCAACTACATTTGCTGAGCTTTGCATAGAGAAGGCAACAATAGACTTCTAAATCATATGAAATTAGCATGGACAGAGAAGGCCACCATGCGACAAGGCTGAAGTGTCATTTTGTCCCTTTAAGGGCCTGTCCTACCAGCATCCGACTCCGTGCAGTGAGCGCGATCAAACCAGCAGCAGGGGCCACGCGGAGGTCAGGTGATCCCTGTACAGGGCCGTTCCCACCAGCATGCGGCTGCATGCTAAGAGCGCGACCAAACCAGCTGCGAGTCAGATAGAATGGACCACGGATAGATTTTGAGTTTTTTCTTCAGGTACTAAAGGTGAATGCTTATTAGTGATTATATTATGAACATGTCTGCTGCAACAATGGTGACTCCTCACATTTCAAATAAGAAAAATACATTAATTCCTTGAATCCCTTACATTTTTCAAAATATGCGCATATATTTTCTAATATACATCTGCAAGAAAGATTTTCTACAAATCTTTACTGAATGTTTAGTGAATAAAACAGCACAATTATAGAAGTGTACACGCGGAGGTGGGATGAGTGGCGCAATGCGGCGCAAAGTGAGGCGAACTTGGAGCGAAGTCTTAAAGGTAAGTTCACCAGGACAGAGAGGGACACACAGAGAGCCGAGCGGAATTTTTGAACATGGTCAGCTTTTCGGAGCCCCGCGCGATGTCGGGATGAACTCCGCACAATTCCGCACGGCTCCGGCGATCGAAGTGGGACCGGCTCCGCGACGCCGGACGGCTCAAGCGACAACGTTAGGTCGCGCTCATCGCATGGAGTTGCATGCTGCTGGGACAGGCCCTTTACTTTATTAACTACCTCTGCTTTTGTTCTACTGCAGCATCTTCCATGTTTTGCAGCCAAATGATACTGGCATCCTTTTCAGGGTAGGAATCGCACCAGAAGTTGTGGGCACAAAGAACCACATTGTGACAAATGCCTGAAATGTTCTCTGATCATTCATTTGATTTCAGCTTGCTCTCGCCATGGTTCCTTGATAGGAGTCATGAACAGACATGAGAAAGCAAATCTTTTTGGTGAGGCTCCATTTTCCATCAGCCAACGTTTATTAATTATTTTATATTGGTGCAAAGGAGCATTTCATTTACAATAATGCTTAATTCATAATTAAAGCATGAAGATACTCTAATTGAACATGAACAGAATATGAAGCCGTTTTAAGTAGGTATATCGCTAGTGTTCTCTATGTGCACCAGTTGCCAGATGACTGGAATCTACGGTTGTTGAAATTGATTGTGGGTGACGAAAGAAACTCGCCTGCTGTTCTAGAAAGGAAACATAAGAGTTAACTCTGGGACTTAATTTACATACTTTTATAACTTCGTATCATTCCCGGGCCAGTGGTTTCTGTGATTTGATACAGTACAAGAGTTGGGAGTGAATCTGACCTTCGAGTCTTAAGGGCCTGTCCCACTATACGAGTTTACCCAAGAGCTCTCCCAAGTTTAAAAAAAAATCAAACTCGTGGTATGTAGAATGTACGTAACGGGTACGTCGGAGCTCGGGACGTCTCTTAGCGGCTCGTAACACTAACGGCAGGTACTCAGGAAACACGGTAAGCTCGTGAAGTTTTTCCAGCATTGTGAAAAATGTCCACGAGAGCCCTGAGTACCTACGAAAGGCTATTACCGTAATTCTCCGAATTCGAATCAGGGGAAACTTGGGAGAACTCTTGAATTACATCGTACAGTGGGACAGGCCCTAATGGGTGTCACCCATTCCTTCTTTCCAGAGATGCTGCCTGTCCCACTGAGTTACACCAGCATTTTATGTCTACTTGACCTTCGAGAGGCTGAACATGTGTTGTAAAGGGGAGAAAGGTCATCGGGGGTAGTATATGAAGAAACAGAGTTGAACTTACAATCTTATTAAACAGCGGAGCGGGATGAGAGGCTGAGTAGCATACCCCTGCTCCAAATTCATATGTCTTTTTTTTTGTAAAATATTTTTATTAGAAGTAAATACATATTAACCATATAACCATATAACCATATAACAATTACAGCACGGAAACAGGCCCTCTCGGCCCTTCCAGTCCGTGCCGACCATTTGTTTTCCCCTAGTCCCATCTACCTGCACTCAGACCATACCCCTCCATTCCCTTCATGTCCATATACCTATCCACTTTACTTTTAAATGTTAAAATCGATCCTGCCTCCACCACCTCTGCTGGAAGCTCATTCCACACAGCCACCACCCTCTGAGTAAAGAAGTTCCCCCTCACGTTACCCCTAAACTTCTGTCCCTTAATTCTCATGTCATGCCCTCTTGTTTGAATCTTCCCTACCCTCAATGGGTAAAGCTTATCCACGTCAACTCTGTCTATCCCTTTCATCATTTTAAAGACCTCAATCAAGTCCCCCCTTAACCTTCTGCGCTCCAAAGAATAAGAAGAAGAAGAAATAATATAAAATCGAAAAAAAAGAAAACATATTATTCGTCACATACATTCTTAATATTTTTAAAATTTACGGTCAATCTTATTTATACTTCTATTTTTTTTAAATTATTTTATAACCGTAGGAAATAAAGAAATAAAAAGAAAAAGAAATAAGAAAAATAAAAAATCAATAAAATGAGTGGAGCATTAAGCAAGATATTCTTCATTGGAGATATATTCGTGATCTATTGTATATAATTCTTCATCTATTCCTTCATTCAGGCTTCAGTCAGGGCCTCGAACCGGACCACCTTAATCCTTTAAGTATTCAATAAATGGAGACCATATTCCTCTGAATTGATCTAACCTGTCCATTAGGACAAGTCTTAATCTTTCCAGGTGAAGTGTAATCCACATTTTGATTGTGGGGGATATGGGACCTTTCCAAAATCTTAGTATTCATTTTTTACCAATTATTAAACTATAACCAATAAAAATTATTTGTTGTGTTGTTAGTATTTGATCCGTTTCTAATATTCCTAATATAATTAATTTTGAGTCTGGAATTAAATTTGCATGAACCACGTTCGAGATTATCTTAAGAATTTCTATCCAAAAATTAGTAATTTTTGTACATTTTGTGAATGAATGCGTTAGATTAGCTTCTAACTGTTGACATTTATCACATATAGCGGAAACATTTGAGAAAATTCTGTTTAATTTGGATTTTGAGAAGTGTAATCTATGTATGACTTTAAATTGTATCAAGGATTGTCTGGCATTTAATTTTAATGTTTTTTTAAATTGTTTCCAAATACGTATACCACTTTCTATTATTGGGTTTCCTCTATAAATTTTCTTATGTATTTTAGTGTTAGCAAATAAAATCGAGCTAATTTCGAAAGGTGAACAGTCTTCCTTTTCCATTTTTAACCAGTTTGGTTGTTTATCTACTTCTTCCAACCAGAAATTCATATTTTTTATATTAACTGCCCAATAATAAAACATAAAATTAGGCAATGCAAAACCTCCATTCATTTTTGATTTACATAGATGTTTTTTAAATTATTCTATGGTTCTTATAATCCCAAATAAAATTGGTAATTATAGAGTCCACTTTCCTAAAAAAATTTTTAGGAAGATATATCGGGATCATTTCAAACAAGTATAATAATTGTGGAAGAAATATCATTTTTATCGCATTAATTTTACCTAGCATTGAAATAGGTAATGTTTTCCAATATAGGATATTCTTAAGTAGTTTATTCAATAAGGGTGGGAAATTAGATTTAAATAAAGAATCATATCCTTTTGTTCCATAAATTCCAAGATATTTGATTTTTTCATTTGCTATCTTAAAAGGATATTGTTGTAATATATGTAAGTTATTTCCCATTATTGGCAAATTCATATGTCTGTTTGTCCACTTGTTGGGAAAGATGTTTGCTATCAGCTGGTTTTGGTTGATTGTTCTCATTATCAGGTAAACCTAAATACTTAAGAGCTCTGAAGTTGTGCAGTTAAATCATGTGTGATTTTTTAGTTGTCGATCCATAAGTTTTAGGTCCAGAAAGAAGGATTAAAATTATTCCTTGCACTTTGAGAAGTTTAAATGAGCATCAAGAAAAGTTTACCTATTTTTCTTTGAAACATAGTTAACAGTTTGTCAGATCTACTTGGGTTTAACTGAAGTTCGGAGATTTTTTGTTTCTCATCTCTAGCATGATAGAAGTCTTTAAATGCATTTCCATAAGGAGAAATTATAGCTTGGTACTTATCTCTTAGTTATCAGTGCCTTTCTGATATCGGGAACCCGATTAACTGACATTTCAGATATGTTTTTATTAAAATTCCCAATCCACTGTCATTTAATCTTCCACAAAACAACTCTCCATTGATTTAATCTTTTCTGTTGCCTGACTTTGGGATTTGTTTACAACCTCAAGATGAAGAATACCTTTAACACCCATGCTTATCATGAATTAATTGACCTCTGCTTTAAAAATTATTAATGATTCTGTTTCCACTGTGCTTTGAAGAAAACTTCCAAAGATTCATGGCCCTCGGGAAGAAAATTGCAAGGGTGACCTCTATTCTAAACTCTCCCACATGAGAAAGCATCCTCTCCACACCTGCGCTGGAGTTTCACATATCAAAATTATAGAGTTGGAATATATGAACTGATGTGTTGATGTTAAAAACTAAATAAAGAGGACTCAAATGCAAACTTTTAAACCTCTAAAATTATTAGAACAATCTTAAAGAATACATTCTTCCTCAAAAAGTTTTAAACTGTCAGGCTCTCTTAAAAAAAAAAAAAGTCAAAATAAGAGTTTAGAAAATCGTTGCTCTACTCAGGTTGATTGTATTGCTCTTACTATCTCCTTGTAGTGTAAGAAATGCAGAGTAGTGTACTGCAAAAAAATCATCTTTATTATTCTGACACCAGCAGAGGGCATTAGCATTCAATTTTCTGCTCTACTTCCTTCAAAATCAGTTGCTTGAGTAATGCTGTATTCCACTAATTTTCTATCAATAGCAAATACAAATTCCAGAGTTGCATTTCAGAATGGAGGATTCAATGAACATTGAAAATCAACAACAAAATGAGGAAAAAGGGTGCATAAATTATATTTATGGATGAATTTAAAATATTCCAGAAGGCTTTCTCAAAGAGAAATCGGCTCACTATCTTTACCCTTTTTGTAGATAGACTAAATATTCTGATCAATGGAAAACAAATCTGTGTAAAAATGTCACCTGCTTCATGCCTGGGCCTACGCAATTTCCTGGTTGCCAAACATTTTTTTCTTCCCCGTCCCGTTCCCATACTGATGTTTCTGTCCTGGGCTTCCTCCATTGTCATAGTGAGGCCAGACGCAAATTGGAGGAACAGCACCTCATATTTTGCTTGGGCAGTTTACAACCCAGCAATATGACATTTGATTTCTCTAGTGTCTCAAACTGAAACGTCACCTATTCCTTTTCTCCAGAGATGCTGCCTGACCCGCTGAGTTACTCCAGCTTTTAGTGCCTATCTCCTTCTTCATGTTACTGCCCAAGGCAATTTAAACGCAAATGTATCTTCAATAGGATTTAGTTTGGTGCTCGTCAGAACTGTTCAAAGGTATAGTTCTTATTTTAAAAATGGCAATGTTAAATATACTTTTTTGCAAGTAAAAGAGATTAGAGGTATTTTAGAAAATGTGCAAACATAGGATGACTGAGGTCAATTTGGTGCGCACATTCCTCTCCTGCTCATTACCACTTTCTATCATATCGTCTACACGTGAATACCAGGATGGCTTTGCAGAAATTACAACATTTTATTGATTTTGGAAATCTTTCAAAAAGTATAAATTGTTATGTAAAATTTAAATGTAAAGCAAAGCAAATTTAATTTATTGATGGAATACGTATTAATGTAATTTAATTAATTATTAGTCTATGAAACACAATAATAACTAAATCAGTTAACCTTTTGTTTGCATTAACAGAATACCATGCTGCCATTTTATATTTGAAACGAGAGCACAAAAAAGAATTAGAGAATTTACAGGTAAGAAATTATCATTACCTTTAAGGGAGAACGAAACAGTTTCTGATAGCTCGTTAGCTTTTTAAAGGTGTTAATTGGGGGAGGGCACTTTGGGTAATACTGGATTGTCCACGACATACTAACCCTAAATTTACTTGTACTAATATTCATAGAAATTAAATTTGTACAGTATGTCAGCCAATTAATTAATAGTTTTTTTTTCACAACGTAATATGAATATTTTGCACCCTAAATTGTTTGAAATGATAGGCTATTGTCGTTAAAATGAGTAAATACAATCTTGCACTGTAATGTAAATCCTTCATATTTTAAGAATATTACTTTGAATTTCATAGCAGATTTTGACATGCAACTTTCATGCTGAGTGTTGCAGTTTTTTTTTTCATGTTACTAATCCTTGCAATTTATTGATACCACAAGATATCGAAAATTGTCCTGAAAATGATATTACCTTAGGAAACATAATTATTTATTAATCTGGTAGTAATTCTATGGTTCCAAAAGATTACAGTTTAAGAGCTTATATAGTATTATGGTATGCTCTAACAGTTTACCTGCATTGTTTGTAATATTCTGGAAATGTAGAAAGATTGATGGATTCGTTTAAGAGGTCATACGGTTGCTCAATGTTGATTCAATTCTGCTGGAAATATTATTCAACTTTAGTACTTAAAATGTCAATGCTATGAAGAGCAAAAGGAAAATTTACTTTTTTTACAAAGCAGAAATGTTTACTTTCAACATGAGGGTAGAATTCTTCACTGATGTTATTTTGGAGCAGGTAGTTTCAAATAATAAACAAAACATATAGACTAAAGTCTGACATGTGTAGGAAAGATGCCTTAGATTTTCAATCTGTTTATGAAAGTAATGGTTTGTTATTATGCAGTCAGAATTACCAGAAATGTTTCAATGGTTAATTGTAATCAGTTATGAAATATACTAAACTGCTTGAGGTGAAAACTGATTTAGTCTTCCATGCGTGCTTTACAAGTATGTGTGGGGGATTTATGACTTAGCACTGCCAATTAGCAATCAGTTGATCAGTGCAACTGTGCCTGAACATTATCTTGTCACCACATTAACTTACAACACTGTCAGGATTTCAATTAACTACCCTTTGTATACATTTTGAAGTCTGCCCACATAACCATTTGTGTCTTGCAACAATTTTTATGGCACCTTAATAATTTAGCAACTGCATGGTTTATACTTTTTGCCTTGCATCTGGACTATATTAGCTTAGACTGAGTTCAAAAACATGTTATGAGTGATAACTGAAGGTACAATTAGTTATTTTCAAAAATTGGATTTCTTGCCTCTGATACTGACAGCCAATGTATACAGACATGTTTTTGATCTGCAAGTGCTCAACAAGTTCTAAAGGCACTGATGGAATAATATTGAATGTTGTAAGAGACTGAATTCACTGAGACACTGAAGTATGCCAGTACTCGATGTTATTAAGATGTAAATCAGATTAGATTCTTCCGGTGTGCTCAGCATGTGGAATCCTTGTTTCTATGTCTTTCACCTCTATCACTCACTTGGCTCGCCACTTTGTTGGAAAGTTTTTATTGACACATGTCTGTTGCACCATTGTGAGACTAAAATATTTGTTATCTTATTTACGAACGTCGGCATGTTGTCAGAAAAGTCTGCATGCCCATGGTTATGTCTTGCGAAAGTGATACCAATAGTTGTAAAGACAAATGATTGCAGCATTTAATGTTTCTGAAAATGAAGGCATCAACTTCATGTTTGGCATCATCATGCTCGGGACCAAGTTTTTGTGCTCTGTTTATTTGGATACCGTGTCAATGGTTTGTCTATTATCTGCCATTCATCAACTTCTCTTTTTATTGATGGCCCTATAGTACAACAACTGTATTCACCGAAGCAATGTGACACTGACTATCCATACTGTCATTACCATCCCCAATTGTTGTCGCTTCATTGAAATGAACTGGGAGTATTACAGGGAGAGGTTGGACAGACTTGCATTGTTTTCTCTGGAACGCCAAAGGTTGCGGGGAGACCTGGTAGAAGTATATAAAATTCTGATAGGCATAGATAGAGTAGGCAGTCAGAACTTTTTTGCCAGGATTGAAGATCAAATACTTGAGGACATAGCTTTACTACAAGAAGGGCAAATTTAAAGGAGATGTGCGGGGCAACTTTTTGTACGCGGAGGGTGGTGAGTGCCTGGAACATGCTGCCAGGCAGATACAATGGTGGTGTTCAAGAGACTTGTGGATAGGCGTATGGATATGCACGGAATGGAAGGATATGCATTATGCGTTGGTAGATATGAGATTGTCTTGGCAGATATTGTTGGCCAAAGGGCTTGTTCTTGTGTTGTACTGGTCTGTGTTCCATTTCACCAGAAGCTTTATGTGTGTGCATTCAATGACCCTGTTTCATCAAGAGGATCCAGCACTTCTGACCTCCAGTCACTGAGGCAGCATCCAAGAATTATAATTCTTATCTCAATGATAATTATACATTTGTCAAATGTATAATTATTATTGAGAAAATAATGCTGAATTTGCCATAATATTACAGTTCTTGAATTGTCAAAATGAGAGCTTGCACTTGACCTCAGAATGTCTGATGTTTATTTGTATCCCAAGGTAGATAGGAAATAACTATCTTCTCATCTTTAATGGCCAGATTTCCTAAAACTCCATTTAACCACTTGAATGTTCTTTTATGTAGTTATATGATAGTAATTACAGGGAGTCTCACTTCTTGTTCTTAGTTATGCAGTGGTTTTTTTTTCTAGAATGAACATGTGAATTAGGAGCAGGAGATGTTCCTCTGGCCTGCTCTTGTGAATTATTATGGCAAATTCAGCATTCTTATCTCTATGATAATTATACATTTGACAATTTGAAGGTCAGAAGTGCTGAATCCTCAATCCATAACCTCAATCCATATCTCTTTCTACACCTGGTAACCATTCAGCCTTTGCTTACCAAGAATCAATCTACCTCATTCCGACCTACAGGCAGGAACTAAAAGTTGCTAAGCCTGTGGTCAGAACAATAAAAGGTGGACAAACGAGGGCATTGAAAACCTACAGTCCTGCTTTGCCTGCATTGAATGGAATGTGTTCAGGGAAGCAATCACAAGCCTTGATACAGACACAGTAACATAATATGTCAGCTTTTGTGAGGACAGTAGCATTCCCACTAGGACCCGGATCTGGTTCAACAACGATAAGCCCTGGTTTATAGCAGAACTCAGACAGCTCTGCCAGTCTAAAGACGAGGCCTACAGCAGCGGGGATGCAGACCTCTACAGGCAGGCCAAGCACAAGCTGAGCAGAGGAATCAGAGCTGCCAAGGAAAGGTAATCTGAGAAGTTGAGGAGCAAGTTCTCAGCTAATGACTCTTCAGTTTGGAAGGGCTTGCAAGAAATCACCAGCTACAAGAGAACACCCCCCCCCCCCCATTAACCCTGATACCCTCTCCCCCCTCCCCAATCATCACTTCATACCTACTCACAGCCTGACTCCAGTCTGCAAAGACTGGGACCTTTTCCACCAACCCCTCTCCAATCACCACTTAACACTCACTTATGGCCTGACTCCAGTCTGCAAAGACTGGGCCCACGTCCACTACCCACCCCATCCTTGCTGCCCAACATCAGTCTGGCCACTTCTCCATCACCAATAGAAATTGAAGAGGTGGAGAGGCTATTCAATAGATATAAAAGCCAGGAATCTCCAGTACCGGACAATGTTTCCCCCTCTACCCTCAAGCTCTGTGCCGAACAACTGGCACCGGTCTACACACACATTTTCATCCAGTCCCTGCAAACCTGTACTGTCCCTGCCTGCATCAACGTATCCACTATTGTCCCTGTACCTAAAAAAGACAAGACTTACTGGTCTTAATGACTACAGGCCTGTCGCACTGTAGTCATGAAGACCCTTGAAAGGCTTGTGCTGGCCAAACTGAAAAATATCACAAACCCCCTGCTGGACCCTCTGCAGTTTGCATACCAGGCCAATAGATCAGTGGATGATGCAGTTAACCTAGCCTACACTTCATTCTCCAGCAGCCAGGGGTCCTTTGCAAGGATTTTGTTTGGGGGTTTTAGCTCTGCATTCAACACCATTGTGCCAGAGCTACAACACTCCAAACTCTCCCAGTTGACTGTGCGTGAACCCCTTTGTCAGTGGATCACCAACTTTCTGACAGACAGGAAGCAGCATGTAGGTTTGGAAAGCACATCTCGGACCCGCAGACCCTCAGCATAGGAGCACCGCAAGGCTGCGTACTCTCCATTACTCTCTACACCAGACTGCCCCTCCACAGACTCCTCTGTCAAGCTTCAAGTTTGCAGTCCTGATTGGACTGATCCAGGATGGGGAGGAATCTGCCGACAGACAGGAAATGACACAGCTGGCGTCCTGGTGCCTTCAAATCAATCAGGAGCTCAATGCGCTTAAGACGGTGGAATTAATGGTAGACTTTAGGAGAGCTTCCCCTCCCCTCCCCTCCCCCCACTCACCATCAACAACACCACAGTCACATCTGTGGAGTCCTTTAGGTTCCTTGGAACCATCATCTCCAAGGTCCTTAAATGGGGGCCACCATTGACTTCACAGTCAAAAAGGCCCAACAGAGGATGTACTTCCTGCGGCAGCTGAGGAAACACAATCTGCCACACAAAATGATGGTCCAATTCTATACGGCCATCATAGAGTCTGATCTCACCTTCTCAATCATGGTCTGGTTTGGCTCAGCCAATAAGCACGACATCTGGAGGCTGCAGCGAATCGTTCGATCAGCTGAGAAGGTTATTGGCTGTAACCTTCACCCCATCGACGAAGGGCCAGGAAGCGAGCGGGTAAGATCATCTCTGACCCCCCTCACCCTGGCCACAAACACTTTGTAGCACTTCCCTCTGGAAGGCGACTCCGGACTGTTAAAGCCGCCACAGCCAGACATAAAAACATTGTTTTTCCACAAGCAGCAGCTCTATTAAATAACCAATGGTCTGTAGCCTCCTTTTGCTCTGGTATTTTATTTTATTCACATGTTTAAACTATAATGTTAAACTATAACTCTTAATGTTTTAATGTATTCTTAATGGTTTACTGTTTTACTTGCGAGCGGAACACCAAGGCAAATTCCTTGTATGTGTACATACTTGTCCAATAAACTTATTCATTCATTTAAGAATATTCAAAGACTACCACTTCTCATTGAGGAAATGCATTTCAAAGACATCCACTGCATAGAAATAAAAAAATTGCCTCATCTCGGTTTTAAATGTGTGATCCCCTTTTAAACATTCTTCTACAAGTCATCGTCTTCAAAATCGTCCTAAAAATAATTCCTCAGGAATTTGCATGTTTCAATCATGTTACTTCTTACACATAAGCGGAGCCTGTCCGAAAGCTGAGCCTGTCCAAAACTTTCCTCATTAGCCAACCTAATAGCCAATTGTCAGTCTCAAAATCCTCCTCTGAACTGTCTCCTATGCATTAATGGACACAAAGTGCCGGGCGCTACTCGGGCAGCCACTCTGGAGAACATGGATAGGTGACATTTTGGGACAGGACCCTTCTTCAGACTTCTATGCATTAATAATCTTCCCTAAATAATGTTGCCATTACCCTATATACAGCCTCACTGCTGCCCTTCTATTCTATTGTATTGTATTAAATTACCCTTGCACTCAATGCTAGCATTTTGTTAGCTTTCCTAATCACTATTCCGTTTCATATCATGATCACAATTTAAACTTGTGATATAACTTCAAGATAAGCGCTCAATTAAGAAAACCAAGCCCAAAACCAAAGTATTACCAGCTTACAATAAATGATTCTATATGCAAAAAAAAAATCCTGTAGATGCAAGTACATCATCGGGGCTATCAAGTGGGCACCTCCCTTCATTGGCGCTTCATTGAGTTAGGCTCATGACACCTCAGGAAGGCTCAACAGTTGGTTCTGGTGCCCCAGAACACCCCCCTCCTGCATCCTATCTTCCACTAATCCTAGCCCACCATTAAGCTTGTGACACCACAAATATCACCCTTGCATAAGACCTGGATACACTTGATCAGATTACAGTTACACAGAAATACACATACTGCATGTCATACGTTTCCTTTCTGCCCCCAACTGACAATATTTCTTCTCCACCAAATCCACCTACTGCCTTGCTCTGCTGTCTCTGACATTTGCTTTACAGCCTGACGCAAACTCTGTCTGCGAATTCCCAGCTCTCCAAATAGCGACATGGTTGATCTCACAAAACCTCTACAACCCACCTCTACAGGACTTACTATTGCTCTCCATCCTTGCTGCTCAACTTTTGCTGCCAACTCTACATATCTAAGCCTTTTCCTTTCATATTCCTTATCCACTAAGTTCTGCCAAGGCACCGTCAGTTCTATAAAATAGTAAGATTAAAGGAGAACTTACCAGTTCGAAGTTTGATCCTCATTTTATGAGGAGTTACGTTGAGGGATTACATCAAGAAGCCCCGCCAGGCACATGCGTGTCATACTTCAAAGCTGCGGCGTGAAAACACAGAAAACGATAGCTGACGTAACATAGTCAGGCTTTAGAAGACTAGAACTACCAGATGATCCTTTCGATTATGAGGGCTGGGAGCGGAGGGCATGTAATCCCTCATCGTAACTCCTCATAAAATTAGGGTCAAACTTCGAACTGGTAGGTTCTCGTTTAATCTTACTATTTTACTTCGGAGTCACGTGAGTGACTACGTGAAGATTTCAAAGCTCTGTGATTTCATGCCGTGGATCCACTCCTATGACTACTACAAACAAAATGTTTTTTATTATGTATTTTTCTAATTAAAAATAAATCAATAAATAAATAAATAAAATGCAACATAGCAAGGAACTCCAATACATCCGGTAGGCTTGCAGTATGATAAGATATATCTGACTGTATACAAAACATCTCCCATTTCTTAATATGACACACATATTGTTTCTTAGTGCTATCTCTCCAAGCTACAGTTATGACATCCATGATCCTATTCGACAGTCCAAAGCCTTGGAACGGTCTGGTCAGAACCTGCAGATCAACAAATTAATATGATCATGTAACAAATGACTTTCTCCTGTTACTGGATGCACCAACAAATTACTGCAGTTGGTGACAGTCATGAATGGCTGAGTTATCATTCTGAGCACCAATGGGAACCATGGCTGTGTAGTCCAGTCCGGAACCACCATAAAGCCTGAGGCGGAGTCCTGCTCTATTTTGATGAGACATTGCCTAATCAGGCAGAATGGGGGAAACATAAAAGAATGTATGTCCCCAATGTAGCGAGAATGCATCCACCACTACTGCTCTTGGATCCGATTCCCATGAAACATATTTAAGCAACTGGTGATTTAGCCTGGATGCAATATCTGGCAACCCATAGCGGCTGACAATCATTTTAAAAACTTCAGAATTTAATCATCCATTCTATGTTGTCATTGAACTTTTGTGACCTGTTGTCTGCCACCACATTGTCTCTACCTGGTCGGTAGATAGCTGAGACCGAGATGTTTCTGGAAATACACCAGTGCCACATGAAGTTAGCCAGATTATCACATGATACTGACCTTATTCCTGCCATGGGATTGATATATGGCACAGCCGTGGTATTATCTATCTGGAGTTGAACATGTAAATTATTCATTGTTGAAAAATAAACTTTTAATCTATAGAATGCACCCTGCAATTCTAAGTAATTTATACCATTCGTGTGCAGGATTAAATCCTTTTGCACACTCCATCTACCACCACAGCTAGACTCGCTGTCCGTAGCTACCCATCTGGCAGCACTCATATATGTCTGTAAAAGCACTGAAGGTTGCTGAACCAAAATGTTTTTGGTAGTTTGTACAATATTGATAATCCACCATTGTAATTGAGCTATGGCTCTGGTTGGTAATTGCATAGGTCTATCAAAATGACCTGCATGTTCTTTAAGTGCTAGTTCTCTAGCTCTTTGCAGACTTTGATAGTGCATTGGTACGAGCTGCACTGCAGGGAAAGCTGCCACCAATTTACCAATAACAGTACCTACTTCCCGGATGGAGGGATTCAGCGAGACTGGTACAGACCTTTCTGATCTCCACAGCCTGGCTGTAGGCAAAGTCTGACATATCAACTGAATCAATGACAAATCCCAAATAAACAATTTTTTTAGGATGGGTCTAACTTGGATTTGGTTGGATGGACCAAGAACCCTAACCTTTCAAACAGGTATTTGGTTGCTGAAACCGATTCCTCAGCTGTCTCCTGAGTGTTGCTTATGATTAAAATATCATCTAGATAAGCCATTACCATGTGATTCTGGGCCTCAAAGTACCGCCAGCACTGGTTTCAACAATTTCTTAAATAACCTAGGAACTGAGATTAACTCATTGGGTAATGCTTTAAATTGCCAAAGCTGTCCCATCCAACTAAATTTCAAGTATCTCCGATACTGATGATGAATTGGTACTACATATTATGCGTCTTTCAGATCTATAGTTGCCATATAACAGCCTTGTGATAACAGCCATTTCGCATTATTGAAGGTGTCCATTTTAAAAATGCCTATACTGAACATAGGAATTTAACTGGTTTAGGTCCAGAATGCCTCTACATACCCCATCTTTTCTCTGTCTGGGGAATATATTGGACACAAATTGTTGAGGATGGTTTATCGCCCTCTCAATTACGCCTTTTTTGGGACAAAACCGTAATTTCATCTTTTACCTGCTGAGTTGGTGCAGAAATCCCCAATACTCTATTAGGCATATTCTGTACAGGCAGATCAATTCCTGACATAAACTGTATTCGAGCTTGACGCAGTGTCTAGTATAAACCGATGAGATGTTATGCAGCACCATTCATCATAACCAATTGCAACCTACCCCCAACCGGAGGTTGTTTCCCAGAATCTTATCATGGACAGAATGAATCACCTGTACCTCTACAGTTGGCCTTTACTCCTTCTTCCCATATTGGGATTGTAGCTGGGATACACAGGTGAGTAATACCGTCGTCCCACTGGCCCCACTCTGCTTGGCCCTGCCCCTGGATCCATCACCTTTCGCGCTGAAAATGACCTGCGAGGTGGCATCCTGGCAGAAGGGATGTATGTCTTCATGAGACGGATTGTTTTGGCATGTTCCTCCAGGTCCATGGAGGTCCACCCCAAATAAATAATCTGGGCTTGGATATTGGTGGACCTACATAGAGCTGCAAACTTCGGGTTCAACGTCGGTTTGATGGCTATCTTCCTGATGCAATTGACCTCAACGTAGGCGTTGCAGAAAAGGGCTAGGATATCTTGTTGAGTACCAGACATCGGTGCCCCCTGAACCTTCACTGAATGCCTGCTGCCAACAACTTGAGGACGCTTTGAAATCTCACTTCTTGTCCCCGCATCGTTGCACTCATTTGTGCTCTTGCCGAGTTCACGGTGGGCATTTTGAGTGAAGCACAGTTTACAGGTGTTCAGTAACGTGTGGCAGTCTTCCATGAACGTATCCTGGAGCTGGTGAGAAGCCATGTAATTTACATTGGTGGCTAGAGTTTTCTCGATAGCCTCACCAGTCCCTTCCGGGTTTAGCGAAGTTTAACACTACGTCCGGGACACCTGGAGCATGGCTCGTGTGCTCTGGAGTGTGCACAAAAGCAGTGACACCAGCTTCAGGGTCAGATTCCTCCTGTCCTGCTTCTCCCGAGTCATGCTCTAGGGAGGTCTCATCCAGCCCTAAACAAGGTGCTGGAGAGGATGATTCCCACTGTCATTCATAAGCGGTGTTTTCTTCTTTGCTGTATGGACCTCTGCGAGCGGCTGTGTGGGGAATCCTAGGGGCATTCGACCCCAAATTTTCCATGGCTCTTTAAATTTGGAGCATTTTCCCCATTTGGTTGAGCCATCCCCTTACCTTTAAATTAAAAGGAGGGAGTCCACATCATCAGACTCATGAGACAAATGAGCCTGAGAGTACTTTAGTTTGGTATTTCTGAGTGCCTTGAAGCACTGGAAATTGATGGAGGCAGTTGAGCTGCCAGTAGAAGAGTAGCGGGTATTGGAGCCGGCATTAGCGCAGCCGTTATCTCCAAACCCGATCTAAATAGCGGTAATCGCGGGAGCCAGCTTTAGAGCAGCCGTTATCTCCCGACCCGATCTATAAGCGGTAACCGCAGTCCCCGCGCATTCCACTCTATTACCGCAGTTTATATTAACAATATATATTGCCAACTCTAGCTGGCTCTGCGAGCCAGACTTACAGAGTTTAAAAAACACTCACAGGAAAGGTTTAACGTTGACTTACCTGCGGGTTACTACTTACCGCTGGTGGAGCTGCGCTCTCCGGCCCATCAGTGCGCCATGCATCGGACGTCATGACGCGCATGCGCGTGGTGGGCTTCTTCACGTAGTCACTCATGTGACTCCGAAATAAGATACACTATCCGCTGACTAACTGACCATAACACTATATCAGGCCTCAAACTAGTAGTTATTATTTCCTGCGGAACAACAAGCTTTCCTCTTAGGGTACACAAAAAGCTGGAGAAACTCAGCGGGTGCAGCAGCATCTAAGGAGATGCTGCTGCAGATGCTGCTGCACCCGCTGAGTTTCTCCAGCTTTTTGTGTACCCTCGATTCTCCAGCATCTGCAGTTCCTTCTTTAAAGCTTTCCTCTTAAATCTACTTGCATCTCCCAATCACTGGCTCCCTGTGACTGGCCTGATTCTTACCTATCTGCAAACTTCCCTCCTCTACCTTTCTCTCCCTCACGGACACAATTGCTACACTCCCAGTCCTGATGCCTACTGAATTCACCTGTACTCTCCTCCTCTCAATTGCTGCATCTATGCACTTCAATACCTGGTTATGCCACCAAGTATACCGACCCTGAGAAAGACTAGTCCTACATCCTGACAAAACTAGTATTGCAAATACATCTCAAATCCACCACCTCATTTCATTCAAATAGTGTTTTTTTTTAATTCATCCAGGCAAAATCGACAAATTCATATTTTCCCATTCCATATTTGACAAATGTTTGTCCACCCCTATTGGTATCCATCCGAGACTCCCTATGTGATCTTTAAAACAAACTCATTGCCAATCTTTGTGTCATCAGCAAATTTAGTAACTGCACCTTCAGTCCCTTTAACTAAATTTAAAAAGTCATTTTTGCCGAGTCATTGGGACACTGTGCACCTTTTCTCAGGACACTGTGCTCCTTTTCTCATGATCTATCTGCTCTTCCTGAATTAAAACATGCGCATGGCATAAATCTTCTGCTACAAGTGGACCTCAATTTGTCAGAAGTAGGTTTCTTCCTTTGCTTGCTGGTTATGCAAACAAATGGTGAAGAAATTATCTCTCTGACTCTTTATTGATTTTAGCATTTATAAAGTCAGGCATTGTGGAATTAAGGTGCAGTATTTTACTTAATCTTCATAGCTTGTTTTATTTCCAATACTTACCCTTTTAAATCCTCTCTGAGTGACTTTGAAACAACTCCAATGAGGCCTTTATTACAACCATTGAGAAGGATTGGATGCCAAGTCCAGAAATAATTTTCTAATGAACTGACTGAATTCAAAAGTCACCTGGAGATAGTCTGACCTACCTTTTAAGTTTTGCAGGAGATGTTAGATCACCTGCTCTCTGAGTTAATAAAGATCAGAGAGTCAGACAACGCAAAGGTAGACCCTTCAGGCATCGTACGAGCATCGGACACCCATTTAGCCTAATCCTACACTTATCCCATTTAATTCCCCTCACATTCCAATTGATTCCACTTGGATTTTGCTATTCACCCACAAATTAGAAGCAATTTACAGGAGTTAATAATCTATCAATCTGTACATTTTGGGGATATGAGAGAAAACTGGAACATCCAAAGGGAACCCACAGCATCATCTGGGGAATGTACAAACTTGATACACAATTAAGCTATGGTAAGACCACATCTTGAATATTGTGTACAGGTTTTCTCCTAATTTGAGGAAGGGCATCCTTGTGATTGAGGCAGTGCAGCGTAGGTTCACGAGATTGATCCCTGGGATGGCGGGATTGTCATATGAGGAAAGATTGAAACGACTAGGCTTGTATTCACTGGAGTTTAGAAGGATGAGTGGGGATCTTATAGAAACATATAAAATTATTAAAGGACTGGACAAGCTAGCTGCAGGAAAAATTTTCCCAATGTTGGGCGACTCCAGAACCAGGTGCCACAGTCTTAGAATAAAGGTGAGGACATTTAAGACAGAGTTGAGAAAAAACTTTTTCACGCAGAGAGTTGTGAATTTGTGGCATTCCCTGCCACAGAGGGCAGTGGAGGCCAAATCACTGGATGGATTTAAGAGAGAGTTAGATAGAGCTCTAGGGGCTAGTGCAATCAAGGGATATGGGGAGAAGGCAGGCACGGGTGATTGATTGGGGACAATCAGCCACAATCACAATGAATGGCGGTGCTGGTTCGAAGGGCCGAATGGCCTTCTCCTGCACCTATTTTCTATGTTTCGTTGTTAACCTGGGTTGTTAGATGCATGAGACACTTGCTCTATGAGCTGTGCCACTCTGCTGCCCCAGTGTTAAGGTCTGCATTTCTGGGTGGGGAGACAAGCTGTTCCTTTCCCTGTTTACTTGGATTCCAGATCCCCGGATCTCTAATTACCATTGGGCAAGATATATGGAATAGGCATATGTTGTGTTTCAGTTTTGACAGTAGAGAGACTGGAGAGATGAACCAAAGTAAAAGTATGAGCTTGCCAAAATGTATCCATGAGCTTGGTCTCCTTCCAACGAAGACTTTTTCTTCTAAGCAGAATCTGAAAAATGATTTAAGAGTATAATGCAAAAGTAACTGGAGTAACTCAGAGGGTCAGGCAGCATCTCTGGAGAATGTGGGTTGGTGACATTTTGGAGTCAGGAACCTTCTTCAGACTGATTTGGGGTGGGGGTGGAAGAAAGCTTGAAGAGAGGAGAGGCAAGACAATAGGGTGGCAGGTAATAGATAGATTCAGTCTTGTCATTCATTATTTATATTTCCTCTCTTCCATTGTTGAAATTAACAATCCCAGTGCTGAATCTTCATAACATTAATTGGTTAATGATTGATGCAGTGTCCGAACAGGCGGTGTGGTCGCCTCACATTTCCAGCAGTCCAGATTCTATTCCAATCCCCAGTACTTCCACGTTCTTCCTGAGTCTCTCACGGTTCCTCTGGTTTCACATGGAAGATGTGCTGGTTGGTAGATTTGTTGGCCACTGTAAATTACCCCCCAAATAGATGGCCTAAGCATCAGTTCAAGACACGGCTTCACAGTGCCAGAAACCCATGTTTGATCCTGACCTCGGGTGCTGTCTGCATGGAATTTGCACATTCTCCTTGTGACTGCATGGTTTTCATCTGGGAGCTCTGGTTTACTCCCATATTCCAACGACGTGTGGGTTTATAGAATAATTGGCCTATGTAAACTACCCCGAGTGTGTAGGGAGTGCATGAGAAAGTGGGATAACATAGATAAGTTGAATGGGTGATTGATGGGGTGCG
Source organism: Okamejei kenojei (assembly GCA_035221665.1). Taxonomy (NCBI): domain Eukaryota; kingdom Metazoa; phylum Chordata; class Chondrichthyes; order Rajiformes; family Rajidae; genus Okamejei; species Okamejei kenojei. The sequence continues at coordinate 59,094,875 of CM069139.1, read as the reverse complement.
TGGACCCACTGGTTCCATGCTATAGCTCAAAACTAAACTAAAGTTTAGCATACTATACTGACAGGATATTCCCTAGGACATTGAGGGAAGTTAGTGCAGAAATAGCAGGAGCTATGACAGAAATATTTCAAATGTCATTAGAAACAGGAATAGTGCCGGAGGATTGGCGTACTGCGCATGTTGTTCCATTGTTTAAAAAGGGTTCAAAGAATAAACCTAGCAATTATAGACCTGTTAGTTTGACGTCAGTGGTGGGCAAATTAATGGAAAGGATACTTAGAGATAATATATATAAGCATCTGGATAAACAGGGTCTGATCAGGAACAGTCAACATGGATTTGTGCCTGGAAGGTCATGTTTGACAAACCTTCTTGAATTTTTTGAAGCGGTTACTAGGGAAATTGATGAGGGTAAAGCAGTGGACGTTGTCTATATGGATTTCAGTAAGGCCTTTGACAAGGTTCCCCATGGAAGGTTGGTTAAGAAGGTTCAATCTTTGGGTGTTAATGGCAGAGTAGCAAGATGGATTCAACAGTGGCTGAATGGGAGATGTCAGAGAGTAATGGTGGATGGCTGTTTGTCAGGTTGGAAGCCGGTGACCAGTGGGGTGCCTCAGGGATCTGTGTTGGGTCCACTGTTGTTTGTCATGTACATCAATGATCTGGATGATGGGGTGGAAAATTGGATAAGTAAGTATGCAGATGATACTAAGATAGGTGGTGTTGTGGATAATGAAGTAGATTTTCAAAGTCTACAGAGAGATTTGGGCCATTTGGAAAAGAGGGCTGAAAGATGGCAGATGGAGTTTAATGCTGATAAGTGTGAAGTGCTGCATCTTGGCAGGACAAATCAAAATAGGACGTACATGGTAAATGGTAGGGAATTGAGGAATGCTGTGGAACTGGGAGATCTAGGAATAATTGTGCATAGTTCCCTGAAGGTAGAATCACATGGAGATAGGGTGGTAAAGAAAGCCTTTGGTGTGCTGGCCTTTATAAATCAGAGCATTGAATATAGTAGGGAAGTAATATTAAAATTGTACAAGGCATTGGTAAGACCAATTATGGAGTATGGTGTACAATTTTGGTCGCCTAATTATAGGAAGGATGTCAACAAAATAGAGAGAGTACAGAGGAGATTTACTAGAATGTTGCCTGGGTTCCAGCAACTATGTTACAGAGAAAGGTTGAACAAGTTAGGTCTTTATTCTTTGGAGCGCAGAATGTTAAGGGGGGACTTGATTGAGGTCTTTAAAATGATGAAAGGGATAGACAGAGTTGACGTGGATAAGCTTTTCCCATTGAGGGTAGGGAAGATTCAAACAAGAGGGCATGACATGAGAATTAAGGGACAGAAGTTTAGGGGTAACGTGAGGGGGAACCTCTTTACTCAGAGGGTGGTGGCTGTGTGGAATGAGCTTCCAGCAGAAGTGGTGGAGGCAGGATCGATTTTAACATTTAAAAGTAAAGTGGATAGGTATATGGACGGGAAGGGAATGGAGGGGTATGGTCTGAGTGCAGGTAGATGGGACTAGGGGAAAACAAATGGGCGGCACGGACTGGAAGGGCCGAGAGGGCCTGTTTCCGTGCTGTAATTGTTATATGGTTAATATGTGTAGAGTGAAAGCACCGACTGCAGTTGAGATAAGTTGTGAGTGAATGCAAATGGAAAGAAGTGGTAGACAAAAATGCTGGAGAAACTCAGCTTGTGAGGCAGCATCTATGGAGTGAAGAAAATAGGCAACGTTTCGGGTCAAGACCCTTCTTCAGACCCTTCTTCAGAAGAAGTGGTGCCCTGTTGTAGTTGCAGGGAAACGTAACATTAGGACTGCTGGAGACCTGAAGTTCAACACAGTTATGTCTATTGAGGGACACAATACCACATTTATCCTTCAAATTGGTTTGTACTTGGTGTATCCGTGCAAAGTTTATCTGTGCAATCTACTGCTTTAGTGACTGCTTCAAAAGCAATGCTCTCTTTTTACAAATGAGTTATTTTCTCTCTGAGTTGCCAAATTTTTGACAATTAGGCTTGGTTAATTGCATTTTTACATCTATCTCCTTGGACAATAGGGAATCAGATTTCAAGAAAACTCTAAAATCTATCTTCAATTAGTTCTTTATTAGTTTCTTAAAGACAATTTAAATTCAGTTAAGGCTATTTTTGAAAGTACAGATTTGTGTTGTTGTTCAGTGTTGCATTGCTAGATCTCTTTGGCTGCTTACTCACAGTTAAAACTTCAACCAAATTGTACACATAAACACATATTTTAGCTCTCTTCAAAGGAAAGTAATCTTTCAGAGAAAAGGTTATTTGTCACAAATAAAATGCTTGTATGGCTCTGAGACAACTTAAGAAACATATTTTCTTTTGTCCTATCTGGCAAAAGTAAATTCAACCATTAATCAGTGTTACATGTTACATTTTCCAAGAACTCCCAGGCGCACAGGGTCAAGCATATTGCTCGCCAACAAGGCAATGCCTTAAGATGGATCAATATCTGCCAAATCGTACTAAACTCCTTTTCAGTTATTGTCTAATGCCAAGAATATTTCTGCATGATTAAACTTTATTGTAAAGTAAGTAATGCTGTAATATTGCCTATGTAAATGATATACAACAAAGTAAAGGGAAAATGGAAATTGATTATTACAGGCAGCAATAATGGGAGGTTTTTGTTAATAGATTCAGTCATCTTAGATATTATCTCAATAAATGTGATTGTGTAGGTTACATGAGAGTTTACATTAGTTATGGGTGGAAAGACAGTGTTATAAGGAAGCACTGCTGTACGTCCCCTTAGTTGCTTTCTGTCAATGGCACCCTATCCCTTGTCCTACGGATTTGGTCAGTGTTCCTGGTGACTACGTTTGCAGGAAGTGTGTCCAGCTACAGCTCCTGGCAGATCGCATTGAACGATTGGAGCTGCGGTTGGGTTCATACTGGAGCATCCACGATGCTGAGAAACTTGTGAATAGCACTACAGTGAGTTAGTCACACCGCAGGTAAAAGTTAAGCGGACAGAAAGGGAACGGGTGGCCATTAGCCAGTGTAGCAGTAGGCAGGTAGTGCAGGAGTCCCCTGCGGTCATCTCCCTCCTAAACAGATATACCATTTTGGATACTGTTGGGGGAGATGGCTCATCAGGGGAAGGCAGCAGCAGCCAAGTTCATGGCACCATGAACCATGCACCATGAACAGAGCACCATGCTCTGCGGCATGGGAGGGGAGAAAAAGGAGTCGAAGGGCAATAGTAATAGGGGATTCAATTGTAAGGGGAATAGATAGGCGTTTCTGCGGCCGCAAACAAGACTCCAGGATGGTATGTTGCCTCCCTGGTGTCAGGGATATCACTGAATGGCTGCAGAACATTCTGGAGGGGAAGGGTGAACAGCCAGCTGTCGTGGTGCACATTGGCACCAATGAAATAGGTAAAAAACGGGATGAGGTCCTACAAGGCGAATTTAGGGAACTAGGAGATAAACTTAAAAGTAGGACCTCAAAGGTAATAATCTCTGGATTACTACCAGTGCCACGTGCTAGTCAGAGTAGAAATAGGAGGATATTGCAGATGAATACGTGGCTTGAAAAATGGTGCAAGGGGGAGGGATTGGGCATTGGAATCAGTTCTGGGGGAGGTGGGACCAGTACAAACAGGACGGTCTGCACCAGGGCTGGAATGGAACCAATGTCCTTGGGGGAGTGTTTGCTAGTGCTGTCAGGGAGGATTTAAACTAATGTGGCAGGGGCATGGGAGCATGAGGAGAGAGACAGAGGGGTGTAAAATGAGGGTAGAAGCAATAGGTAGCAAGGTGAAAAGTAAAAGTGGCAGGCAGAAAAATCCAGGGCAAAAATCAACATAATTGTATAAGGGGTAAGAGTGTTGTAAAAACAAGCCTGAAGGCTTTGTGTCTCAATGCAAGGAGCATTTGTAAGAAGGTGGATGAGTTCAATGTGCAGATAGTTATTGATGAATATGATATTGTTGGGATCACAGAGACATGGCTCCAGGGTGACCAAGGCTGGGAGCTGAACATCCAGGGATATTCAATATTCAGGATGGATAGACAGAAAGGAAAAGGAGGCGTAGGGTTGCTGGTTAGAGAGGAGATTAATGCAATAGAAAAGAAGGACATTAGCTTGGAGGATGTGGAAATGATATGGGTAGAGCTGCGAAACACTAAGGGGCAGAAAATGTTAGTGTGTAGTACTACACACTAACAGTAGTAGTGGAGTTGGGGATGGCATCAAACAGGAAATTAGAAATGTGTGCAACAAAGGTAAAACAGTTATAATGGGTGACTTCAATCTACATATAGATTGGGTGAATCAAATTGGCAGGGGTGCTGAGGAAGAGGATTTCTTGGAACGTATGCGGGATAGTTTTCTAAACCAACATGTAGAGGAACCAACGAGAGAGCAGGCTATTCTAGACTGGGTATTACGTAATGAGGAAGGGTTAGTTAGCAGTCTTGCTGTGCGTGCCCCCTTGGGCAAGAGTGACCATAATATGGTTGAGTTCTTCATTAGGATGGAGAGTGACATTGATAATTCAGAAACAAGGGTTCTGAACTTAAAGAAAGGTAACTTTGAGGATATGAGACGTGAATTGGGCAAGATAGACTGGCAAGGGATTCTTAAAGGGTTGACGGTGGATATGCAATGGAAGGCATTTAAAGACTGCATGGATGAACTACAACAATTGTTCATCCCAGTTTGGCAAAATAATAAATCAGGGAAGGTAGTGCATCCGTGGATAACAAGGGAAATCAGGGATAGTATCAAAACAAAAGATGAAACATACAAATTAACCAGAAAAAGCAGCTTACCAGAGGACTGGGAGAAATTCAGTCCAGCAGAGGAGGACCAAGGGGTTAATTAGGAAAGGGAAAATAGATTATGAAAGAAAACTGGCAAGGGACATAAAAACTGACTGCAAAAGTTTTTATAGATATGTAAAGAGTAAAAGGTTAGTTATAACAAATGTAGGTCCCTTGCAGTCAGAAACTGGTGAATTGGCCATGGGGAACAAGGACATGGCAGACCAATTGAATAACTACTTTGGTTCTGTCTTCACTAAGGAAGACATAAATAATCTGCCGGAAATAGCAGGGGACCGGGGGTCAACTGAGTAAAATCCAGGTTAGCCGGGAAGTGGTGTTAGGTAAATTGAAGGGATTAAAGGCCGATAAATCCCCAGGGCCAGATCGACTGCAGGGCCAGATCGAAATAGTGGATGCATTAGTGATAATTTTTCAAAACTCTTTAGATTCTGGAGTAGTTCCTGAGGATCGGAGGGTAGCTAATGTAACCCCACTTTTTTAAAAGGGAGGGAGAGAGAAAATGGGGAATTACAGAACAGTTAGTCCAACATCGATAATGGGGAAAATGCTAGAGTCAGTTATTAAAGATGGGATAGCAGCACATTTGGAAAGTGGTGAAATCATTGGACAAAGTCAGCATGGATTTATGAAAGGTAAATCATGTCTGACGAATCTTATAGAATTTTTCGAGGATGTAACTAGTAGAGTGGATAAGGGAGAACCAGTGAAGTGTTATATCTGGACTTTCGGAAGGCTTTCGACAAGGTCCCACATAAGAGATTAGTATACAAACTTAAAGCACACGGTATTGGGGGTTCACTATTGATGTGGATAGAGAACTGGCTGGCAAACAGGAAGCAAAGAGTAGGAGTAAATAGGTCATTTTCAGAATGGCAGGCAGTGACTAGTGGGGTACCGCAAGGCTCAGTGCTGGGACCCCAGCGATTTACAATATATATTAATGATCTGGATGGGGGAATTGAATGCAACATCTCAAAGTTTGCAGATGACACGAAGCTGGGGGGCAGTGTTTGCTGTGAGGAGGATGCTAGGAGGCTGCAAGGTGACTTGGATAGGTTGGGTGAGTGGGCAAATGCATGGCAGATGCAATATAATGTGGATAACTGTGAGGTTATCCACTTTGGTGGCAAAAACAGGAAAGCAGACTATTATCTGAATGGTGGCCGATGAGGAAAAGGGGAGATGCAACGAGACCTGGGGGCTAAAGGGATCAGGGGGTATGGTGAAAAGGCAGGTAGTGGATATGGAGTTGGATGATCAGCCATGATCATATTGAATTGCGGTGCAGGTTCGAAGGGCTGAATGGCCTACTCCTGCACCTATTTTCTATGTTTCTTTGTCCTGACCTGGCCAAGGACCATTTCCAGTGAGGTAACAAACCTGATGTTTATCAAGTGACAGCTTGAGAGTAAAAAAAGCACCAACAAATTAGAACATGGAACAGTTCAGCACAGGATCAGGCCCTTCAGCCCACAATGTTTGTGCCGAACATGATTCCAAATTATACTGACCCATATCCCTTTATTCCTTACACTTCCATGTGCCTATCTAAAAGCTTCTTAAACGCCGCTATTGTATCTGCCTCTACCACCACCCGTGGGGGTGTTCTGGGCCGCCTCCACTCTGCATTAAAAAAAGACTTTACCCGCACAACTCCATTAAACTTTTCCCCACTCACTTTATAGCTATACCCTCTAGTGTTTTCAACCTGAAGAAAAAAAAGATTCTGACTAACTAGGCCTCTCATAATTTTATATGCTTCTATCAAATATCCCCTCAACCTCCAACGTTCCAGAGAAAACAATCTAAGTCTATCCAACCTCACCCTATAGCTGAAATAATCTGATCCTGACGGCATTCTGGTAAAAATTTCCACACTATGAACAAAATAGACCTTTCAACTCTGCCCTAAATTGTGCTCTGTACTGGTTCTGTCTTTGAACTTCTCAATAATTTAAGCTAGGAGGACAATCAAAATAGACTTGTTTTTTAATGAACAATGTTAATCTTTTATGGCTGCCCTTTGAGAATGAGGGAGTACTTATTTATGAAATTATGATTTTGTTTTCATGTCATTTATCAATGTATAAAATGACTACTTTTAATATAGCATGAGCTTTGGGGATAGATTTAAATACATGTTGTATACCTATTTATTAGTATGGTTATAGATATTCATATTTAATGGCTCACAATCCGCCCCACAGTTCTTATTGATTTTGTGGAGCAGGTAATAAATAGGGGAAATGAAAAGCAACTATGTCTTCCCGCTTTGTCATGTTGTATCCTTTAGAATTTATTAAACGATCTTTAAAGCAGCAAAGAAAATTCAATAATGCTACTGTTTCCCATTGTTTCCAGAGAATAGGCTAGTAGTGACATGTGTTACTCATATTGTTTATCATTGCTATTTGTTAGAGCGTGTTATATATTTGTCACTTTCCATGTTACATATTTCCGGAATATAATGGTCAGCTGTGGCTTAAAAGTCATACGATTTGCCACCAGAAAGATATTGAAGACCACAGGCCTGCTTTATCTGAGCACTTGGTATTAACTGATTTCACTACCAGAAGCCTGGTTCCTTCACAGGTCGTGTTGTGTGGTGAATGAAAATTAGAGTCTTGGGTGGGGATACACGGAACTGCAGATGCTGGCATTTTGAGTAAAAGGCAAAGTTCTGGAGCAACTCAGCAGGCCAGGCAGCAGCTGGACATGGGCAGGCGATGTTTTGAGATTCAACTATTTTTCCAGACTGATTGCATTAGGAGGGAGAAAGTTGGAAAGGAGGTGGGGCAGACAAAGCCTGGCGAGTGATAGGTGGATACAGGTGTGGGGGGGCGGGGGGTTTGATTAGAAGATGGGTGAGCAAAGGCTAGAGATGAAAAGGAGATGAGGAATGTCAGAAAGGTAAAAAGAGAAGCAAAATGTAGGGCCATGAAAAAGGTATATTGTGGAAGAGAACGGGGTGGGGGGTGGATGTGGAGTAGGATAGCAAGAGAGAGAAAAATGGGTGTGCACCAGGATGTTGGGAGGCACAGGAAAGAAAGGTGGGGAGTACGATTTGGAGAATTCAATTTTCATACCATTGGGTTGTAAGCTTTACACGTGGATTACGAGGCGCTGTTTCTCCAATCCTCACTGGCAATGAAGGAGGCCCAGGACAGAAAGGTTAGTATGGGAAGGGGAATTAAAATGGTTAGTAACTGGGAGATCCAGCAGGGTCTTGGTGGACCAAACGCAAGCATTCGGTGAAGTGGTCGCCCAGTCTACGTTTGGTCTCACCAATGTACAATGTATGAGGGCATATCGGGAACACCAGATGTAGATGAGGTTAGTGGAGGTGCATGTGACTCTCTGTCTCACCTGGAAGGGCTGGTGGGTTCTCTGCATGGAGGCGAGGGAGAAAGTGTAGGGACAGATATATCTCCTACACTTGCGGGGTAAGTTCCTGGGGAAGAGACAGTTTGGCTGAAAGTGATGAGTAAACCAAGAAGATGCGGGAATGGGTGGGAAGGACGAGGTCTCCACAGAAAGTGAAAAGAGATGGAGATGGGAAGATGTAACTGGTGGTTGGATCTTGTTGCAGATGGCAAAATGATATGTCGAATGCAGAGACTGATGGGGCTAAAAGTAAGCATCAGAGGAACTCTATCCTTGTTCCCACTGGGGGGAGAGGGAACAAGGGTAAAACCGTGGGACAGATGGGAGACATGGGTGAGTAATTCATCCACAACAACCTTGGGTGGTTTTTAAATTTGTGAAGTAAATCTGATTTATAGAAGCACAGTAAAACTCAATTAAACAGATACTTTTGGAACTCTGATGGTGCCAGACAGGTGGATTTTCTAGATTATTGGATGTTATTCTGATTAATCCACTACGCACTATATTCTAATATTTTTAATGGTATACAGCAGTATTAGAGATTATGACGGGTGGGTTTAAAGGGAGAACTTGGAGTTTCAAGACAAGTGGAAAAAGGGATGCTAGTGAGTTTAAATGGAGCATGGGAAATGTGACCACATCGCGTTAAAATGAGGCTCCGGAAACAGGGCCGAGTGAGTTTAGAGGGGAGCATGAGAAACGGGGCCTTGAAGTGTTTAAAGGGAGTAGGGGAAACAGAATTAATGAATTAATTAATAAGTTTATCGGCCAAGTATTCACATATAAGGAATTTGCCTTGGTGCTCAACCCGCAAGTGACATGACATACAGTGACAGTTAGGAATGACACATAAAACATTAAACATTAATAATAAGACATTATTCATTAAACATGTGAATTAAATAAAATACCAGAGCAAAAGGAGGCTACAGATTTTTGGTTATTGAGTAGAGCTACTACTCGTGGAAAAAAGCAGTTTTTATGTCAGGCTGTGGCAGCTTTAACAGCCCGTAGTCGCCTTCCAGGGGGAAGTGATTCAAAGAGTTTGTGGCCAGGGTGGGAGAGGTCGGAGATGATCTTACCCGCTCGCTTCCTGGCCCTTGCAATGTACAGTTCGTCAATGGAGGGAAGGTTGCAGCCAATAACCTTCTCAGCTGATCTGACGGTTCGCTGCAGCCTCCGGATGTCGTATTGGCGGCTGAGCCAAACCAGACCACGATGGAGAAGGTGAGGACAGACTCTACAATGGCCGTATAGAATTGGACAATCATTGCCTGTGGCAGATTGTGCTCCCTCAGCTGCCGCAGGAAGTACATCCTCTGTTGTTCCTTTTTGACTGTGGAGTCGATGGTGGTCCCCCATTTAAGGTCCTTGGAGATGATGGTTCCCAGGAACTTAAAAGACTCCACAGATGTAACTGTGGTGTTGTTGATGGTGAGTGGGGTGAGGGGAGAGGGAGCTCTCCTAAAGTCTACAATCAATTCCACTGTCTTAAGTGCATTGAGCTCCAGGTTGTTGCGATGGCACCAGGAAGCCAGATGTGGCACTTCCTGTCTATAGGCAGATTCCTCCTCATGCTGGATCAGTCTAATCAGGGTTGTGTCATCTGCAAACCTGAGAAGTTTGACAGAGGAGTCAGTGGAGGGGGGGGTGTGGGAGGAGGGTGTCCCCCCTCCCATTGGTACAGAGCTTTTGCACTTTTCAACTTGAAATTGTGCTATATGGTGCATACTGTAGAGAGTCTTTTAACTTACACTTGAATGCAATATATATGCTTTAAATTGGATTAGCTATGAATAAGGTTAGAGTAAATTACATTCCTAATTACATTCCACAGTAGAGCCCAGGCTCTGATCAACAGGTGCAGCACATGAATGATCTTAGTGTATTCATGTATGGATATCAGATTATAATCAAGCACTTGGCCCATGTTGACCAACCTGGGTCTCACTGCACACCTGGTAATACTCCTGGCCCTGACTCCAGTTGCATACCTTCTCTCATTCCTGTCCCTGAGTCCAGCCTTACACCTGGCTCCCTATTCTACCCTGATCATAGCTGCTTACCTGCTTAGGCTCCCAGTGCTGAACACGCACCTGGTCCCAGCTTTGACTGCACACCTAGTACTATTCCAGACCCTGACTCTGGATGCAAACTTGGCCTTGCTCCTAGCCCCTTTGCACTGACAATATAGCTGGCCCACACATAAAGCCCCATATCTGACCCCCGGACTTAACCTATTACTTTCGTCCACAGGTGCTTATCTAATGCAGTAATCCTTTATGGGGCACTTCACAGATCAAATTATGGATAACAAAATTTGCTACATTCATTGGCTTCCTTGTTATCTAACATGCTAGTTACTTTGTCAAAGAAGTCATCAATTGGTTGAACAGAATTCCCATCCATAAAATTATACTCACTCAGCTGTATAAGTATTCTGATACCATTTCTTTCATTTTCGTAACAAACTGTCCTGAAGTCATTTTCACCCCCAATATTTTCAGTATTTTGCTGTCTTCCTCTCAGCTGGGACTTTTCCGAAATGCAAAGTCCAATAATTATATATTTAAGCAATATTATTCTATTAACTGATCTTGAGAGTACATAATATTTTCTGTGGTATTCATAACACAACAATGATAAAAAGATCTTTGTTTTTTGTTTGCACCTACCAACATGCATACATTATTACATTACAGTTAATATGTACCGAGGGCAAATTTTTGTTCCAAAGCTCCCCATTCACAATTATTTTTACATTGAAGTGATTCAAATCCAAGTGAAGTTTAAATGGCATCATAAAAGTAAAACCTCCAGAATGGATGATATTCATTATGTGGTTGGTTGGGGTCAGTATCAGCACAATTACTATATTAAACATAGAAACATAGAAATTAGGAGCAGGAGTAGGCCATTCACGACAGAGAAATTTGTGATCAGTGTGAGAATTTGGTGAAATGCGTAATTCTCACGCTCAGTGCATGGGAGTTGGCAGCCCTGCCTCTCTATCCCCTCTCTCTCTCTCTCTCTCTCTCTCTCCCCCTCCCTCTCTCTCCACTTCTCTCACTCCACCTCACTCTCTCCCCCTTTCTCTCTCCCCCTCTCTCCCCCTCTCTCTCTTCTTTATGTCCCCCTCTCTCTCCCCCTCACTCCCTCCCTTCTCTCTCCACCTCTATTTCTCTCCCCTCACTCTCTCCCTCCCACCTCACTCTCTTCCCTCTCTCTCTCCCCTCTCTCTCTCCCCCCTCTCTTCCACCTTATCCTCTCTTCCACCCTATCCTCTCACCATCTCTCTCCCCCCTCCCCCTCTCTCTCCCCTCTCTCCTCTCACCCCCCTCTCTCCCCTGTCACCCCCACTCTCTCCCCTTCCCTCTCTCTTCTCTCTCCCCCCCTTTCTCTCTCCTCTTTGCCCTTCTCTTTCTCTCTCTCTCCTCTCTCCATTCCCCTCTCTCTCCCCCCTCTCTCTCTCCCTCTCCCTCCCCTCTCTCTCCCCCTCTCTCTCCCACTTTCTCTCTCTTCCCCTCTCCCTCTCCCCCCTCTCTCTCTCTCTCTCTCCCCACTCCCCTCCCCCTCTCTCCTCTCCCTCTCTCTCCCTCTCTCTCTCTCCCCTTTCTTCTCTCTCTCCCCCTCTCTCCCCTCTCTCTCCCTCTCGCTCCCTCTCCACACACTCTCCCATCTCTCCCTCCTCCTCTCTCTCTCTCTCTCTCTCTCTCTCTCATCTCTCTCTCCCCCTCTCTCTCTCCTCCTCTCTCCTCCTCTCTCCCCTCTCTCCCCTCTCTCTCCCCCATTTCTCCCTCCCACCTCACTCTCCCCCTTGCTCTCTCCCCTCTCTCTTTCTCCTGTCTCTATCTCCTCTTTCTCTTTGCCCCATCTTGCTCTCTCTTTCCCCCTCTCTCTCTTTCCCCTCTGTCTTTTACCAACCCCCTCCTTCCCCCTCTCTCTCCCATTCTCTCCTACCCTCTCCTCCCCCTCCACCCCCTCTCTTCCCCTCTCTCTCTTCTCTCTTTCTTCCCTCTCACCCCTCTCTCTCTCCCCCCCTCTCCCACCTCACTCTCCCCGTTCTCTCCCTACCTCTCTCTCTCCCCCTCTCTCTCCCACTCTCCCTCTCCTCTCACTCTTCTCTATCCCCATTCTCTCCCTCTCTGTCTCTCCCCTCTCTCTTCTCTCACCCCCTCTCTCTCTCCCTCCTGTCTCCCTGTCTCCTTCCCCTCTCTCTCTCCGCCTGCCTTTGAGAGTCTCTGTCCCTTCGGCACAGAGACTCTCACGGCAGCGGCGTAACGCTTCCAACTCCTCCGACGGCCCGGGATTCTTGCACTGCTCCATCGCCGGAGCTGCAGCGAGAGTCCCGGGCCGTCAGAGGCGTCGCCAGCCCCGCAAACACTCGCCAGCCCCGTTCCCGGCAATTGTCCCCGGCAAACACTTGCCAGCCCCGCAAACACTCGCTAGCCCGGCAAACACTTGCCAGCCCCGGCAAACACTCGCCAGACCCGGCAAACACTCGCCAGCCCCGGCAAACACTCGCAAGGCCCGGATCCCCGTCCGCATCTGTCTCCGCTGATGCCTGTGCTTCCATCCCTTCCTCAGCCCCGGCTCTCCAACACCCTTGTGAGGGCGTGAGAATTTGTTAAAATGCGTGATTTTCACGCTCAAAGCGTGAGAGTTGGCAGCCCTGTTAAGACCAATAATCCTTGCCTTTTTGCGTACAGGGACAATAGTAGAGACTTTGAAGCAGGCAGGGACAGTACATGTTTGCAGCGACTCGTTGCTACCTTGTTCTGATTTTAGAAGCGTGGGAAATGGGACCTGGTGAGTTTACAAAGAACATGGGAAACAGGGAACATGGGAAACAGGGCCCTGATGTGGAGAAAGGGACGTGGGAAACGGCCTGGCAAGTTTATTGGGAACATGGGAAATTGGGCCCTAATGAGTTTAAAGGGAGTGAAGGAAACAGAGCCTTGGTGAATTTAAAGGGAATGTTTAAAACATCACCCAGTCGGATGCTGAACTATCTGGACATACAAACAATCGGATAGTGAATTATCCAAGTTTTACAATTAAACAAAAAATCACTTGCAAATCTATCAGAATAGATTCAGAGATGGTTTTAATACTATATGCTTTATCACTGAGTAGAGAGAATAGCACAGCTACAGTATGTGATAAAAGTATTTTCAAGGCAATGGTTTTAAAAGATCACAAATGAAAATATTTGTGTTAAGTGAGCAGAAAATAAATGCCCACTGACTATTTTATTTTATGCTGTGAAGAATTAAAAGGGACACAAATTATATGTATTTGCATGCTGAATATCAGCACAGGTATTTACCCATGCTTGTCAGTGTGACAGATTGGTACAATCTGGGTTAACAACTTTACAAATGTAAAGATTTGTCCTCAATTTGATGTGTTTGCACAGATCAATTGTTTTGAAGTGCTTTGAGACTTCAGGTACTGACTTAAACATAATATACACAGCACCCATATTGGCACTTGCATCTGTGCCTAAAGCTGTGTGGGGTCTTATCTTTAGCAGCTCTCCTTGAACTCTCTGTCCATCTACTTTTACTCCTGTATAAAACCTCTCTCCTTGATAAGGCTTTTAAGATACTCTTAAGTATTTCACTGTCAAGTTTGGTCTGATGTCAATCCTATGCATTCTTTGGGATTTTACTACCATAAAGACAAGTTGCCATTTGTTGCATTAGAGGATTAAAAAAAACAATCTGCATAAAATGTCAAAGAAGGGATTGCAGAATTTTTTATACAATTAAAATATCTAAATATACAGGTCATATTTTTAATGTAACAAGGAAAATATATTTGCTTATTTGATTTGAGTGATGTTCTCCCTTTGCCATTATAAATCTGACATTAGCACTTACATCTGCTTTATCATGGCTAACGCTTTGATAATTTTGTAATTCTGCAAATATTCCATCCTCCACTAGAAGCCACGGGCAAGGAGAATGTGTCTGATGTAGGTGATTAATTTATATTGCTAAAATGAACAATAGAAAATATTGTATTAGGAAGTTCTGGGGGGGAAATGTTGTCTTTCCAAAATCAATTGTTTTACTTCTTAAGCAGTCTTTCGAGATGAAGATGACTTACATCCACTCCCATTCTTTGGTTTCTGAAAAGATTGGTGAGGTCAGTGCAGGAACTATAGACTCTTCATGGTTACCTGCCAAGGTGGGCAGGTATGTAATTTGTGAGGTGATGCATTCCTCCTAGCTGTTATGCACGTTTTTTGTGTCCAACCTTAAGCTGTGAACTTGATATGTTTAATATTATCTCAACAATTGTTGTTTCATTGAGAGCAGTCTTGTCCCAGGGATTCCTAAGAGTCAGTGAGGCTGTTGCATTTTCTTTGAGCCCATCCTTGAATCTTTTCTCCAAAAGCTATATGAAATAAATAGGTGACTTACAAGATCCAAAGGAAGATCACAAGGGTCCCACTCACCTGTAATCAATGTCTTGGATATTATTGGGAGTACTTACATGCTTTATCCGCATTGCTACCTTTTTACTCCAGTAGATACCATGACTGATGAACCAATGTAAGCATTTCACATTGGATTTTGTGAGGCTCCAAATCTAAATTATGCAATCTAATCAATTCCACAGGCATATTTTCCCTTTATGTGGCTCCTCGTATATTTATTCAGATACGAATTTTGGCGGTGGTTAATATCATAAATCTTAGAGTCCACCATCGGGACATTACGATGTTGCTCTGATTTTATAGTATCTTGCTGTTTGAGCACATCTGTTTGAAGACTACAGGGTTAATAAATACATAATTCTTTCCAGAAGATTCATCGTATCTGATTACCTCTCGAAAGACTCCCTAAATTGTTGCAGCTTTTTTGATGAATGTATTTGCACTTCCCTGTTAGGTTCAACACATGTGAAAGATTGTTGATTTCCTGTCAAAAATAAATTGCTTTGAACTGCTCTGTCTGTCTTGTAGATGGAAGCATCACAGCCAGGATGTGATGGTGGACAAGATGAATGTTTTGGATGGTGACCAGAGCGTTAGTTAAGCATGCTTCTTTGTCATTTGTGGTATCAGGATTCTTGTAGTGTGAGTGCTGTATTCATCCAGTCAAGAGGAGAGCTTTCCGTAGTCCAAGTTTCGTCTTGTGAACAATGAAAAGATGAATCGCATCCTGCATATGTTACAGGAAAATTACATTTTGTAAATGTATTATACACTTAATTTCAGTATTCCTTTCTGTTCCAACACACTCCCAGCCTCCACTATCTTTCCTTGTATCTAAAATTATTTTTTGCTATTATCACATTTTTCATGTCATGTGGTTGCCAGAAGTGTCTGCAGTACTCCAGCGGTGACCTAGCGATTCTTCCTTAACATTTCTGCTCTTGTGATCTTTGCCTAAGCTAGTAATGCTGCCTTATTCAACCTTGGTTATCATGTTTTTCATCAGGGTGTGGCTTGTCTCATTATCTGATCGCACTACATAGTAAAGTACCACTGTGTAGCAAACCAGTTCATTTATTGAGTCCTCAGATATACTTTATTAAATTTGTTCATCGTGCTTTTCCATTATCATTGATATAGAATCTAAAAATAGTTTACATTTGATCAGATTCCAAAATGTAGATGTATCTTAAGAAAAGTCTGCTTGGTTTTAATAAACATACTTATTTGGAAGCATCTCATTAAGAACTGATCTGTTGCTGGCACCACACTAGTCTGCCACTGATTACTGGTACTTCAGTAAACTTCAAAGATCGAGATAAGTGTGCTGATTGACGATAGGATCTTATCATTGTGCCAAAATCTTCACTGGTAAAAGTTGGATTGGTAATGCAAAATAATGTTTTCACTGAGAACTGCACAATAAAACATGTTTTAAATTTCAAAGGGTACACAAAAGGCTGGAGAAACTCAGCGGGTGCATCAGCATCTAAGGAGCGAAGGAGATAGGCGACGTTTCGGGTCGAGACCCTTCTTCAGACTGGTCAGGGATCAGGGAAACGAGAGATATAGACGGTGATGTGGAGAGATAAAGAACAATGAATGAAAGATAAGCAAAAAAGTATCAATGATAAAGGGAACAAGCCGTTTGATGTGTGAAAATGAGAAGCTGGTGCGACTAGGGTGAGGGAGGGCGATAGAGAGAGAGGGAATGCCAGGGCCTGAGGGCTGAGGGAGAGGTGGGAAGGGGAGGAGACAGCAAGGGTTAACAGAATTGAGACAATTCAATGTTCAAGCCCAAAGGATGCAGACTCCCCAAGCGGAATATGAGGTGCTGTTCATCCAACTTGCGGTGTTGCTCACTCTGGCCATGGAGGAGGCCCAGGACCGAGAGGTCGGATGCGGAATGGGAGGGGGAGTTGAAGTGCTGAGCCACCGGGAGGTCGGGTTGGTTAATGCGGACCGAGCGGAGCTGTTCGGCGAAACGATCGCCAAGCCTCCGCTTGGTCTCACCTATATAGATCATCTGGTATCTGGAGCAGCGGATGCAGTAGATGAGGTTGGAGGAGGTGCAGGTGAACCTCTGTCGGACCTGGAAGGACTGCTTGGGTCCCTGAAAGGAGTGGAGGGAGGAGGTAAAGGGACAAAAGTTTTAAATTTCAAAGATTTCTTCTGTTGGAAATACCTCAATGTAGGTTTGCACGAGCAGTTGCGATGTAATTGCTGAATTAAGGAAGGTGATGAGTCATGAACTGCTGATGCACTGAAAGAAGACCTGAAAGATGCTTCAAAAATCAATATTCCTTTCTTGCTTTGTTACATAATAAAAAATGGCATACATAGAAACGTAGAAAAATAGGTGCAGGAGTAGGCCATTCGACCCTTCAAGCCATCACCGCCATTCAATATGATCATAGCTCATCATCTAAGATCAGTACCCCTTTCCTGCTTTTTCCCCATATCCCTTGATTCCTTTAGCCCTAAGAGCTAAATCTAACCCTCTCTTGAAAACATCCAGTGAATTGGTTTCCACTGTCTTCTGTGGCAGAGAATTCCACAGATTCAAAACTCTCTGGGTGAAAATGTTTTTCCACATCTCAGTTCGAAATGCCCTACCCCTTATTCTTAAACTGTAACCCCTGGTTCTAGACTCCCCCAACATCGACAACATTTTTCCTGCATCTAGTCTGTCCAATCCTTTAAGAATTTTATATATTTCTATCAGATATCCTCTCATCCTTCTAAATTCCAGTGACCCATTCTTTCATCATATGTCTGTCCCGCCATCCCCAACGCAATATTTCACCACTCACCCATTCCCCAATGCAGCCCATTCCCCCAACGCAATATTCTACCACTCACCCATAGCCCCCAGCTGCGCAAACGCAGCTCATTTCCCCTCACCCCCGGCACTCTCTCCCCCTCCTCTTCATCCTCCCTCTTCTTTCCCCTCTCCTCCTCCCCTACCCCCAATCCCTCCCTCACTTCTGCCTCCCTCTCCTTTCCCCAACCCTCGGTCACTCCCTCCCTCCCTCCATAACACCTCTCCACTCCCTACACCCCTCCTATCCCTCATTCCCCCCCACTCTCCCTCCTCACCTCCCCAGGATCTTTCCCCACTCCACCTCCCCTCCCCCAATCCCTTCCTCACCTCTCCTTTCCTCTACCCTCAGTCACTCCGTCCCTCCGTCCCTCCCTCCATAACTCCTCACCAATCCCTAACCCCTCCTATCCTTCTATCCCCCACATCTCACCGCCCCATTCCCCTCTCTATCCCTCCTCACGAGAACAATTCGTGCTGCGCAGTTTTTAAGATTTTTAAACCTGAATAACTTTTAAAATATACCATCGACCAAACTAAACTTGTTGCACTTGCAGCACAGGAGAATGGTGAGTTACGTGGCAAAATATCGTAGCGCTATCGTGTACTGTTTTTGCGCAAATAGAAAAATCATGCAAACCAGAAAATAACAAAGTCAGAGTTTTAGTTATGTACACTAGACCAAGTGGGACCCATTTGGTCCTGTCCCCTCAACGGGGGTGGGAGGGGGCCTGGGACGTCACACGTGTGCACGCACACTCACACACACACACACACACACACACACACAACTACCCTCCACATGCACACACTAACAACCCCCCCCCCCACACACACTAACCCACCCTTGAATATTACTCATTTGCTCCTTTTACCCTATCCCCCATGCTATCCACTCACGCATACCCCCAACTTCGCAGGCGCGGCTAGAGAGGGAGGGGGTAGAGAGAGAGGGCAGAGAGAGAGAGAGGGCGGAGAGGGACAGAGAGAGAGGCAGTGAGAGAGGGGGCAGAGACAGAGAGTGGATACCCCCGGGGGGAGCTTGCTGCCTTTTGGAGCTGGGGTTTCTGGGTGTCCGCTGCCTTTTAGAGCTGGGGTTTCAGATTTGTGGCGTCTTTTGAATAACCTGGGGGGTGACGTCACTCGAAGTGCGTGGAACATTCTGTGTGTGAGACGGCTCGGAGCAGACCCATTGTGACGTCATCAGCGAAAGCCGGTCGTTTTTAATTCAAATTCTTTTGACGATTTTCAACTTTAATCTGTAAAAAGTCGAGAAATAAAGCATTAAATGTTTAGATACAGTGAACCCGGCCTCGACGGGAAAAATGTCAACCGGAATATGTAAGAATGATATCGTTACTGCGTAGTGTTTTTGCGAAGATGTAAGGACACACACATATACACATGCACAAGATCAGAGTTTTAATAAATACTAGACCAAGCGCAGACCCAATGGGTCTGTTCCCCCAACGCATGTTTGCGGGGGGGGGGGGGGGCGGCATGGGGCATCACACTAACCACCCCAACACACACACTAACTACCCCACTTGATATTATGTTAATATTATTAATTTGCTCCTTTTACCCCATAACCGCCCAATCCAATGATGCATAGCCCCCAACTCACAGGTGCGTTCTAGAGAGGAAGGGGGGGGGGGGGGGGTAGAGAGTGAGGGCAGAGAGAAAATGGGGAGAGACAGAGAGAGAGAGAGAGACAGAGACAGAAGGGCAAGAGACAGAGGGATAGGAGGGGAGGAGGAGAGGGAGGGTAGGTGAGGTGGGGAGGAGGAGAGAGATGAGAGGAGAGGAGAGAGAGGGGGTCTGAGAGGGGGAAAGGGAAGGGGAGGTGGGTGGAAGGGAGGGGGAGGGGAGGGGATGCAGGGGAGTGGGTGGTGGAGGGAAGGGAGAGGGGAGGGGGAAGGGGGTTTAGAGGAGGGGGTGGGGGAGAGGAAGGGGAGAGAGAGACGGAGTGGGAGGGGGGGAGAGAGGGGGGGAGAGGGGGGGAGGGGGAAGAGAGGGAGGGAGGGGGAAGAGAGAGAGGAGAGAGGAGGGAGGGTGAGAGAGAGGGGACGGGGGATGGAGAGAGAGAGGGGGGAGAGGGAAAAGAGGGAAGATGGAGGGGAGAGAGAGAGAGAGAGAGAGGAGTGCACCGGGGCAGCAGGTCGCGGGGGCCTGAGCAAGGCGCAGAGTGATCAGAGGAGCAAACATCTTATAGCGCGCTATAGGCTCTTTGCTGAGCAGCCAAAAGCAGTGGACGACCAGCTGATCGTGGCTTCCGACAGCATTACAGACGTTCGTGCCGCAGACACGGAGAGGCGATGGTCCCCTGTGATGGGAGGGGAGAGAGGGAGGGAGGTGAGCAGAGGGGGGGGGGGGAGAGTGGAGGAGAGCCGGGCGAGTGAGTGGGCTGCGAAAAGCTGGAAAGCTGCGGCTGAACGGGGGAGGGTAGGGGCGTGGCTTCACCTCCAGATCTGCAGAACAAAGATCCTATAGCGGAACGCAGTTATAGGATCTTTGCTGCAGAACATTCACGTTCTTTCTGCGCCTTTTGAAGAACGGGGAGTACTTCGTGGAAAACTGCGCATGCGCGTTGACAGCAGCTGCATTAATCCAGAGCGCCGTGGGGGGCGGGGCAGGAGGTAGGTGGGCCTCGTTTGGTGGGCATGTGGGCATTGTGACATCAGCAGCTGGCAAGCGCATTTTTTTTTTTTGGTGAGTTTTGTGAACAATTTTATTCAAAATCTGGGGAAATAATTGACCTAATTTAGAGAGGAGTGAATTTCTGAAAGCATAAGTTACATTCGTAGCGAAATATGTAAAAATCTCAACATTTTTGCGTCTGGTTTTCGAGGAGATACGTTTCAAAGGCAAAATGACGCGCACACACACACACGCGCGCACACACACACGCGCACACACACACAAACACACAGTTTTAAAAGTATATTGATAGATATATAGGTGTATTATAGACCTCCAAATGGGGAGCGTGAATTGGAAGAGCAAGTATGTAAGGAGATAGCAGATATTAGTAGTAAGCACAAGGTAGTGATTGTGGGAGATTTCAATTTTCCAAAAATAGACTGGAAAACACATTCTGTAAATGGGCTGGATGGTTTGGAGTTTGTAAAATGTGTGCAGGATAGTTTTTTTCAGCAGTACATAGAGGTATCGACCAGAGAAGGGGCAGTGCTGGACCTCCTGTTAGGAAATGAGGCAGGTCAGGTGACGGAGGTATGCGTTGGTGAGCACTTCGGGACCAGTGATCACAATACCATTAGTTTCAATATAATTATGGAGAAAGTCAGAACTGGACCTAGGGTGGAGATTTTTGATTGGAGAAAGGCTAACTTTGAGGGAATGCGTAAGGATTTTAAAGGAGTGAATTGGGACACTTTGTTTCATGGGAAGAATGTAGAAGAGAAATGGAGGACATTTAAAGGGGAAATTGTAAGAGTACAGAATCTTTCTGTCCCTGTTAGGTTGAAATGAAATAGTAAAAATTGGAAAGAGCCATGGTTTTCAAGGGAAATTGGACACTTGTTTCGAAAAAAGAGAGATATCTACAATAATTATAGGAGGCATGGAGTAAATGAGGTGCTAGAGGAGTATAAAGAATGTAAAAAGAATCTTAAGAAAGAAATTAGGAAGGCTAAAAGAAGATATGAGGTTGCTTTGGCAAGAAAGGTGAAAGTAAACCCAAAGGGTTTCTACAGCTATATTAATAGCAAAAGGATAACGAGGGATAAAATTGGACCATTAGAGAACCAGAATGGACAGCTATCTGCAGAGCCAAAAGAGATGGGGGAGATATTGAACAATTTCTTTTCTTCGGTATTCACCAAGGAGAAGGATATTGAACTCTGTGAGTTAAGGGGAAAAAGTAGAGTAGCTATGGAAACTATGAGATTCAAAGAGGAGGAAGTACTGACACTTTTGAAAGATATAAAAGTGGATAAGTCTCCAGGTCCTGACAGGATATTCCCTAGGACATTGAGGGAAGTTAGTGTAGAAATAGCAGGAGCTATGACAGAAATATTTCAAATGTCATTAGAAACGGGAATAGTGCCGGAGGATTGGCGTACTGCGCATGTTGTTCCATTGTTTAAAAAGGGTTCAAAGAATGAACCTAGCAATTATAGACCTATTAGTTTGACGTCAGTGGTGGGAAAATTAATGGAAAGGATACTTAGAGATAATATATATAAGCATCTGGATAAACAGGGTCTGATCAGGAACAGTCAACATGTTTGACAAACCTTCTTGAATTTTTTGAAGCGGTAACTAGGGAAATTGATGAGGGTAAAGCAGTGGATGTTGTCTATATGGATTTCAGTAAGGCCTTTGACAAGGTTCCCCATGGAAGGTTGGTTAAGAAGGTTCAATCTTTGGGTGTTAATGGCGGAGTAGCAAGATGGATTCAACAGTGGCTGAATGGGAGATGTCAGAGAGTAATGGTGGATGGCTGTTTGTCAGGTTGGAAGCCGGTGACCAGTGGGGTGCCTCAGGGATCTGTGTTGGGTCCACTGTTGTTTGTCATGTACATCAATGATCTGGATGATGGGGTGGAAAATTGGATAAGTATGCAGATGATACTAAGATAGGTGGTGTTGTGGATAATGAAGTAGATTTTCAAAGTCTACAGAGAGATTTGGGCCATTTGGAAAAGTGGGCTGAAAGATGGCAGATGGAGTTTAATGCTGATAAGTGTGAAGTCAAAATAGGACGTACATGGTAAATGGTAGGGAATTGAGGAATGCTGTGGAACAGAGGGATCTAGGAATAACTGTGCATAGTTCCCTGAAGGTGGAATCACATGTAGATAGGGTGGTAAAGAAAGCCTTTGGTGTGCTGGCCTTTATAAATCAGAGCATTGAATATAGGAGTAGGGAAGTAATGTTAAAATTGTACAAGGCATTGGTAAGACCAATTCTGGAGTATGGTGTACAATTGTGGTCGCCTAGTTATAGGAAGGATGTCAACAAAATAGAGAGAGTACAGAGGAGATTTACTAGAATGTTGCCAGGGTTCCAGCAACTATGTTACAGAGAAAGGTTGAACAAGTTAGGTCTTTATTCTTTGGAGCGCAGAAGGTTAAGGGGGGACTTGATTGAGGTCTTTAAAATGATGAAAGAGATAGACAGAGTTGACGTGGATACGTTTTTCCCAATGAGGGTAGGGAAGATTCAAACAAGAGGGCATGACATGAGAATTAAGGGACAGAGGTTTCGGGGTAACGTGAGGGGGAACTTCTTTACTCAGAGGGTGGTGGCTGTGTGGAATGAGCTTCCAGCAGAAGTGGTGGAGGCAGGATCGATTTTAACATTTAAGAGTAAAGTGGATAGGTATATGGACGTGAAGGGAATGGAGGGGTATGGTCTGAGTGCAGGTAGATGGGACTAGGGGAAAACAAATGGTCGGCACGGACTGGAAGGGCCGAGAGGGCCTGTTTCCGTGCTGTAATTGTTATATGGTTATATGGTTTATATGATTGCATGGAGGAGTTATCATTTTTATGCAAGAGCAACATCCTGCAACGTTAAATGGATACCTCAGCGTCGCTACTTGGTTCAGTATAGTGTAAATGGGAACAGGTGTCTAAGCTCCCACATGCAGTGGAAGCTGGTATAACTGCCAAGTAAGCAGGCCTTAGCCATGATGGCAGGAATAGGATACTGAAAGGAGAATAACTTGAAGGAAATTAGAGGGGAAAGCATCAGAATGTGAAATATATGGAGAGGGAAAAGCTTGACGATGTTCAGAAGGCAACAATAAGGGACAAGGAGTAAAGGAACATCTGTTTGCAGAGCTCTTTTCTTGTACTCTCAAAGTTGAAAGGGTCAATAAAATAAGTAACGAACTTTAGTGCACCAAAAATCAGTACATCTTTCAATATTCCACAGGTCCTGCACCCTTTTTTGCAGATATCTGCTTCTCAGTTTGGTAGAGATTGTAACCCTTTTTCTGAAAGTGTTTTGTGAAAGGGATCATCGGTGGATTTAGAATATAGATTGTGGGATTAGATATATCAGTTTCAGTAAGAAACCCTTCAAACCAATGAATCCATCTATCTTTAGTTTTTTCCTGTGTGCAGTGTTAACCCCGAATTCTATATTTTGATGTGGGCATATTTATTTTACTGTTCCACTGCAAAATCTCCTCAAGGTATGTCTATTTTGAAAAAATTCCCCTCCTCTAAGGGTTCTGGCATGAAAGGTAATCTGTTCATACCCTCCAGTGATACTGCCTGACCCGCTGAGTTACTCCAACAGATTGTGTGTTTATTTTGTAAACTAGCATATGTAGTTCTTTGTGTCTCCATATCTTGTACCTTGTCCATTTTGTCAGAACTTCTTGGTCCACCATCCCAACTGGATACAAAAAGTTTAGAGGGATGTGGTCTAAACATGGGGTGAGCTCACCATGAAGAATTGGGTCCAGGGCCCAGTTTCAGTGGTGTTTAACTCCGTAATTCTAACTTGAACTATAGTTTACTGTTTAATAGTTTGCTTTTTCCTTATGTTGTCTTTTAAGTTGAAAATGGAAACGATGCTCTAAAATATGTTTTGCTTGGATCTCTTTTCAATGTTCTTCTAGTTCTAAACACTTCTAACACAACTGTTCTCAGCCTTTTCTTTCCAGAGAAGAAAGGGCACATGATGGTTACATTTTCCCATACCTCATTTCCTGGGTCCTGGAACTAAAAACATTTTGGTACTCTCTCCAATAACTGAATATACTTTTATAAATAGTGAGACCAAAATTACACACAATTCTCCATATGTGGTCCACCAGCGCCAAATTCAGTTTTGAATTACCTCCCTGGATTTATATCCCTTGCTACACATCCCAACATTTTTTTTCTGTTTTAAGTAAAAGCATAGATACACTGTATTGATGATTTTTAATTGACACAAAATACCAATATTTCAATCTTGCTTTGAGATCATCAACATATTTATCAATTTTAACACATAATCTACATCAACCATAGTCTTATCAAACCTCATAACCTTGGAATATGATGGATTAAGTTGGACTCACAATTATTCTATCCACTAGTAATGGTTCTCAGGCTCCTTTTGAGTTGGTTCATGATTTATTATTAGCTACTACATCCAATTTGGTAGCGTCCCAGCATTTGTGAGCAATCTGTGCCAAATAAGAAAGGAAATTACAAACCACTCTTAATGCCATTCCCTATTTCCCTTGGAGTTTAGTATGATTCTGCCATTGCCTTGGCTGAAACCAGTTGGAACACAATTACCATAGTGCAGCCTCAGAAAAACAACAGCAATCTTAATTTCCTGTAATTAAACATATTTGCAGTTTGTTGCTGCCACAATCTGAAAGTAATGACACATGAGAGAGAGAGGAACATAAGTGGTCGACAGAATCCAACTGCAGTTAAATGACAATCTATATTTGGGAATCAAAATCACCAGAAAATATAAATCTTTATTTAATGCAAACTATATGCCCCTACTTACTAAATTAAACGCCCTGATTAAATTTTGGAAAACTCTTCCAATGTCTTTAATAGGCCGAATAAATGCTATAGAAATGATCTTCCTACCACAAATTTTATATTTATTCCAATCAATACCAATATACTTACCTAAAACGTTTTTTTTTTTTGAACTGGATTCTGATATCACAAATTTTATATGGGACCATAAATCCCATAGAATTCAAAGAAGACATTTGTGCAAACCTAAAGAATTTGGTGGATTAACACTCCCTAATTTTTTGTATTATTATTGGGCAACAAATGTCAAAAATGTGATTCACCTGTTGGTGGACTGGATAGTAATGGAGAGAGAGGATTGCTGCCCTTTTAATATAGGAGCGATACTTCTCACGCCAATAAAACTGAATAATAAAATATATAGTAAACATCCAATTATTCATAGTACTATTAGAATTTGGAACAAATAAAATTATCCCTTAAATTACGAAATGTATCCCTTCTCTCCCCCATAGTTAATAATCCGTCATTTAAACCTTCCAGTATTGATAAATCATTTACACATTGGGAAAGAATAGGAATTAAAACGTTTGGAGACATGAATGGAAATTGATTTTTTTTATCATTCCAACAACTTAAATACAATCTGTATTTAAAATATTTTCAAATCCTTGATTATTTGACAAAATATACACAAGAATACCAAAATTTGACTCCAGACCTATTAGACGAAGCTATGAATAGAAAGGCGGACTCAACTAATTTAATATTATACTTGTATAATAGCATCCTAAATATATAAATACCATCATCCGATAGAATTAGAAGAGATTGGGAACAAGAACTAGCTATAAAAATCTCGAAAGAGAGTTGGGATAAACACTTGCTATATGTGCACAAATGCTCGATCAATGTAAGACATATTCTAATCCAATTTAAAACCCTACACAGATTATATTATTAAAAAACTAAAATAAGTAATGTTTTTCCAAATGTCTCCCCCATTTGTGATAAATGTCTATCCCAAGAAGCAACTATAGCACATTCCTTTGTTTTTTGCATAAAAATCCAAAAATTGTGGAATGAAATCTTTGAAATTTTTACAAAATTATTTAAAATAAAACTGAAACCGAACGCAGAATTGATTATTTTTGGAACAATGGAAGTCAGCTTTGAGCTGACTTCGTTCCAAAAGAGCTTTCTTAATTATGGCTTAATAATGGCAAAAAAAATGTGGATTTCAAATATGTCCGAAATTTTACACCTCAAAGATATGTGATTCCTCCTAGCAGGCAAATCAGACCATTTCCAAAAGATTTGGTCTCCATTTATTGACTTATTACAAGCATAGGGTGCAACATAACTTTGAAAATAAACAGTTTTAGAACCTGGTGAGGGGTGTGTAAAGATACATCCCTTTTATCTTATTTTACTTTTAAATTATAAAATATTTTATTTTTTCTATTTTTCTCTTTCTTTTTCTTTTGTTTTTTTTTTGTTTTTTTGATTCTTGTGTTCTACGCTTCTACGGGTTTTTCCTGATCACTTTTTCACGCACTTACTATCTTATCTAACATTCTCTGGTTTTCTTCTTCTTAAAGTTTAAAACAAGAAGTGGTACACAAAATGTATTATGTTATTTTTGGCTTATACTACTGTAATGTACATTACTTCTAATTAAAAAAAAATAAAAATAAAATTTAAAAAAAATGGCAATCTAATTGAGACATTGTGCTTCTTATTTTATTAAAGTGGTGGGTGTAGCTTAGCAGACAGGAAATTTGATGAATGGCAATGTTTGTCCAGGGAATTTGTCAAACTGATGGTGAAGTAATATGTTTGGACTGATTCGTGGCTGTCAAATTGAGAGCATGGTTGCTCTATTAGTGTGTGTAACAACTAATTTCATGCATTGGCATATTGATGTTAATGAAATGTTTTATTTTAGTAAGTGTATCACATCAGGAAGGAAAGCAGGGTTTCTGCATTACAAGTGAACCATTTGCAGTGGATTTTGAAAATACAAGAGGGAAGTGCAAACTAAACACAAGGAATTCAGTGCCGTATCAGGGAAAGAAAGATTAAGAGAGTAAGTACTCTCTATTTGAATAAGAAATCCGAGAAATGAATCATATTCCATCATAAAATAAGAGAAAACGTGCAATAAGCATTAATGTGAGACTCATGCAGTAGCAGGCCAAGCACATGGCACATACATAAATCTTGCATGTACAGGGAAATCTGGAACTTTATAGTGCACTGTTGATAAATGGCCATTATTCCCCGTGTGCGGATGTGGTGCAGACGGACGAGAGGCTGAAGCAAAGAAGTCAAAGACAAAGAACAGAATGGCAACGAGGCCGAAACGACAATAAACAGAAAGAGTCTGAAGACGAAATGCCTACTAACCGAATGGGTGGGACGCCTAAATGCAAACTAACCGAAAGGCGGGACGCCTAAAACCCAAGGAACTGAAAAGCTAAGTTGGCTTAAGGCAAACTTACCGAATGGCCATTCTGTCAAAACGCCACCTACCCGAAAGCGGCATTGCCTACAGGCCAAAGGACCGACTGCCGCTCAACAGAAACGTCCAATAACGGACTTGACGTTGCCGGGGTGCGGGACTTGTCAGCGATTGATCCAGACCCCCACGTCCATCACATCACTGTGAAGGCATGAACATTGTCCCAAACTTTCACTCCACCCGACCCGCAGCCTGCGGAGGGTGGCCGTGGGAGGGTGGGGGCTGTCCCGAGTGATGCACACCTTCGGTCGCTTTCAACTTGGTGCTTAGGTTCAGATTGCCCAGTCACCTATGGCTTGTGTGGGAAAATGAACCCCACGCTCCCATCTCCCCCTTCTCTCTCCCCTCTTCTCTCTCTCCCCCTCTCTCTCCTCCTGTCTCTCCCCCTCTCTCACCCCCTCTCTCTCCCCCTCTCTCTCTCCCCCTCTCTCTCTCCCTTCTCTCTCTCCCTTCTTCTCTCTCCCCATCTCTCCCCCCCCTCTCTCTCCTTTCTCTCCCTTCTCTCTCCTCCTCTCTCTCCTCTCTCTCTCCATTCCTCTCTCTCTCCTCTCTCCCCTCTCCCCCCCTCTCTCTCTCCCTTATCTCTCCTCCTCTCTCTCCCTCTCTCTCTCCACTCTTCTCCCCCCTCTCTCCCTTTTCTTCTCTCCCTCCCTTCTCTCTCTCCCCCTTTTCTCCCCCCCCCTCCATTCTCTCTCTCCCCTTCTTTCCCCCATCTCTCTCTCCTCCATCTCCAACCGCGGGAGCGTCCCACAGTCACTGACCGCGATGCACAGTCATCGGACCCCAACCCCTGTGGGACGTTCCCGCGGGTGGAGAGGGAGGAGAGAGAGAGAAGGGGGAGAAAAGGGGGGAGCAAAGGGAAGAGAGAGAGAGGGGGGAGAGAGGAGAAGAGGGAGAGGAGGGGAGAGGGAAGGGGGGGAGAGAGAGAAGGGGAGAGGGAAGGGGAGAGAGAGAGAGAAAGAGAGAAGGGGGTGAGAGAGAGAAGGAAGAGAGTGAGGGGGGGAGGGAAGAGAAGGGAGAGAGAGAGAGAGGGGGGAACAAGAGAAGGAAGAGAGGTGAGAGAGAAAGGGGGGAGAGGAGAGGGAGAGGGGGAGAGAGAGGGGGAGCTAGAGAAGAGGGGAGAGAGAAGGGGGAGATGGGAGCGTGGGGTTCATTTTCCAACACAAGCCAATCATAAGTGACTGGGCAATCTGAACCCAAGCACCAAGTTCAAAGCGGCCGAAGGTGTGCATCGCTTGGGACAGCCCCCACCCTCCCACGGCCACCCTCCGCGGGCTGCGGGTCGGGTGGAGCAGAGGTTTGGAACAATGTTCATGCCTTCACAGTGATGTGATGGACACGGGGGTCTGGACCAATCGCTGACAAGTCCCGCCCCCCGGCAACATCAAGTCCGTTATTGGACGTTTCTGTTGAGCGGCAGTCGGTTCTTTGGCCTGTAGGCGACGCTGCCTTTCGGGTAGGTGGCGTTTTGACAGAGTGGCCATTCGGTAAGTTTGCTTTTAGGCGACGCAGCTTTTTGGTTCCTTGGGATTTAGGCGTCCCGCCCTTTCGGTTAATTTGCATTTAGGTGTCCCATCCTTTCGGTGAGTGGGCCTTTCGTCGTCAGACTCTTTCGGTTTATTGTCGTTTCGGCCTCGTTTCCATTCGGTTCTTTGGCTTCGACTTCTTTGCTTCGGCTTCTTGTCTGTCGGCGCCACGTCCGGGCACCGTTATTCCCATACCCATGTTCTATCATTCAATATCTATGAATCAGTTATTTATTAATACATTTTAATAGACTCTCATAGACCCCATCAGTTTGAACCTTTGTTGAAATATATTTTAGAAAGTAATGCTAAATATCTTTTGAAATGCAAATAAATAGCATTTATGTCATTAAATAAATTGTCATTCATTGTATGTGCTAAGGTACCTTAAAAATTACTGAACAAGTAATCCGGAACCCCAAATGAATGAATATAAACACAATGAACTAAAATTCAATTCACCATGGAATTATGGTGGCTAAATTTAGTTACTTAAATAAATCTGGAAATAAACTTTAATCCATATGATTTAAAAAAATAACAGTTTGTAGAATCCAACTAGTATAATAATGTTCTTCAGGAATAATATTTGCTATCCTTTCCTTGCCTATAATTTTTGTTAAATGTGATTTTGTTAAATCATTTGCTATGCATTTGACACCATATTTCATTTGGACATGGTCCATCAAGCTATTGAGTTCAGAAGCAGGAGATTAGGGCAATTAATATTGGCATTGCCAATGATGCCTAAATTCCAAAAATAAATAAAGGAATAATATATCTTCAATGGGGGTTGTTCTTTCCAGTGAATGGTGAAATGAAAGGGGAAATAGTATGAAAGGAAGACAAAAATGCTGGAGAAACCCTAACTCTAGCATTTAAACTCTGGGTGAGTTTATTGAGCAAAGGAAATAGGCAACGTTTTGGGTCGAAACCCTTCTTCAGAAGGGTCCTTCTACCGACTCCTTCTACCAAAGACAGTTTAACAACCTCCTCTCCCGAAGACAATAGTTTGAAAGGGTTGGATTGAATTTTTCAGAGGATTCTTTGGGATAGAATATACTCCCCTTTGGAAGAGAATGGGTTAATTAGAGAAATGAACATGCCTTTGTACAGGGCAGTTCGTGTCTTACTAACGATGTAGTTTATTGAAGAGGTAACAAAGGTGATCAATGAGGGTCGACCAGTGAATGGTGTCTACATGTATTTTAGTAAGGCATTTAATAAAGTTACCCATGATCGGCTGATCCAGAAGACTAACATGCATTAAGGGTTATGGTGGAAGGACCTTGTTCAGGCTGGAGATCTATGTTGGCATGAGATTTCTCCACGGATTTCCGCGGATTTTGAAATTCAGTAAGGCATCGCTGCCGCCATGAGGCTTCACCGCCGAGATCCCATCGTCACGAGGCCTCACGGCTGCCAAGGCCTCACAGCTGTTGCCCCACTTCACACCTCCGTGGTGCCGACCCGGGCCCCAGCCGCGGGCGTAGATGAGAGACAGAGATAGGATACAGTTTATATCTCAGAATAGAAATCATCAAATACAATAGGGCATATGTTTAAGGTGAGAGGAGCAAAGTTTAAAGGAGATATGCAGGGCATATTTTTTACAGAGAGGGTGATGAGTGCCTAGAATGTGTTGCAAGGGGTGATGGTAGAGGTAGATACAATTGTGACATTTAGGACAATTTTTGATAGACACATGGATACATACGAAATTGAGGGAAGTGAATTATGTGCAAGCAGATAAGAATTGGTCTTGGTATGATGTTCAGCACAGACATTGTTATCCGAAGAGCCTGCACCTGTGCTGTACTGTACTATATTCTATGTTCTATATACATGGTATGATTAGCAAGTTTGCAGATTACATTAATGTAACTGGTGTTGTAGACAATTAAGATGGTTATCAAAACTTATCAGCAGGATCTTGATCAGCTGGGCAAGTGAGTTGAGGAATGGTGGGGAGGAAGAAAGGAAGAGGTGGAACCAAAGAGCTGAGTGAGAGTTGAGAAGGGGAGGAGAAAGTAAGGACTACCTGAAATTAGAGAAGTCACTGTTCATACGGCTGGGGTGTAAACTGCCCAAGCAAAATATGAGGTGCTGCTCCTCCAATTTACAGTGGTCCTCACTCTGGCCATGGGGGTGGCCCAGGACAGAAAGGTCGAAATCAAAATGGGAGGGGGAGTTGAAGTGCTGAGCCACTGGGAGATTAGGTTGGTTATTGCGAACCGAGCGGAGGTGTTCGGCGAAGCGATCGCCAAGCCTACGATTGGTCTCACCAATATTGAGCAACTGACATCTAGAGCAGTGGATGCAATAGATGTGGTTGGAGGAGGTGCAGGTGAATCCTCTGCCGCACCTGGAAGGGAAGACTTCATTGACCGAGTGGATGCAGTCAGAAGCTTGTTTACCTTTATTTGAAGATTAGTCAACTGGCGTTGAGCGAACGGCCTTGAAATAAATTGGATGTTTTGGACTTCTATGATAAGGCGAGCTCAGCTAGTGAATGTTTACAAGATTCTGGCTAAGAAAACCTTCGAAAAAATGATTGTTTTGAAGAAGCGGAACAGGCTGTTTTTTAAACTTGTATAACAATCTGGCAGCCAGCCAACTATACACCAACTCATGGAGCCACAGACAGGTGAGTACAAAGAGGAGCCAGAAGAGAGAAGATATGGAAAGAGATAAACCAAGCGCACTGAAAAGGGAGAAGCAGCCTACCTGGAAAGATGCGAGATGGAAAGAAACAAGCTATGGAAGCAGATAGCCAAGAAAATTGAAATCCAGAAGAAACTAATGGAATCAGATGAGAATGCAAAGATGGTGCATTCTAATCTAGAACAATTATTCAGCCTCGGCCACGAGGTTGGAGAAAAGCAAAACTCATTGCTGAGTTTACAACTGCCTGAGGGAGCTCGAAAGGCTCACCCAGCGGTTCCAAGAAAGAGTGGAATTTTTCGATGGTTTTGTATGTGAAGATGTGGTTACTTGAAATCGAACAACTTGCACATTCTACAGTCAGAAGTACGATGCAACAAGATGTTGAAGTGGAAGAAATTACACCTCAAGATAGTATTTCAAATCTCTTAACACGTAGATCAAGACATAAATCTGGTTCTGTAGCCAGTTCAACTACAAGGGTCTCTGCTCAAATGGAAGCCGAAGTTGAAGTAGCTGCTCTCTCGCTAGAAGCTGCCGCCTTGGAGAAATAATATGGGATTGAGAGGCAAGAAGAGCAGCTGAAGAGAGAGGCTGAGGATCAAAAAAGGCAATTCAGGAAGGAGAAAGAACGGCTGGAAATAGCCATGAAGTTGGCAGCTGCCAAGGCAAAAAGGAGATACTGGAAGGTGAAGGTACAAGATGCGGCTCGAGAATATCTCAAAAGGAGAGTCCCTTAGTCCAAGAAGGAGCTGCTAAGCTGGGAACAGCAGCTAAAACAAATCTACAGCCAGAGAATATCTGGCATGACTCAGAACTAGTACTGAGTGGGTGGATGGGTGACAAAACGTCATTTCAGCAACAAGCGAGCTAGACCGAAGCAAACAATTTTTGGGCTGTCTGTTGAGGCTCATAATAAGCCAGCGACCCAACGCTCTTCTCAGAGGCCCAATATACAGGCTTGTACAAGCCAAGATTTTCAGAGGCCTGCTTATGATCCATTTTCACCCAGTCAGGGACAAACAGCTAGCCATGGGACTCGTGACAAAACTTACTCAGACCTGCACTTTTTTCAGAGGCCTGTTCATCATCCATCTGCGCCCAGCCAGGGATCTCAAAGTGAATTAATTCTATGAATTGGTGAGGAATCAAACGAGAATCAGCGAGCTCCAAGCTCAACAAAATCTCTCTTCCACCTTACCCCCAATGGAAATTCATAAGTATGATGGTGGTCCTTTGCAATATGAAACTTTCATAATAGCGTTTCACGAAGGAGTGGAAATGAAAACTACTAATGAAAGAGATCGCTTACGATTTCTGGAGCACTACACAAGCGGACATGCAAAGCAGCTTGTAATAAGTTGTCGAAATTTGCCTGCAGAAGAGGGTTAGAAAATGGCAAGAAAATTGATTAAAATACATTTTGGTAACAAACAGAAGATTGCTAATGCATATATGAAGAAGGTTTGTGCTTGGACAGCTATCAAGGCAGAAGATGTGAAGGCATTGCATGAGTTTGCGATATTTATTAGAGGTTGTTGTGGCTCGATGAGAAATCTCGATCACATGGAAGAAATTAATGTTGTTAGTAATATGAGGATGATCATTCTAAAACTGCCCTATATGCTTAGAGGTAGGTGGAGGGATAGAACAGGTCTGATATTGGAAGTTGAGAAATGAGAAGCCATGCTTCCTGATCTGGTGAGTTTCATGGAAAGAGAAGTATGGTTAATGTCAAATCTACGCCATGGGAATATTCAAGATCCTAAACCAGCAACTGTTGAAGGTTCTACCTTTACTAAAACAAAAGGAAGATCAGGACCTAAGGAAAGAAGTTTTGCTACCGCTATAATACCTATAGAAACGACAGGAGGAATGAAAGGAGATGCATCTACTATTTGTTTGTGGTGTGATGAGGTTGGTCACACCATAAAGTGGTGTCGAAAATTCAAGAAGAAGGAATATAAAGAAAAGATGGACTTCTTAAAGGAGAAGGGAATCTGTTTTGGATGTTTGAAGAAAGGACACATGGCTAAAGACTGCAAGAGTCGTATAACTTGTAATAAGTGCAGACAAGATCATCCTGAATTACATCATACTGAACAGAAGAATATGGGAAAGAAGCCGGAGCAAGTAGACCAGGAGGGGAATCCAGCTATGAATGATGCTGTTACTTCACCTCAAATAAATGCACATATTGAGGCCGGGGTAGAAACCTGTATTTTCTCCATCTTACCAGTAAAGGTAATGAGCAGCCAGGGGAATACAGTGTTGCAAGCATATGCATTTTTGGATCATGGGAGCTCAGCTATCTTTTGCACAGAAAGCTTGATGAGAAGGTTGGACATCACAGGAGAAAAGACTCAGATTTTCTTGCGTACCATGAAAGAGGAGAAATGTTGTAATAGTCATCATATTATAGGTGTGGAAATATCTAGTCTGGATGAAGACAATTATATACAAATATCTGATGTGTTTACACATGAGACCATGCCTGTTTCTCATCTAAATATACCCAAGCAAGAAGACTTGAAACAATGGCTTTAGTTGAAGGATGACAAGGTTCCTAAAATAAACTCTGGTATCAACCTGCTTATTGGCACGAATGCTTTGAAGGCATTGGAACAAAGAGTTTGTCAGCAGACCATTTGCTGTGAGAACCCTACTCGGATGGGTTATCTATGGCTCCTTGAGAAGGAACAACAGAAGCAGGAACCAGAATAACCACTCTGCTGCTGATGTCAATCAAATATCTACTGTTAAATTAGAAGAGCTGTTGATCAAGCAATACAATCATGACTTCAGTGAAAGTACCAGTAAGGAATCAGAAGAAATGTCCAGTGAAAAGTTAAAGTTCGTGGATATTATGAATCACTCAGTAAAGATGACAGACGGACACTATTGTTTAGACTTGCCTTACAAGCAGGAAAGTGTTAGCCTGCCGAATAATCATCGCATTGCAAAGCAGCACACCCAGAATCTGAAACGCGTTTGGCAAGAATAGGAAATTTCATGATGACTATACATATTTTCTAATGGACATGATTGACAATGATTATGCTGAAATGGTACCAACAAACCAGTTGAATCGAAGTGACGTAGAGCTTTGGTACATTCTGTACCACGGGGTGTATCACTCAAAGAAAGGGACCTTTGAGGGTGGTCTTTGACTGTGCTGCAATCTTCAAGGGAACATCACTTAACTGTCAATTACTGTAAGGTCCAGACCTTACCAACTTACTAATTGGAGTTCTCATTAAATTCAGACAAGACCTATTGCTTTGATGGCTGATATTAAAGCAATGTTTCATCAAGTCAATGTATCAGAAAAGCATATTGACTATTTGTGATTCCTATGGTGGCCTGATGGTGGTGCACAACAAGATCTCATTGAAGGTACACAAAAAGCTGGAGAAACTCAGCGGGTGCAGCAGCATCTAAGGAGCGAAGGAGATAGGCGACGTTTCGGGTCGAGAAGATCTCATTGAATACCGGATGAAAGTACATCTCTTTGGAGCAGTGTCATCACCAAGTTGTGCAAACTATGCATTAAGGAAGACCACCGGGAACAATAAAGCTCACTTTCCAGAAGGTGACAAACACAGTAAATAATAATTTCTTTTTTTTTTATTTACTTTAGTTTTTATTGCTTTTATGTATACACAAATAAAACACAAATATAACAACAAAACATACAACATTACAATGAAACGTACAACAGTGTAGCGAGGGGTTCAGTTTACAATTAATGATACAGAACTATTTTCATATTAAAACATTTTCCAATAACTTACTTTATTGTCTATAAAATTATACAGTGTTGATGTCTTTATTTCTATACCTAATCCATTTTTCCCATTTTCTTTTAAATTCGTCTTCTTTCACTCTTAGAGAATATGTCATTTTCTCCATGACAAATATTTCCTGTACTATACCTAACCATTTTCTAAGTCTGTCCGCTGCAAGCCAGTTTCTTGTAATGGCCTTTCTGCCAGCTGTGAGTAGGATTTTAACCAAGTAATGGTCTTCCTTCAGCACCACTGTATTTATATTACCCAGGTATAAAATGGAACACTTCTTGCAGACTATATATCCTAATACCTCCGTTAATTCTGAATTCACTCTGTCCCAAAATGGTTCTATTTTTGGGCAACTCCAGAAGATATATGTATGGTTTGCGTCTGTTTGGCCACATTGCCTCCAGCATGTTTGCTGCCTTAGAATTTGCTTGCTTTTTATGTTAGGCATAATAAAGAAACAAATCAAATTTTTCCGATTAAATTCTCTCCAATGTTGTGAATTGGTGGATGTCTGTAGTGTTACACACATATGATGCCATTCTTCTTCTGAGATCGTAATGTTCAATTCCTTTTCCCATTTAAATTTTACATAAAATGTAGTTTTAGCTTGACATTCCTTTAAACTATGATAAATTTTAGAAATAATCCTTAATGTTTTTTGATGATACGCACTATCACTTCTATCACTGGATTCTTTTCTTCTAGTACCTCCCTTTTTACCTTTTTATTGTAATAATCTCTCAGTTGGAGGTATCTAAACAAGTCTTGGTTCCGAAGTGCAAATCTATCCTTCAAATCTTGAAAACTTCTTAGGTCTCCATTTTCAATAACAGTACAAAATGCAGTCATTCCTTTCTTCATCCACTCTTTAAATGTTGAGTCATACATCCCTGGTTTAAATTCATTATCCAAAGCTATCCATCTTAAAACCTTTTGTCGTTTATTCAGTTTAAGTTGTCTGGTAAGCGTGAACCAGGTTTTTAAAGTAAATATTGGATCGATTATGCTCCTGATATGTCCAGGAAGCGCTTTTTCTCCCAAAAGTGTTTGGATGTGGAAGTCAGGGATATCTGTCTCAATCTCTTTCCACCTAGCTATATAGCTGTCCTCATACCAATTAATTAGTGGTCGAAGTTGGGCTGCATAGAAATATATCCTAAAATTTGGAAGTGCCATTCCACCTTTGTCCTTTGGCAACTGTAGTGTAGTGTATCGAATTCTGACCTTCTTTCCTCCCCAAATAAATCTAGATATTAATTTATCCCATTCCGTGAATTGTTTTAATGGTACCTCTATTGGCAGAGATTGAAACAAGTACAATAGCCTTGACAAAATATTCATTTTCACCACATAATAATTTCTATGTGAATGATTGTTTAAAATCAATGTCTACGGAAGAGGAAGCAATTCAAATGGTAAAACATCTGACTTCTTTTTGTAATAAGGGAGGATTCATGCTATCCAAGTGGATCAGCAACAGACGTGTTGTATTGGAGAGCATTCCACTAGATGACAGAGCCAGGGAGGCCAGGATATTGGATTTAGACAAAGACAATCTGCCAATGGAAAGGGCACTGAGATTGTACTGGTGTGCCGAAAAAGATGCGTTCCAGTTCAGGATCTCGATTCAAGAACTACCATGTACAAGAAGAGGTATCTTATTCGTGATTGGTTCTGTTTACGACCCTTTAGGATTTCTCGCACAATTTACACTGCCAGGCAAGTTGATTTTGCAGGTTCTTTGTAAGGAAAAACTTGGATGGGATGAGAATATAACGCAAACTTCCTCTCAGCGATGGACAGAATGGTTAGCAGATCTCAACAAGATCTCAGAATTGAAAGTGTATGAAGCCTACAAACTTTGGTCGGATTAGATATGCACAGCTGCATCACTTTTTAGATGCAAGTGAATGTGGCTACGGTACTGTTTCATATCTAAGACTGGAAAATGATAACAATGAAGTAAACGTTACATTCTTAATGGGAAAGGCCATAGTGGCACCATTGAAGCCAATGACGATTCCCAAAATGGAACTTACTGCCGCATTTTTATCTGTTAAAGTTGACATCATGCTGCAAAAAGAACTGCAGCTTCAGCTGGAGAAATCAATCTTCTGGACTGATAGTACTACAGTGCTTATATACTTTAACAATGAAAACAAGCGTTTTCTAATATTGATAGTAAACATAATCTCTTATGTAAGGAGAACTACTAATGTATCACAGTGGAAATATGTTAATGCAAAGGAAAATCCTGTTGATGAAGTTCTAGAGGATTAACGGCAGATCGCTTCTTAAGCAATAAGAGATGGATCAATGGACCAGAGTTTCTCTGTAAGCCAGACAGAGAATGGCCAAAGATTAATTTGAAATCTCTGCTACTGATCCAGAAATTAAACAAAAGGTCACAGTGAATGTTATTGCTAAGGTTTATCGAACATAACAAATGATAATTACCTATTTTTCATCATGGGATAAGTTGGTGACTGTGGTGGCTTGGGATCTTAAAGCTAAAACAAAGTTATTGCTATTTGCTCAAAAAAGGAAAGAGATTGCTGAAAGTATTTCTGAAGAAGATCCTGAAAAACTAAAGGAAAAGGTAGACACAAGAATATTTGCCTCTAATTCAAGAACGACAACGATGGTCAATAAATTTTATTCCAGGTGATATTGTTTTGGTGGTTGATTCTACTGCACCATGAGGTTCTTGGTTGATGAGAATGATACTGGAGATCATGACAGACGCTAAAGGTTTGGTGCATACAGTATGATTTCACACTAAGAACAACGTCTTGGTAAGACCGATAACCAAGATATGTCTGCTTCTGGAAGGTGAAGATGGAAGAATCGCTAAAGAGGTCTGACTGCTAACATATAATGCATATTACTTGAGCTGGTCCCCTCATTGTCCGGTCTAATTGAAAGACACGGACCGGGCAGTGAATGCCATGCAGTGTCACCCAGTGCAACAAGTGAGGCCATGTCCTGCTCCCGGCGGCAGTCAGAATTTAAGGATTTGCGGGAAGCGGCCAACATGAGCATGGCTGGCGAGCGGCAGGAGAGAGGTGCTCACAGCCACCCGAGCTACATCCCGCCCCGGCCACAATGTGGTGGCTCCGAGCGCTGCGGCAGCGGTGAGTAAGTGAGTTGCTGGCATGATACCCGACCCCCTCCTTCTCAAAGCTCCTGCCCGTGCTGACCCGGGCCAGACTCCCCACATGCTGTGAAAGAAACTCTTCCCCCCCCCCCCCCCCCCCCCCCCCCCCCCCCCCCCCACCCCACCCCAGTGGTGCTGTCCTTTTACAGCCGCTTCCCACCTTACAGCCTCTCCCCATCAGCTGCCAGCAATGAGGGATAGACCTGGCTAGCCCTCAGTACAGCAACATCAAGAAAAATTGTGGCTGGGGAGGGAAGTAGCTCGGGTGGCTGCGAGCACCTCTCTCCTGCTGCTCGCCGGCCTCGCTCATGTCAGCCGCTTCCCGCAAATCCTTAAATTCCGACTGCCGCCAGGAGCAGGACATGGCCTCACTTGCTGCACTGGATGACACTGTATGGCATTCACTGCCCGGTCTGTGTCTTTCAATGTAGACCGGACAGTGAGGGGACAGATCAAGAGCAAAGATCACAGTCAGCGGGTGATGGATAACAGGACAGCGGGTGGTGGAGCTTACTCCTGTGTCAGCGTGAGTAACCTCAATTGGTATTGTCATTCAATAAGATCACAACTGATTCAATGTGTCCTGGTGATTCAAAACTGGTGTGCTCCTGTTTTTCCCACCATCTCTCCACCTACTGTCACCCTCCACCCCCCACCGATTCAGTCATTCAGAATGGAGGAGATCTGGAAGCCTTGGGCAAATTGAATTGTTACTTTATTTATTTATTTATTTTTATTTTTATTTTTTGAGCGTGAGAAATTCTATGTCCGGCCAGCCTTTTTTTCAAAATTTAGCAACTCAAAATAGGGGTACATCTTCATTGCCGGGAAATACGGTAATCAAGAAACGACATCTGAAGATTAATCTTTGCTGTCTTATGTGTGTCGAGAGTGCGTTACGCTATACCTCCAAATCATC
The DNA here is from genome assembly GCA_035221665.1 of Okamejei kenojei. Classification (NCBI taxonomy): domain Eukaryota; kingdom Metazoa; phylum Chordata; class Chondrichthyes; order Rajiformes; family Rajidae; genus Okamejei; species Okamejei kenojei. The sequence goes on along the minus strand of CM069139.1, from coordinate 59,055,316 downwards.
TCCGATAATTAATGGCTATTGAAGTTGGACTTTGAGAACGTTTAAAAACTGCCATTTTAGATATATTGGCCTTCATCAGTCAAGGTATTCAGTATAGAAGTTGAAACATCATGTCATAGTTGTACAAGGCGTTGATCTTATAGTGGTATATAAAATCATGAGGGGAATAGATAGGGTGAATGCACTGAGCCTTTTACCCAGGGTAGGGAAATCAAGGGCAAGGGGGCATAGGTTTATGGTGGGAGGGGAAGGATTTAATAGGAACTTGAGGGTCATCATTTTCACTCAGGGGTGGTGGGTAAATGGAATGAGCTGCCAGAGGCAGGAACTATAAAACCATTAAAAAGATATATAGACAGGTACATGGATTAGAATGGTTTAGAGGGATATGGACCAAATATGGGCAAAAGGGACTGGCTTAGGTGGGCATCTTGGTTGGTATGGACACATTGGGCTGAAGGGGTTGTTTCCATGCTGTATGACTCTAAATAAATCTAATGACTTAGTTAAGAATGAGCCTATACTTGAAAATTGTTGGTGAAGATGGATAAATATGTGCAAGTCCAACCCTTTGTACATTTTGTATCATTTCCTCTCTTTCTATACACCATCCATTGAAAAGAACAAACCCTTTAGAATGGCAAGTTATCTGCTGTTATAATCTTGGACAGAATTGCTGGGCTGTTTTGTTGGCTTTCACTCAACCTATCCAGGCATTGAAGCAGCCTTAATTTGTTCAATTATTATGTATCCTTCATTATACTGGTTCTTTCTAATTATGCTCAGGGTCACGTCATATTTGAAATTATATTTCTGATTACTGATTGATCTGATGGGAACATTGTTATTTAATTTGCTTAATGCAGAATTTATCATATTTCATATTTTGTTAATGACGGAAGACAGCAGTTTACGCTGCTAAGGAACAGTATAATCCCTGAACTTCTGGAGTAGCATATAATGAAACTGATGCACATCACATGCTGGCTGAACATTTAGAGAATGCAAATTCTTCCTGTTGATGTAGACGAGGGCTTGGCTGCATAGAACCTCTCAATGGCATTCAAGATTTTGAAGAATTCTGCCTGCGGGCTAATAGTTAAGTGCTCACTAGCTACGATTTGGTGAGTCCTCGGGGAAGGATATGTAATGAAATGCTTGCCTGAACAAGGCATTTCTGACATATAATGCAATGAAGAACTGCTGATTGACCAGTGTAAATTGGGTCATCTGAGGCTGCCTGGAAGTAATTACGAGGGTAAAAGTTCATCTAGTCACCTTAATAACCACTGTCAAGGCTGTGCTTCCATAGAATGAGGCTGCAAATTCATGGTTAGCTGCCAGCAGAATTCATATTACTGTTGTTCAGAACCATGGTCATCTTAAGCACCTCATGTGTGAATAATCTGTCTAAAATCTCTTGATTTACAGTCCATTTGGCATAATTTTCTTCGAGGCATCTGATAGCATTTATAAGACTAGGCTTAATGACCGTCATCCTGTTTTCCTTCACATTTTTGTTGTCCTTTTCCTCAAAACAGAGGGAATGGTAAGTTCTTAAAAATAAACACATAACTTTCCAAAGATTTGCAGAAATGTTTAATTACTTGACAGAATTTGTAGGTGTCTTTAATGCAATGGATGGGTACAGTCTCACATTTAAAATTCATTACATTTCCACTGCAAAACTTTACTGCTGTCTGCTATATTTTCCTGGGACAGCACAACACCTCTCATGTCACTAATAATTAATGTTTCTTGAGTAGGGTAAAAGGTGATAATAAACTGATTAGTCAAATAAGACCACACCCTCTTGCCTGTGTTTCCATAGGGCAGAAGCAAGGAACTGCAGATGCTGGTTTATTTTTTAAAAGACACAGTGCTGGAATAACTCTGTGGGTCAGGTAACATCTCTGGAGAACATGGATAATCCATCTTAATTATATTTTCCCGATTTTTAAGCAATACCTTGGAACATACTTTTAGTGGAATACCTTGGAACATGCTTTTAGTAAAACACACTCTTAGTGGAATCTGCATCATATAGATAATCTATATTCTCCAGAGATGCTGCCTGACCTGCTGAGTTACTCCAGCACTTTATGTTTTTTTTACATGGGGCAAGGGAATTTTGTGGACAAATGAGGCAGAAAATTGTTATTGTATTTTCAGCTTAAATATTTTCCTTTTCATTTTCATTTCTTTAGCATGGTGTCAGATGATTTTCTTAATAATATTTTCCCCATTTTGAAGTAATTCTCTGGAATGTTATATCACTTTACTGCACACTCTTCATGGTCTGTGTAGCACACACAATTAGTTGGCTGAATGCTCTTTCTTCACCAAAGCATAGACTCGAAAAGGTCCAGAGTGACAGATTGGATCTCAGCAAGAATCTATCATGACTTGGATTTCAACTGGGCTTCTTCTAATGGAGGCAGGCCACTGGTTCCAATTTGACGAACTCAGTCCGAGAGGCCGCTTGAATTTGACGTCTGAAATGGAAAGAAATAGATTTTGACTTTCGTGTTTAGGAAGAGTAACTGTTCGTTTTCACTGTGTGACTCACCTAGAGCATCATAGTGTGAGCCACTAGTCTATTCTTAATGTTGTCTCAGAATCCCATCTGAAATATCCAGATGTGGGAATTTAGAGTCCTAATTCCAGGATCCTGGAAAACAGTTCTCAGAAAGATGAGTGAGTAGAAAGAGTGATGAGATGGGCAAGCCAATGGAGAGGAGGTATAATCTCTTCCTGTGGCATGAAGGGAATCCACCAAGAACCTTTCCAAATAAAAAGAGGGATTTAATATGTGCTCCTTTGCAATCCTAATTGTGGCAGCTGACACCATTTACTTGAGAGCAGGGGTTCCCAACCTTTTTTGTCTCGTTTACCCTTGGCTACTTTAATAGCACATAACAATGTTATTTCACTTATTTATGAACAATTAATGATAAACAGATACCAGTATACCAGAACCAAACACAGTCAGTCAATGAAAAAAATATGTACAAATCCAGAATCAACAAATTTACCCCCTGGGTAGGTGAAATTTACCCCCTGGGGGTAAATTTACCCCAGGTTGGGAACCCTTGCTTTAGATCCTTAGTCAATTCAAGAGTTAAAATCACAAATGTGCTTCAATGTCACCAGACTTAGCACAGCCTTCCAATTATTATATATAATATAAGCATGAGTAAGAAGGTCATAAGTACGTTATTTACAAGCACTGTATGGCTGTTTGCCAGAGTACCATTGTGAAATAATTTGAAAACATTTTATCACAGTTAACCTTTGTTTGCAAATCAGTACCTTAATAATATGACATACTTGCAATCACCCAGGATCTCTGGCATGGATCCAAAAGATGTTTTGAACCATCTCTGAAATGTACAGGTTCTTGAGGAAACTTGAAAAGTAGCTGCTGAGAAGATGTTTCCTCTGATAGATGAATCCAGAACATGAGGTCACTCAGGATCCATGATCACCCACATATGATTAGATTTATTTCTCAAAGGGTTATGAATGTTTGGATTTTTTTGTAGAGGCTAAGTTACTGAATATATTCAAGACTGAAATAGATAAGAGTTTTTGACTTTGAAGGTGTTTAGGGATCAGGCGTAAAATGAAGTTGAGCTATGACCTTATTGAATGATGGATCAGATGTGCAAGAGAGAGAGAGCATATGACTTACTCTAACTCCAATTCCTTATGTTTAAATAATGAGCAATACATCGATTTTCAAATATAAAGGTGTTCTATTTTCAGTTTATTCTTCCAAACGGAAACTGCTTTCTGCTTTATTCGCAGTTATCTGCTTTCTATTTCAGAGAAATATATATAAAATTCCAGAGATCAGTATTATTTTGAAAGTTGGATACTGATCCAGATGCCCCTTTGCATAAATTCAAAAATATATTTTTAAACAATATGTTCAGCAAATATTAATTTGCATGTCCTTAATTACTCCACGTTGACAGGAAATGGGAGCGATCAGATGCCTATTAGAAGGGCGGAACTAGTGTTCCGATAGCAAAACTGAACTGAAGGTTTCCTCGCATTGTGAAATAATTAAAAATGCCAGAAATTTTAGAAAGAGGGAAAAATAATTATTTAATTTACTCCCATGTACTGGTGTCACTCCTAGATTTTTTATTTTAGAATTTTAACTCTTTGTGAATTCTTTTTAAATTGCGGTTACAGCTAAAATAATTTTACTTGGTTTACTCTGTGTATTATAATGATACACGGTTACATTATCTTAACCTCAGATTCACATTATATTTATCTGTCACCAATTTCTCTGACTCTGTAGACCTCCATCTGGTGGCTTGGATGAGAACTGCAATACCTTATTACTGAGGCAAACCAAATACTTCAGTATAAATTATTCTTGGAAAATGTTTAATTACAAAGCTTTTTCTAGGATCAAATTTGCATGCAGACAGTAGGTAAAGACTTGCTGCCTGCAATAAGCTAAGAGCATTCACTCCAAATATAAATGATAGACTTGAATTTATCTTTTCTAGATCTGTCACTATTGACTTGCTGCCCAAACAGCCCTGATCCAAAACAACAAGTACTGTGCACCAACTGACTGTCTGCAAATGATATCATCAAATGTGCCAACCAAAATAAGTCCTGTTTATGAACTAGCTGAAGTTATTTTACTGGACGTCTAAGTGATGCCCCAGACAAAGGCAGCTGCCAAAGCTGTCAGAGTTTGAACATAAACATGGAAATGTATTTAAAAATTATAAAAAATACTTTAAATATTCTGAACATTCTTAAAACAAATTGAAGCACAAAAACACATTTCTGTTATTAAGTATATTAAGTAAGCAAAAACCTTGTCCTTCAGTGCCATTCTTCTCGATTTAAATGCATGGGTCATACCCAGTGTCATTGCAGCATCCGGCATAAGTCCTGGCGAATTATTGCAATTTTGCATTCTGCCAGGGGAAGTCATGGAAAATCTAATCAGAGCACAGTCATAAAGAATGGCCAGCCACTTAGGAACTTAAAGAACTGCCAGCATGTCCTCCCAAGTTATGGCCTATTAATGATGGTAACTTTTTTTCCCCTCTCTGCCCATTTCTTTTATTAGCAACCTTAAGACAAATGTGCTCTTCAGATGAAGCCACTTTCATGCCAGTAGTAATAGGTGAAATGGGCCAGTAAATGAGGTAATAAATAATCAAATTTGACGCAATCTTACATTTTATGGCGTGGCATAAATTTTATTGGCTGTAAGTCTTTTGAAAGCGATCACTTCCCAAGCACTCAATATTGGTATTATGTTTACACCCCATTTGTTTTGATTTTTTTATTCATTAAACCCAGAAGTAGAACAGATGTGCTGCCTTCACCTTTTCAATGGAGATGTCCTTGATTCTGCAGTCGAAAATACCAGATAGCACTAGTTATGCCTTACATAACTTTGAAGAATTGCTAAATTGTTATTTAGTTTTGGTCATCATTTCAACCCAGGCTACGTAAAAATTCCAGACAGGTAACCTTATTTTTTTTAAACTATATTTGGTATTTTAATTAGTTGCTCAGTCATCCTTAAAAGGGACATGAATGATGATTTAGTATTCAACTTCAGCACAGGTGAAAGGTGTCCAGCTGTTGTTCAATCCCTTTTGATCTACAATGTAAAATAGGGGAGTTCAAAATGTTGTCAATTTATGCGAGTCTTGATTTTTTATTGTTTATCAAGTAGTATTGAGAAAGGGAATCTATTTTCAAATTTTATTTTTCACATCTAACGTAGGAACATGTAGCCAAAGAAAAATAAATCCTGCAGATGCTGGAAAACTGCAATAATGTCCTGGTGAAAAAAACTCACCTGGTCAGTGTGGCTCTGTGGAGAGAGAAACAATTTATAATAACAAGGAACTGCAGATGCTGGTTTATACCAAAGGCAGACACAACATTTTGAAGTAACTCAAGAGGATCAGGTAGCATCCCTGGAGAACATGGATAGGCAACATTTTTGGCCAGAACCCTTCAGAAAAAATGATAGTGCCCAAGTTGGAAGATAAGGTGGAGAAACAATAAATTACAGATGCCTGTATTATGAGTAATAAACAACGCATCAATTTGAGGAGCGTCCCAACCCAAAACATCAAGTATCAATTTCCCTCCACATTTGTTACCTGTCCACTGGGTTCCTCTGGCAGTTTGTTTTTCACATTGGAAGGAAATATACTGTTCTTGCAGGTTATATTGAGCTCTACTGTTATAGTAACTGAAGACCAAGCAGTCAGAATGGAGGTGAGATAGAAAATTGAAGTGGTAGGTAATTGGATGCTCAGGGTCACTCTTGTGCATTGAACAGAGATGTTCTGCAAAGCACTCTCCCAATTTGACTTTGATTTCCACATTGTGGACATTATATCCTGAGCACCAGGTACAGTCAAGTCAAGTCAAGAGAGTTTATTGTCATGTGCAATGAAAGGAATAGTGCATTATATCGGAGGAAATACAAGTTATTAACTGTTCCACCTGGAAGGAACAGAGTGGACCCTGGACAACAGGAAGGGGAGAGATGAAAGCCCAGGTGAAACCTCTTGCAGTTGCACAGGAAGATGCTGTGTAAAGGTGAAAATGAACCAGAGAATCCCAGACGGAACTATTCATCATGGATGCTCAAATGGGGAGGCAGAGCATCGAGAAAGGAGGATGTGTCCCGTGGTGGTATCAAGTTGGAGGTGTCAAAAATTATCGAGATTAATCCATTGAATGCAGCTTTCTTGGGAATGTATTTGCTGCCTGCCAGTGGCTCATTATTCCATTTTCACATACGTCAGAACCAATAATAGTTTGATGGCCTACTGCTAAGAAAACGTTCCTTTGCTCTTTAACTTCACAGCAATGTGAGAATTACCTAGGGGAGGAAAACATTCAAGTTTCCCTTCAGTCATGAAAACCTCACATATTTATTTCACATTTTCAACTAAAGATCTGGTTTTGACCAAGTTGTCAGATCATCCGGAGGCTTTCATCTAACTGTCTGCAGCCATACTTTCCCTATTTTCCATTGGGTTTTTTTGTTGGCATTTTTGAAAATAACATCAAGTACAGATTTAGTTATATCAAAAGGAATATTTAAAGGCTCTTTGGGAGGTGTTTTCTGCCTCCATCTGGGATCCTGTCAGTCAGCCAGAGGGTCCAGAATTCAACTTCAACTAAGCTATCATCTCCTATGCTGCAAAGCATCTGGGAGCTCATGTTTCTTTTGCCAACTGTGTTAAGAAGTATTGAAAACACATGGAAATCAACCTGCTATTCTGTTGGAATTTTGGCTCCAGAACAATGTATTGACTTTGAATTGGCTTGTAGCTCAAATTTAGCAATATGTAGGACATCATCACTTTGACCAAATGATGGTATATTTTGATGTATAACCCAAAACAACCACTAGGATGGACATAATGCGATTATATAAATACATATATAAAATAAACTTCAAATTCCATGTTTGTCAGATATTATACCCTTAGCTTTCCTTTAAAGGTGGGCACCACTGTAGCAAACATAACGATGTTGTCCATTATTCATGCTGAAATATCAAAATCAAATGCACTTTCATGCTACAGAAATTCATTTCCTAAATCAAGATCAGGTGATAAAGAATCAAATGTCTTGTCCACAAATGATGCTTCCAAAAGACCACTGGTTATATGGCAGTAGATCTAAAGGGCCTGTCCCACTGCGGGACCTAATTCGCGAGTTTAGAAGAGTTTGCCCTCGACTCATACTTGCAGCATGGTCGACACGAGGTTCCTAGGAGGTCTTTGTAACTCTCTTTTATGCTCAAAGGTACTCAAGGCCTCAGTTAGTTAAGGGGCTGTCCCACTGCGGTGACCTAATCCGTGAGTTCATAAGCGTGTCTTCGACCTGCAAGCTCGAGGGCACTCGCTTGAAAAAAGTTGAGCTGGATCAACCGTCAGCGATGAAACCACGAGCTGGATTGACCGACCACACACACACACACAAGCACATCGCAAAGGCGGGGGCCAGGGAAAACGGGGGAGCTCTGTCTGAAATTCACACTCGCGATGAAGAAGAAGAGTCTTGACCTGAAACGTCGCCTATCTCCTTCGCTCCTTAGATGCTGCTGCACCCGCTGAGTTTCTCCAGCTTTTTGTGTAACACTAGATAATCTTATTGATGTTTTTGTCGCATCTAGCAGAAAATTTTGGAGATAGTACTGATGGTTTATTTTTTCATCAGGAGCAAGACTGAAGGAGAGATCAATTTGTACGATAAATGGAAGACTAAACTTTTCGAAGAAAATGCTGACGTGTGAACAAAGCATTGTATTATTAACTTGAAAATCACCTAGCAACATGAGGAAGATAGAACCCTGTAGTTAAAAACAATGAGGTTATTTTACTAGATCATTAGGATTAGAACAGTCTGCAAGTTGTTCTTGCATGCAAACATTTTGGGAACAAAATGATTTGATTATTAACACCAAACATAGAATTGCAATAAAAAATACCGAACATTTTTTAGTTTTTCTTTCCACCAGTACGCCCTTGATTCTTCCCGTCTGTGATTAGACTAAGAAAACCATAGTAATTTTTGGTAACAATATACTTTTACTAATGTGAGGACAATGTCCAGTTAATCATTGAAAATTTATTAACAACATATATAATTTAATAATTCATACTTCTGCAAAATTAAAATAAATTCATCATATTTTGAACCCATAATGTACTCCAACAAACAAGCTGATCTGAATAGTAAGCGCAACTGTCACATGAGATTGTAGGTGTTTACATATTGTTGGTTAACCTTTGAGCCAGAAATGCCATACAACCAGTGGCCTGATTGGGTGAACTATTTGAATGTGATACGAGTCTTTCGTGCCTGATCTTGATTTAAGAAATGAGGTTGTATTGCACAAAAGTCCATTTGTTGAGCAGTGCTTGATTTCTTCAAAGGGTATTTCAACAGGTATGACATAGATCAGACATAGATCAGCCACAGGTAACCCTTGACAAAAGGAAGGCTAATGGTGATGTTTAAACATTAGGATGTAACTATCAGAACTTAATGAGATTTGTTATAACTGAAACTAAACGTGTTGCATTTTAGTATTTCTTAAAATGTGTCACCAATGTTGGTTGAAGTAAGTCAAGTGCAAATTATTTGAAAAATGAGATATTTCAGCAATAAATTATTCTATTATTACCAGTTTAAATTTAACGCCTCTAGGTGCCAGTTAAAAATTAGCCAATTTTGCAGGTTAAATTTGTTTTCAGGGGTACAAGGTTGTTCTTGGCCCAGTTAACACCAGTCTGCGCTGAGGTTGAATCCTCAGTTTTTCAATCTTTCAAATATTTATCTATTTCTACTTTAAATATGATTAGTTATCTGGCCTGCACCTTCCAGAGATTCACCACCCTCTCAGAGAAAATAAATCAATGCTCCTCAATTTAAATGACCAACTTATTTTTGCTACATCCACTTCTTCATGACCTTCCTACTAGTGAAAACATCTCAACATCTACCATATCAAGCCCAGTTAGGATCTTGTATATCTGAATAAGCTCACACATGATTCTTCTAAACTCCCAGGTATATGGATGCAAATTTTCAATCCTTCTTTGGAAGTTTAACCCTCTCCTCCCAAGTGAATCTCCTTCAATGTTACTAGATATTTTTTTGGTAAGTGGATCAAAATTGTGCATAGCATTCTAGGTGTGGCCCCACCAAAACCTTGTACAATTGCAACCAAATCTAAACATTCCAACCCCTTTGCAATAAAGGCCAAAGTGCAATGTCCTCAGTCCTCATCACAAGATGCCCTTGCACCTATTTTCATATCATGAAGAGTCAAGAGTGTTTATTTATCATATGCACTGGGTATGAACCAAAGCAATAAACCTTAATTGCTGCAGCTTTACAGGCATATGAGAACTAACAACAACAGTAACAAATTATCAGTTATTCTATGTAAACTAGACCATGATGGTACAATAAGTAATGTAAGTAGAGCAACCATAGCAATACAAAGTCCATAGTGGTCTGTTAGAGTTGTGGTTCAGGCTATGTAGGGTTGCTCGAGAACCTGATGGTTGATGAGAAGAGGTTCTTTCTTGAACATGAAGGGTAATGCTTCTCATTCTCCTGTAACTTCCTCCCAGTGATAGCAGTGAGATGAGAACGTGCCAACGATGGTATGGGTATCAGATGATATTAGCTGCATTCTTGAGGCAGCGTTCTGTCAATCTCTTCAATGGTGGGGAGATCAGTACGTAGATAGGTACGTTCAGAGGAATATAGTCCAGATTTGAATAAATCTAACCTGCTGGTATGGTTGGCATGGAGAAGTTGTACCAATAGGCCTGGTTCCATGCTATTTGACTATAACTTTCTGACATGATCGCATAAATACTTGCCATTTTGTTCTGTTTCTTGAGTTTAACAATTTACCCAGCTTTAATAGCCAATTCAGAATGGTAACAATCTTAATTGGAGCATTACGCAATTTAAATATCTTTTTTTTTTCCTGTCCATAAACAAATACGAGCTTTAAGCTCAGTTTTGAATTATCAAAATATTTGATCTAAAATTTTAAAAAGGTAGATTTATACTTTTCAGTATAACTTTGTGAAAATAAAAGAAACAGCAGATGCTGAATCTCTGAAACAGAAACATTTGGAAATGTAGATCGAGCCACTTCTGTAGCAAGAGAAACAGAATAGTAAGATTAAACGAGAACTTACCTGTTCGAAGTTTGATCTTTAGTTTATGAGGAGTTACTATGAGGGATTACGTGAAGAAGCCCCGCCAGGCGCATGCGCATCATACTTCAAAGCAGCGGCATGAAAAACACAGAAACCGATAGCCGAAGTAAGATAGTAAGGCTTACAGAAGACTAGAACAACCAGATGACCTTTAGATTATGAGGGCCGGGAGCGGAGGGCACGTAATCCCTCATCGTAATTCCTCATAAAATAAAGATCACACTTTGAACAGGTAAGTTCTTGTTTAATCTTACTATTTTACTTCGGAGTCAAGTGAGTGACTACGTGATGATTTTAAAGCTCTGTGATTTTCATGCCGTAGATTCACTCCAGTGAAGTAGATTCACTGCTTCAGTTGACACAGTAGTGAATAAATAATATATTGAACATTGCTTCAAATTATTCAATAACTATGTTAATAATAATAATAACACAGTTATTGAATAGGAAAGTAATAACCCCTCTATCCCAGGGGAAAATTACAACAAATGATATGAAACAAATGATATGAAACAAAGCAAACAAATTGAACAGAACACAACACAGCATGTACAAACGCTGGCACTGTGACAACAGGTTTATCATAAAATCTTCTTTAGACCATCCTGCGGCCTCTAGAATTTGGTCGAGCGGCACGTCCTGCGCCTTCGCCGCGGACATTGATGCCGCCCTTGTGGAGTTGAGATTTAAACACATGAGTGTGAACTCCAGCTAAATACAGAACCTGTTTTAACCATCTAGGAATAGTTTGTACTGTGACTTTTTTTATTTTTTTATGTTTTTATGGGTTTTTTGGGGGGGGTTTCTGTGGGTAATGAGCATTGGTGTCTCACAATCTCGGAGACTCTTAGTTACTTCAATATATTGAGTCAGATGCTTAACCACACACAATGTTTGGTCGACAGGGTATGCTTTAAAGATTACCTTGGTTCCAGCCTTTCCTGGCTTGCTTTGCTTGCTTAGATCTTGGACATAAAAAGTAATTTTATCTACAGACAACTGCATACAATCTAACCGCAACATTTGTAATGTTTGTACTCATTGTGCTGATCCTAATGGCATGAGCATAACCACTTTAATATTAAGTTCTGAAAAGACAGTGACGTAATTGGAGCCCACTGCCGAAGCAATGTGAGAACTACACTGATATCCCAGATTTCTGTATATCTGGGTTTGGTAGGATTTTATTAAAATTCCTCTCATAAATCGGGATATTAACGGATGAGACCCGATAGATTGTCATTCTGAAAATTGTCCTAACTAGGAAGACAAAGTACTCCGAACACTATTAATGGCATAACTCAGGTGCAACATAGCAAGGAACTCCAGTACATCCGATATGTTTGCAGTATGATAAAATATATCTGACAAAAGATTTCCCAATTCCTTATATGAGACATGTATTGTTTCTTAGTGCTATCTCTCCAAGCTGCAGTTATAACATCCATTGTCCTATCCGACAGTCCATCAGAACCTGCAGATTAACAATTAATACGATCATGTAATGGATTACATCTCCTGTACTGGATGTACCAACAATTACTGCAGCTGGGGATTGTCATGAATGTCTGAGTCATCATTCTGAGCACCAATGGGAACAATGGCTGTGTAGACCAGTTTGGAACCACCAAACGCCTGCGGTGGAGTCTTGCTCTATTTTGGTGAGACATTGCCTAATCAGGCAAAATGGGGAAAACATAGAAGACTATACTTCCCCAATGTAGCGAGAATGCATCCAGCGCTACTGCTCCTGGGTCTGGCTCCTATGAGACATATTTAGGCAACTGGAGATTTAATCTGGACGCAAACAGATCAATATTTGGTTACCATACCGACTGACAATCTTTTTGAAACTTCTGGATTTAACATCCATTCTGTATTGTCATTGAACTTTCATGATCTGTTGTCTGCCACAATATTGTCTCTCCCACAGCTGTGGTATTGTCTACTTGTAATTGAACATGTAAGTCATTTATTGTAGAACAATAAGCTATCAATGCATAAAACGCCCCCAATAACTCCAAATAATTGATACCATGTGTTTGGAGAATTAATAGTCTTGGACAGTCCATCGACCACCACAACTGGTGACGCTGTCCTTACCTCCCCATCCGAGAGCACTCCCATCAGTTTGTAATACCACTGAAGGTTGCTGAACCAAAATATTTTCTAGTAGCTTGTGCAACATTGAGAATCCACCATTTCAATTCACCTAAAGCTTTAGTTGGTAACTGCATGGACCTATCAAATGACCTGCACGCTTTTTATTTTATTATTATATTTTATTATTATTTTTATTTATTTATTTTTTAATTTATTTTTAGTGCTTGTCCTCTGGCTCTTTGCAGACTTTGATAATGCAGAGGTCCAAACTCGACAGCAAGAATGCTGCTACCATTTTACCAATACCCGTAGCTACTTCTCGGATGGATGGCTAAGGTCTCCCAGCGAGACAAGTACAGGCATTTGTAATATCCCCAGCCTTATCTGTTAGCAAGTTACTGACATATCAACTGAATTAATGACAAACCCCAAATAATCAATTGTTTGGGATGGCTGTAACTTAGATGTTGTTGGATGGACAGAAACCCTAGTCTTTCAAATAGGCTTATGGTTGCTGAAACCAGTTCTTCAGCTGTCTCGTGAGTGGCATTTACAATTAACATATCCTCTAGATAAGCCATTACAATGTGATTCTGAGCCCTCAGTAACACCAGTGCTGGTTCAATAATTTTGTGAACAGCCTGAGAGCTGAAGTTAACCCATTAGGTATTTCTTTAAATTGCCTCAGCTGACCCATCCGATTAATTTAAAGTACCTGCAATAATGATGAATTGGTACTGAATAATAAGGTATCTTTTTTTTAGGTCTATAGTAGCCATATAGCAGCCTTGTGACAACAACTGCGTTACAGTGTTGAAGGTGTACTTTTTTTAAGTGCCTTTACTGAACATATGAATTAAAGTTTGTGAGGTCCAGAATAACTCTGCAACCCCCATCTTCTTCTGTCTGGGAATATATTTTCTACCTGACGAGTTTCTGGTGCAGCAAACACCAAACCGATCAAATATTATGATCAACCGATCATTCATTATAAAACAATTGTAATCTTACACCCAACCAGAGGTTGTACCCCAGAAGTTCTATCTGTGATGGAATGAAGTTCCTGTACCTCCGTAAATGAACTAGAAGATCTCCTTCTCCCAATATAAGGGTTGATGTGGGTTGTATTGGGTATAATACTTTGTACCCATCTCCCTGCCTCTGCTGGTCTCCCAGAATCAAACCCCCTTCATATTCAACCTGCTTGTTTTCTCAGAGCAGGGATGAGAAGTTTTATAAGGCAAATATCCTGAATTGGTTTGGCAGATTTTCACCAATGATTAATCTGGTTATTGTTTGCCCTATGTAGTCCTGCATTTTTTGGGTATAATGTTGGCCAAATGGCAATTTTCATCATACAATTAGGTTCGAATAGGCATTGCAGAGTAACGCAAGCATGTCTTTATAAGTTTTGGACATTATCGACCCTTGTATGTCTTCCCCAAATGCAGTGATGCCAACTGATATCAGCTAGAGGACATGCTGGAAACGCATTTTCTGCCCTCGCATCGTTACACTCATGGGTGCCCAAATTACTGAGTTTACTGTTGGCACCCTGAGCGAGGCACAATAGACGGGTGTTTTATAATTTTTTTACTGTTTCAGTCATAACAGTTTCTTGGAGCAGGTGAGAAACCAAATAAATGTTGGCAGCCAGGTCTCATCCATAGCCTCACCAGTCCATTCCGATATAGCAAAACTTGATGCTACATCGGGAACACCCGGAGCGTGGCTCTTGTGCTCTGGTGTATACACATAAGTAGGGACACCAGCTTCAGGGTAAGTCTCCTCCTGTCCTGGTACTCCCGAGTCTTGCTCTAGGGAGACCTCATCCAGACCTAAACAAGGCACTGGAGAGTCAGATTCCCATTTTTTAACAGGCACCATACACAGTGTATGGAACTCCTTTGGAGGCTACCTGGGAATTTCTGGGTCTTTGGACCCTTGACTGATTAAAGTTTGGAGCATTTTAGTCTTGCTCTAGGGAGACCTCATCCAGACCTAACAAGGCATTGGAGAGTCAGATTCCCATTTTTAACGGGCACCATACACAGTGGATGGAACTCCTTCGGAGGCTGCCTGGGAATCTTTGGGTCTTTGGACCCTTGACTGAGTAAAGTGTGGAGCATTTTCTCTATTTCTAATCTCCCCCACATTCTTGTCCTCTCTTGGAGGAGAGTTACTTTCTTTTACATTTTCTTGTGTATTTGTGCATAAACCATATATGTTCATGTTTAGAATTATAGATTCTGACAGGCACATTCTGCTTGCAGAATATTTGTATTAATCTCAGTATCACACAGATCATACACATCAAACTAAGGAAACTGCATCTGGTAACACATACTCAGAGCAGACCTTGTATGCTTTCCTATCATTGTGGCCTCAGCCCGTGCGACTCTAGAGCAGCTGGAGGGTTATTAACTACGGAAATAACGGCCACCGGTATCGGAACCGGCACCGCACTTATCTATTTTCCTGATCGCTGCGATGGGACCGCAATGCTGCGTGAACCACGCTTGCTCCTCCCGCTGTACCACAGGCTCCTGCTGACTCACAAGCCAGCCTTACGGAGCTTAAGTCTCGGTGGAAAGTTTTAAAAACACTTACCTGCAAGGTTTTCTGCTTACCACTGGTGGAGCTGCGCTCTCCAGCTCCGTTCAATGCGACATGTGTCGACGTAATGGCTTCTTCACGTAGTCACTCACGTGACTCCAAAGTAAAATTAACCTTTTTAGATCAGAGGCAAGGGTTAAGGTTCGAACAAGGAGCCCTTGACCTGAAACATTAACTCTGTTTACCTTCCCACAGATTGAGTACTTTCACTTTTTGTTTCAGTATCATTTTATCTTGTACTGTATTTTCTAGGGTTGGCAATGTGTATGCTCAATTTTCCACCTTTCATGTCAGTTATTCAATTTATCTGTTACCTGTCTGTAAATTTGCTATGAAAGTAATTCAATTATGTATGAGGTGTATTGTATTGATATACTGGAGGTTAGGCATGTAATGTTATTTATGTAAGACTCAACTATTGCTGAAAGCAGAACTCTGACGTATGGTCCCAACCAGAAACGTCACCTCTCATGTTCTCCAGAGATACAGCTTGACCTGCTGATTTACTCCAGCACTTTGTGTTCTTTATTGCTAAAAGCTGTTGAAACTAGAAGAAATTATTTGATGTGAAGCTTACCAACAAGATTTTAAACTCCAATTATTGGAAGTTGGAAGAGCTTCAGCAGCTTTTTTTCCTTTTGTCTCGTTTAGCGATACTGCACAGAAATGAGCACATCAGCCCTCCGAGTCCACACAAACCAGTGATCACCCGTCCACTAGTTCTATCTGACACACTCGGGCCCATTTTTACAGAAGCCAATTAACCCACAAACCTACATGTCTTTGGAATGTGGGAGGAAACCGGAGTGCCTGGAAAAATACACAGCCAGCACTCATAGTCAGGATGGAACCTGGGTCTCTGGCGCTGTAAGACAGCAACTCTACCGCCATGCCGCATGCCGCTCCGTGATTTTCCTTCCATTCTAATGAAGGTGTATATGTTTCTGACACCGTGAGAGCCTATGAGACCATTGAAATATTTTTGCATCACCCATAATCACCCTTGTATGGAATTATAATGGAAGTGCAAGTATGATTTGGAAGAAATGGAAATTATGTGGATGCATGCTACAAGGTATTTACTCTCTGAAACTATATTTTAATAAAGGGCTCTTCCTCTGAAGAACACACCACACTGAAGCAGCTAGAGCAGAACCGTGCCAGTGGTTAAATAAAAACATCCAGCCAAGTTCACTTGCCCAGATAACATTCTCATATGTTATTTTTCAGCTGCTGGCTCAGGCGAGAACTATTAGTCAACGACAAGCCTCAGGCTGTCTTCTTGAATGTTGTGCCTTTACATTATACCATGTAATCCAGCAATGAGCTGAAGGTCAGATGCCGGTGGGCTTGACCAAATGCTCTTCTGATGGACTTGGCATGGAATCTGGAGCTTAATACAGACATGAACTGAGATGTTGGATACATTTAGGATTATTTGAGGTCACCAAGCTGAATTGTGGTACATTCTTTTTAGGTTTTTCTTAAACATATTTACAAACTTTCAAACATGTTTTAAATATATTTGATTCGAAAGACATTTAAAATACTTTAAAATACTTGATAAGAGCAAGCTATAAGAAGGCCACCAGGACAGTCTGTTAGATGCTTCATGATCTGTTGGCTGAGGTCTGGTAACCACGCATGGACTATTCTGCTTCATAAGACATCTGCAACAGTGTAGATGGAACCAAACTGACCTAGAAAGTTTGAATGGCTCCTTGTGGACTGTGTGTCATGGAGTCATTGAGCTCCACAATATGGAAACGGGCCCTTTAGTCCAACTCGTCTATGGCAATCAAGTTGACTAACCAAGCTAGTCCCACTAACCTATATCTGATCTACATCCCTCCAAACATAGAAACATAGAAACACAGAAAGTAGGTGCAGGAGTAGGCCATTCGGCCCTTCGAGCCTGCACCACCATTCAATATGATCATGGCTGATCATCCAACTCAGTATCCTGTACCTGCCTTCTCTCCATACCCCCTGATCCCTTTAGCCACAATGAACTGGCCTCAACTACCTTCTGTGGCAGAGAATTCCACAGATTCACCACTCTCTGTGTGAAAAATGATTTTCTCATCTCAGTCCTAAAAGACTTCCCCCTTATCCTTAATCTGTGACCCCTTGTTCTGGACTTCTCCAACATCGGGAACAATCTTCCTGCATCTAGCCTGTCCAACCCCTTAAGAATTTTGTAAGCCTCTATAAGATCAATCTTCTAAATTCTAGCGAGTACAAGCCGAGTCTATCCAGTCTTTGTTCATATGAAAGTCCTGCCATCCCAGGAATCAGTCTGGTGAACCTTCTCTGTACTCCCTCTATGGCAAGAATGTCTTTCCTCAGATTAGGAGACCAAAACTGTACGCAATACTCCAGGTGTGGCCTCACCAAGACCCTGTACAACTGCAGTAGAACCTCCCTGCCCTTATACTCAAATCCTTTTGCTATGAATGCTAACATACCATTCGCTTTCTTCACTGCCTGCTGCACCTGCATGCCTACTTTCAATGACTGGTGTACCATGACACCCAGATCTCGTTGCATCTCCCCTTTTCCTAATCGGCCACCATTCGGCTACCAAACCATTCCTATCCAAGTATCTTTTAAATATCATAATTGTATCTTCCTCAAAAACACCATATTAGTTGTGTCCCTTGTGTGAAAAGTTACCCCTCGGGTTCCTTTTAAATCTTTCACCTTTAAGATAAAATGAATTCCCTATGGAAAAGACCATGGCATATCTATGCCCCTCATGATTTTATAGCATCATCCTTATCCTCCAACACGTAGTCTATCCAGCCTTACCTTTATATGCTCAAACTCTCCTGACATAGTAACATCCTTGTAAATCACTTTTGAACCCTTTCCAGTTCAGTGACATCCTTCCTACTGTCTTTCAAATCAAATATATTTTTAAAATGTTTGAAAGTTGTAAATATGTAAGAATGCAAAGTACTCCAAATGTGTCCATACCAACTTATGCAGTTTCTGGAGGCTGGAAACTGCATTGTCTGGGACAATGTTATTTCCACACTCAGTTTTTAAAGCATCATCTCGTTTCAAGCAGACATGAAGCACAGCAACATCATGAATAGTGTCTGGTATTAACAACATAACAGGAATACACTGTACGAAAAATAAGACACGAGCACCGCAGAGCCATAACATTTTATCCTGTTGTTTGATTCTCCAAAGAAGAGTTATAGAAGAACACCACATCGTTGTGTGGCACTGTCAACTCTTTTATAATCAGCCCTGTCAAATTTACCAATGGAAAGTGTCATTGCTCATTGAATCTCCAGTTTTTCACTGATCTGAAATAGCCACAAATAATTGAGGGCAAAATAGCGAACATCATTTTTATTGCAAGAGGTTCAAAAGTAGACATTAAACATTCTGTTCACTCCTTCAAAAGTGTTTTAACTAAGTGCTAAATGCATCTTTCTTTCTCATTCATAGAATTATACAATGCAGAAGAAGGCCATTTTGTCTAATATTTCTATTTTGGCTCTATCAAGAGCCATCCTGTTAATCTCTTTGGCCATTTATGAATAAGGGGTAAGCCATTTAGAACGGAGACGAGGAAACACTTTTTCTCACAGAGAGTTGTGAGCCTGTGGAATTCTCTGCCTATGAGGGTGGTGGAGGCCGGTTCTCTGGATACTTTCAAGAGAGAGCTCGATAGGGCTCTTAAAGATAGTGGAGTCAATGGACATGGGGAGAAGGCAGGAACGGGGTACTGATTGCGGATGACCAGCCATGATCACATTGAATGGCGGTTCTGGCTCAAAGGATCCAATGGCCTACTCCAGCACCTATTGTCTATTGTCTATTAACACATCGCTGAAATGAACAACATTTCTCATCTGCAACCTGCTGTTTGTTTTGGGATTTACCTGGTTGGAGAGACAAGAGACTGCAGATGCTGGAATCTAGTGCAAAGACAAACTGCTGGAAGAACTCAACTGGTCAAGCAGCATTGGTGAAGGCAAAGAGATGGCTGGTGATTCTGTCCCTGATGCAGGATTTTGTCCCAAAATATCAACTATCCCTTTGAATCCACAAATAATGCTTTACCCGATGACCTCTTCCAGCAGTTCATTTTTGCTCCAAATTATATATTTTTATCTGTCAACCAACTCATTCAAGTGGATACAATTTCCCCTCATTGAAAAACTTCAAATAAAAATTAAATACGATTTTTTTTCTGGCTTTGGAACAATTTCCACCTCCATCTGTAACTTAATATGTGATATCTTAAAATAACATAATATGATCTTTAACTGGGTTATTGGTTCAGGTGATCTTCCATCCTGCTTGGTAGTACAACATAAACTTAACAATGTGAATAATCAGCTAAATAATTTGCTATGAGTATTAAATAAGATTACTTTATTTTGCTATTTCAGTTTCCTTCTCAAACTTTGTCACAGAGTAATTAATTAACTCAGTGACAATGCTTCTTCATTATGTAAGATTGTACTTATTTGTGCATCAACTGGAATAAATTGTGCATCTCATCGAACATTTTTCCCTCATCGTTTTTATTTTCTGTCCATTCTAATGCTGGCTATTATGACCATCAAGAAACTGCTCTGTGCCTCCGGCAATTAAGTGTTTCGAGAATGGATGGAGTGCAGGAATGTAGTCAAGTTTTCCCTCTCCCTATAAGCAATCTGCAAAGTGTAATTTAGTGCCACCTCAATGACCTGACCAATTTATAATGGATATAGCTGTAGATCTGCAAGTTGCCACGCAGTGGCGCAATGTGTTTATTCATCATCATATCTCTGTCTTGTCCCACATATTTTTAAAATTACGCTTTTAATGATCCAAGCTACCAACTAAATATTATTTAAATGACCAAGAGATCATTCTACAGTTTCACTCGTTTTATTTTTTGTTTGAAATTGAACTCTCTGAGTACCGGAGATGTAATTGCTGTCACGAGGATTACTGCTGAAGCCTGTGTGTGAATGGTTTTGATGTCTTAACAAAAGTTTTACTTCGAATATCTACAATGTTTGGAGACTTAATTTTTGCCTCACCACAATGTGCACAGCACAGAAATAATATTGAGTCAACTTAGAATGTTGTGAAAAATAAATCTTTATCATGGAAACAAATTATTTTGATGTGCATTTAAAATTAATTTGTAATTAAAATGAGCATGGTGATTTCATAGGGCTTGTTCTGTTTGTGAGTTCAAAATAAGGCTTCGCTTTCTCAAACAATTGGACAGAGAAGTAGTCATGTGTAACAATTTCTTAATAAATGTCAAAGAATGATCCAAGACATTAGAATAACCTCATTCCATTGAGCCTCTTGAAACTCTTTGTTGACGTCATCCAATTAATCCCACTTCCCTGCTCTTTATCTATAACATGCTAGTCAAACTTAAGCAAAGCTATGGTTCATATCAAATACGTGTCCTCTGGAATGTCAATCACTTTTGTCACAAGAAACAGTTTATCTAAAAGCAAGCAATACTATTAGCTCAAAAGTGTTGTTTCCCCACAGAAGATGTTAGACCTATAAGTATTTGCGACATCTTCTGTTCTGTTTTATTTCAGATTTACATCAACTATAGTCTTTTTTTTGTATGCTTGCGATGATGAAATAACAGTGTGTTACAATTAGATGCAGATTTGCTTTTGTTTGGAAGGATGTTTTCTTACCATTCAATTTAAATTGACTGGCAAATAAATAGGATTCTGACATTGTGAGTGCAGAGTGTATTTCTGTGATCTTGCACCAGTTTGAAGGACATTGTGCTGGCCATTCATCCCTTTACAGATCAGAGTAATCAGCATTGCCAACTTCCATGAGTTGTGTCAAGGCACTGTCAAAATGAATGCACTTGTTTGTGCAGCAGGCAATGGTGCAGTTATCTTCAAACTGATGTGGACAAAAGCTCGCAATAAGATATATAATGATGTTTCATGGCAAAGATTTCTCTTTTTGCAGCATTGGTTGCTGCCAAGTACTAATCTTACATCAGGATAATTGAACAGCCAAACAAATTGGAGAATTATGGATCACAAACCAGGAAAGAAAAGCACAAGTGTTCACCTATATTTTATACATTGTAAAAGTATGAAAACAACAGAATGTAAAAATATAATGTATCTTCTGTACTATTACTCTCATCTTGTTCCTCTTCTTGTTTGCGTTGTTTTTCAATTTGTACAAAAACGGTACCCTATATCGCTAGGATTTTTTTTCGCCACCTTACCGTTCTCCTCTGCTCCAAGCGCATGAAGTTTTGTTCCGATCGGTGAAATATTACAAAAGTTATTGGTCTGTTATTTGCCGGGACGGCGATGCCCGTTCCGGCACCCGCTGTCAATCACCGGTGCCCAGAATAAAGCTGCAGGAACGGAGTGTGGGCTGTGTTCCGCAGGCAGATGCTGGCTATGTTCGCAGGCGGGGGCTGGCAGTGTTCGCGGGCGGGGGCTGGCTGTGTTCGCAGGCGGGGGCTGGCAGTGTTCGCGGGCGGAGGCTGGCATTGTTCGCGGGCGGGGGCTGGCAGTGTTTGCGGGTGGGGGCTGGCATTGTTCACCAGCTGGGGCTGGCTGTGTTCACGGGTGGGGGCTGGCTGGGTTCGTGGGCGGGGGCTGTGAGTGCAACAGGCACTGGAGACGGGAGCCGTGAGTGAGTCTGGAGCCGGGTCCTGGAGACAGTGAGCCCACACACCCCCTGCCCATACCCCCGCTCCCCAACACCCCCCATTCCCCGCACACACCCCTCCCCGACACCCCCCTCCCCGACACCTCCCCTTCACTATACCCCCCATACCCTCCGTCCCCTACACCCTCCGTCCCCTACACCCCCCTCCGCTATACCTCCCCCTGCTTTACTCCCCCCTCCCACATACACCCCCCCCTCCCTACACCCCACACACCCCATACCACCCACACCCCTCTCCCCTCCCACATACACACCCTCCCCTACCCCCACAACCCCACCTACCACCACAACCCCCACAAACCCCATTCCCACAAAACCACTCCCCACAAACCACCTCCACATACACCCCCTCCCTACACACCCCCTTCCCCACACCCCCCCCCACACACCCCCTCCCCAACATACCCCCACACCCCCCCCTCCCCCACACACCCACCCCTCCCCCACACACCCCGCTCCCCGCCTGAAACCGTCCCCGCCCCCCGACTACAGAACGCTCCCGCCGTTGCATTGGGGGTACAGGTGAGTGGTGGAATATTGCCTTGGGGAATAGGATGCGTTGGGGGACCAGGCCTCCCGTGTGACTGGGACCCAACGGGTCCCACTTAGTCTAGTACATGTTAAAGAGTGCTAATTTAAATTGGAACATATCCACACATGGAAGGGGCCGAAATATGATGTTTTATAGGATTAAAGAATTTTGAAACAGTATATTTTAAAGTATTTAATTATGAGAATGAATATTTGTTTTTTGGGCTGCGAAGTTGCGATTCAAAATTTACTTGGAGAACAAGAACCGAGTTTTCCAAGTATTTTACATCCAATTTAAAAGAAAATAGAATGCTGGTAACTAAATCTAAATGACAAGAGCACAAAGTATAGATGTTATGATGCAAATAACTTCTATTCTCTTCCTCTTCCCTACCTCTGCTGTGTTTCAGATCTCCAATACAAAGGACAATGTTCCAACTGATTCTTTAATAATTTTCACCACTTATCCATGACTTTTTAATAATGCATGTGAACAGATGTCGCTCGTTGATTTAATTCCACAGCTGTTGCTTGGACAGGACTTTTAACCTCAAATCCTGAAGTCAATAAAAGACTAGGAAGCCAAATTACAAAATTGAACATTGCAAAAGATATATGTATTGAAACACAAAAGTTTTTAATTTAATTGCATTGCAAAATATGTAGACAAAAATGACTATGAGATTAAATGGAACGAGAGAATTGAGCCTCAGTGCTCAAAAGAACCACAAGAAACCAATCCGTCTGAAGAAGGGCCCACACCCGAAAAGATCACCAATACCTTGTTTAATTTAGACTTTAGAGTTACAGCATGGAAACGGGTACTGCAGCCCTCTTCTTCTTCTTCTTCTTCTTTCGTGTGGCGTGCACAGCCTAAAATTGTTGGACAACTTGTTCTATTTGATCTTCGTTTGTGCACATCGAGTTGATTGCATTAGTAGAAACAGGGCGGACCACGTGAAGGTTGCAATCTTCCACCCCCTGCAGCCCACTGGGTCTGCTCCAACCAGCAATCACCCCATGATCATTTTCCAATGTTCTATAGATTCTGGATCAGTTCCTGTGGATAAGAGGGTAGCTAATGTTATCCCACTTTTCAAGAAAGGAGGGAGAGAGAAAGCTGGGAATTATAGACCAGTTAGCCTGACATCGGTGGTGGGGAAGATGCTGGAGTCGAGTATCAAAGATGCAATAACGGCGCATTTGGATAGCAATAACAGGATGTCCAAATCAGCATGGATTTACGAAGGGAAAATCATGTTTGACAAATCTTCTGGGATTTTTTGAGGATGAAACAAGTAAAATGTACAAGGAATTCATTAGATGCATTCAAAAGAGAGTTAGATAGAGCTCTTGGGGAGAAGGCAGGAACGGGGTACTGATTGATCGAAGAGCCGAATGGCCAACTCCTGCACCTATTGTCTATGTATCTATGTACCTCGTACACTAGTACTATCCTATACCCTAGGTCTAATTTACAATTTACAGAAGCCAATTAACCTACAAATCTGTACGCCTTTAGAGTGTGGGTGGATACCGGTGAAAAATACCCTAATGGGACTTATCTACAGGCCCTCAATACAGTAGCCTGAATATAGGGTGCAAGTTGAATCAGGAGTTAAAATTGGCATGGAGTAAAGGTCATGCTACGGTTGTTATGGGAGATTTCAACATGCAGGTAGACTCTGAAAATCAGGTTGGTACTGGACCCCAAGAAAGGGAGATTGTGGAGTGCCGCCATGATGGATTCTTAGAGCGGCTTGTATTGGAGCCTACCAGGGAGAAGGCAATTCTGGATTTAATGATATGTAATGAGCCGGGTTTGATAAAGGAGCTTGAGGTTAAGGAGCCATATGGAGGTAGTGAACATAATATGGTCAAGTTTAATCTACAATTGGAGAGGGAGAAGGGTAAATCGGAGGTGTCAGTGTTATAGTTGAATAAAGGGGACTGGAGCCATGAGGGAAGGGCTGGCCAAGGTTGACTGGAAAGATATCCTAGCATGGATGACAGTGGAACAACAATGGCAGGTATTTCTGGGAATAATACAGAAGGTGCAGGATCAGTTCATTCCAAAGAGGAAGAAAGTTTCCAAGGGGAGTAAGGGGCGACCGTGGCTGACAAGGGACGTCAGGGACAGTCTAAAAATAAAAGAGAAGTACAACATAGCAAAGATGAGCAGTAAGCAAGAGGATTGGGTAATGTTTAAAGAGCAACAGAAGATAACTAAAAAGGCAATATGGGGAGAAAAGATGAGGTAAGAAGGTAAGCTAGCCAAGAATATAAAGGAGGATAGTAAAAGATTCTTTAGGTATGTGAAGAGTATTTAAAGTTGGTCCCTAGAAGACTGAAAAAGGTGAATTTATTATGAATTTAACAAGGAAATGGCAGATGAGTTGAACAGGTACTTTGGATCCATCTTCACTAAGGAGGACACAAACAATCTGATGGGACAGAAGGCTGATATATCCCCAGAGCCTGATGGTCTGCATCCCAGGGTACTTAAGGAAGTGGCTCTAGAAATTGTGGATGCATTGGTGATAATTTTCCAATGTTCTATAGATTCAGGATCAGTTCCTGTGGATTGGAGGGTAGCTGATGTTATTCCCCTTTTTAAGAAAGGTGGGAGAGAGAAAACAGGGAATTATAGACCAGTTAGCCTGACATCGGTGGTGGGAAAGATGCTGGAATCAATTATAAAAGATGAAGTAGCGGCACATTTGGATAGCTGTAACAGGATCAGTCCAAGTCAGCATGGATTTATGAAGGGAAAATCATGCTTGACTAATCTTCTGGAATTTTTTGAGGATGTAACGAGGAAAATGAACAAAGGGGAGTCAGTGGAATGTAGTGTACCTGGACTTTCAGAAAACATTTGATAAGGTCCCACATAGGAGATTAGTGGGCAAAATTAGGGCACATGGTATTGGGGGTATAGTGCTGACATGGATAGAAAATTGGTTGGCAGACAGGAAACAAAGATTAGGGATTAACGGTCCCTTTCAGAATGGCAGCAATGACTAGTGGGTACCGCAAGGCTCAGTGCTGAGACCGCAGGTGTTTGCAATATACATCACTGATTTAGATGAAGGGATTCAAAGCAACATCATAAAATTTGCAGATGACACAAAGCTGGGTGGCACTGTGAACTGTGAGGAGGATGCTATGAAAATGCAGGGTGACCTGGACAGGTTGGGTAGGTGGGCAGGTGCATGGCAGAAGCAGATTAATGTGGATAAATGTGAAGTTATCCACTTTGGTAGCAAAAATAGGAAGGCAGATTACTATCTCAATGGTGTCAAGTTGGGAAAAGGGGAAGTACAACGGGATCTGGGGGTCCTTGTTCATCAGTCAATGAAAGTAAGCATGCAGGTACAGCAGGCAGTGAAGAAAGTGAATGGCATGTTGGCCTTTATAACAAGAGGAGTTGAGTATAGGAGCAAAGATATCCTTCTGCAGTTGTATAGGGCCCTAGTGAGACCACACCTGGACTATTGTGTGCAGTTTTGGTCCCCCAAATTTGAGGAAGGACATTCTTGCTATTGAGTGAGTGCAGCGTAGTTTTACAAGGTTAATTCCCAGGATGGCAGGACTGTCATATGCTGAGAGAATGGAGCGGCTGGGCTTGTATACTCTGGAGTTTAGAAGGATGCGAGGGAATCTTATGGAAAAATATAAGATTATTAAGGGTTTGGACACGCTAGAGGCAGGAAACATGTTCCTGATGTTGGGGTAGTCCTGAACCAGGGGCCACAGTTTAAGAATATCCTGTTGTTTGTTATATTAACAAGAGTTATAGTAACTCCACATCGTTGCGTGGCACTGTCAACTCTTTTGATAATCAGCCCTGTCAAATTTACCGATGGAAAGTGTAATTGTTCATTGAATCTCCAGTTTTTCATTGATTTGAAATAGCCACAAATAACTGAGGGCAAAATAGCGAACATCATTTTTATTGGAAGAAGTTCAAAAGTAGACATTAAACATTCTGTTCACTCCTTCAATAGCTTTTTAGCTAAGTGCTCAATGCATCTTTCTTTCTCATTCATAGAATTATACAATGCAGAATAAGGCCATTTAGTCTAATATTTCTATTTTGGCTCTATCAAGACCAATCCTGTTAATCTCTTTGGGCATTTAAGAATAAGGGGTAAGCCATTTAGAACAGAGACGAGGAAACACTTTTTCTCACAGAGAGTTGTGAGTCCGTGGAATTCTCTGCCTCAGAGGGCGGTTAGAGGCCAGTTCTCTGGATACCTTCAAGAGAGAGCTAGATAGGGCTCTTAAAGATAGCGGAGTAATGGGATATGGGGAGAAGGCAGGAACGGGGTACTGATTGGGGAAGATCAGCCATGATCACATTGAATGGTTCGAAGGGCCGAATGGCCTTCTCCTGCGTCTATTGTTTATTGTCTAGAACCCACATGGTTGCGGGGAGAACGTACAAACTCCGTAAAGACAGCAGCTGTAGTCAGGATCAAACCCGGGTCTCTGGCACTGTAAGGCAGTAACTCTACTGCTGATTCATTGTATAAACCCAGCATCTGCAGTTTCCTTGTTTCTACATGAAACCAAGGCCTGGTGAGTTTAGATGTGATTAAAACACCTCAATCCTGTAGAATATCTGCCTCACCCAATGTCGGAACTCCAGGATGCATTCTATATCTTGGGCAATGGCAGGCATAGGAAATATCATCTGATGGAACGGCTTGAGCTGTGAGTTTCAGAACTTGGCAACTCAGACCATACACAGGCCTGATTCATTCGTGCATAGTATGTTTCGTCATGGTCACCCTAGAGTTTAGTAGGATGTGTGGGAATGGCTGGCACCAGAGAACCAATAAAAAAAGGAGCAGGTAAGTACTTAATGAGATCCCTGAGGACATCTTGATGTGTGATCAGTCCTGGATACTGATGAATACCTTCGACAACTGCAGCAAAGAGACATGCCATGGCACCATAGGTCGGTCAAGGTGAAGAACGATCAAGAGAGTAATAATTATTAAGAATTATGCAGTTAAAGGAATAGAAAGCTATTTCTGTGGTTGCAGAAGTACAAGCACCACTGTCTTTCTAAATATATGTTAATGATTTAGACTTGATGGCATTGGCACTGTTTACCGATTTGTAACTGATACAAAACTGTGAGGTGCAGTGATTGGTAATAAATATAGTAATAGCCTTCAAGGAGATAGAGAAAGATTTGTGGAATGGGCAGGTAGGAGGCAAATAAAATATCCAATATTACATTTGGATGGGATGAAGAAGCAATATAAACTAAAAGGTAAAATTCTGAATGCAGTGCAAGAGCATGGAGGTTTGTGGAAATGCTGTACATGCGTAATTCATTGAAAGGGCAGGACAAGATTAAAACATCAGTAAGAAAATATCTTGGATTTTATAAATTGGCGCATTGAGTACAGATACAAAGAAGTCATTATAAATTGTTATAAACCATTGGTTTCATCATAACTGGCATGTTGTATCCAGGAATGGACTCTACATTTTAGAAAGGATGTGAAGGCTTTGGATAGAGTGCAGAACAAATATGTCAAAATGATTCCAGGGCTGAAAGACTTCAGTTTACAGAGAGACCGTAAAAGCTTGTATTGTTTACCTTGGAAAAGAGTAATTTGCAAGAGTATTGGATGATGGTATTTAAAAGCATGAAGGATAAAGACAGAGTTGATAGAGGAGTGAAGAACTGAGGATTGCAGAATGCAGGTCATTGGCAAAAGAACCAAAAGTGACGGGAAGAAATTAGTTTGTTGAACAGGGAATGTGTGCGTGCATGGCTAGGGATGATTATGGATGCAAATAAAATGAAGGCTTTCAAAAGAGATATGTCTTTGAAAGGAAATAATTCATATGGTTATCGGGAAAGGGAAGACAATTGGACTAGCAGGATTGCTTTTCCATAGAGCTAATACTAACTTGACAACTAAGTGAAGAGGGATTCACTTGTATGACCCTTGGTCACTTTGCTGAATTTAAATTGTGGCAACTAATTTCTCCAGCATTTGGTTACAATGCTGTCTACCAAATCTACTAACAGATTATGCGTGAGGGCTACAGGTTGGTGCAATGTGAGACTATCAAGAGATCAGCTTTAGGTTGTGGTCTAAAACTATACTTGATCCCAATATGGGCTGCAGCAGACCAAGACCATCTTTGGAGTTTTGCAACAAAACAATTCTCACTTAATTTTCTTCCTGTGGTTATCTACGGCAGTTGTAGTAATACCACAGGTCAGGCCACCTTAATTCTCCTTCCCATTCCCACACTGAACCCTCTGTCCATGGACCTCTCCACTGCCAGGGTGAGGCAACAATCAAAATCAGAAACAACACCTCATATTCTACATGGGTAACCTACAACCGACCCATATCCCCTCTATCCTTTTCTATCTCCATCAATTTACTCTGGTTTTTGCACACTCTCCGTTCTTCCCACTATAAACCACAGCCCCTATTATCCTGTTTCTGAACCTCCCCCCCCCCCCCCCATCATATGCCACCGCCCTTATTTTGTTCCACTCTTTCTTTCCTTGTTGAATACACAATCTGCAGTCCTTTGTTGTCTCCCCAGCTCCTTCACTCTCTGTTGCTCTCTCCACCTTTCCTCCTACTTCCACACATGCCTGACTCTTATTAGCCAGTCATCCACTCCCCAGCTGGATCTTACCCTCCTGCCAAATATTTCCCTTCCACTCTTTCAGACCAAGTAAAAGGTCTCATCCCAAAACTTCAACTGCCCATGTCCCTCCACAGATGCTGCTCAGTCTGCTGAGTTCCTCCAACAGCTCTCCTTTTTTGCCACAGATATGCAGTTTTTTGTCAAAGTAATACCAATATGACCTGTGGTTTATTATTATGAATGGTTCATTCCGGGAAACTTGCTTAGGCTCAGCAAAGTCAGGCCAACGGGTAAAACTCGTGCATAGATCCAATTTAGGCAGTAAAGTTGCACAGGAGGTAAATATGGTTATTCAAATAGAATGTCAAACTGCTTGTAAAAATTAAGCAAGCAATGTCAAATTAAGAGCCAAAAGCACTTAATATGTTGCATCAGTGTACAATAGCATTAATTTGCATTCTGTTTCCTAACAGCAAGAATTTGAGTTTAAACTTTTCCATATCCGTGGGGAACATGCTGAAGCAATATCTAAGTTTGAAGAAACCATTGCACAACTGAAAAATAACTTGGAAAATAAAACAAGAGAGGGAAAATCTGAAACAAGAGATGTTTCTGTTTCCACTGTTGATGAACTTGTGCCAAAGACATTTCGCAATGTTTGCATTCAGACTGATAGAGAAACATTCATGCATCTGAACCAAGAAGACGGCAGAACACCCAGAAGTAACCTAAGTATCCCAGGGAAGCTGAGTCTTGCTTCCTTGAACTTGAATGGCCAGTCATGTCAATCCCAAAAGACGACAAATGAAGAATCTTCATGGTCTTCACAAACCTCGACTTCACAAGTCTCAGAAACTCAGCCTGCTCTATCTCCATCATCAGTCCCATTGTCAGACCACTCTCAATGTTTGACGACACCACTCCCTGGCTCTGCACCTCCCATTCCACCTCCTCTCCCTGGCTCTGCACCCCCCATTCCACCTCCTCTCCCTTTCTCTGGACCTCCCCCTCCACCTCCTCTCCCTCCCCCTCCACCTCCTCTGCCTCCCCCTCCACCTCCGCTGCCTGGCTCTGGACCTCCCCCTCCACCTCCGCTCCCTGGCTCTATACCTCCCGCTCCACCTCCGCTGCCTGGCTCTGGACCTCCCCCTCCACCTCCGCTCCCTGGCTCTGGACCTCCCCCTCCACCTCCGCTCCCTGGCTCTGGACCTCCCCCTCCACCATTCCCATTTGGAAATCCAAATTCCACAAACTTCAGCTCCACTACAGACCGAGATGCAAGGAAACCTATAGTTGAACCTCGTCTTCCAATGAAGCCCTTATATTGGACAAGAATTCAGCTAAAGGATTCCAGGTATTGAAAATGAAAGCCTGTTTTGACATGTAAACTTATACATTTATTTTAACATTCTATGTTCACATATAATGGGAAGGCAAATAGGTTAATTGATATATTCACAATTGGGTAGTTTTTCAAGTCTGAAGCCCAGTGTATTTGTTATCCAAACATTCAACTTTTCAAATTTCTTTAGCAATTTACAACGGCCAAATTACTGTAAATCACTGTTTTCAATCAATGCCAGGTGGATGTTCTTTGTTGGCCTCCCTTTTTAGAATGTGCCATTGGTGACAAGATTATGTATTGAGGAGCTACCATATACCTTTGGACTCTGAGAATCACCAGTCTGATTTTTGTAGTCCAGTTTCTAGTTTCTAGATCATTACTGCATTTTATCCATGCAATACAATCAAGAGAGTAGAGAGGTAATGGGACTTCCCTGTAGGGAATCCGAGGAAGTGGGTAAGGTATTGAACAACTACTTTCCACATGTATTCACTAAGGAGAAAGATGTGTTAGATAGTGAGATCACAATGAGATTTGCAAATATTCTACAGCATGTTGAGATCTAGAATGAATAGGTGTTGGCTCTTTTGAAGAATGTTAAGGAGGATAAGTCCACAAGATCCATTGCCTACCATCATAGATTGTTGAGAGAGACAAGAGAAAAAAGTTGCAGCGACCTGATGAAGATCATTGTATCATTTCTAGCCGCAAGGGAGGTCCATGGGGACTAAAGAATAGCAAGTTTTGTTTCTTTGTTTGAGAAAGGGAATAGGGGCAATACAGCAATGTATGGTTTGGTGAGCCTTACATTAGTGATAAGGAAGCTATTGGAGAGGATTCTTGGAGATAGAATTTGGAAAGTTTTTTTCACAGAGCATGGTGGTGCCTACAGTGAACTGTCAAGGGGTTAGTGGAAAGCAGGGATGGTAGTGAGGTTTAAGAGGTGTTTGGATAGGCACGTGAACCTGCAAGAAATGGTGGGATATGGGTTATGGTCAGGGAGATGGTGCTAGTTTATGCACAGTTGTGACGTGGTTAAAAACCAGAGTGTAACAGGAAAGGATCGAACATGCAAATAAAAGTGCATCAACCAATAGAATGAGTAGAAAACTAGTAAAATAAAATTGGAAACATTTTCCTGATGTTGGGGGAGTCCAGAACCAGGGGCCACAGTTTAAGAATAAGGGGTAAGCCATTTAGAACGGAGACGAGGAAACACTTTTTCTCACAGAGAGTTGTGAGTCTGTGGAATTCTCTGCCTCAGAGGGCGGTGGAGGCTGGTTCACTGGATACTTTCAAGAGAGAGCTAGATAGGGCTCTTAAAGATAGCGGAGTCAGGGGATATGGGGAGAAGAAAGGAACGGGGTACTGATTGGGGATGATCAGCCATGATCACATTGAATGGCGGTGCTGCCTCGAAGGGCCAAATGGCCTACTCCTGCACCTATTGTCTATTGTCTAATCAAACTAATCCCATCTTTGAGCACATGCTATGTATCCTTATGCCTGTCTCCTCTATTCCCTAACTGTTCATATGTCTAATTGTCCCTTTAGCATCCTTACAGTTTAGTGTGAAACAAGTATTCTTTGCCTTATTTGCACATGCAAAAAAAACTTGATTGCCTGTTTTGGGTGTATATGGTATGTGCTAATGTATTGATCTTTACCAATATGATATCAATTAATTTCTGTGCTTGTATGTTTCAGATTGTAGTCTTTTTCAATTGGCCCACTGATTTAAATAATTTATTGAGATTAAAGTTTAAATCAAGCCAAACATCTTTCTGAATGCAACTAAATATCAGTTTATGTAAAGGTTTGTGTTGTACTTTCAGATTTTGTTTGTTTATGTTTCCAGCTACAACACTTTCCAGCAAATGTTCACACTTACAAAATTCTCACTTGCAATGCCTCTATCTTATTGGTTAGCTACTATAGGTGCAGTGACTTGTAAATAATAATTTACTTTATTATTGTAGAAATGCTGAAGTGTCAACAATTTGGGAATCATTGGAAGAACCTAGCATCCAAGATGCTGAAAAATTTGAGGAACTCTTCGCTAAAGCAGCAATTAAGGAAAAAAAGAAGCCTTTATCAGACACCTATCAAAAGACAACCAAAACAAAAAAGGTTGGTTTTTTTTAATGTTTATAATGTGTTCTTTAACATTCTGAACAGTAAGTACAGATCTACATGACAATCAATTATAACACAAATATTTTAGGATATCAGTGGTATGAAACCACTGAGAATCACATTAAATTAGAATAACATAAAAATTCATTCTTTAAGTTAACACGCCACCATGTTAATTTTTCACAATGTTTTTTCACCTCGTGAAATTTTTATCTTTACATTTCTGCTTGAGCTTTATGTTTATCAAGGAAATGTTTGTCATTGCATATCCATTCTGTTAGTCTGAAATTGCTGCCAAATGAAAGCATATCAGAAATTAAACACATGCATGAAAAGTAATTTACTCTGCTTTAACAAGATATTCTCACCCCAATCTCCAAGCAGTTGCCTCCACTGAACAATTATATTAAAATAGAAAATGCAGGAAATACTCAGCAAGTTAAGTAGCATCTGTTGAGAGAGAATATTTGTTCCATGCAGATTAGAAGAACAAGGGATGATCTTTTTCAAACATATAAGCATACCATACACTTACTTTACCATTCTATCAACTTATGTTGCTACTTTGAATGAGTTATAGACTTGGACCACAGGATCCCTCTGTACAACAATGCTGTTAAAGGTATTACTATTAATTTACCCTTTCCTGTTACATTCGACCTCCCAAATGGCAGCAATTCACAATTGTTTGGATTAAACTCCACCTGCTATTTCTCCAGTCATCACTGTAGCTGATCTATATCCCACTGTATACTTTGTCAGCCTTCCTGAGACTGAGACTCCAGCAATCTTGATGTCATCTGAAAACTTACTAATGGGCCTGTCCCACATAAGCGACTTTTTAGGCGACTGCAGGAGACTATGCGGTCGCCATATGGTCGCCACATGTTCGCGGGTGGTCGCCTTCATGGTCGTGAGGAGTTCCCGCATTCTGGAAACTAGTCGCGGCCTCATTATGGTCGCCGCAAATTTTTCAACATGTTTTTCAGGTTTTTCAGGCGACTGCCGGCAACTTGATTAAACAATCTTCCTGATGTACTAGTGGCCAGAGGATCTGGGGTGGCGGAGGAACTGAAGCAAATCCACATTAGGCAGGAAATGGTGTTGGGTAGACTGATGGGACTGAAGGCTGATGAATCACCAGGGCCTGATGGTTTGCATCCCAGAGTATTTAAGGAAGTGGCTCTAGAAATCGTGGATGCATTGGTGATCATTTTCCAATGTTCTATAGATTCAGGATCAGTTCCTCTGGATTGGAGGGTAGCTAATGTTATTCCCCTTTTTAAGAAAGGCAGGAGAGAGAAAACAAGGAATTATAGACCAGTTAGCCTGACCGGTGGTGGGGAAGTTGCTGGAGTCAATCATAAAAGATGAAATAGCAGCACATTTGGATAGCAGTAACGGTCCGAGTCAGCATGGATTTACGAAGGGGAAATCATGCTTGACTAATCTGGAATTTTTTGAGGATTTAACTAGGAAAATGGACAAAGGGGAGCCAGTGGATGTAGTGTACCTGGACTTTCAGAAAACATTTGATAAGGTCCCACATAGGAGATTAGTGGGCACAATTAGGGCACATGGTATTGGGGGTAGAGTGCTGTCATGGATAGAAAATTGTTTGGCAGACAGGAAACAAAGAGTAGGGATTAACGGGTCCCTTTCAGGCAGTGACAAGTGGGGTATCGCAAGGCTTGGTGCTGGGACAACAGCTATTTACAATATACATTGATGATTTAGATGAAGGAATTCAAAGTAACATTAGCAAATTTGCAGATGACACAGGGCTGGGTGACAGTGTGAACTTTGAGGAGGATGCTATGAGAATGCAGAGTGACTTGGACAGGTTCGGTGAGTGGGCTGTTGCATGGAGATGCAGTTTAATGTGGATAAATGTGAGGTTATCCACTTTGGTAGCAAAAACAGGAAGGCAGATTGTTATTTAAATAGTGTCAAGTTGGGAAAAGTGGAAGTACAACGGGATCTGCGCGTCCTTGTTCATCAGTCAATGAAAGTAAGCATGCAGATACAGCAGGCAGTGAAGAAAGCAAATGGCATGTTGGCCTTCATAACAAGAGGAGTTGAGTATAGGAGCAAAGAGGTCCTTCTGCAGTTGTATAGGGCCCTAGTGAGACCACACCTGGAGTATTGTGTGCAGTTTTGGTCCCCTGATTTGAGGAAGGACATTCTTGCTATTGAGGGAGTGCAACGTAGGTTCACAGGGTTAATTCCCAGGATGGCGGGAGTGTCATATGCTAAGAGAATGGAGCGGCTAGACTTGTATACCCTGGAATTTAGAAGGATGAGAGGGGATTTTATTGAAACATATAAGATTATTAAGGGTTTGGACTCGCTAGAGGCAGGAAACATGTTTCCCATGTTGGGGGAGTCCAGAACCAGGGGCCACAGTTTAAGAATAAGGGGTAAGGCATTTAGAACGGAGATGAGGAAACACTTTTTCACACAGAGAGTCTGTGGAATTCTCTGCCTCAGAGTGCGGTGGAGGCCGTTTCTCTGGATACTTTCAAGAGAAAGCTTGATAGGGCTCTTAAAGATAGCAGATTCAGGGGATATGAGGAGAAGGCAGGAACGGGGTACTGATTGTGGATGATCAGCCATGATCACATTGAATGGCGGTGCTGGCTCGAAGGGCCGAATGGCCTACTCCTGAACCTATTGTTTATTGTCTATTGACAGTCGCCGGCAGTCGTCTGAAAATTCGCCAAAATGATTACAGCACCCTGTTAAAATCCCTGCCTACCTCTGCAGCTCATTCCACACAGCCACCACCCTCTGAGTAAAAGAAGTTCCCCCTCACGTTACCCCTAAACGTCTGCATGTCATGCCATCGTCAATGGGAAAAGCTTATCCACGTCAACTCTGTCTATCCCTTTCATCATTTTAAAGACCTCAATCAAGCCGTTCAAAATGGGTACACCATACATTGGTCTTACCAATGCCTTGTTCAATGCTCTGATTTATAAAGGCCAGCACACCAAAGGCTTTCTTTACCACCCTATCTACATGCGATTCCACCTTCAGGGAACTATGCACAGTTATTCCTAGATCCAGACAAACAACAGAATTGCAGCAGAACTACTGGTCGCAGACCTCCAGCCAGATAAGCATCCCCATCAACCATAACCCTGATATGAGTAGGGTGGTTCTGAATCCAAATCACCAAGTCACCATGGATCTTGATTTTCTGTATCCTCTCCAATAGCTTTTCAATCACTGCTGTGAGGGACACTGGCCTATAATTTCTTGATATGCTGAACACTTTTTTACAAAGTTGAACAATTGAAAATCAAGTAGATCTGATGGTTTCTAAACATTCTAAAATATGTTTGCCTATAAATGTAGATTGCAGATACAGATGTTGATGCTTCTGTTAATTACATAAACCTTTCAAGGCATTATTCTAAAATAGAAATTTCATTTACATTTCCAACATCTGCAAAAAAGCCAAATCTGATGAAACATCAGTGATCTGAGATGTTAACTCTTTTTCTCTGTTAATTTCAGATTTCCACCATTTACAGTTTTTGTCTTTTCCTGAATCTTGTCTTTTCTTAGCTGATATATTGACAGATAACAATCTTGTATCCTCCAGATTTGACCTGGATGTTCTTTTGCAACTGCACATTTTTATTGAGTAATAATATGCCAACAAAAAAATTAATAAAACATAAAACAATCTAAAATTACAAAATAATAACATCTGCACTTTTAATAAAATTGTTGGAGAACGAAGAGCAATATTACACTGCATGTGGGATTTCACTCCATAAATCCAAAGCTACATTTCATATTCAACAGATGAAACCAATCCGCTGCATAAGGTTTTAAATTGGATCAAGATGAACCTCATTGTCTCCCCTTGGATTGTGATAATATGACTGAATAATTGTATTTTTTATCTGGTGTGGGTGGAAACTGTATGGAAATGGCAGTGCAGGGAGAAGTACACCGCAAATTCTGTGACCCACAGTTGATCCTGATTTTAAGGCAAAAGTCATGCCTGCTGTTTCTATATTTGTGATAGGCATCTGTATCTTTAACACAATGGCAAATGAAGGAGATACAGCTTGTATAGCAGCCATCTGTAGTGGCCCCTTAAAGTGAAAGGCAAAATCTCAGTGATGATCTCTAAATTATTTTTTTGGAATTGGCTGACCTTGATTGCTGAAACCTATAGGAGAATCAAGACCTGTAATGCAGAATTTTACAGCTAAGTAACACATTTTTAAGTATTTTATTTTTATTCTATCTGTGGATGTCACTTAGCTTCACACAAGATCACCCATGGGGAGATTTTCTGATTTACCTCATCCTCTGTTAGCAGTTCTCAGGTGCAGATGTGAAAATACTCCTGGATGCAGTTATCAAGGACCAGAAGTAACACAGGGAATTCCAGGAGCATTTATCAAATGAGACATCACAGCACATGCCACCACTTAAATACTTAAATAGTTGCTTCTGTGGAATATATGACACCATAGCCCCAATTTCTCCTTCCCACGTCTTGCAACTCCTTCAAATTACTAAACTCCTTCCACAAAACAAGACAAACAAGTGGAGAAACGAGGAACTGCAGCTGCTGGTCTGCAAAAAGAGACACAAAGTGCTGGAATAAATCTTCAGTCTGAAGAAAGGACCCAATCCAAAATGTCACCTATCCATGTTTTCTAGAGATGCTGACTGACCTGCTGAGTTACTCCACTTCTTTCTGTCTTTTTTAGACAACCATGTGTTTTGTCCTCTCCATGACTATTCCATTATCACCACCATATTAGCACAATTTAAGTGCACCCTTGCTTTATTTATTCACAGCTATAAATAAAAGCAAGTAAATGGACATTCTGTTTTGTTAGTCACAACTGAATATGACTATCAGCATATTCTTTCTTAAAGAAATAAAAAAGGGAATTCTGCAAATCTGAAATAATTGCAAAGAATGGAAATACTCAGCAGGTTAGACTGTATCTCTGAACCTGTTGTTGTCTACTAACTGAATCCTATGTTTTCCCAGCCATCATTTCATTAAACCATGGACTTGTCATGCCATACATAATATAATTTGTGAGTTATAGATGGTTCCTGAGGCACTTTGCTCCCAGCAGGAAATTAATATTGATTGCATACCTTGTGTCTGCTACTGCACGACCTGGTTCAACTCACTTATTCTGCTTCTGTGGTGGTCTCATGAGAGCCTCCTTCTTGAGTTTGTTCTCATCTGACCTAGGTTCTACATCCACCTCCTGTACCTTTGCTACAGGGTTCATGAGGAGAGTGTAACTTGAGATACTTGGGCACTGCCCTCGTGGATAAGAAGGAACTACAGGACCCTTTTCTTCTCTCCAGAGATGCTGTCTGTCCCACTGAGTTGCTCCAACTTTTTGTGTTGAGCACCCTCAAGGGGTTAAGGACTGAGAGTTGAGGGGAAGGAAAGATTCTGACTGTGTAACTCCATTGCTATTGTTTTGACACTAGCCTACTTCTGACCAGATGGCTACAGTTTGACCATTTCCCATGCAGGTAGAAAATATGAAATCATTAGCTGCCTAGACTTAACCTTAAAGTGAGTAAAGAGTTAAATATTGTCCTGCAAGAATATGTAATAAAGATTAATACTTGGGAATTGTGTGACTGTGTGACCTGAACAATGAGGTACAGGGTTATTAAAGTCGATCAGAACAGGCAAGAGTTGGTCTTTTGGAGCTGGGTAACAAACAGGATGTCATATTAGTAGAGTCCTTTTCCTAAATGCAGCATGAAGTTTTAATTCTCGACATATTACTCTAAGATGTAATAAAGATCAGAACTTGGGAATTATGTGACAGAACAACGAGGTGTAGGGCTTTTAAAGTAGGTTATAATGTGCTAGAGGTGTTATTTTGAGGGCAGGATAATGAACGCAGGGTGTCATATCAGAATTGTCTTTTGCCAAAATGCAGTGTGAAGGGTTATTTCTAGACGTGTTGCTCTATGATCTTAAAACATATTCTGATGCCTACAGTATGCTTAGAAGGAAAGAAGTTTTACTTTTACCTTTGCCTTTAACTTTGCCTGCTCTGCAAATTATTTTTATGGCTTTGACCTTGATTTCTGGTGGGAGCTGAAGCTGTTTTTACATAAATGTGCATATTTAACAATAGTCTAATCAGCTTCACCAAATGTAGATTAATGAATGGGGTTATCTCAATGGGGTTGGTTAGGTAAGGGGGAGGTACAGCGAGACCTGGGTGTCCTTGTACACCAGTCACTGAAAGTTGGCATGCAGGTTCAGCAGGCAGTGAAGAAAGCTAATGGAGTATTGTGTACAGTTTTGGTCTCCTAATTTGAGGAAGGACATCCTTCTGCTTGAGGCAGTGCAACATAGGTTCACGAGATTGATCCGGGGGATGGCGGGACTGTCATATGAGGAAAGATTGAAAAGACTAGGCTTGTATTCACTGGAGTTTAGAAGGATGAGGGGGGATCTTATAGAAACATATACAATTATAAAAGGACTGGACAAGCTAGATGCAGGAAAGATGTTCCCAATGTTGGGTGAGTCCAGAACCAGGGGCTACAGTCTTAGAATAAAGGGGAGGTCATTTAAGACTGACATGAGAAAAAACATTTTTACCCAAAGAGTTGTGAACAGAGGGCAGTGGAGGCCAAATCACTGGATGGATTTAAGAGAGAGTTGGATAGAGCTCTCGGGGCTAGTGGAGTCAAGGGATATGGGGAGAAGGCAGGCACGGGTTATTGATAGCGGACGATCAGCCATGATCATACTGAATGGCGGTGCTGGCTCGAAGGGCCGAATGGCCTCCTCCTGCACCTATTTTTTATGTTTCTATGTTTCCATGAATGAATTGGAATCCTTAAATAATGTTCTTTTATGAGTTACTTCTAAATATGATTAAAAGCATTTCCAAAATTCAATTTGTGCCATTTGTGTCATAAAGCTGAAGCATTAAGGAATACTGAGAATATCATTAACTTTGTAAAGCCATTTACTTTTATTTTCTCCTCTCAAAACTATTATTTTCTATTAATTTTATAGCTCACAGAGATTACCAGTAATCCAAATGTATTTATAAAGCCTGCGACATTTTGAGATCAATCCAGACTTCTAACTAATATTTAATTAGTAATTAGATGCTGTCTTTCATTGGTATTTCTGTAGTTTATAAAATAATGTCTGAAGAACACGATTCTTATCTATGCCAGCCACATGGTGTCAGTGCACTTTCACATCAACTGCACTGGATCAAACTTGGTGGCCTCCCTATAAACAAGCTCCAAAAGCCCCACTGGTTACTTTTATTGAACACACTTGAATTATGTTATCAGATTGATGCAAACTTTAAATCATGTTGATTCTACTTAAAGTTGATATGAGCTGCATGTAAAGACACAGCTAGTTTGAATAGTTTTATTATGATATCACATCTTCCTAAAAACATCGAACAGACTGGAATCCTGATTATGTAACTCGCAGTACAAATTG
The DNA here is from genome assembly GCA_035221665.1 of Okamejei kenojei. Classification (NCBI taxonomy): domain Eukaryota; kingdom Metazoa; phylum Chordata; class Chondrichthyes; order Rajiformes; family Rajidae; genus Okamejei; species Okamejei kenojei. The sequence goes on along the minus strand of CM069139.1, from coordinate 59,014,986 downwards.
ATGATAATGCATTGAGGGAAATAAGACATCTGGCGCCTGAGTAAGCAGTGCAAAAACATTTAAGAACATTTAAGGATTGGGAAATAAATGCACAAAAGAATGAGAATGATGGTAAATTAAAGGGACAACATCTAACCAGGTGCAATGAGAGGATTGAGAGGATGAAAGATCAATAAGAGAGAAGGAATAGAAATGTTTAGAAAGACTATTTAAAGGTTATTTTTTTCTGAATCTCACTGAAAAGTTTGATACAGGAAGGGATGTGACCCCACATTCACAATAGTTGATTTTTAGGACCGGAGTGGTTGTTTGGCAGTAGTTAACACTTAATATTTGTTGAAAAAAATCCTATGGTTTATAATGCAAGACATAACTTTCTTTCGGGGGTTTGAAATAATAAGTATATAAAATTTAGGCCTAACAGAGAGGCTGATTATGATGCCTTTGTCCACGTACACGGAAATGTGTAGATGGATAGCTGGCAGATACCACTTCCTGATGCCTCTGATTTCTGCATGAGCAGAGTCAAAAGCAGTAGCCAGAGGCATCACGCTGCAAGTTCCTTGCCAGACATTCATAGAAACATAGAAAATAGGTGCAGGAGTAGGCCATTCGGCCTTTCGAGCCTGCACCGCCATTCAATATGATCGCCATGGCTGATCATCCAATTCAGTATCCTGTACCTGCCTTCTCTCCATACCCCCTGATCCCTTTAGCCACAAGGGCCACATCTAACTCCCTCTTAAATATAGCCAATGAACTGCCCTCAACTACCTTCTGTGGCAGAGAATTCCACAGATTCACCACTCTCTGTGTGAAAAATGATTTTCTCAATCTCGGTCCTAAAAAACTTCCCCCTTATCCTTAAACTGTGACCCCTTGTTCTGGACTTCCCCAACATCGGGAGCAATCTTCCTGCATCTAGTCTGTCCAACCCCTTAAGAATTTTGTAAGTCTCTATAAGATCCCCCCTCAATCTTCTAAATTCTAGCGAGTACAAGCCGAGTCTATCCAGTCTTTCTTCATATGAAAGTCCTTCCATCCCAGGAATCAGTCTGGTGAACCTTCTCTGTACTCCCTCTATGGCAAGAATGTCTTTCTTCAGATTAGGAGACCAAAACTGTACGCCAGGTGTGGCCTCACCAAGACCCTGTACAACTGCAGTAGAACCTCTCTGCTCTTATACTCAAATCCTTTTGCTATGAATGCTAACATACCATTCGCTTTCTTCACTGCCTGCTGCACCTGCATGCCTACTTTCAATGAGTGGTGTACAATGACACCCAGGTCTCGTTGCATCTCCCCTTTTCCTAATCGGCCACCATTCAGATAATAGAGTACTTTCCTGTTTTTGCCACCAAAGTGGATAACCTCACATTTATCCACATTATACTGCATCTGCCATGCATTTGCCCACTCACCGAACCTGTCCAAGTAACCTTGCAGCCTCCTAGCATCCTCCTCACAGCTAACACTGCCCCCCAGCTTCGTGTCATCCGCAAAGTTGTAGATGTTGCATACAATTCCCTCATCCAGATCATTAATATATATTGTAAATAGCTGGGGTCCCAGCACTGAGCCTTGCGGTACCCCACTCGTCACTGCCTGCCATTCTGAAAAGGACCCATTTACTCTACTCTTTGCTTCCTGTCTGCCAGCCAGTTCTCTATCCACATCAATACTGAACTCCCAATACCGTGTGCTTTAAGTTTGTATACTAATCTCTTATGTGGTCATTTGACTGTCCACTTCCCTCCTGGACAGCACTGAAAGATCTATCCTCTGGGATAAGGTAAATGCATACGGGTGCTTTCCTTTTTTTTCAATTCAATTCAATTCAATTCAATTCAAATTTAATGTCATTGTACAGATACAGGTATGGGTACAACGAAATGCAGTTTAGTGTCAGTACGTAGTGATAGCAATGTTTAGATAAGTACAGATAAATAAATACAGAAAAATAAATACAGATGTGGGAATCTATCGGCGGGACTCCGAGTTCAGCAGTGCGATGGTGTTATTGTAGAAGCTACTCCTCATCCTGCTGGTGTGGGACCTGAGGCTCCTGTACCGCCTCCCCGATGGTAGGAGGGCAAACAGTCCATGGTTAGGGTGGGAGGGGTCCTTGATGATCTTCCCAGCCCGTCTCAGACACCGTTTTCGGTGGAGGGCATCTAAGGCAGGGAGCGGGGCACCGATGATGTACTGGGCGGTTTTCACCACCCGTTGTAGTGCCTTCCTGTCTGCAACGGTGCAACTGCAGTACCATACCGTAAAGCAGGTGGTCAGGATGCTTTCAACGGTACAGCGGTAAAAGTTGGTCAGGATCTGGGGGGACAGTTGGGCTTTTTTGAGCCTCCTCAAGAAGTAAAGGCGCTGCTGCGCCTTTTTGATCAGCTTGGAGGTGTTGAGGGACCAGGACAGATTCTCGGAGATGTGTACCCTGAGGAATTTGTAGTTGGAGACACGCTCCACCTCAGTCCCGTTTATATGGATGGGGTGTGTCTGCCCCCTCTGTTTTTTCTGACGTCGACAATGATTTCCTTCATCTTCTGGGAGTTGAGGACGAGGTTGTTATTGGCACACCAGGTTGTCAGGTGCTGGACTTCCTCCCTGTAGGCTGACTCGTCGTTGTCGCTGATCAGTCCTACCACCGTGGTGTCGTCGGCAAATTTTATGATGGCGTTGGAGCTAAACTTAGGGATGCAGTCATGGGTGAAGAGAGAGTAGAGGAGAGGACTGAGCACACAGCCCTGTGGCACGCTAGTGTTCAGTGTTATAGTGGAGGAGGTGAGGTTGTTGATCCTAACAGACTGAGGTCTGTTAGTGAGGAAATCCAGTGTCCAATTGCAGAGGGAAGTGGAGATGCCAAGACCGCTGAGTTTGGTGATCAAGCTAGCGGGTATGACAGTGTTGAAGGCGGAACTGAAGTCAATGAACAGCAACCTGATGTAGGTGTTATTGCTGTCCAGGTGGGTCAGGGCAGAGTATAGGGCCGCCGATATGGCGTCCTCTGTTGACCTATTGGTCCGGTAGGCAAACTGATGGGGGTCCAGTGTGGGGGGGAGGCTGGCTTTGAGGTGAGCCAGGATCAGCCGCTCGAAGCACTTGGCGATGACAGGGGTGAGTGCCACTGGCCGGAAATCGTTGAGACTCCCTGTCGCTGATTGTTTGGGCACTGGCACAATGGTAGATGTCTTGAGGCAAGTGGGGACGACACCCTGGGCCAGTGACAGATTGAAAATGTCAGTGAGGACCAGGGATAGTTGTCCAGCACATGCCCTGAGCACCCGCCCGGGGATGCCATCGGGGCCGGCAGCTTTGTGCTCATTCATTTACTTTAATGCATATTTATTTATTAGTGGTATAATATTCTCCTATTTATTTTTAAGGTGAGGGGGCAATTTATAGTAAGTGGGGCAAAGTGAAAAGGAGATGTTGCAGGGCAAGTTTTCTTTTTACACAAAAAGGCGGTGAGTGTCTGGAATGCGCTGCTGGGGGTGGTGGTTGAGGCATATATGACAGAGACATTTAAAAGACTTTTGGATATGCATATGGATTTGCAGGGGATGGTGGGATATGGCATGTGCAGGCAGTTACGAGTTGGTTTTGGCAACATGTTCAGCTCAGATATTGTGGGCCAAAGGACCTGTTATTGTGCTATCTTTTTCTATGTTTTATGTTCAATGTTTTTAAATTGTAAAATAATTATAACTATATAAAAAGTTCTGAAATATCCCTGACTATCAAATTAATTTATAGAAACATTGGTAAAGCTTAGGACAATTATGGACCTATCATAGCTATCAGGGGCTGACACCTTAAATTAAAACTCTTGAGACGTGCTAGTCACTCAGATCTTACAAAGCCTCTGCAGGTGGCTGGGGACTGCAGGCAGCAGCGCAAGACACCAGCTCGATCTACAATGAAGCAGTATAACCTGAAGAATAAGTGTTGGACAGTTATCACTGGGGTAGCACAGTAAGGCAGCTGGTAGAGCTGCTGCCTCACAGTTCCAGAAACTTGGGCTGTCTGTGTGGAGTTTGCACGTTCTCCATGAGACCATGTGCGTTTTCTCTGCTGCTCAAGTTTTCTCCCACATTCTGAAGCTTGGGAAGTTAATGGGATAAATGTAGGATTAATATGAATGGGTAGTTGATGGTCAATGTGTCCTTGATGGGCTGAAGACCTGTTTCCGTGTTGTATCACTCTGTGACTCTATGAAGTACGGATCTCATCCACTCCTGAATTTGGTGCAGTACATATCCACAAATAATTATGAACACAACTTGATTTGTCATTATTTTGATTGTAAATGTTGATATAGTAATTTAAGAAAGATTCTGTAATGGAAACTGGTAGTTTCTAAAAAATGGATGATAATTTCAGGAGAAATTACATGCGAGTATTCCTCACATTTTTAAATAACATTTTATTTTGCATAACTAAGATATTCCAGCATTAAAATTATTGCTTTGGATTTGATGAAAATTCAAACAACTCTTAAATTAATCGCAGGCCTGTCAAACTAATTTTGTTTGCATCCAATAAATATAAACACAATTAAGCAATAATAAATCAAACCAATTTTTTTTGGCAAGCAGTGAGATGCAGATTAAAATATTGGTGGTGCTGGTCAAATATGCAACTATGAGTATTATTGTCTTCAGATGAATCCACCATTTCAATAAATTTGTTCATATGCAGTGCATACAGAAAGTATTCCGACCCCTCCACTTTTTCCACATTTGTTACGTAACAGCCTTATTTTAAAATGGATTAAATTCTTTTTTTTTTATCACCAATCTACACACAATACCCCAGAATGAAGAAGCGAAAACAGGTTTAGAAATTTGTGCAAAGTAATTAAAAAGAAATAACTGAAATATCACATTTGCATAAGTATTCAGACCCTTTGCTATGACAATCAAAATTGAGCTGAAGTTCATCCTTTTTCCATTGATTATCCTTGAGATGTTTCTACAAGTTAATTGGAGTCTGTTATATTCCGGACAGCAGAATGAATAACAACTTACACGCAGGATGCCTGGATCACAAGAGAGATTCATTACCCAACATTCCCAACTTATATACAACACCAACTCATTAGCATATACATGAATATGCATGAATACATTACACTGCTCTCCTTTTTTTAAGTATTAAATCTAAGTACGCAGTTAAATCTTAAATGATAACATAATATATTTATTTTACATATTTACACATTTTCATTCTACCTAGAATGAGTTACTCAACTTAAAAACCTAATCTGACTACTGGTTACGGATCCTGCCTTACCGTCTAACAGTAACAGGTGTAACAGGTTTAGGTGTTGACTCAACAGTTGGCTTGTTTGGCTCTGTTTTAGTACCCTGACTTTGACCAGAGGAATCTGTTTCTTTGTCTGTACTGACTGAACGTTGTGTTTCAATCACAGTTGGTTCTTCCAACTCACTTTCAGATAAAGACTCAGGGATTAGGACTTCATGCTCAGTTTTTGGTTCATCTTTGGCTGGAATCATTTGATCAACATGAACACTTTCTATCCCATCTCCAATCCTATCTCCAACTTCAACTAAGTATCTTTTTGTTCCACACACTTCCACTATTTTCCCAACATCCCATTTGTCTCAACTGGACTTGTTGGGAGGATTTAGAACACAAACCTGCTCATTTGGCTTGAAGTACCTCTCCTTTTTGTGGGAGTCAAAATGGAGTTTTTGACAACTGGTTTTGTTCAACTCTCGAAGCCAAATTGGGTTGAACTAGACTTAAACATATTCTTAGCCTTCTCTTCATCAACAGTTCAGCAGGTGAGTAACCTGTTGTTGTGTGTGGTGTGGTTCTGTACTTCAGCAAGAAACAAGCCAAACGATGTTTCATGCTGAGCTTTGAACTACCCTGCAAAACCTGTTTCTTGAGAGCGTCTTTGACAACTCTAACAGACCTTTCCGCTGCTCCGTTGGAGGCTGGATGGTATGCGGGAACAAGTGTGTGTTTTACACCATTCCGCTGCATGAACTCTTTGAACTGTTCTGAACGAAACTGAGGCCCATTAACAGAAACAAGCTCTTTTGGTAAACCATGGCATGCAAAAATTGATCTCAACTCATCTATGGTACGCTCAGTAGTAGTGTTTGACCCCATATGTTTAACCTCAATCCATTTGGAATGACTATCTACCAGCACCAGAAAGTGATCATTACCCTTTTCGCAAAAATCTACATGAACTCTCTGAAAAGGTCTACTTGGCCATGACCAGGGTTGCAGTGGTGTTTTTGGTGGTTTACTCTGGCAATTTTGGCAGACGCTATATTTGCTCACCAGTGACTCAATGTCACTGTCAATACCAGGCCAATACAATAAACTTCTGGCAATTGACTTCATGCTTACTATGCCAGGATGTTCGGCATGAATTTTGTTCATAATTTTGTTTCTCAAAGACTCTGGTACAACCACTCTGTAACCCCACTTAATGCATCCCTGCTCACATGATAATTCATGGCGTCGATTATGGAAAGGCTTCAGCTCTGAGTTCAGAACTAAGTTCAATCCACTATCGATTTCAGTCCATCCGTTCAATGTCTGTTCATAAACCCACTTCAGCATATTGTTTTTCTTTGTTTCTGCTGCAATTTCTGTTGCAGTCACTGGAAAGTCTTCATCTACAACTGGCAGTGTGTAGATTGAGTTCTCACTTCACACGTCAGAGTTCTCATGGGGCAACCAGGACAACGCATCTGCAACTGTGTTGCACTTGGAGCTTTTTCTCCACCTTGTTGGCACACTGGGACAGCAAAATTGCCCAGCACTGTATCCTTGATGCCGCCATGGAAGGTATAGCTGACTTGGGACCATGTATCACTAATAGTGGCTTGTGATCAGTCACTAGGGTGAATGGTCTGCCGAGAGGAAACTGATGGAATTTCTTGATTTCGAACATGATGCTGAGTGCTTCCTTTTCTATCTGGACATAGTTGCATTCACTCGATGACAGGGTGCGGGATGCAAAAGCAATAGGCTTTTCCTGTCCATCAGTCATTACGTGGGAGATCACTGCACCTACACCATAATTGAAGCATCACAAGCAAGTTTCATCTCGTGCGTCGTATCATAGTGAACAAGAAGTTTGTCACTTGTCAAATTTTCCTTGCAGATGTTAAATGCATGTTGCTGTTCCTTTCCCCACGTCCATTTCATGTCTTTTTGTAGCAGATGATGAAGTGGCTTTAGCACAGTTGCTAAATCTGGAAGGAATCGTGCATAGAACTGCACCATCCCAAGGAATGATCGTAGCTCTGACACATTGTTGGGTTTTGGAGCATTCACTATTGCTTCAACTTTCGCCTTCACAGGGCAAAGTCCATTTGCATCTACTTTGAGTTCAAGGTAGACCACCTCTGACTGTGCAAATGCACATTTACTTTGTCGCAGTTTGACATTGTGGCCGTTCAGTCGTGTGAGAATTTGCTTGAGGATTTCCAGATATTCTACCATGCCTTCTGTGAATATCAGTAGGTCATCCTGGTTGCACACACAGTGCGGAATGCCTTGTAACATTTTGTCTATGAAACTGTTTTCGGGGAGGATTTCACACCATAGGGCAGCCTAGTATATGAATACAAGCCCTTAAGTGTGTTGATAGTCAAGTACTGCTGACTTTCCTTATAGACATTGAGTTGGGCATAAGTGTGAGACAAATCCAGTTTAGTGAAGACTTTTGCTCCGCTAAGTTCTGCGTACAGATCTTGCGAGGTTGGTAACGGATATTGTTCGTCATCAACGGCTTGGTTGATTGTGACTTTGTAATCACCACATAGTCGAACAGTTTTGTTGGCCTTGGGTACGGCCATAATTGGCATTGCCCAGTTACTCTGGTCTGTCTTCACAAGTACTCCATTACCCTCTAACCTGTCGAGTTCTACCTCCACTTGTTGCATTAGTGCATATGATACAGGTCTTGGTCGACAACACACAGGCCTCACATCTTGCTTAAGTCGAATGTGTGCAGAGTACCCTGTTATTCCCGTGTAACTGTCAGCAAAAATGTTTGCATGTTTGCTTTTGACGTTTTCAAGACATGATTTGGACAAATCGACGCTGAAAATGTTCTTCCAGTCTAATTCTATTCTACTGAGCCAATCCTTTCCAAGGAGGGTTGGTTTATTTCTGTAGCTGGCTAGTATGATGGGCAGTGTTACTGATTGACCATTATGCTGAACCTTACCTCATTTGTCCACAAGTCTCCAAAACTTCGCCCGCGTAGGTTCTCAGCTTGACGTTATCTGAATGGATGGCCGATTAGGAAAAGGGGAGAGGCAACGAGACCTGGGTGTCATGGTACACCAGTCACTGAAAGTAGGCATGCAGCTGCAGCAGGCAGTGAAGAAAGCGAATGGTATGTTTGCATTCATAGCAAAAGGATTTGAGTATAGGAGCAGGGAGGTTCTACTGCAGTTGTACAAGGCCTTGGTGAGACCACACCTGGAGTATTGTGTACAGTTTTGGTCTCCTAATCTGAGGAGAGACATTATTTTCATTGAGGGAGTACAGAGAAGGTTCACCAGACCGATTCCTGGGATGGCAGGACTTTCATATAAAGAAAGACTGGATAGACTCGGCTTGTACTCGCTATAAGAGCCCCCCTCAATTTAGAAGATTGAGGGGGGATCTTATAGAAACTTACAAAATTCTTAAGGAGTTGGACAGGCTAGATGCAGGAAGATTGTTCCCGATTTTGGGGAAGTCCAGAACAAGGGTTCACAGTTTAAGGATAAGGGGGGAGTCTTTTAGGACCGAGATGCGAAAAACATTTTTCACACAGAGAGTCGTGAATCTGTGGAATTCTCTGCCACAGAAGGTAGTTGAGGCCAGATCATTGGCTATATTTAAGAGGGAGTTTGATGTGGCCCTTGCGGCTAAAGGGATCAGGGGATATTGAGAGAAGGCAGGTACAGGATACTAAGTTGGATGATCAGCCATGATCATATTGAATGGCGGTGCAGGCTCGAAGGGCCGAATGGCCTACTCCTGCACCTATTTTCTATGTTTCTATGTTTACTCTCAAACAATGGTATCTGTGGGAACTTTGTTTCGTACAGGTATTTGCTCATGACCGAACAATCTGCTGCCGTGTCAATACACATATCGATTAACTGTGCACTAATCAATAGTTTAGTTCGAAAGTCCTTGCCTTGGCTGGTTGTAGGCTTATCGATGTTGGTTTCATAAAATGATGTACAACCCAAGTTCATTTACATCTGGGTTCACCTGGAAGTTGTGAACTCCTCTCTGGTGGTGTTGTTGCTTGATTCCCGCAGATTGTTAGTTTCCTGTTTTAAGCTTGGCCCGACATGCTGAGGCGATATGGCCTTTCTTCTGGCAGTTATAGCACTTGGCCATTTTGAACTGACAAAATTGGGATGAGTGATTACCGTTGCAACGATAACAACTGGCTGAAGTCAGCTCCCCACCATACTTTGGTTTTGGTTTAGCGCCTCTTGGTTTGGCCATAGCCACTGCCTTGTGACTGTAAACGGCCACTGCACTTCGTGGTGGGCGAACCTCGCGAGCATTCTTTGATGCCATCCCCATTGTGGTAGCAATCTTGCATGCAATCTTGAATGTAAGATCTGGAGTGTTCATGAGTTTGGACTGAATTTGTTCATCCATTAGACCACAAACAAATCTGTTGCATAGTGCCCGTCCAAGAAAGGTTCCAAAGTTACAGTGTAAACTTATACTTTTCAAGGCAACACTGTACTCATTGATTGTCTCATTCTGCTTCTGGTTTCTAGTGCCAAATTTATAGCTTTCTGCAATTTCCAGAGGCTTTGGGTTGAAGTGCTCCCCCAACTTCTTTATAATGTAATTGAATTTGCCTTTAAGGTTGCAAGGAGATTCGCGAGTGTGCCGTAAACTTCACGACCGATCTCCATGAGCAGAATCGCTTTCATGCGTTTGCAAACGGCCTTAGTTGTTTCAGTCACTATCTCTCCTTCACCACTAATCTCCAATATATTGTTTGCCGTGAAAAACATGTTTGCTCTCTCCATATAGGAGCTGAACGGCTCTCTACTCTTATCAAAAGTGCCAAGGTTTCCAATGTAGCCCGTGGACGCTGCCATAGTGTCATTCTCTTTTTTTGTTAAATAAAGACGGAAGCCACTTCTCAGTAAAAGGCACATGACAGCCCGCTTGGAGTTTGCCAAAAGGACTCTCAGATTATGAGAAACAAGATTCTCTGGTCTGATGAAACCAAGATTGAACTCTTTGGCCCGAATGCCAAGCGTCACGTCTGGAGGAAACCAGGCACTGTTCATCACCTGGCCAATACCATACCTATGGTGAAGCATGGTGGTGGCAGCATCATGCTGTGGGGATGTTTTTCAGTGGCAGGAGTAGTCAGGGTCGAGGGAAAGATGAACGGAGTAAAGTACAGAGAGATCCTTCGGAACCTCAGAACCTTCCGACAGGACAATGACCCTAAACACCCAGCCAGAGCCCGGACTTGAACCCGAACGAACATCTCTGGAGGGACCTGAAAATAGCTGAGCATCAACGCTCTCTATCCAACCTGACAGAGCTTGTGAGGATCTGCAGAGAAGAATGGGAGAAATTACCCAAATACAGGTGTGCCAAGCTTGTAGCGTCATACCCAAGAAGACTTGAGGCTGTAATCGCTGCCAAAGGTGCCTCAACAAAATACTGAGTAAAGGGTCTGAATACTTATGTAAACATTTCTAAACAAATGTTTTTGCTTTTTTTTTATGGGGTATTGTGCATGGGTTGATGATTTAAAAAAAAAAAAAATCAATTTTAGAATAAGGTTGTATCGTAACAAAATGTGGAAAAAGAGAAGGGGACTGAATGCTTTCTGAATGCACTGTAGATCTCTGCATTGTTTTGAATTTACATTTCCAATTATTTGATCTATTTAATTTTGTTCTGTTACGTTTGAGTATTTATCTCCTAATTACCTGAATGTAGTAAGCACAGGGTAGGTTATTTAGGGACAAGGAGCAAAAATCCCACTAAGCCTTCCAACCCTTTTCTGCTCTAGTTTAGATTATGGCTCATTGCTGCTTCAACAATATTTGCCCACACTTTGATCCATAATCTTTGATATAAAGCCAAATGATTGACATCATCTTAAAAAAATTCAATTCAACCAACATTCACATATTTTTACTAATCTTTGTATGAAGACACCCTTCTGGTATTTACTCCTGAATGTCCCCTTCTTAATTTTCTGACCCTCGTGCTCTGTTTTTTTTAAAACATAAGAAATAATACTTAACAAGCAGTCCAACAACAGTACTGATCATTCAACAATAGTGACAGCATTTTCCAAGATTTTCCATTTACGCTACTGCTGCTTAAATCAGCTGCTTAAATCCGCTGCTTAAATCAGGCATTGTGAAGTGTAGATGGAGTCATTTTGGGAAGTCAAGCCAGGGCAGGACATTCACAGTGAATGGCAGGACCCTGGGGAGTGTAGTAAAGCAGAGGGATCCAGGAGTGCAGGTACATAGTTCCTTGAAAGTGGCATCACAGGTAGACAGGGTGGTCAAAAAGGCACACTGGCCTTCATCAGTCGGTGTATTGAGTAACTTTATATTTTATGCCTCCATGGGATAGTTATTACAATCGGGACTTACTCAAACCCAAATTACCAGGTGAACATGTTAGACTTTCAATTATAATCCACGCTTAACTATTTCATGTTTATTTTAATTTTTGTGTTATATTAGGATGCAAAAGGAATACAATATGAAGGAATATTTTACAACTAATTATGCTACAAATGATATTTGGAATATAGTGAACAGCTTGTCCTTTTTTTCTCTCTGATTTATGATACAACATTTACTTTGAATTTCACTAAATTAAATTCAATTTCATTTAATTTTATTTCAAAATAGCCAGAAAAAGCAGCATACCAGAGGACTGGGAGAAATTCAGAGACCAGCGGAGGAGGACAAAGGGCTTAATTAGGAAAGGAAAAATAGATTATGAAAGAAAACTGGCAGGGAACATAAAAACTGACTGCAAAAGTTTTTATAGATATGTGAAGAGAAAGAGATTAGATAAAACAAATGTAGGTCCCTTGCAGTCAGAAACAGGTGAGTTGATCATGGGGAACAAGGATATGGCGGATTGAATAACTACTTTGGTTCCGTCTTCACTAAGGAAGACATAAATAATCTGCCGGAAATAGCAGGGGACCGTGGGTCAAAGGAGGAATTGAGTGAAATCCAGTTTAGTCGGGAAGTGGTGTTGGGTAAATTGAATGGATTAAAGGCCGATAAATCCCCAGGGCCAGATAGGCTGCATCCCAGAGTACTTAAGGAAGTAGCTCCGGAAATAGTGGATGCATTAGTGATAATCTTTCAAAACTCTTTAGATTCTGTAGTAGTTCCTGAAGATAGCAAACGTAACCCCTCTTTTTAAGAAGGGAGGGAGAGAGAAAACGGGGAATTACAGACCAGTTAGTCTAACATCGGTAGTGGGGAAACTGCTAGAGTCAGTTATTAAAGATGGGATAGCAGCACATTTGGAAAGTGGTGAAATCATTGGACAAAGTCAGCATGGATTTACGAAAGGTAAATCATGTCTGACGAATCTAGTGGAATTTTTTCGAGGATGTAACTAGTAGCGTGGATGGGGAGAACCAGTGGATGTGGTGTATCTGGATTTCCAGAAGGCTTTCGACAAGGTCCCACATAAGAGATTAGTATACAAACTTAAAGCATATGGCATTAGGGGTTCAGTATTGATGTCGGTAGAGAATTGGCTGGCAAACAGGAAGCAAAGAGTAGGAGTAAACGGGTCCTTTTCACAATGGCAGGCAGTGACTATTGTGGTACCGCAAGGCTCAGTGCTGGGACCCCAGCTATTTACAATATATATTAATGATCTGGATGAGGGAATTGAAGGCAATATCTCCAAGTTTGCGGATGACACGAAGCTGGGGGGCAGTGTTAGCTGTGAGGAGGATGCTAGGAGACTGCAAGTTGACGGATAGGCTGTGTGAGTGGGCAAATGTTAGGCAGATGCAGTATAATGTGGATAAATGAGGTTATCCACTTTGGTGGCAAAAACAGGAAAGCAGACTATTATCTAAATGGTGGCCGATTAGGAAAAGGGGAGATGCAGTGAGACCTGGGTGTCATGGTACACCAGTCATTGAAAGTAGGCATGCAGGTGCAGCAGGCAGTGAAGAAAGCGAATGGTATGTTAGCTTTCATAGCAAAAGGATTTGAGTATAGGAGCAGGGAGGTTCTACTTCAGTTGTATAGGGTCTTGGTGATACCACACCTGGAGTATTGCGTACAGTTCGAGATGTTGGGGAAGTCCAGGACAAGTGGTCACAGCTTAAGGATAAGGGGGAAATCTTTAAGACCTAGATGAGAAAGACTTTTTTCACACAGAGAGTGGTGAGTCTCTGGAACTCTCTGCCACAGACGGTAGTTGAGGCCAGTTCATTGGCTATATTTAAGAGGGAGTTAGATGGCTAAGGGGATCAGGGGGTATGGAGAGAAGGCAGGTATGGGATACTGAGTTGGATGATCAGCCATGATCATATTGAATGGCGGTGCAGGCTCGAAGGGCCGAATGGCCTACTCCTGCACCTAATTTCTATGTTTCTATGTTTCATTCCATTTTCAAACTCATGGAAATTTTAACTGAAAAGAAACATGAAAAAAGGATTACAAGAAAGAAGCAAGTTTGGTAGACTCAGTTTTTTTGCTGAATGAAATTCACTCACCACACATGACATTCGATTTTTTTTTTATCCTTTACTCTGGAAGACCGAATCTGCTTACTGGTAGCATCATGAACCAAGTAAATAAAACTGCATGTCACCAGTAGCTCATGCAACATAATTGGATCCATTTAGTGGGCCCAGATAACACCCACCCACAAACTAAGACAGAAACCTTTAACAGGCAGCAAAACCATTACAGTCATGCTCTCATCATTGCTATTTATCAAGGTTGTCGAAGCTTTTGAAATACTTCTGAATGACCTTTAGCATCCATGAACATTCCAAGAAAGTATTACAAACATTTTAAAGCTTATTACATTTCTTTAAAAATCACTTAAAATCAGAAGCAAATCTGCAAACTCATTAAAAAACAAATTGAAATTAATAGTTTGACAGATCCTATGCCAAGTCCAACCTGGCACAGTATCCATGACCAGGTCCTTCAGTACAACTGCTGGGCAATCCCAGTGGGATTATGCCCTGCCTTGCGACAGGCATGCTGATGGAATTGCTGGCTGGAATCTGTCGGGACTTCCACATTCATATGAGCATGCACCAAAATCGCAGGCAATGCCCAATTGCTCACGAGCTGCCTGCCACAAAACAACGAGCATTCACCCACATATTTTGCCTGTTTGTTCCAATAATGAAAAGATATGTATTGTTGTGGCTTTTGAAATAGTTTGCAGCATTTAGCATTAGATGTTTTTGAATCCCTGTAGGAATCTCCAGGAAGTAGTATGAATTTGAGTTATGGAAATCATTTTTCTGGCTATGTCTTAGACTTCCACATGGAAAAATAAAACTAGCCATGTAAATGTTTTATTTATTAAGTGCTAATGCATCTATGGAATTATTGAGAATCTTTGAGAAATGAAAATTACATTTTTGCAGTTATGTTCTTTACCTAAATGATTATCATATCAAAGACACTAAAGGTAATAATATAGCTTTCCTTTTTCTTTTCAACAGCCTTAAGTAATTAATAGCATATGTTTTTATTTTAAAGTTTAATGTAAGTGGTGCTCCTTCAAGAGGCAATCTTGAAAGGTTAGTTTAGTAATGTAAAATAAAAACACTACACATGTCAGTGCATTTTCTTATTGAATCATGAAACAAAATCTTATACTTACAATGCATAAATATTATGAACCAGAATTTAATATATTTTACAAGAAGAGAGGTAAAAATAGGAATGCAATAGAATCGAAAACCCTGTAAGAAGTATAACATGATATTTGTTCTTCAATTTTATGTTTCAAGATTTATGGTTTCTATAGAAAGACAGTTTAAAAATCAACATGCAATTTAATGAGGAAATTGCTTACATCAGTAAATTAACTGAGCTACATGTTTTTACACTGCAACGTTACAGTTTTACATGATTAGTTGCAAGATGCATTAATTCATTCTTCCTCTTCTGTTTTTACGAATTCTTACAATGTTTTGATAGTTGAGCTTTACAAATAACACCAGCTAAGGATTGATATTAACACATTGATATCAACACATTAAATAATTTTAATCTCTACTAATGAATAGTTTGTTTTTGAGGTTGAGAACAACAGTGTTAAATAGCATGAGTATTTAAAATGATTTAAAATTGTTCAGTTTACAAAGAGGTTTTGGGGTTTATTGATTTCTCAAAATTTATTCTATCAGAGTTGAATTTAAACAAAATAATCCAATCCACATTTCTGCTGCTATTTTATTGGCAGCTTAACTTTTGGTTTGAAGCATAAACCTAACTTTTGTTGCAATTATTACAACACCTTTTTTTCCCGAATAAATTATACCTATGTAAAATCCTGGCCTCGAGCCAAGTATACCTATAGAGATTATGGTAGTTTATGCATTTGCCCTAGAATAAGGTCAATTGGAAGGTCATTGAAAGCTGTACAAATTCGATACAGTCAAAGACTGCAATTATCCCTGTTGGAACTTATTCCACCTCCAAGTATTTTAAGTTCAGCAGGCATATGTGTAATTTTGAGAGATGACTGTTTGAATTTGTGGTTACTGTGAAACAAGACTGAACTTATTAGAGAAGGTACCAGATAACGTTTGGGTCAAGATATGTATTCTTTTGAAGTATGTACCAGAAGAAGTTGTGGTTCCCACTTACATGAAGCTTTGGTTATGAATTCACAGTCTACCATCTTTGAAATATGGATTTAATTTTGGTAAGCATTATTTCATTTGAAGGAGATGACTTTTAAACTCATGAATTTGTTCAGAACTTACTAGTTTTATAATACCTAATTTAGTCTGAGCAGGGATCAAAGTTGAATTTGTACTGACTAGATCTATCCCATTCTTCACAAAACACAGAAAATCCTATGTTCCAGATTTGTTAAATCTAATGGATAGTCTACATATAGATATTTGTGTTTCTGCTTGCAATTGGAGACATTCAATATTAAATTTGAAGCTGTGAGTACAAAAAATAGTGGAAAAGAACCAAAAATTAGAATGAGGTGGAATATGAGTATGAATTTCTTGTTATTTATTTTTTGAGATCTGGCTGTTACCAGAAAAGCAAGCATTTATAATCCATCCCTAAATAGCCTTCTTCAGCCACTTCTGGTAAGTGTGCCCTGCTGTAGTCAATAGAACTGAATTTTGCAAGCAGAATATCCTAGTTTATATGGACATTTATTGCAAGCAACTAATGACAGATTTCCATTGTACAATTTCTGAAATTAGGGTTGTGCAGTTAATATTCCCAAGGTGCTGGAGCAGAATAAGAAAGAACAGTAAGAAAGGGAAGAGAGATGCAAATAAATAAGTGTGAAGAGGAGAGGATGCAGAAGGCTTAGTACTATATAGATTTTCACTGATTATTACGCTCTTCCGTGTGATTCCGTCTGATTTTTCAGAAAGCTAAAGGGCCTGTCCCACTTGGCCGTCATTTACGCGACAGGCCAGTAGTGACTGATGCGCGACAGTCGCGCACGTCATTACCCGTCATCATGCGCCTTCAAATATTTTATCTGCTCTGCAAGTAGAATTAGTCAGCGTATTGACATCATTTGTTAAGTGAAACATTGATAAAATTATTGTTTGCTGGAAAAATTCATTTACTTTTAAACTTTCTGAATTACTCCCAACAAACACAAAATTGTATTCCATGAAAGCAGTTTGAGGGTTTGAACCCAGCTTAAGAATTAGTTTGCAATTTTTTTTCTAAATGGTGTTAGTAAAATTGTTGGTGGTTATGTAAAAAAAAACTAATTTGGTACTAGTGTTCTTTTAGGATATAAAATCTGCAATCCTCACTTGGATGTTAACTTTTGAAACATCCTTAACTAAGGATATTTCAAAAATACTTATTAAGGTGTTACTCTGAAGGCATTACTCTGAAATCATTGATGCTTACAGCGTAATTATTTTCTCATTGTGGCTGACTGCATATGGGCGACACGCGGCGTCGCATGGTTACGCACGGTGACGTAACCATGCATCACCACGCGCTACACGTACAAGGTCAGGACGCCTGCGTGCGACTGCAATACACACGCGTGCATACGTGATATGTCACGCCGGAGGCGCACAAAGATTTTGTGCCCTACAAAATCCTGGAGCGCCACACGATACCGCGCGCAACTCCATACCCCTCCGCGCTTCTCCTTGCAACCATCCCGCGCAGCCCACATGCTACCCGTGCGTCTCAATGCGACGACGAGGTCGCGTAAATGACGGCCAAGTGGGACAGGCCCTTAACTGCAGACACATCAACTCAAAGGACAAACTATTAGCTACATCATAAATAATTCATAAATCCAATAACCTATTCAGGAGAAACTTTGTCAGGTAGAGATTGGTTAGAATGTGCAAACAGCTACTAAATTGAATAAGTAATGTAATTAACATGGATGCCTTTAGGGAACTTATGTTTGGAGATGAGGGAGAAATTAGTTCAATAATATGTCCTTTGGATTAGAGGATCCAAGGTAAATGAGCATAATTATTGGCATCAACCTTTTGGTCCAACTTGTTTTTGTTCTGTAAATTCATTTATTTTGAACTACACCACAAACATCCCTGCCTGTAGCTGTAACAGTTACTGTGACTCTAAACGTCTGTGCCTCACGATGACTTCAGAAAGAGCATTTTGTAGTCCACTGCTGACACAGATACCCTAGATTAAATAAAAATTGTCTTGTTTGCAAAGGAGGCTCCAAACATGTAGCAAGTGCTTATTTTTTTCAGGAACTGCAATGTGTCTTCATCTGTGTCTTGCACATTCCACATGAAGAGCCTTATCTTTTTTTGCAAGCAGGTAGACTTTGTTGAATGTACAGATTGTGTTTGACCTCAAACTTTGTCTGGTTTCCTGGTGATTATTATTTGTGTATTTATGCTGCATCAATCTTTAGTTGTCCCTTTTCCCACAGAAACTATTACCTGCCATGCAGGCTGCAGAGTGTCAAGGTTACCCCAGGCAATGTAACTCGAAGCTCAGTAATGTTGAGGAGTTTCACAATTAAAGAGCAGCTAATTGGTGTTCAAAACCAGAGTTTCACTGCCTCATGATTGACAGAGACTTTCCAGATCTGCTCTGTGGAGGGCAATCCTGTAAGCAGCTGCAGATGGAAGAATTGGAGGCACAGGATGTCTTATGCTCTAGTCCTAGTGCTCTTGACACACTCTTGTCTACGGTGATTTATTCAGGTAAATAGGATGGGACATAAAGGTTTGGTGGATCATTGATGTGTAGCGAAGCTTAATAGAAAAATAAGAAAATGTTTCCTCTGATCAGGTATCCAGAGACCATAAATTTAAATAACTGGTAAAAGCGGTAGAGTGGGAGAATCAGGAGAAATATTTTCAGGCAGGTAGTCATTAAGATCTGAAACGCACCAGCTAAGAGCATAGTGTAAGTAAATTTCATAGGAATTTTCCCAAAGAATACAAGAAGAGTCTTGACTAAGGTTATGGGGAATAAGCCAGGGTGCAGGAGTAAATTGGACGGTGCTATCAAAGATATAAAATCAGCTTAGTTAAAATCTGTAGCGAGAAAAGCAGTAGAAGTGTTTAAGATCAATCAGCTTTCTTCAGACTTTTCATCTGATAAAAGATTTTCAACCTAAAAAATTAACACTATTTCTCACTCCACAAATGCTTTCCCAGAAATTGTAACTTTTATCCGAGTTCTTTCAGAGACTTGACAAACTAAATCCACTCTACGCAATACAAGTAACATTCCCTAATTTCTATGGTACAATATGGCCTTATTTCTCATGCAAAATAATGTTTATCTCATTGTACCATCTGATTTAATGCTGTACTTTTGCTCCAATTTCTAACTTAAAATCTCTCATTCTGCTTGATCGCACAATTTTTCACAAAGTAAAATTATCTTTTCAAATGCAAAGAGGAAGTCAGACCTGGCCCAGTACTGGAAATTCACAAATTAGTTGCAATTATACTCTGATTGGCCTAGGCATCCTGGGGTGAAAGTAAATTACATTTCTCACTGGTCATAATCGTTAATGTTGCTTATTTAACCCATTTGTACCGATTATGCCAACCACTTCCTTAACGGTATTCCATACCAGACTGTGCTGATTTACTTTCACATCCCTCTGCAGCAGATAAACAGCTGTAGCTATTTGATTTTACTCAGTCAAGAAGCATTCAAGTGAAAATGATGTCACTGTGGTGCTTCAGATTTAAAACTACAATGAGTATTGCCAAAGGGACAACTTTGAAATATTTCACATCTTTTAAATAAGTTATGACAGATAACCAACTCCCATGAAAGTGTGCCGAGTTAAACAAATGCAATTTGTACAATATAATTTCTCCAAAGTGCATTTCTGAGATGCGTTTGAAACTGTAACATATACAATCTCCCATCATTCAGTCCAGGTTCAATCAATGGTAGAATAGACAATAGACAATAGGTGCAGGAGTAGGCCATTCGGCCGTTCGAGCCAGCACCGCCATTCACTGTGATCATGGCTGATCATCCACAATCAGTACCCCATTCCTGCCTTCTCCCCATATTCCTTGAGTCCGTTATCTTTAACAGCTCTATCTAACTCTCTCTTGAAAGCCTCCAGAGAATTGGCCTCCACTGCCTTCTGAGGCAGAGAATTCAACAGATTCACAATTCTCTGTGCGAAAAAAGTTTTTCCTCATTTCATATGAAGAAAGACTGGATAGACTCGGCTTGTACTCGCTAGAATTTAGAAGATTGAGGGGGGATCTTATAGAAACTTACAAAATTCTTAAGGGATTGGACAGGCTAGATGCAGGAAGAGTGTTCCCGATGTTGGGGAAGTCCAGAACAAGGGGTCACAGTTTAAGGATAAGGGGGAAGTCTTTTGGGACCGAGATGAGAAAAATATTTTTCACACAAAGAGTGGTGAATCTGTGGAATTCTCTGCCACAAAAGGTAGTTGAGGCCAGTTCATTGGCTATATTTAAGAAGGAGTTAGATGTGGCCTTTGTGGCTAACGGGTTCAGTGGGTATGGAGAGAAGGCAGGTACAGGATACTGAGTTGGATGATCAGCCATGATCATGTTGAATGGTGGTTCAGGCTTGAAGGGCCAAATGGCCTACTCCTGTACCTATTTTCTATGTTTCTATCTCCGTTCTAAATGGCTTCCCCTTATTCTTAATCTGAGGGGGAATTGAAGGGAATGCAGGGAGGATAAAATAAGATTCATGTAAGTGGATGCACGTTGATTGCCAAAAGAATGTATGACTATCGAAGCCACTTTCCACCCGCATCTCTATTACCTCACATGAAAGAGGCACAGAACTGACCAGATCTCGTGTACAACTAATCTTTCCTTCTATTGCCAGTTTACAATTGACCAAGAAGGTGGGCTTTAGCGAAGGTGATCAAATTGATTTCTGCACCGGTGTTGCAAGCAACACCACCAAGCACATCATCCGTTGTTATTCCCCACAGCTGCACGGGGTCCCACGGCCACCCATTTCTTTCCCTCCCACCCCTCTCTGCCTTCTGCATGGCTCATTGCCGCCATGACTCCCTGGTCCATTCATCCCTCCCCACTCACCTCTCCCTGACCTCTGGTACGTTCCCCCGCAATCTCATGAAGTACAATTGTTTGTGCACCTCCTCCCTCGCCGCCATCCAGGAATCCAATCAGTCCTTTTCAAAACAAAGATTAATGTCTTGCATTCACTCGTCCACATTAGCAAGACCAAGCATAGACAAGGTGACTGATTTGCAGAGCACCTGCACTCTGTCTGCGTTGGCCCTCCCGAGCTCCTAGCTGCATACCTTTTCAACTCCCCTTTCCATTCCCATTCCAAACTATCTGTCCTGGACCTTCTCCACTGACAGGGTGAGACCCAATGTAAACTAGACACACAGCACCACATATTCCACCTGGGTAATCTGCAGCTCGGTAAAATTCTTCCAATCTCTGGTATGATCCATCTGTCGCTACTTCCAATCCACATTCAATTCTTCCACTTTGGTCTCATGTCCCACTTCCACTTCCAATCCCCCATCACCCATTTTACATTCCCCCTCCCCTCCTAGTTCTATCTACACTAGCATCCACAACTTTTACCTACCGGATCCCCTCTCCATCTGCTTCACCTGCCCTTCATCTCTCCCTTAATACTTTCTGTTATCACCTTACTTACTTATCAAATTCCAATACTGCTGGACTTTGTGCTCCCAGCTGTCTCCAATTTTATTCTCCCCAGGCTTACCTCCACCTTTTCTTTTTGTCTGCTTCTTAAACTCTTACATCCCATCTTTCCTTTTTACCTCTGGCAATGTGAGCATTTGTGGATTATTTTGTTTCAGAAGAATGAAACAAAGAAGTCTTCATTTTTGCACCTTTGCTCATTCTCTCCAACAAGAATCATTGACTGACCAACTCGGCAGTGTATTTCTTAACTTGCCAAACTTGGTCTGCCCATCAGCCATGCTGTTCTCCAGCAATCCTCTCCTACCCCATTATTGACCACTGAAGTACTCCCCTTGACCAGTGCTAGCTGACAATAGCAATAATTCCCTGCCCAAGGGACATCATCCTTTATCAATTCGCAATGCCCTCATGAAGCTGTTTCCTGCTTGCATAGTTCCTGTCATTTATTGCCCATGTCGCACTCTGATTCTTTAATCTTCCATTTCTTTTAGCAATTCAACATGATTTTATCATGTTCAGTTTGCAATACTCCCACAATAGCAATAGAGTAATTGACACACAAGATCTCCTGCAAGATCTTCCACACTCTTTACCACCAACCCTTGACCTTGGTTGTAAGAACAATGGTATTCTGAGTATTTATGTAATTGAAACATGAAATCAACTGTAACTTCAGATATCTGCATTCTTAAATGTAGAATTCCTGAAGTTGGAACTCTCTTTCATAGGATTGTTTACCAGCGGTTTTCGCCATTACCAAGGGAAATCAGTTGAATCGACCATAAGGCTCCAAGTATCAATGAACTACATTTACTGAGATATAACTTGAAATGTTATTCTCTGCTATATGAGGCCTTAATGAGCCTTTATTAACCCAAAGTTATTAATAAGCTTCCTGGTACCACTTGTGCCTAATTTTAAATAGATTTTAAATTAATAATATTATTTGTTCCGTTCAGTTATATTATTTCATCTTCATTCTTAATCTTAATCGTAAATGTATGCTTATATGTATTACACATTCTGTAAACTATATATAGTAGCAGCTATTAATAGTGTGTTTCCCATCCTAGATTGTTGTGTGTGTAAAAAAAACAAAAAAACAATTCTATTATGATATTGGGTGTTCATACATCTTGATTATATCAGAGCTGAGGAACCTGATAAATGTTATGGAACCAGTGTTTGACATATCAAAAATCTGTAATTCACACCAAAAAGCTTGCTCAGTTTTTGCGAACAGCTGCCTTGTGGATCAGTGGTGAACACCTTTGCTTTCCCCACGCTCATAAAATACATTTTGATATCTTTAAGTTAATTCATGTCCTCATCAGAAGCTTTTTTTTTCAGCTTTATATATCTCAAGATCTGAATATCTTGTTTCTATGACAATATGATATTGTATTCCCCTCTGCTTCTACAACACATCTCTCACCACTATTAACTGACCACTTAATCCTCTCTTGGCCACATGCAGCCCCAAGTTTATCACTTGGAATTTTATTCATAAATCTTTCTACACTGCAGCTTTTGCACCTCCTCTGGAAACATCCTCACTCATAGATGACACGCCTAGATTTTATTGTTCTTATTATTCTTTCCCGCCTTGGTATCCATACAATTATCTTAGAGGTTTTTTTTAACTGAAAACGTTAAGGAAACAAAAATTATGATTTGCTTATATAAGTTAACTGGTTTAAAGCAGGATCATGAATATGGATAAATATATACAAAATATTCACTGTGTCTGATGTTTCTGAATGTTATAAGAATAGTTACCATGAGCCATTATTGAATTAGTAAATGTAATTGTAGAGCATAGATTGTTCCTGGGCACTATCAGTACCTTACGTTGGTGATCATTACTACTTTAATGTATGTTAACCCAGTTAATTACAAGCCTGATCTAATATTCCAGAACTGCAATGATTAAAATATATTTTAAAATATCCATTCAATGTAGCATCACCAATTGTATTTATACCCCACTCTTCAAAACAATTGCTGTATGTTTCAAAATGACATTGGTGTCCTTTTGAAATTATCTAAATTGGTTAAACGATCTCCATTGTTTCTTTATTGAACTTTCTTATATTTGACGGTCAATATGTACTGCTGACAGTTGTTTAATTTTAAGAATAAGAATAAGAATAAGTTTATTGGCCAAGTATTTACATGCAAGGAATTTTCCTTGGTGCTCCATTCACAAGTGACAGCATGGCATACTGTGACAATTAGGAATGACACATAAAACATTAAACATTAATAATAAAGCATCATCGATTAAACATGTGAATTAAATTTAAAAATATTTGTATGCTTCTAAGCAGTGAAATTCTGTAAGTGTTAATTCATGGGAAGCATCAATAAACAACCACTGTTTAGCTGTTTATTTGCATCCTTTGAGGAAAGAATATAACTCTTGACTGGTCTGTTGTGGCCAGTGCAAGACTTCCATACCACATTGTATTTAACTCTTAATGCACATCACAAATATGGAACTGTTTTGTCTTACCACCCAGGAACAATCACACTGAAATTCTTCTGTGTAAATATGATTTGTTTATGAAATCCTGTTTTATTAACAGATTGTAAAATTACTAGATGGCAAACGCTCTCAAGCAGTGGGAATACTTATATCAAGTCTGCATCTAGAAATGAAAGATATTCAGCAAGGTAAGCTGTTAAATACTTTTTTGTTACTATATTTTTGATTGTGGAATATCAAAAGAAAAATCATAGCAACAGTAAGAATGTAATAATATTTTGTGTTTAAAATTGCTTGTTGAATATATATACATTTCCAAGCTTTCTGCTCAAATCTAAAAACACAATAACTTACTTTAACAGCATTGCTCCAAATTGCATAAACCCTTATGTCCCATTTCTGGAGAGATTTCACCTGTGGTCTCTGATCTGATTTCATTTTAATTCCTAAATTGGTCAGAATTGCAATGGTTTATGTAAAATATAAAGATTTTGCTTTAGAAACATCTTTCTTCAAAAATGTTGCTTGCACACTGCATCAGTTTGCTATTTTGCTATCATGCCTTTTTGAAACATCCATCAAGATTTCTTGTGCAATCATATTTTGTAGGATTAAGTAAAACACCATTTGATAGATTGATCAGTTTAAATTGTTTGCCATAGTTTTATAAATCTGTAGCCATGTATCTGACCTGTCTCATTAACCTAATTTCTAAATTAATACACTGTGTCAAAGATTCTGCAAAGTTTATACCACCCATGTTGCTTGCAGACAAAAAGATAATTATAGGCACATTTCCCACAATTTTACATTGGTGCTCAGATTCCAAATAGAAGTGTTTAGATCTCAGTCCAATTTAGCTATCATAAATTAAAGTTTTGAGGCTTGACAACAGAGCACGTCATAATTTTTTTTCCAAAGCGTCAATGCTGGTTTAATAGGACCCTGGTCTGTAGCTTACCTAACTTTGCTTCAAAACCAATTGGCTTAATTTACTCAAAGCAAGGTCTAGCTATTATCTTATTTTATTTCAGAATAGTAGATAATCTGTTTATGAAGCTTGAATCCTTACTGTCACAAGGGGTTTCCTAACTATGATGTCCACTTTCTCTGCCTTCTTAAATGGGTTTCCCATGCCTATCAAACTGATCTGAGATCTCCCTTGCAGTCTCTGAATAACACACCTACATGTACGCTGCCACATGTATTTTTTGAGAATCTTACATGGGGAAATCTAAAATCCAAATTTGGTATGCTTAACCCTTTTGAAAAATGTCTACCTCTATTGTTTCCAATGTTTTAATTTTTGAAATAAGCACGAAGCTCAACAGCAATTTTACAATTTGTTCATCTGCTGAAAATATTATATTGCTTTATTCACTTTGATGTATGATTTAACTAACCTAACTAATGCTTTGTCACTCTAACAGTTTTAAACTATTTCTAACTATATATATCAATATAATTCAACTTTTGAAATTATTAATTTGCATTGTATTATTATATCTATAGATATGTATTCTGCGCAGCTGCTGAAAAAATAAAGTACAATCCAAGATTCCTTATATACAATGTTCTGCAGTAGCTAGTAACATGTTTTTGCATTTTCTTCTTTCTGAGTGGTAAACTGGTAGAACTGCTACCTTGCACTGCCAGAAACCCGAGTTCACTCCTGACCTCAGGTATGGATGTGTGCATGTTCTCCCTGTTACTACGTAGGTTTCCTTCAAGTGCTCCATTTCCTTCCCATCCCAAAGATGTGCAGATTTGTAAGCTAATTAGCCTCTGTAAATTGTATGCAGAATGCAGATATGAAAGTGGGACACACGTGTCTGAGATGAGTGCGCATTTTGCAGTTAAAATGATTCTTGCAAAGTCTTTAGAATGACTGGCCAAAGGGATGAAAATCAGATTTTTTATGATGAAAGGAAATAACTAGAAGGAATAATATTAGAAAGAATATTGAGCAAAATAAGTATTACTTTGCTGTGTTTACCTGTGGAAAATATATTTTAAAAGGTTTCCATGAGCATCTATGTTAAATACAGAAGAATGACATATGAGCAGAATGAGTTGTCGATGAGTGGGCCGAAGGGCCTGTTTCCATCGTGTATCTTTCCATCAATCAATAACATTAACAAATGTCAAATCAGTGTTATTTAAAATGTTCTCCCCCCCCCCCCCCCCCCACCCACATGTAGAGGAGCATGTGCTCTAATATCTGACGAAAAATAGACACAGTAAAAAGGTCATTGTGTCCATCCTGTCCATGTTGACCACAGAAAAGCCATTCGGGTTCATCCTATTTACCATTTTTTGGTCTTTGACTCGATTACATATCCCTCACTTTCCATTGTAGCAGAGAAAATAACTGCTTCCCAGACATTTATCTTTGTAACAAAACATTTGCAGCCCAGGAAACATCTTTTTAAATTCCCATTGCATCTTCACAATGGATGTTAACTTTTCCAGGATAGTGACCAGGAATGTATACATCATTGTAGCTGTAGCCAATATTCCTTCTTGTACAGTTCCAATTAGCAAATTTGCAGATGACACAAAGCTGGGTGGCAGTGTGAACTGTGAGTAGGATGCCATGAGAATGCAGGGTGACTTGGACAGGTTGGGGGAGTAGGCAGATGCAGGGCAGATGAAGTTTAATGCGGATAAATGTGAGGTTATCCAATTTGGTAGCAAAAACAGGAAGGCAGATTACGATCTAAATGGCGTCAAGTTGGGAAAAGGGGAAGTACAACGGGATCTGGGGGTCCTTGTACATCAGTCTATGAAAGTAAACATGCAGGTACAGCAGGCAGTGAAGAAAGCGAATGGCATGTCGGCCTTTATAACAAGAGGAATCGAATATAGGAGCAAAGATGTCCTTCTGCAGTTGTACAGAGCCCTATTGAGACCACACCTGGAGTATTGTGTGCAGTTTTGGTCCCCTAATTTGAGGAAGGACATTTTTGCTATTGAGGGAGTGCAGCATAGGTTTACAACGTTAATTCCCGGAATGGCGGGACTGTCATATGCTGAGAGAATGGAGCGGCTGGGCTTGTACACTGGAGTTGGAGATGAGAGGGGATCTCATTGAAACATTGAAAGGATGAAGGGGGCGGTGGAGGCAGGTTCTCTGGATGCTTTCAAGAGAGAGCTAGATAGGGCTCTTAAAAATAGCGGAGTCAGGGAATTTGGGGAGAAGGCAGGAACAGGGTACTGATTGGGGATGATCAGCCATGATCGCATTGATTGGTGGTGCTGGCTCGAAAGGCCAAATGGCCTACTCCTGCACCTATTGTCTATTGTCTATTGTCTGTAATAAAACCACTGCTTTTATATTCTATGCCTTAGACAGTAAAGGCCACTTCCTTGATTGTCTCTACACCCCTGTATCTGTCTGTCCATTACTTCAAGGAGCTACTCCATGATCCTCTAAGTATCCTACTATTTCTAGTGTATTTGCTTGTCTTGTTTACCCTCAAACCCAACCACCAAGAAAACTACTTTACACTTCTCCAAATGGAATTCTAACCTGTTTGTTTATATCTTCTTGTAGCCTACAGTCTGATGAAGGGTCTCGTCCCAAAACGACACCCATTCCTTCTCTCCAGAGATACTGCATGCCCCGCTGAGTTACTCCAGCTTTTTTTGTTTATCTACAGTATTCTTATTCACTATCAACCACACTGGCAATCTTGATATCATCGGCAGACCTCCTATCTTAGTCCTTAGAGTTCAAAGCATCAATACATTCCATAAAAAGCAGTGGACCTGCAACTGGGTCCTTTTGAATCTCATAGCCCTAATAACTGACTCCCATAGCTATCTTGACTACACTTCTTCCAACCCTTCTTCTTGTAAAGAGTCTATCCGCTACTTCCAATTCCTCCGTCAACGCTGCATCTGTGCCCAGGACGAGGTTTTCCATACCAGGGAATTGGAGATGTCCTCATTTTTTAGGGAAAGGGGGTTCGCCTCTTCTATTATAGATGAGGCTCTCACTAGGGTCTTCTCGATATCCCGCAGCTCAGCTCTTACTCCCCCTCCACCCTCTCAGAACAAGGACAAGAGTCCCCCTTGTCCTTACCTTCCACCCCATCAGCCGTCGCATAGAGCTTATATAATCCTCCAACATTTTCACCACCTCTAAAAGGATCCCATTACTGGCCATATCTTTCCATCTCCACCCCTTTCTGCTTTCCGCAGAGACCGTTCCTTCCGTAACTCCCTGGTCAACTCGTCCCTTCCCATCCAAACCACCACCTCCCCAGGTACTTTCCCCTGCAACCGCAGGAGATGCAGCACCTGTCCCTTTATCTCCCCCCTCGACTCCATCCAAGGACCACCTCCTCTAACCTCATCTCCTGCATCCACTGTTCCAGGTGTCAACTTCTCTACATTGGCGAGACCAATGCAGGCTCGGCGATTGTTTCGCTGAACACCTCCGCTCAGTCTGCCTTAACCTAGCTAATCTCCAGCTAGGCCCAGCACTTCAACTCCCCCTCCCATTTCCAATCTGACCTTTCTGTCCTGGGCCTCCTCCATTATCAGAGTGCGGCCCAGTGCAAATTGGAGGAACAACACCTCATATTTCGCTTGGATAGTTTACACCCCAGCGGTATGAACATTGACTTCTCTAACTTCAGGTAGCCCTTGTTCTCTCTCTCTATCCCCTCCCCCTTCCCAGTTCTCCCACTAGTCCCACTGTCTCGGCATACATTATTTCTTTGCCCTGATATCAGTATGAAGAAGAGTCTCGACCCGAAACGTCGCCAATTCCTTCTCTCCATAAATGATGCCTCACCCGCTGAGTTTCTCCAGCATTTTGTGTCTACCTTCGATTTTACCAGCATCTGCAGCTCTTTCTTAACCATGGCCCTAAAACCTCTATTGACCCATTTGTCTTTATTTTTTCCTTGTGAACCAACAAATTTCAAATTGGTAAATTTTCTTTCTGCTAAACTATTCAAAAGACCAGATAATGATGAGAGAGAAATCCATCATTTAAAAAATACATTAAAAAATAAATCACACTACGATACGTGAATGTTTTTAGTCCAAACCCTGCATTTTATATTTAACAATAACTAATGAAGCAAGCTGTTTTAACATATGTATTAATTTAGCCCATGTTGTCACTACTGGTGAGAGAAGACTGTACCCAGCATAAATACAAGGCATGTTCTTTGTGTTTGGAGCAACTGTACATTGGGTAGAATCTAAGGAATATATTCAAGTTAAAAATGTCTTTATGCTAGTTTATATTTTCGGGCCTCGAACCATCATGTTAGATCAGATCTGTTGACCTTCGGCTGAGCAAATCTAGAGGTTTAAAAAAATATTTTCTTTGTTCTGAATAACTTGTAACATGTGTTCTTTTGAATCTCTCAAAGATCAAGGGGTTTAGTCTGATGAACCTAGGCCAGAACTGGTGCCAGAACAATTTTGCTCATGAATTTTTGGGGCATTAGGGCTCAGCTAGTCTCTCAACCACATGTCAATCCTATCACAATTCTCTGCATCATAAATCACACAGTTATCATGGTATGACAGAAAGTCAGGCATCCTCAAGAGAGTTCTCTGTGGATAGTTGACATGTCTGTTAAAGACTGACACAACAGACAGGTCATGAAGTTAAGCTGAGAGGGATTTTATCAATGCTCATATTCCTCTGGCGAACTGCCTTGGTGACAATCTCTGCTGAACTTTACAAATAAAATGAAATTTAGCTTTTCCCTTTTTCAACAAGAAGCATACTCCTTCAGAAAACTTTCCAACTAGACTAAAGTAAGCTGCATTTGATGTCACAGAAAGTCTGAGATTAGTGCATTTTTGCAGTTAAAATTATTCTTCTGAAATATTTAGTCTTTAGAGACTTGACAAAGGGGTGAAAATCAGATTTTTCATGCTGGAAGGAAATAATTAGAAGGAATAATAAATGGAAGGAATATTGAGCAACAAAAGTATTACTTTGCAGTGGCTACCTGTGGAAAATATATTTTGAAAGGTTTCCATGAGAATCTACGTTGAATACAGCAGAATGACATATGAGCTTTTATAGATGTACTGGACTAAATGTCACTTGAAAATAATTAAGTTTGTCTTCAGGTTCAGGATAGCATAAGCTCACACAATTGGTAAATTAATACAACCAAACTAAGAACATGTGGATTCCAAATACTCCATTCGTTTTATGTGTCACAGAACATGAATTTAGTTAGAAAGTGTTTTAATGTGTGTGCCTGCTAGTTTGTTAAGTGCACGGTGCTGATCTGTTTTTTGTCGCCAGTGACGGTTATTATAACCAAATGGGCACAATACTACACTAATGATCTTTCTGTATATAAATTCTTGCTTTTGTGAACATATACCATAGTGCCACAGGAAAATGTTGCCTTAATTTACCTCAAAATAGATTTCAAAAGCAGACTTGGCTGAGCGACAGTTTTTCTAGTTACAAGAATCCAATAAAATTACCAGCTCTTCACAGCATGTGTCTGCTTCCTTTCTGTTTATCTCAAAGTTTCAATAAAGTGGAAAATTTGAGCAGACAATGTGTGTTTAGATCTCTAATAAAGATTTGTGATCCTTTAGAAAGCTATCAGTCTGAGTGTAATTGAACCGCACTTTCTGGAAGCAGCGTATTAACGTATCTTGCAAAACATTTGTAATTTTCATTGCCTGGGACAACTTTTTAAGGTTAGTTTGCATCACATATATAATAAAATTAGCTTAATGCAATTTACAATTACAATGAAGAGAAATGCATTATTTGAACCACACTTGAATTGCTGTTACTGTAAATCTATGTCAGTAACAGTCTTTTAAAGTTTGGTGCATCACATGGACCTTGTCTTGTGACTTTAAAATAGTGAAAATATTAGGTGTCTAGTTTACATGAGATGCATATAGGATTCCAGTAAGTATGCTGCATTTGTGTAATGTTTCTGTATGTTGAACACTGCCAATAAATGTGATTTAATGTGCTATTTAATTTGTAATTTCAGCTATTTTAAATCTGGACAACTCTGTTGTGGATTTGGAGACACTTCAGGCCTTATATGACAATGTAAGTATGAATGTCATAAAACTAATAAATGCATTGTATCTCTCAAAATGTAATGCAGAAAATAATTTAAACTAATTTAAATAATTAAACTTGACATGTTAGTATGTTATTAGTTTTGGCTTGGTTTTGGACATTGTATAATTTTCAATTTCCATCAATGTTATTGGTAAACCAGAATATCAGGATTTTTTAAATTTTGTACATTTTACTTTGGCACCAAATTTTCATCAATATGTTATTGATTCTTAATCTTGATTGATTGTTTCTTAAAGGTCCTCTGAAAGGGCATAGCACACCATTCAGTTTAGGACTAATAGAGTTGGGCAATAAATGTTGACCTTCTCAATAATACACAAATCTTGAAAAATGAATTAAACAATAATCAGGATGATGCATGACTTGGAAGGGAACCTGCAAGTTGGTGGGTTCTTTTGCACTTACCTCCCTTATCCAAATTGGTTGTGGAGGTATTCTTCTTGGTCTAATGGCCAACAAGAATAATTGCAGTGCATAGAACAGGCAATAAATGGTTAAAGTGATGGCTGAAGTAACAATCAAGCATGTTGCTTCATTCTGGATGCTGCCCAAGCCTTTTGAGAGTATTTGGATTTGCATTCATCCAAACAAATAAAGAATATTCAATCAAACTTGGATCATGCAGATGATAAATATGTTTTATGAAGTGTTAAAGAAAAACACTCACCACAACCTCTGACCTGCTCGTGTAATGACTGTATTATACAGCTGTTTAGCTGAGTTTCTGTTCAAATATTATACGCTGGATATTGTTTGTGGTCTTGGAAATTATAATGCCATTGAATATAAAGTGTAGAAGGTATTAAAGAAGGAACTGCAGAGGCTGGAGAATCGAGGGTACACAAAAGACTGGAGAAACTCAGCGGGTGCAGCAGCATCTAAGGAGCGAAGGAGATAGGCGACGTTTCGGGTCGAACCCTTTCTTCAGACTGAAAGTGTAGGTGGTAGATCTCTCCCCTGTAGGATAGAGCATCTGGCAATTTTGGGGCATGAATGTTAATTGCCACTTAACAGCTCATGTCTTCACATTGTCTAGGAGATCTTGCAGCAGGCAGGGAAAGATGCTTCAATTTCTGAGGAATTAAAAATGTGTAATCATCGTTTAACATCCCCCATTTCTCGTCCCATGATGGAAGGAACATTAATGAAGCAAGTGAACATAATTGGGTGTAGGACACTGTGCTGACGGGCCTCCAGCAGTGATACCGAGGCTGGGATGATTAACCTCCAACAATCATAACCATCTTTTTCTGCGTGAAGAATGACTCCAACCATTGAGCTGCTTTCACTTTGATGCCTGATAATTTCAGTTTTATCAGACACCTTGATGAGACACATTGTTAACTGCTGCCTTGATGTCAGGGGTAGGCACTATAGCATTGTTTTTTGGAATTCAGCTTTTTGATGCATACAATAGAACTGCATGCTTGGATCAAGACTGTGATGAGGTTTAGAGCCAATTAGTCTTGGCTAAATTTAAATTGGACAATGGTAAGCAGTTTATTGTTGAAGCAGTGTCATTTAGTCACATTTTCAACAGAACATTCCATCACTTTGATCATGATTTACTGACTGACTGGCAATCAGCTTGTTTGGAATTTCCCTCCATTTTGTAAACAGGTCAAAATTGACCAATTTTCAAATGGCTGCGATTAGAAACATAGAAACACAGAAATTAGGTGCAGGAGCAGGCCATACGGCCCTTCGAGCCTGCACCGCCATTCAATATGATCATGGCTGATCATCCAACTCAGTATCCCGTACCTGCCTTCTCTCCATACCCCCTGATCCCTTCAGCCACAAGGACCACATCCAACTCCCTCTTAAATATGGCCAACAAACTGGCCTCAACTACCTTCTGTGGCAGAGAATTCCACAGATTCACCACTCTCTGTGTGAAAAACGATTTTCTCATTTCGGTCCTAAAAGACTTCCCCCTTATCCTTAAACTGTGACCCCTTGTCCTGGATTTCCCCAACATCGGGAACAATTCTTGCAAATATACTGGTTTGTCATCAGAATTCAGCTAGCTCAGCATTGGTGGTGATAAAGTCCTCCACCCATGTACATTCTGGCCCTTCCTGCTTTCAGTGCTTCTTCCAAGTGCTGTTCAACATGGAGCAGCACTAATTCAACAGCTGAGAGAGGGCGATATGTGGTAATCGGGAGATTTTCGTGCCCAAGTTTGACCTGGTGTCATGAGAGTTCATCCTTTCTATACTCTCTTGCATGTCATAACAGCATGAGCATAAGTAGTAAGATAGGCGTAGGCCTTCTAGCCTTTAAGCCTCTAGCTTTGCCATTCATCAATCATGACTGATCAGTGCCCTTTTCCAGCATCGGCACCAGAGCCTTAATACCATTAATATTCAGAAATCTATTGATCTCTGTTCCGCATGATCAAACACTATGGAACAGGATATAGAATGTAGACAAAAGTGCTGGAGAAACTCAGCGGGTGCAGCAGCATCTATGGAGCGAAGGAAATAGGCAACGTTTCGGCACAAAACGTTGCCTATTTCCTTTGCTCCATAGATGCTGCTGCACCCGCTGAGTTTCTCCAGCACTTTTGTCTACCTTTGATTTTCCAGCATCTGCAGTTCCTTCTTAAACACATGGAACAGGATATACCTAGAAAATATGATTTAAAAAGGCTAGCATACATCGTGATGAATAATAGTTGGTCGGACTCTTGCTATACTAGTCTGTGTGACAACTTTTTCAATTTATGCATTTGTTAAGAGGGCTTTTCAGGATTATGTAGACTTTCCTTTGTCCATAAGTGATCCTAAGACATAGGAACAGAATTAGATCATTTGACTCATTGAGTCTACCCTGTCATTCAATCATGGCTGATCTATTTTTCCCTCCCAACCCCATTCTCCTGCCTTCTCCACATAACCTTAGACACCCTTGCTAATCAGGAACCTATTAATCTCTGCTTTAAATATACCCAATGACATGACCTCCACTGTCAGCTGTGGCAATGAATTCCACAAATTCACCAATCTCTGACAAAATAAATTCCTCTTCATCTCTATTGTAATGGTATGTCCTTTTATTCTGAGGTTCTGCCCTCTGGGCCTTGACTCTCCCACTGCTGGAAACATCCTTGTCACATCCAGTCCATCTAGGCCTTTCATTATTCGGTAGTTCAATGAAATCCCCCACATACTTCTAAACTCCAGCGAGTACAGACCTAGAGGCACCAAATGCTCCAATTCGTTAACCCAATCATCCGGGGAAAATCCCCGGGATGTGGGTCTGGAATCATACATAGGCCACACTCACTAATGATATTTCTGAGCCAGAGGGCTAGCAATTGCTTCATAGCCATTGCAGCTTTTTGGAATTATATCATTAACTTCAGCATGCACAGACCCACTAACTTTCCTTGGCATTCTCTCTAACTCTGGAATATCTGTAGATCCACAGTTTTTACAAACGTCTCCACAAATTTCTCCTCTAATAATTAAGATTTGCTATCTTTTGCAGTAAGTGTCAAAACTAAAATTAGATGTCAGATAAATCAGACAATCAATACCACCCCACATTTTACACCCCAAGCTTGCAAGGATTTGTGATAGGAGACAACTGTAAAGGGGAGATTTATTTTGAATCCTTTAACCGCAATGCAAAGTGAAGAATGATGTGTGTGTTATTCACATTAGGGAAGGAAAATATGTTGGTATCTGTGATGCAAACAAAAAAGATGGCCGGCGGCCAGTCTGCTGCTATTTCTGACATGTCAAGTCATTAAACATTTTTGGCAATGGTCTGCAATAATAGGGACAAAAAAATCAACGCAGAGCAATTCCCACGCAAAGGCTGCATGAACTGCTTTTCTAAGCTATCCCCTCCTTTCACCCAAATCTTGGATTAAATGTTTTGGATTTCTGTCTCCTTCCTGACCATGCTTTCCCCTTTGACTGCTTCTGCCCTTCCTGCCACTGTAAGATATTCTTTAAAAGCGACACAAAATCTGTGATGAATCATCTATTATAATATCTTGTAATTAACTCACTCTCGGCAAATATCTATAATTGACACTGACACACACTAGGCTGCTGCTGAAATGTTACCCTTTCCTGCCTTTTGTTATGATCTACTCTATCAGATCTCAGTACTCAGTGTCAGAGTAGAGTTAGCATTCAATTGGGACAAACTCCAGGACATTGATTGTCATAAAATGATGAAAAACAAGAAAGAGGTTAGTTAAAACAAATGTAGGTCCCTTGCAGTCAGAAACAGGTGAGTTGATCATGGGGAACGAGGATATGGCGGACCAATTGAATAACTACTTTGGTTCCGTCTTCACTAAGGAAGACATAAATAATCTGCCGGAAATAGCAGGGGACTGTGGGTCAAAGGAGGAATTGAGTGAAATCCAGGTCAGTCGGGAAGTGGTGTTGGGTAAATTGAATAGATTAAAGGCCGATAAATCCCCAGGGCCAGATAGGCTGCATCCCAGAGTACTTAAGGAAGTAGCTCAGGAAATAGTGGATGCATTAGTGATAATCTTTCAAAACTCTTTAGATTCTGGAGTAGTTCCTGAGGATTGGCGGGTAGCAAATGTAACCCCTTCTTTTTAAGAAGGGAGGGAGAGAGAAAACGGGGAATTACAGACCAGTTAATCTAACATCGGTAGTGGGGAAACTGCTAGAGTCAGTTATTAAAGATGGGATAGCAGCACATTTGGAAAGTGGTGAAATCATTGGACAAAGTCAGCATGGATTTACGAAAGGTAAATCATGTCTGACGAATCTTGTGGAATTTTTCGAGGATGTAACTAGTAGCGTGGATAAGGGAGAACCAGTGGATGTGGTATATCTGGACTTCCAGAAGGCTTTCGACAAGGTCCCACATAAGAGATTAGTATACAAACTTAAAGCATACGGTATTAGGGGTTCAGTATTGATGTGGATAGAGAACTGGCTGGCAAACAGGAAGCAAAGAGTAGGAGTAAACGGGTCCTTTTCACAATGGCAGGCAGTGACTAGTGGGGTACCGCAGGGCTCAGTGCTGGGACCCCAGCTATTTACAATATATATTAATGATCTGGATGAGGGAATTGAAGGCAATATCTCCAAGTTTGCGGATGACACTAAGCTGGGGGGCAGTGTTAGCTGTGAGGAGGATGCTAGGAGACTGCAAGGTGACTTGGATAGGCTGGGTGAGTGGGCAAATGTTTGGCAGATGCAGTATAATGTGGATAAATGTGAGGTTATCCACTTTGGTGGCAAAAACAGGAAAGCAGACTATTATTTAAATGGTGGCCGATTAGGAAAAGGGGAGATGCAGCGAGACCTGGGTGTCATGGTACACCAGTCATTGAAAGTAGGCATGCAGGTGCAGCAGGCAGTGAAAAAAGCAAATGGTATGTTAGCTTTCATAGCAAAAGGATTTGAGTACAGGAGCAGGGAGGTTCTACTTCAGTTGTACAGGGTCTTGGTGAGACCACACCTGGAGTATTGCGTACAGTTTTGGTCTCCAAATCTGAGGAAGGACATTATTGCCATAGAGGGAGTGCAGAGAAGGTTCACCAGACTGATTCCTGGGATGTCAGGACTGTCTTATGAAGAAAGACTGGATAGACTCGGTTTATACTCTCTGGAATTTAGGAGATTGAGAGGGGATCTTATAGAAACTTACAAAATTCTTAAGGGGTTGGACAGGCTAGATGCAGGAAGATTGTTCCCGATGTTGGGGAAGTCCAGGACAAGGGGTCACAGCTTAAGGATAAGGGGGAAATCCTTTAAGACCGAGATGAGAAAGACTTTTTTCACACAGAGAGTGGTGAGTCTCTGGAACTCTCTGCCACAGAGGGTAGTTGAGGCCAGTTCATTGGCTATATTTAAGAGTGAGTTGGATGTGGCCCTTGTGGCTAAGGGGATCAGAGGGTATGGAGAGAAGGCAGGTACGGGATACTGAGTTGGATGATCAGCCATGATCATATTGAATGGCGGTGCAGGCTCGAAGGGCTGAATGGCCTACTCCTGCACCTAATTTCTATGTTTCTATGTTTCTATGTTAAGATATTGAATTAAGTATCAATGTGAACGTTATTTGAAAGCAATCAATTTATAGCATTTGAATGTGAATAGACATTTTTGAAATTTAGAACGTAGAACAGTACAGCACAGGAACAGGCACTTCAGCCCACAATGTATGTACCAAATATGATGCCAAGACCATCATGGAAGTAGTATATCAACATTTAAAATACCTTTGGACAGGTACATAGTTAGAAAGGGTTTAGAGGGATTGTCCCACAAGACATGAGGCTGCACAACCATGCTATTGGTCGTGTATGATAAGCCACCACCAGAGGGATAAGGACCAAACGCAGGAAGGTGGGACTAATGTAGCTGGTGCAAATAGATGATTGGCATGGGCAAGTTAGGCCAAAAGTCCTGTTTCCATGACTCTGACCAACTCTTACCTATTTACACACAATCCATATCCCTCCATTCTCTCTATAGCCACGTGCCCATAGAGCCAAAAGTCTCTTAAATGCCACTATCATATCTGTCTCCACCATCATCCCCGGCTGCACACTCCAAGCACTCATCACCCTCTATATGAAACAAAACTTGTCCCGCACATCCCCATTAAATTTGCCTCACTGACCTTGAAGCTATGCCCTCTAGTATTTGATATTTCACTCCAGGGAAGTATGGTTCTGACTGTCTACCCTATTGACGCGTCCCATAATTTTATATACTTCTATCAGGTCTCCCTTCAACCTCTGACATTCCAGAGAAAACAATCCGTCCAACTTCTATAGCTAAATATCCCCTAATCCAGGCATTATTAAGTTAAACCTCCTCTGCACCCTTTCCAAAGCCTCCACATGCTTTCTGTAACGGGGTGAGCAGAATTGCACTCAATGATCCAAATGCAGTCTAACCAAAGTCCTATAAAGCTGTATCATGACTTCCTGATTCTTATACTAAGTGGCCAACAGGGCAATTCTATTTCTTTAATGAGCACAGAGTTTTCATGAGACCACACGTGAAGTATTGTGTGCAATTTTGGTCACCATTTGTAAGATAGGATATATTATCTTGGAGACACTGTAGCATAGATTTTTTAGATTGTAGTATTGTCAATAGTAGAAAAAATGAAGATTTGGCTATTGTCATTCATATTGAGGATAATGACAGGTAATCCCATTGAAACATAAGAATCTGCAAGTGACTGACATAGTAGGTGCTGTAAGGCTGCCTGACAGATATGTTATTTGATTGACGTGTAACTTGTAAGATACTTGCAGGCACAAAATAGGCACAAAAAAAACAATCCATATCCTCCATTCCCTCTACAAAAACACCCCATAATTTCAAGATAATTAAGAATATAACACATTAAACCATGTAGATGATCTGATAATGAACATCCTAGGAGGACAATGGGCTGAATTGTGCAGGCAGTGGCTAACCTTTGGAATGACCAGAGTTCAGCTGTTCCCATGCAAGTCTGAGACTTCCACAAACTGCTTTAACTCAAGAACTTACTAAGTAAACAGATGCTACTGCATTTGTTACTCTGTTTCATAGTGGACCAGATTGATTCCGTGAGCCAGAGTCCTGACTCGCTGGATTATGATTTCTTGTATTATGTTACCTAATCTACTGCTGTTGTTTTGCAAAGCAGACTAATATGTATAGTATCCAGAAAAACCTTATATTTCATTAGAGATTATTGGTTTAGAACTCCCTTGAAAAAGCATTTCACTTTAGTTTAAGAGAAAGGGTCCCGGCCCAAAACGTCACCTATCCATGTTCTCCAGGGTGGCTGCCTGATCCTCTGGGTTACTCCAGCACTTTCTGTCTTTTCAATTTAGTTTAATTTTAATAGAAAGATTAAACGAGAACTTACCGTTTGAAGTTTGATCTTTATTTTATGAGAAGTTGAAGTGAGGGATTACGTGAAGAAGCCCGCCAGCCTGCATGCGTGTCAACCTTTAAAGCAGCTGTATGAAACCACAAAATAGTTGCTGACCTAAGCTATAGGAAGATTTAACGAACATAGAACTACCGAATGATCTGTATGAGAATAGGGTTGGGGGTGGAGGGCACGTAATCCCTCACTTCAACGTCTCATAAAATAAAGATCAAACGTCAAATGGTAAGTTCTCGTTTAATCTTTCTATTTTATTTCGAAGTCACGTGAGTGACTACGTGAAGATTTCAAAGCTCTGTGATTTCATGCAGTGAACCAAAGTCCATGCAAACATACTGCCTCAGTTGACCAGATATGGCTGAAAAAACATACTGCAATAAAACATGATATTGACTTAAACATGTTTATGCTTTTAATGGAAATAATAATAATGGTTCCTTACATCAGGGATAAAGAATAGATTAATTAACAGAACTTAAAATTTTACTAGCAAACGAACCAGGCTTGGCAATAGGCTTATTATAAAATGCTTGAAATTTTAGCTCATTCGGCCATCCTGCTGTCGCTAGGATGTGGTCCAGCGGAACTTCCATGAATCTTGCTGCCGACGTTGCTGCAGCCCTGGTTGAGTGAGATTTAATCACATCAGTGTCCATTCCTGCGAATGCTAAAACATGTCTCAACCATCTAGAAATGATCTGCACTGATACCCTTCCGTGTGATTTTCTGTGACTGATGAACATAGCCAATTCGGTGCCTCGAAGGTCCTTTGTAACCTCTGAAATAACACAAAAAACTTCCCATAGTCTAATGTAAGAAGTGTACTGCTTCTTAGTGCCGTCCCGCCATGCTGCAGTGAAGAAGGGTCTTGACCCAAAACGCAGCCTATCTCCTTCGCTCCTTAGATGCTGCTGCACCCGCTGAGTTTCTCCAGCTTTTTGTGTAACCCCCCATTACGTCCACCGTTCTGTCGGATAATCCGAGCCCCAAAAAAGGACTTCTTAGACTCTGCAAATGAATAGGTTGATTTTGTCATGCAGAGGATGAGATTCCCGAGACACGGGATGAACATGCAAGTATATATGTTTCTGAATAACCATATATGGTTCTGGTAACATTGCTAACAGCAAAGGGAACCATGGTTGTGTAGGCCAGTCAGGCACTACTATAATACCTGAAGCGGAGTCTTGCTTGATTTTTTGCAAGCAATGACCGATGAGGCAAAATGGAGGGAAGGCATAGAAGAACATTCATCCCCAGTCTAAAGAGAATGCATCTACAACTTCCACACCTGGGTTTGGCTCCCATGCTATATATCTTGGCAATTGGCGATTAAGCCTGGATGCAAACAAATCAATATCAGGTGTTCCATAGCGAGCAATAATGTCGTAAACACTTTGTGATTTAACATCCATTCCATATGATCATTAAATTTATGAGATCTGGTATCTGCCACTATGTTAAATCTACCCAGCAAGTAGGTAGCTGAGATCCAAATCCTCCTGTTTATACACCAACTCCAAATGTAATTAGCTAAATCATCACAGGATATTGATTTGATTCCACCCATATGATGAGGATGAGGATGCCGCCGATGTAGTGTTATCGATTTGCAGTTGAACATGCACATTATGTAGCTTCCCACAGTAAGCCTTTAAACCATAGAATGCCCCCAACATTTCCAGGTAATTGATACTATATTGATGGATAAATGATCATTTGTGCATGTCCCATCTGCCGCCGCAACAAGAGATAGTGTTAGTAGCTCCCCAGCCCAGTGCACTTGCATCAGGCTGTAGTACAATTAAAGGTTTACTAATCAAAATGTTGCCAGAGCAATGTTGAATATTGATTGTCCACCATTGTAACTCCGCTATAGATTTGGACGACAATTGCATAGGTCTGTCAAAATAACCTAAATGGGACTTAAGTGCCTGCTCCTTTGCATGCTGCAGATTTTGATAATGCAAAGGGACAAATCGAACGACTGGTAAAGCAGCCACTGTTTTGCCAATTACTCTAGCCACCTGCCGAATAGATTGCTGTTCTGTAATCAGAAGGATATTACAGGCTTCCATTAAATCTAATTTCTTTCCCCTGGGTAGGGTCACAGACATTTCCAGAGAGTTAATAGTAAACCCTAAATAATCAATAACCCTTGTTGGTATCAACCTGGATTTGACTGGATGGTTGAGAAACCCCTATTTCTAAAATATAAGCTTTGTAACTGAAACAGCTAATTTAGCCAAATGTAGTGTTTTCCCTTTGATCAGGATATCATCCAAATAGCCCACGACAATATGTTTTTGTAGCTCTGAGCAGACCAAGCACTGGCTTCAGCAGTTTAGTAAATAACCGAGGAGTTGAGGTTAAACCATTAAGTAATGCTTTAAACTGTCACAGCTGTCCCATCCAGCTAAATTTCAGATATCTCCAGTGATCCTTGTGAATTGGAACCGAATAATATGCATCCTTGAGATTGATGCATGCTATAAAGCAGCCCTCAGAAAATAGTTGCTTAACAGTAAAGAAATTCTCTATTTAAAAATGTCTATACTGCACGTATGAGTTAAATTCTGCCAAATCAAGGATGATACGGCATCCACCATCTTTCTTCTCCCTGGAGAATATATATTAGAGATGTATTGATGTTTTTCATACATTGATCTCTCAATTACACCTTTTTTGTGCAATGCGTGTATTGCCGCTTGCATATCTAAAGCCTCTTGTTTGGAATAAATATACGACCGACTTCTCGAGTGGGTGGCAATGAGTTAGGTAAAAACTCAATTTCGAAACCCTTTATGCTGTGCAATATAAATGAATCTGAGGTCATCTGCCGCCATTCATGCAAAAACAAACTTAATCTACCACCAATTTGTAATTGCTCCTCACATCCTCAAAGGTCACAGGTGGTTCACTGGCTGTGTGGAATGAGCTTCCAGCAGAAGTGGTGGAGGCAGGATCGATTTTAACATTTAAGAGTAAAGTGAGCGGAGACTTGCCCATAGGAGATGCTTTAATCAATCCTGCTGCTCTGGACTCGTCATGCAGGTCTTTCACCTGTTTATTCAGGTCTTCTCCAAAGAGTAGATTGGGAGGCTGGACATTACTGGCTCTACACAGATGCGCAAACTTAGAGTTCAGTGCTGGCCTGATGGCGTTCTTATGGAAACAATTTATCTCGAAATGTGCGTTGCACATCAGCGCCATAGCATCTTGCTGAACATCTGATAATGGACCGCCATCTATTGATCTGGCAAAAGCCGTGATGTCTGCAGATAGCAATTTCAGGATGCGTTGGAGCTTCATCTCTTGGGTCTTGATGCTACCCCCAATATAACCCCAAATAGTATTGTTGACCAAGGGCACATTCAAAGTTGGACAATTCTCTGGAGTGGGGTATTTTGCAGCGGTTTCCACCATGGTCTCCTCTTTTAGTTGATGTGAAGTCAGGTAGCTGACGCTTGAAGCCAATTCTTCCGGAAGTGGTTTCCCTGTCTGTGAAGGCACAGCAAATCTGGAGGCAAGAGCTGGCAACTCTTGTGTATGCGACTCATGCATATCATGCATTACAGCATGTTCCTCCGACACACATCCATATTCAGAGTCAGCCGTACAATGACCTCCGAAACTCTCCTCATCTGAGCGGGAGGAACAAAGCAGCCCTGTTCCAGGCGCTGCCTCAGGTGTTAGAGTAAACCTGCCTGTATATGCCTCCGTACCACGGAGCATACTGTGTGTCAGCATCCTCTCCATGAGGTGCTCCATTTGAGATAAACGCCCTAAGACATCACTTATTGATGTAGGAGGGGGATCCTCCTGGCCTGAATCATCAGACAATACATGTCTGATAGACTTTTATTTGGCTTTACTTCCCCCTTCGGGGGTGCCAAGCTGCTCCTTGCAGGAACCATATCTGAAGTAGCTGAGCAAACTGCCAGCGACTCTGAAGATGAAACCGACGGCCGTCGGCTTCCCGCACTCCCGCCTGTTTCCCCGCGGCCCGTCTAGGTTTGTTAGTCCTAGGTTTTTCCATCACTCTAGCGACTATTGTTAAGAAAAAAAAATACATGCACCAAAATTCCTCAGAGTAAGTTGCACACTGGAGGAGCCGACCCTCCTCCCAG
Organism: Okamejei kenojei; assembly: GCA_035221665.1. Taxonomy (NCBI): domain Eukaryota; kingdom Metazoa; phylum Chordata; class Chondrichthyes; order Rajiformes; family Rajidae; genus Okamejei; species Okamejei kenojei. The sequence goes on along the minus strand of CM069139.1, from coordinate 58,971,940 downwards.
CCTGTCGTGCGCCATGCATTAGACGTATTGACGCGCATGAGGGCTGGCGGGCTTCTTCACATAGTCACTCACGTGACTTCAAAATAAAATGTGTTTACTAATGTTATTTACCCGATTATCAAAGGCATTTAATAACTAAAATAATTCCACAAATTTTGATGCGAGACTAGGTTCTGCCCCCAGATGTGTCTCCTGTCATAGGCTGTCAGGAGCATTCCAGCGGCTGCCTCTCAGCCACCAAGATCTCACTGCACCTCACTAGAAATACTCTGGGTGTGTAATGACGGAGGTGAATACCTTGGAAAGTGATCCCGAATAGTAGTCTGGATCCAGCACAATTTGTTCCATTGATGCAGCTCTATTGGACTTTGGTTAGGCTGCATCTGAAATATTGTGTGCAGTTCTGGTTACAGGAAAAATATGGAGGCTTTGGAGAGGGTGCAGAGTAGGTTTACCAGAATGCTGCTGGACTTATAGGTTTTCAGCTATTTGGATTGTTTTCTCTGGAACATTGAAGATTGAATGAAGACTTGATAGAAGGATATAAAATCATGAGAGCCATAGATAGGGTAGACAGTCAACCAGGGAGGCAATGTCCAAAGCTAGCTGGCATAGTTATAAGGTGAGAGAGGAATGTTTAATAGAGATGTGGTGTGGGCCTGGAATGCATTGCCAGGGTTGTGGTGGAGGCAGATACGATAGTGGTGTTTAAGAGGCTTTTAGATGGGCATCTGGAAGAGCAGGGAAGAGGGACATGGACAGATGTAAAGGCAGAGGTGATCAGTTTAAAGAAGGAACTGCAGATGCTGGAGAATCGACTGTACACAAAAGGCTGGAGAAACTCAGCAGGTGCAGCAGCATCTAAGGAGCGAAGGAGATATAGACGGTGACTCTCCACATCACCATCTATATCTCTCGTTTCCCTGATCCCTGACCAGTCTGAAGAAGGGTCTCGACCCGAAACGTCGCCTAACTCCTTCGCTCCTTCGATGCTGCTGCACCCGCTGAGTTTCTCCAGCCTTTTGTGTAACCCTGTGATCAGTTTTAATTGACATCATGTTCGGCACAAACACACCCCCCCCATGTTTTGAGGTGTGGGGGACAATCTCCCCCATGTTTTGTAATCCAGACTTTATCAGACGCTTTCTAAGGGCTGAATCGGTCCATTCACGGGGCCTTTCAGCGCCCACCGTGGCTTAAAATCAAACTGCTGCATCGAGGTGATCGAGGCTCCCAATGTTGAAGCCCCCGCCGGGCGATGGAAGATCCCACGAACTGGCTGATTCAAGCCCCACGATTCGGGGGGACAAAGCTGCTGTTGCTGGAGTTCGGAGTCGGTCACCAACCAGGTCAGCTCCCGATATTACCTTCCATAGGTCCCACGGCCGAAGACTCACTTGTGTGCGCATGTGCTGAATTTCCCACTTGCGAACTTTGTTTAGTTTAGTTGAGAGGTACGGAGTGGAATCGGGTCCTTGTTCCCACCGAGTCCATGCCAACCATTGTTCACCCACACACTAGTTCTAGGATATCCCAGTTTCGCATCCTACACACCAGGGACAGTTTGCAGAAGCCAATTAACCTTCAAATCTGCACATCTTTGGAATGTGGGAGGAAACCAGAGCACCCGGAGAAAGCGCATGCGGTCACGAAGAAAGTGCAAACTCCGTACAGACAGCATTTGTAATCAGCTTTGAACCCAGGTGTCTGGCGCTGTAAAGCAGCAACTCTATCACTACACTACCGTGCTGTCCCACGGTTCAGGTTACGGACCAGTCATAGGAACTGAACCCTATTGTAACCTTGGGAGAACATGTATTCCTTATGTTCTTCTCACTTCAGAGATTACTTCAAACCTTTCAGGACTGCTATCCTAGATGTTCTATCTTTTCACAAATGTTACCAAATTTCTATGAAAATTAAACCTCTCACAATCTAAGCTGACCATCATTGTTAATATGTGAACATTTACAAAAAGTCAGTCCTGTACTTTGCCTTCTCATTTGATATTTCTGCAACATTTATAAAGTGGCGGCAGTCATGTTGGAGATTAAGTTGTGCTATAACATGAGCCAACATGCTTATAGCTTACCATTTACTATTTTAAATGGGGGTGAGGAACAGGAAACCAATCAGAAGTTGCAGTCGGAACCTTTTTCCCAGGGTAGAAATATCCAACACTAGAGGGCATAGACATAAGGTGAGAAAGGGAAAGTTTAATGGAAATGTGCGGGACAAGTATTTTTACACAGAGAGTGGTGGATACCTGGGCTATTGCTAGGGGTGGTGGTTGAGGCAAAAACGATGGTGGTGTTTAAGAGGCTTTTAGGTAGGCACATGGGAGTGCAAGGAATAGAGGAATATGGATCATGAAATGAGATCAGTTTAACCTGGCACAAACATCACGGGCTGAATGCCCCTTCCCTGTGCTGCACTGTTATATGTTCAATAATCTGTTTGTGGGAAATGGTTCTTTGTTTATATGGTACAGTGAAGTTACCTATGATTGCATCAAGACATGGTCACTTGATTTCTTGAGGAACAGCAACAGCTGAAAACAGCCTCTTCGTGCTGAATCCATTACGTAAATGCCTCTATAATGCTGGCTGTAGGACGTGAAAGGCAGGACTGCTGCTAGGGCCGCAAGCTACCATGATAACCCATCCATTATCAAAACATGGCTTGATTACAATAGTAGGTAGCTTCACTGTATCATTTAAACAAAGAAATATTTCCTGCAAAAAAAGTGCTGAAATAACTCAGCTAGTCAGGAAGCATCGTTGGAGAACATGGATAGGGACGATTCAATCCATGTTCTCCAGTGATGCTGCCTGACCCATTGAGTTACTCCAGCATGTTGTGTCTTTTTAATGGTAAACCAGCATCTGCTGTTCCTTGCTTCTACCATTTTGCATAAACAAATTGATTTTCCTTTCCTCACCCGTGCTCAATTAAAATTGTAAGTGGTGAGTTTGGGAGCAGCTTGGGTTATGTTCCAGAACAACTTCAACTCTGACATGATTATCATTCAGCTATTTTTGTCCACTATTAGGACTCACCATCCCATAGGACCACTCTTTGTGATTGGACTAATTGCCCCTTAACCTAATTACTATTATTAATATGTGAATATTTACAAAATGTCAGTCCTGCTCTTTTTTATTTGATTCTTCTGCAACTTAAACCTCTTTGCCAGCTCTATGTTCAACATAGTTTTAAATCTTTGCAGTTGCTGGCTGATTAGTTATCCATTCCCCATTGATATACACTCCTTACACATGGACCAATTTGCATGAAATGACATGAACACAACTAAGCTGGCAAATGAGAATGTCACAATGCAGCCCCGCTAGCAGTTTAGCAGGACAAGAATTAATTATTTTATTTGAGAGAATCAGATATTATTGTGGGAAAGAATAAGTGAAATGAAGTCTTTGAATAATTAAATGAAAATATCTTCTCATTTACTCTCCGCTGCTACCTTTGTTAAATCAATCTGAAATGAATTTTATCTTAGGTTTTGTCGTTCATAAATAATTCTTACTACTTACCACTGACAACATATAGAAATAAACTGAAACCATTACTGAATTCAGGGTGTTTATATATTTCATACATGACCTAAAGCAAAAATGAACAATGGAAAACAAGTTTTATTTTGTGACCTGCATAGCATTGCTTAGAGGCTGCCTGTGGTGCATTTGATGATTGTGATAAGATTCTATCAGCTAGGGATCAATGTTGTTATGGTTACCAACAGAAGAAATCTTTGTCCTCCTTGCTGGAAAATAACAAGTAATGCTAGTTAAAGCAGTGCAGTCTGATGAATTCCATGATACTCCAAATACCTAGTATTGCAAAATGTTAACTTGTTCACATCTTTGCAAACCTTATTAAAATAATGTCCCAGAGATCCACAGGACTCTTTTGTTTATTTGGCCTAAAATAATGACTAAAACAATGTGGATATAAAAATGTTACAAGCAAAATAAGATCAACAAATGTATTCCTTCTATTTTACACTGTAAGTATTTTTATAATTTGAAGATGACATTTTAAGAATCTATCTATACATCACTAAAACTCTGATCTTGTGCTCTTTTGGTTTGCGGGGTATTTCTATTTGTGCAAAAACGGTATGCAATAACGCTACGATTTTTCGCTAGGTTACTCACCGTTCTCCTGTGCTGTGAGTGCAGCACGTTTTGTTCAGATCAGTGGTATATTGTAAAAGTTATCGAGGTTTAAAAATCTTAGAAAACGCGCGTGCACAGATTCCTTCTGTCAGCGCCACTATCAGTCAATGATACAGCCGGAATGGCGACGCCCCTTCCTGCGTCACCGGCGGCGGCCTGTGCCGCCTCACTCACAAATTCTTCTCTCCCCTCCTCGCAGTCACTTGTCTATCGTCTCCCCCACCACCGGCGACAGCGGACCCAGTAGAGGCCCTGGTCCCGTCGCTCTCTCCTTCATCACTCACCCCATCTCCCCCGCTCGCCCTCTGCGGCAATGGCGGTCCCGTCTACCTGTCCCCCTGGCCGTCTCCTCCACCGCCGCCGTTGCGGTAACTCACCCTCACAGCCTTCTTGGAGGAGATCTTCTCCACCAGCTCATCGAAACTCATGCTGCCCACTGTGACAAATGCTGACTCCATCCCCTCCCCCCTTGCAGCTCGGCGGCGGCAGCCAGCAGGCAAGCAGGTGGGTGGGTGGGCAGGGTGGGGACGGGCCGAGCGGCCACAGCGGGCGGGTGGGCTGGCAGGGCGGGGACGGGCCGAGTGGCAGAAGCGGTCAGTTGGACAGGACGGGGACAGGCCGAGCGGTGGCTGAGCCAGACTGGGCAGAGGCAGGGAGGGAGAGTTGGATTGCAGGGTGGCCAAGCAGTTTGCATGGAGTTTGAGTAACACACACACAATGCAAATTGGTCCAATCATCAAGTCAACGGCAAACTAAACTACAGCTAACAATGCATGACCTGTAGGAAGGAACTGCAGATGCTGCTTTTTATGGATGGAGGGAGGGAGGAAGGGAATGATTGATGGTAGGGGAAAGGAGAGAGAGGGAGAGGTGAGGGAGGGATTGGGGAAGGGGAGGAGGAGAGGGGAAAATCCTGGGGAGGTGAGGAGGGAGAGTGGGGGGATTGAGAGAGAGGAAGGGGTAGAGAGGGAGGGGGGAAAGTGGGGGAGGTGGGGGGGAGGGGAAATAGAGGGAGAGGAGGGGGTGAGGGAGTTAGGGAGTGGGGAATAGTGGGAGAGGGCAATGGGGAAGGTCAGGAGGGATAGTGAGGGGGTAGGAGTGGGGGATAGAGGGATAGGAGGGGGGTAGGGAGGGGAGAGGAGTTATAGAGGGAGGGAGTGGCTGAGGGTAGGGGAAGGGGGAGGGATTGGGGGGGAGGAGAGGGGAAAGAAGAGGGAGGGTGAAGAGGAGGGGGAGGGAGCTGGGGGATGAGAGGAAATGAGCCGTGCCTGCACAGTTGGGGGCTTTGCGTGAGTGGTGCAATATTGCTTGGGGGAACGGGTGAGTGGTGGAATATTGCATTGGGGAATGGGTTGCGTTGGGGGACCAGGCCTCCCGTGTGACAGGGGCCCAACGGGTCCCACTTAGTCTAGTCTTTGTTAAATGAGACCTTGCAAAACTTCCCAGATTGTGCCTTAATTGCAGGTGTACAGAGGAAGAAACTACTAGGGCAAATCTGGTTGAATGTTAAACTTTACTCTGAATTTAAATAATGAGTTGTAATTAACATTCAGAAAATAAAATTGAATATACCTAGAGATCATGTAGGTGCACAACAAATGCACACACGTCTCAGTAATCACTGCTCAGCCCTACCTGCATACATCTGCAGCAAGTTGACTGGAAGAATAACTGAACAGCAGCTTCAATTAATAGTATTTGCAGTATCATAACGTTCAACAAACATTAACATTCTTCCACGCCATACCGACTATCTCAACAGTTTGAGAAGCCCACCAGGGTTTGAGATGTACGGGCATACAGATGTGAGAGACATGGCTCTGGCAATTCTCCAACATTAATTTTGCATTAGGTTCAGGGTTGTAGGGCAAATATGGTCAACGTACGCTGCAGACAATTCTACCTTCTACTTTCTTCCCAGCTCATTAATACCTGGACATATTAAATGCTATTTGGATGAATCATTGAACATTTCAATGGCTTTGAATGTGTGGAGTTTGCATATTCTCTCTGTGACCACATATGAGGGGGGAGTGTGGGGGAGGGGGTGTGTGGGGGAGTGGGTGTTTGTGGGGGAGAGAGGGGGTGTGTGTGGAGGGATGGGTGTGATGGGGAGGGGGGAGTGGGGGAGTGTGGGGAGGGGGTGTGTGGGGAAGTGGGTGTTTGTGGGGGAGGGGGTATGTGTGGGGGAGGGGGTATTGTGGGGGTAGGGGAGGGTGTGTATGTGGGAGGGGGAGGGGGGGTTGGAGGGGGATGTGTGGGCTCAGCGGCTCCGGCTCCGACCGCACTCACTGGATCCAGGACCCGGCTCCGGACTCACTCACCGGCTCCAGAACACAGAGCCCCCACCCGCGAACACAGCAGCCCCCACCCGCGAACACAGCAGCCCCCGCCCGCAAACACAGCAGCCCCCACCCGCAAACACAGCAGCCCCCGCCCGCGAACACAGCAGCCCCCACCCGCGAACACAGCAGCCCCCACACGCGAACACAGCAGCCCCCACACGCGAACACAGCAGCCCCCACACACGAACACAGCAGCCCCCACACACGAACACTGCAGCCCCCATACGCGAACACAGCAGCCCTCACACGCGAACATAGCAGCCCCCATACGCGAACACAGATCGGAATAAAACTTGATGCACTTGCAGCACAGGGGAATGGCAAGTAAGGTGGCGAAAAATCATAGCGCTATGGGGGATCATTTTTGTGCAAATTTAAAAACAACACAAACCAGAAGAGGACAAGAAGAGAGTTTTATAAGTATATAGAAGATATCACAATCTGCACCATCATGGGCAAGCAGACCTATCTCTGTTCCTTTACTACTGAGGCAGATAATTAACCTTTGTTCAAGGAAGGAATTAAAAGAGGATTTGGGAATGGCAGATGAATTCAGATGCAGGATCCAATAACTCAATGTAGATTGTGGGGCAAAGTTTCATGAAACCAATTAATTGAGTCATTTTGTAAACAGATTCTAATGCATTAAAGTAACACCTAAAGAAGTTGAACATTTTAGCAGCGAAATAAGAGTTATAATGTGCTATTTCCCTGTGCAACATTAATATATTTCAGTGGGTTTTCATAATTAATTGGTATTTTTAAGTATTTGCTTCAATTTTAATATTTATTTTTCTAAATGCTGGAGACATTTAATAACTTATGGCTGGTAATATATTAAATGGTAAAAGTTAACACTAGTTGAATTTTAAAACCAACTAATTTGCTCTTTTGTTTTGCTGATTATATAGAAATGATAAATGACCAATTTCACTTGACAAAGAGGATTGAATTACTAACAGTAATAATTAAGAAGCAGAACAACAGAAACATTGCAAAGTGAAAAGACAGATTCTTTCTAAGTTAATTATTTTTTAAAATACTATATTTGTATTTACATGGGATTGAAATAGGTTGTGAGATAATCAGATTAGACAGAACCACGAAAGGGAAAGAAGGAAGTGGGATCAGGGTGAAGAGGGTTAGGGATTGTAGATGAAATGAATGACAGAGGATCAGAGAGCACATAAAGTTGTGGATAGGAACAGAAACAGGCCTTTCAGCACACCATGTCTATAAAAATAAGCAATTCTAATAGTGGTGTTATGTTATGTACTATACTCGCATCCATAATGAAGGTAAGCAGTGAGAAAATAGAAATGAAGGAAAATGTTACTTAATCTTGTTCTTACCAATCTACCTGTCACAAATTAATTTGCCCAAAGCAGCATTGGGTAATGTGACTATTACTCAGTCTGTGGAGATCAATATACAGTTTCTTAGTATGGACACTATCCACTATGCATGATTATTACTGTAATAGATGGGATAGATGAGGACTGTTTAGGACTGGTACAGTGGCGAAGCTGGTAGATGCTGTCTTTGTGTAGTTTGTACATTCTCACCTGTGGGCTTCCTCTGGTTGCTCATGTTTCCTCCCATGTCCCAAAGTTGTATGGGTGAAATACATTTATGAATAACTAGACCAGGCATCAGCACTTGGTCCACGCCGCCACGATGGAGCCGATCACGCTGCGTTTGGATGAGCCTGTTGTATGCCCCATGTCGTACGTGGTTTTGCAGCTTTGCTCGGGTCTTGGTCGCGTTCCTGGACATCCTGACCCCACAGTTCCAGTCTTTGACCCCCAGGTACGGAATGGTTCATTTCATACCGACTACCGGCCCACATCTCCACGCACGAGCACGCCGGATAAGCCACATCTAGCACGGCAGGAATTCCGCACGATGGAGTCCTTGTGGATCGTCCGCCCTTCAAACAGCCCATGGGCGTCCCCACTCCACATGGTACCTAAGGCAAGCGGGGGCTGGCGACCTTGCGGGGATTATCGGCAGCTTAAAGCCGCTACCACCGCAGACTGATACTCCACACCCCACATCCAGGACTTCAACGCCCATTTGCCCGGGGCTACTATTTTCTCCAAAGTGGATTTGGTTCGGGGTTCTAACCAGATCCTGGATGTGCCCAAGACGGCAATCATCACGCCGTTTGGGCTGTACGAGTTTGTGCGGATGCTATTCGGCCTTAAGAACGCCGCGCAGGCATTCAAACGGTTAATATACGGGGTTGGTCGCGGCCTCGTGTTTGCTTTTGTCTACCTCGACGACATCCTGGTGGCCAGCCGCTCGCGGCAGGAGCACTGTGCCCACCTCTGGTAGCTCTGTCAACGGCTCAGTGAGCATGGTTTGGCTGTCAACCTCGCCAAGTGACCATCGACTTCCTCTGCCACCGCGTGACTTCGCAAGACGCGGTTCCCCTGCCGGACAGGGTTGACACCATCCGTCGGTTTCCCCGTCCATACACTGTGCGCGGCCTGCAGGGGTTCGTCAAGGTGCATTTTTATCACCGTTTTGTGCCATCCGCAGGCCCACATCATGCGGCCGCTCTATCAACTTCTGGCGGGTGGGCATAAAGACGTCAAGTGGGCCGATGAGGCGGTGGCGGCATTTAATGGCGCAAAGTAGGCCCTTGCTCGGGCTGCACTGCTGGTGCATCCGCGGGAAGATGCCCCGACTGCCCTTATGGTGGATGCCTCGGAGTCGGCGATTTGTGCCATGCTGGAACAACTGACGGACGGGGGTTGGCGCTCCCTAGCCTTTTTCAATCGGCACCTCAACCACGCCAAGACGAAATACAGTGCTCCTGGCTCTGTACCTGGCGGTGCGCCACTTCCGTTACTTCCTGGAGGGCCGCCCATTCATCGCTTACACAGACCACAAGCCACTCACATTTGCGATGGTAAAAGTTTCTGACCCCTGGTCCACACGACAGCAGCAACAGTTGGCATACATCTGTGAGTACACCACCTCCATCCGCTACATTGAGGGGAAAGACAACCGATGCGTTGTCCCGCCCCGCCGTCGACACCATTTTCGAGGCATCGCCCGGAATTGACTATTCTGCCCTGGCGGAGGCTCAGCTCACGCCTACCGGACTGCCATCTCCGGCCTTCCCCTTGAGGATGTCCCTCTCGGCCCTGGAGGAGCAACGATCCTGTGCGATATGTTGTCTAGTCAGCTGCGCCCCATCGTCCCTGACACCTGGCGCCGGAGGGTTTTCGACGTGATCCACGGGCTGGCTCACCCATCCATCCAGGCGATGATGGCATTTGTGGCCGCTCAGTTCATGTGGCACGGTCTGCGCAAGCAGGTTGGCCACTGGGCCCGCACTTGCATTCCGTGCCAGACGGTGAAAATCCAGCGCCGTGGCCAGGTGCACCTCCAGGAGTTTGGTCTACCACGCCGGCTTTTCGACTATCTCCATGTGGACATTGTGGGGCCTCTCCCGCCGTCCCGGGGCATCACCCACCTCCTCACGATGGTGGACCGCTTCATGCGGTGGCTGGAGGCCATACCGCTGGCCGATACTTCAACGGCTACGTGTGCTCGTGCGTTGTACGCGCACTGGCTGCTCGCTTTGGGGTGCCGGTGAACATATCCTCGGACCGGGGGCCACAGTTCACCTCTGAGCTGTGGTTGGCCATGGCTCACTTGTTGGGTGTGCGGCTGCACCACACCACGGCCTATCACCTGCAGGCAAATAGCCTGGTGGAGAGGTTCCACCGGCAGCTCAGGGCAGCGCTGATGGCGCGACTCTCCGGCCCGGACTGGATGGGCCCATCTTGCTGGGCATCCGAACTGCGCCTAAGGAGGACTTAGCCTCATCCTCAGTGGAGCTCGTTTACGGGTCACCACTCACGGTGCCCGGGAGATTCGTGCCGTCAACGCCGGGGCAGCAGGCTCATCCACTCTACAGTGCCTTCATGAGCAAGTTGGCAGGCTCGTGCCCGTGACGATGTCCCGCTATGGGACATTCCGCCCGCGCGTGCCATCGGCCCTCCGGGACCGTCCCTATGTTTTCCCGTGATGCCGAACCGGACGCCGCTCCAGAGGCCATATGGGTGCCCGTTCCAGGTGACCTTTGTGCTGGACTAGGGGGGCCGGCCGGCACATTTGGACATTGACCAGCCGGTGCTGATTGCCCAATCTCAGCCGCGAGGTCGCCTCCCTTCGCGGCACCCTCCGCCCGTCACTCCACCTGTCCCTCAACCTGTCCCTCGACCTGTGCCTCCGCCAGCCACTCAGTCGGCCGACTTCCGTACGCGGTCTGGTCGGGTTGTACGCAGCCGGTCCGTTTCGTGCTTTCCTGTTCTGGTGGGGGGGGGGGGGGGTCCTGTGGCGGCTCCCAAGGGTCGGGCCATTTCCACTATCGAACCCCTCAGCAGGGGAATGGATGAGTCCGGAGGCGGCCCTTAGCTAGAGGGATAAAGGGCAGGGGTTTTGGTGCCATCTTCCTCTTGCAGACTCGTCTGGTCAGGAGAAGGGCAACGATTAAAATACCTCCCGAAACACCTGGCTCCTGGCCTTCATTTTGGGATTATCGTCGCGCTACACATGGACTAAAACTAGCAACTTGGCAGTGAGTTGTGCAAATCCACAATTTTCTGTCTGGGTTCTCCGTACATTTGACGTGCCACAGAGGACTAGTTGGAATATCTTCATGCCGTAATGTTATTCCCAGGATTTTCATTCATGCAATGATGTCTTGCTGTTGGCACAAGCACATCATACAGCAGAAAGCATTCACTCTACTTGTAAGATCTGCATCAGTAATACTGAATGTAAATCTGCTTCATTGTTTTCTAACAAACCCAGAACTGGTGGGTCCATCACGACCATTTGTCTCCAGAACCTATTGCAACTGTGATCAGCACAACATTTGAGAGGGAATCAATGGAATCCTGAAACATGGCTGAAATCTATCCTAGCACAAGGTATTATTTTATGGATGTGCTAGAAGTGAGGAATCCAAAAGGGCAGGTGCATCAGATGACAATGGCTCAAGACATCATTGTTTTCTATCTGTAGTAACTAAAATTAATTTCTTAATATCTTCATGCTCTAAATTTATAATAATTAGAAATGCCAACAATTATTCAAGCACCTGTGCTGAATTCCAGTAACTTTGAACCAGATGCTTACATTTTCTAGTACAACAGATTTATTGTCTCTTAAACCAGTTCAGTTCCACCATCTGAAACTCCCACAATTTGTCATCAACAAATTGAATTGAATTGTAAGCCAATGAAATATAGCTCCTATCCTGTTCACAATTAATTTGCTGTTTTTTAAATATTCAAAGGCTTTGGAGTCTGCTCCACACTGAAACAGTTGATTTCTTTTGATTATTTATTGAGATGCAAGTTAAGCGGGTGGATGAAATGATAATATGGAGTGATGAAATGACGAGGCAAACCATGACCAGCTGTTGAAAAATTGTTGGATGATGGAAGTAATGCTCCAATCATTTTATGTTATGAGGAAAGTACAATTTAATGATTATTAGACTTGGCTATTTAACTCCTGGCTGCGGGCCGCTGTCATATCCCAGCAGCAGGCCTGGCTCGCCCAGCACGGAACCGGGAACCTCGCCTTAAGTGGGATCCTCATCCAAGGCTTATCTCCTGATCATCCACGTGGACCGGGCGGCAAATAGGAGGATGAAAGGAGTCAGCGGTGGACGCTAGATATAGGACTGGTAATAAGAACTAGAACCCTGAAGGTCAGCTGCAGGAGGCACCCGTGGGGCACAAATGCTAAAGGTGGGTTGGCGAGGAAAGGAATACAGGACGATCCAGATCATGGTGACGGCTGCAATGGACCTTCATGGCTGGCTGCAGCTGGGACTTTGAAAATTGCGCCAAAACCTGGCAACTGCATATGGACTCAGTGGGCTGTTTCGATGCATTCTATACTTAATCGGGGATTGTACTTATGTATGGCAATAATCTTATTGATCTGTGTGCAAAACAAAATTTCACAAATTACATGTGATAATAAAGAATCATTGAACCATTAAGTATACAAATAAGTTTATAATATTATTAAGGGTACATTACTCCTTAAAGCTAAAACTGCTCAGCTGATTTCACAAACGGAGGTTGTGGCTGGAATGAAGAAATCACAAGAGAAGTGATAAAGGATATTCAAGGTCCAGTGTTGAAGACTACAAAACATTGTCATATCAGTAAATGTATATTTATTACTGATGCCTTCTGGAATACCTCCCAATGTAAAGGGGATGCTTGATTACATTTGAACATTAGGCATCATTATATTTTTTTTATTTCACTGTGGTGCTGAAATAATGTAATGATTGAATTAACATTTAATTGTGTTACAGAGAGCACAAGCAGAAGAGCTGGAAAACATAACCAAATACTATAAAAAGTCAAAAGAGGAAGAGTTAAAATTCCTGGATAAGCCAGAACAGTAAGGATTTATTCTTCTTATGCTTGTTGAAGGGTAAAAGGAGGGGTCTGAGCTTCTAGCCAGGAGCTGCATTCATCGGGGCAAGGGACAGAGGGTCACAAAGAATAATGTAACTCTAACTTTATTTTGTATCTATGTTCCTCACAACTATAAAGTCCCACTGGCATTACAGAATCCCATATGATAGCTCATCATACAGTGGTAATGTGGAAATATTAAAACTGTTTCCTGTTTTCATGTTGTCCAATAATGTAATGACATAAATACCTAATTATTGCAAACACTTTAAGTTATTTGTTGCTGCATATGTTTAAGCATTTTCTAATTTCTGCCACAAACCACGTCTTTAATGGTTTAATCATTCTGCATTCATTTGATCAGTTTGACAATAATCAGTTTACCCTGGATAATTTGTGCTTTTAGATCTATCACAAATAGACACCAACTTACCAATCTTGGACAACATAATCACCATTAAATAAATATTGGTGAAAGTCATCAGTTGACAACACCACTTAGAGTCATCGAAAATGGTAAAAGGCCCTTCGGCCCAAGTCAACGTGTTGACCAAGAAGCCCCTTCTACATGCATAGGTGATGTTTCGAGTTAGGACCCTTCTTCAGCTCGAATTATTATGGAAGGTTTTCAAGTTAAGACAGCTGTTGGGAAATGTCATGGGATGAAACTCCAGTAAAAGCAAAGATAGGTTGGGGAAGACCAGTAGCCCGCTAAGAAGGTTGTCATCTATAATCGTCATCTTTAATCTGGAATTCTCTAGTTAGACAAAATCTTAATCCTAAATTGGGAAGTTTGCCTCAGTGAGAAATTGCAGGAAATTATTCAATTGTAAATGTATTTCATATGGAAGATAGACACAAAATGCTGGAGTAACTCAGCGTGACAGGCAGCATCACTGGAGAGAAGGAATGGGTGATGTTTCGAGTCAAGACCGTTCTTCAGACTGTCCCACTGAGTTACTCCAGCATTTTTTCTTATCTTCGGTATAAACCAGCATCTGCAACTCCTTCCTACACATAATGTATTTCATATTATGATTTACCATTCCCTTATATTGAAATGTATTTGACACATTTTTGTTGAGTTGCTTAATCTATGAATAATTCTTTGTAATTAATTTATTTCTTCTACATATTTGCCAACACTGCAGTGTTTGGAATTAGATATGCAAATCAGGAAATTGCAGTTTGGAATCCTTAGAAGTTGCAAAATATTTTGCCATGAACTAGAGTGGATTCTGACAATGTGCAGTGATAGTTTGCTGGGGGGAGAACACCTTTGGACTGAACTATATGGTTTAGTTTAGTTTAGATACAGCGCGGAAATAGGCCCTTCGGCCTGTTCGCACCGACCAGCGATCCCCGCACATTAACACTATCCTGCACATACTAGGGACAATTTACACTTATTCCAAGCCAATTAACTTGCAAACTTGTACATCTTTGGAGTGTGAGAGGAAACCGAAGATCTTGGTGAAAACCCGCGCAGGTCACGGGGAGAATGTACGAACTCCATACAGACAGCAGTCGTAGTCAGGATTGAACCCGAGTCTCAGGGTCTCCGGCACTGTGGTCCATGATCGATGGTCGGCGTGGACTTGGTGGGCCGATCAACCTGTGTCCATGCTGTATCCCTAAATGCTAAATATATCAGTCTATGTCACATAAGCTTCACGGGTCAGTTAAATGTCCCTGAGTTCTAGTTGTAGAACCAGTTTCACTAAGTGATAGACACGAAAAGCTGGAGTAGCTCAGGGGGACAGGCAGCATCTCTGGAGAAAAGGAATGGATGACGTTTCGGATCAAAACCCTTCTTCAGACTGAACGTCACCTTCACATTCCTTCACTTCAGAGATGCTGACTGTCCCGCTCCAGCTTTTTGTCTATCTTCAGTTTAAACTAGCATCTGCAGTTCCTTCCTACACAGTTTCACTCAGTGTTGAGGTGGATTGTTAAACCTAGGGTGTGGATGACGAGTGACTGGCAGTCCAGGAGGACTTGGCAGCATTCCAATATGTTTCAGTGCTTTGGCTCCTTCTGATACCAGAAACCTTTTTTATGATTGACCATTGGTGATCTTCAGCTGGGCTTCTGTGGACCACAACGTTTCAGTGATCACAGTCTCAAACCCAGTCATGCAAACTTACCAACCCCTGTCCAGTGATAACTGGAAATGCACTTGAATACTGAAACAATGTTTCTATTTATTTCAAGAGGACTTCATGTCCAACGAAATAAAAGGCCAGAACCACAAGTTTGAACAACCATTCCGATCTGTCCTGCTACATCATAATCTGTGACCAATTAGTTCCATTGATCAGAAACAGCAATGGTAATTTTAATGCTCTTATAATGATTAGGGTTTGATTTGAAATTACCAATATAATACCTAATATAAAACTTGATTTTTAGCTGCCTGTTCTACTAATGGAGCAGCTTGAACTAATTAGAGTGCTGGCTATCACCTTGTAATTTAATTATCACTCCATCTCTACCCTGCTGGATCATTCATTACAGTTTATTAAAGCATATAACAAACCTACTGGAAGTCAAATCATAAGTGTTCTGTTGATATGTTCAAGGAAGTATTATTGCCATTGCTTTTACATGTAACAATTTCAAATTAATTGGCTTCTTTATTTGAAACAGATTACAACAGATTTTTGATTCGTTAACCTTTCTTTTTCAATAGGTTCTTGTACGAATTGTCACAGATTCCTAATTTTGTTCAACGCACAAATTCTATCATATTCCAATCTACTTTTAAGGAAGGAATCTCCACAGTAAGCCGCAAAGCAGAGAGCGTTCAACGGCTAAGCAAGGTCTGATTTATTATGTATTATAGTCAAGGTGGAATCTAAAAATATATGAATGCCACCATAGGCTGCTAAGATTAATTTTATTTGCTACTCGTGTTGAGAAGAGATTGACAATGGCAGATGTAGAATTATTTTTCATCTCTAGTTATACGCTGGGATAGAGACCCAATATTCCAACCTACCTCATGGCAGACAATTGAGCTTTTCTCTCGAACTGTTACGCTACAATGCTGCAAACTATATTTTGCATTCTGGTACTTTGCTCTTTGCGCTACCAGTTGTTCTTGTGAATGACTTGATTGTCCTCATGCATCGTATTATCTGATTTAATGAGATAGCACGCAAACCAAAGCTTTTTTTACTCTACCTCAATACATGTGATAATAAAAACCAATTGGTTTAATGCCACCTTGATGAAAATACTCTGGAATATCAACTTTTTAAAAAATGAATTGACCTTCCTCCAAAATATATCTACAACCATAAATTTTATCTCTTCTCTTGCATTGTGAATCCCTGAATAACCAGGAAAGAAAATTGCAATATTGTTGGTTAACTGCCTAACATATTGAATGTTTAAACAAAAAAGGCTCATTCATTAATCAAGACTTTTTTGTGCAGATTTTGAAAGACCAAGAAAGTGTGAAGATTGTGCTTGGACTCATCCTAGCCTTTGGAAATCACATGAATGGTGGGAACAGAACTCGTGGCCAAGCAGATGGATTTGGCTTAGAAATTCTTCCAAAGTTAAAGGATGTCAAAAGCAGAGTATGTCAAATCTAAATTCCACCTATTATCATTGATGAGGAATTGTCTCTTAACAATCTCAGTAATGGCACATTTGAGAACAAGTAGCTGGAAACACCATAGTATACTTGCAAAGCACAATATAGTATTAATTTCTTATGATATCATTGGTGCTAATCACTAACTTGCTGCTACACTGAACTCATGCATATCCAACAAGTGGCACAACTTCTGCAACAGTTCACTGACGTTTGTCAAATAGCATCATTCCCACTATCTTCTGAATATTATCAGACATTGATCCCTAAACAAAGTTCATATAGTATGTAAGTAATTCATTACCGTATTTTATTCTAATGTTAGAAAAACATCCCCTTTTCCTCTATCATTATATGCTGTGAGCTAAACCCTATGTGTCCTCACTTATGTCCCTGACGTCAATCTGCTGATGAGCAATGATCAACTTCTAGTGACTTCCATTTGATAAGGTCCCACATAGGATATTATTGGGCAAAATTAGGGCACATGGTATTTGGGGTAGAGTGCTGACATGGATAGAAAATTGGTTGGCAGACAGGAAACAAAGAGTAGGGATTAACGGGGCCTTTTCAGAATGGCAGGCAGTGACTAGTGGGGTACCACAAGACTCAGTGCTGGGACCGCAGCTATTTAAAATATACATCAATGATTTGGATGAAGGGATTCAAAGTAACTAGCAAATTTGCAGATGACACAAAGCTAGGCAGCAGTGTGAACTGTGAGGAGGATGCTATGAGAATGCAGGATGACTTGGACAGATTGGGGGAGTGGGCAGATGCATGGCAGATGAAGTATAATGTGGATACATGTGAGGTTATCCACTTTGGTATCAAAAACAGGAAGGCAGATTACTATCTAAATGGTGTCAAGTTGGGAAAAGGGGAAGTACAACGGGATCTGGGTGTCCTTGTTCATCAGTCCATGAAAGTAAGCATGCAGGTACAGCAGGCAGTGAAGAAAGCGAATGGCACATTGGCCTTTATAACTAGCGGAGTCGAGTATAGGAGCAAAGAGGTCCTTCTGCAGTTGTACAGAGCCCTAGTGAGACTACACCTGGAGTATTGTGGCAGTTTTGGTCCCCTAATTTGAGGAAGGACATTCTTGCTATTGAGGGAGTGCAACGTAGGTTTATAAGGTTAATTCCCGGGATGATGGGACTGTCATATGCTGAGAGAATGGAGCATGCATTTGTACCATCTGGAGTTTAGAAGGATGAGAGGATATCTTATTGAAACATATAAGATTGTTAAGGGTTTGGACACGCTAGAGGCAGGAAACATGTTCCCGATGTTGGGGGAGTCCAGAACCAGGGGCCACAGTTTAAAAATAAGGGACAAGCCATTTAGAACGGAGACGAGGAACTAATTGGGGATGATCAGCCGTGATCACATTGAATGGCGGTGCTGGCTCGAAGGGCTGAATGGCCTACTCCTGCACCTATTGTCCATTGTCTATTGTATTTTGACTGGCCAGAACTTTCTTCCACACCTGCAGTCTCTCTGTGGCTGACAGAGCTTTCTCTTAAGGTCAAACAACTAAACTAAATGCCGCAAACAACTAAAGTTTTAGCTTTCTGATTGATCTAACATTCTCCTCACCACCAGGACTGAGCAAATAGGCCTTAGCTCTTCCTCCTCACCTGACTGCTATATATGTCAACTGTTGGATACAAATGTTAGAATGTAAAGGGCCTGTCCCACGATGCGAGTTTACCAAAAAGCTCTCCCGAGTTTTAAAAAAAAATCAAACTCATGGTATTCTATGAACTCCTACGACCTTCCACGAGTATGTTCACGAGCTCCTACGAGTGAAAAGTAACACTTTTTTTCATCACGAGTATTTTTTTACTTGTGAAGTTTTTTCAACACTGTGAACTCGCATTGTGGGACAGGGGTTTTACAAATACACGCCTTTGAATTATATTAAAGGTAGCCAAATAAATGTCAATGGTTACATCTGGGTTATCCACTACCAGTGTGACGCCAGTATGAATAGAGTTACATGTTCACAATGGGATTACATTTTAAGTGAGAATACAATTTTTCAAAACATTGCAACGCCTACTGAATATTGAAACTAAGCTAAATAACTATATCCTTCAGCACTCTTTCTATGGGCTTTTAACTAACTTAGGACTATTGGCATTTCCGTACCTTCCACGGTAGAACAACAGTCATGGAGCCTCTGTTTAATGACAGTACCGATACTTTAGCCTTAAGGAAAATCAACAACCGCAGCAATCAGAGTGAAAATAAGTTGATGAACCAGCAAATCAGAACCTCTCTCTTGTCTCTTGTCCTCTCTTTATTCTCACAATTTGCACATCCATTAAATCTTGGTTCTCTCAAAATGTGTTGGATATATGGGCCATTAACTGCCTTTTACAGTGCTGTATCCCAGCCCTGTAATGCAGAGGCAGTTAGTAATTATTCCTGCAAGTCTTAGACAATAGACAATAGGTGCAAGAGTAGGCCATTCGACCTTTCGAGCCAGCACCACCATTCAATGTGATCATACCCCCTGACTCCGCTATCTTTAAGAGCCCTATCTAGCTCTCTCTTGAAAGTATCCAGATAACCGGCCTCCACCGCCCTCTGAGGCAGAGAATTCCACAGACTCGCAACTCTCTGTGTGAAAAAGTGTTTCCTCATCTCTGTTCTAAATGGTTTACCCCTTATTCTTAAAGTCTTGTTATATGCCTGATCTTCAATGTGTGATTTCCTCTAAAATAAATCTCATAGGGAAATAATAAATGAACCTTCTTCCTTTAGGACTTCAGCCCCAATAGTTGGGATTCAAGTAGCCCATTACCTCCAAAATTGGTTGAGTAGATGGATCCGCACATGAGTCTATCATTATCTTCCAGGGTAGCAGTAAAAAATAGCATTTTTTCCCATTGGCTGCTTCACTCTGCATTTTGGAGAATGCCTAGCTTTGAGAAGCATGTACAATTTTCCCCAAAAGTAATGTAGAATGCCATTAACTCTGGAATGATGCCCAGCAATTGTTTCTGAACTTCTAATAATTGTAACTTTGCGCTGCTCTATTTGAGACCTGAATCTGACTCTTCTCTAAATGCCCATATTCGCTGCCTGAAGCACAGTGGGATTAACTCAGCTAATGGGAACTTGTCCCTGATTATAATAAAATGCTTGCTGAACCAGATAGACATGAACTCTACATTGGGATAGAATCTCTCAAAAATTGATTTTTAATCAGATCCTGTGATCCTTAATTTACTTTCCCTGTTACAATACTTGTCATACTATTTTGTCACCTTGTCAAATCACTGTGATTACAGTAAAAGATGTGTACTTGGTACAATGGTAAAATACTTGTCAGTAGTAAAACTTGACATTGATAATAAATGTCAAAATTTGATGAACCAATATATTGAAATTATAATGGCACAGTAAAAAATTATAAGTGAAATATTCTCCACATGGTGTTAAATAATCTAGAAGAGAATATTTCAAAAGCCTTTTTACATTTTATGAATGAGGAAACGGCATTTACTTTGGCACATAAATTGATTTCAGCCTTCGGTTACTATAGATTTTGAGAATCAGGTGCAATGTGATTAACCAGGATCTCTTGAAAATAACTATTAAGTTATTTATTAAATAAAATTATAGGACCAGGAGTATAGCAATGTTTCTGAAGTACAAAACACAGAAGTAATAAATTGAAAGGTCATTGTAAAATCCTTTGGGAGTCCAATCTGATTGTAATAGGTTTTGTAAGAGCCTTTTGAAATGATTTGTAAGTCTTTTTTATGACTTTTACGAAAATATTAAAGTTATCAAGAATGCCAGAAAAGAGTTTAAATGGTTTTAATCATATTTAAAGTACGTTAAATACAAATAAATTTGGAAGGATGAGAAAGATCATCTGCACCCACACACAACTGACTGACTTCATCCATTTCACCACCAACTTCCATCCGGCACTCAAATACACTTGGATCATTTCCGAGATTTCCCTACCATTCCTTGACCTCACCATCTCTATTGCAGGTGATACACTCCTGACCGACATCCACTACAAACCAACTGACTCCCACAGCTACCTAGACTACTCTTCCTCCCACCCTGCTTCCTGTAAGGACTCCATCCCCTATTCCCAATTCCTCCGTCTACGCTGCATCTGCTCCCAGGATGAGGTGTTCCACACCAGGTCATCACAAATGGCCTCATTCTTCAGAGAACGGGGATTCCCCTCCCCCACTATTGATGAGGCTCGCACCAGGGTCTCCTCCATACCCCGCAACACTGCCCTCGCTCCCCATTCCCCCACTCGCAAACAGAGTCCCCCTGGTCCTCACCTTTCACCCCACCAGCCGGCAAATACAACACATAGTCCTCCGCCAGTTTCGCCACCTCCAACGTGACCCTTCCACCCGCCACATCTTCCCATCTCCCCCCCTGTCTGCCTTCCGCAAAGACCGCTCCCTCCGCAACTCCCTTGTCAATTCTTCCCTCCCCTCCCGCTCTACCCCTTCCCCGGGCACTTTCCCTTGCAACCGCAAGAAATGCAACACTTGTCCCTTCACCTCCCCCCTCCACTCCTTTTAGGGACCCAAGCAGTCCTTCCAGATCCGACAGAGGTTCAGCAGCACCTCCTCAAACCTCATCTACTGCATCCGCTGCTCCAGATGCCAGATGATCTATATCGGTGAGACCAAGCGGAGGCTTGGCGATCGTTTCGCCGAACACCTCCGCTCGGTCCGCAAAAACCAACCCGACCTCCCGGTGGACAGCACTTCAACTCCCCCTCCCATTCCGTATCCGACCTCTCGGTCCTGGGCCTCCTCCACGGCCAGAGTGAGCAACACCGCAAGTTGGAGGAACAGCACCTCATATTACGCTTGGGGAGTCTGCATCCTTTGGGCTTGAACATTGAATTTTCTCAATTCTGTTAACCCTTGCTGTCTCCTCCCGTTCCCACCTCTCCCTCAGCCCTCGGGCCCTGGCATTCCCTCTCTCTCTATCGCCCTCCCCCACCCTAGTCGCACCAGCTCATTTTCACACCCCAAACAGCTTACAATGGCTTGTTCCCTTTATCATTGACCTGATACTTTTTTGCATATCTTTCATTCATTGTTCTTTATCTCTCCTCTTCACCGTCTATATCTCTCGTTTCCCTGATCCCTGACCAGTCTGAAGAAGGGTCTCGACCCGAAACGTCGCCTATCTCATTCGCTCCTTAGATGCTGCTGCACCCGCTGAGTTTCTCCAGCCTTTTGTGTACCCACCAGCTCCAACAAGATTGCTTTTGAAACATTTTGTTCATCTGCTACTGAGACATAAAAGACCAAGGCCAAATTATAATTATTTGCATCACATTTTTTTTTTCACAGATATATGGTTTAAAACAAACATGATACTATTGTAAGCTGTTTGTCATTGTTAGCTCAAATGGAGGAATTTAAGTTTTCTTAAATGCAAGTCAGCTTTTTGTATGTTAAAGGAAGCAAATAATGTAATCAAATGTTAGTAAGACAGGTAAGTTACTGATGAAACTGTTCCAGGATTGAAAATGTTCGTGATTTTGTTTCATTACATTGGTGAAGTTTAAAGGTTGTAAAATTCAGTCGAGCAGACCAATTACACAGACCCTTGCTTGTGATGGGCAAGATTTAGGATTGTTGTGCACTTCAGTTGCGACTTGCAATTTTTTTCAATGTGGAAACGTTTAAATCTGTTTTCTGAGTGTACTCTGGCACATAATGGTAATTTGGCTGATTAAGTTCAGGAAAATTTCTGCTTCTTAATTGTCATACTTTTAAAATATAATTTAATGTTTACAATTAGATAGTGCACGGTTTCACGGCATTTTTTATCTTTCTGCTGCGTAAAATTAATTTTCGGCTTTTTATCTGCCAATCCTCTCCTAATTATTCTCCTTAAGAATTGCACCAATCTAAGTCCTTAAGGATAAATGTTGGTCGTTGGGTTCTTAGCACATTGCATGATTTTGATGAGGAAGAAGAAGTCACAGGGAAAGGATAAATATTTTGTATGTATTTTTCTGATATTCAGCTTTTAATTGAAGGCATTCAATGATTTTTAAACCCAGTTGACCGCTAATGTTGATTAATGTTCCTGTGCAAAACTCATCTTCATATCCAAACCGGAAAACTAGGATATGAGGATGATAAACTGGTATTTCACACAGACGTTCACGATGCCCTACATACAGGAGGCTAAATCTCAGCCAGCTTCCTTCCATTGTCAATCCAACAACTGTGACTGGGACTAGAGAACAAACTATAAATGTTGGTCCTTTAAAATATATTATATTGTCAACCTGGATACTCTAGATTACAATAAGCAAACTGACTGTCCCACAGGTGGTTGTGAACCACCCCACCTATCTCACCTCATGACCGTCAAGTCCTGGATACCTGAAGGTTCGGCAAGTATTTAAACAAAAAATCATGTGAGCCTCAATCTTGCTCGGAATTGGTTAATCCCTCAGAATGCACTGAGGGAGGAGGGACAATGTACCATTAGCCTAATGGAGACAATGAGTTGACTTCTGGCCCCTTGAACCCAAGAAAGATCCATGGCAGAGATCTGCAAACTGTCTTCATTGTTTTTAGAACTGTTAATTCTTTGCTGAATTTATAGTGAGGAATTTCAAATAAACACATGCATTTGACATGATCTCAGTTTCTATGTTAGTTTATATTTTGTTAAATGAAAAGTAAGGCATGCAATAATTGAAGAAAATATTTAAACCGGCGCCAGTTTGTTTTAAAAAAAAACTGTTATTTCCTTTTTGGGATTTCATTCCCAGGATGAAATATGCTTAATAGTCGTTCAATAGGCAGCAGAAAATTGTAAGATCACACAAATGCTTTGCTTTGTATTTAATATTCACAGTAATAGTTTACAATATTTTTATTTGCTGTTTTAGGATAATCAAATCAGCCTTGTGGATTTTGTTGCATCCTATTATTTGCACCATTTTGACAAGGTAATTAATGGACCTTTATTTGACTTTCTGTTAGACAAAGTTGTAAATGCAAGTTAAAGCAAGTAGTGATTGAAAAGTTAATTCTGCTTGTCTGGTATCCCTTCTTTAAATCACAACACAGCACTTGATGATGCAAGAGTGAATAAAAATAAGTATTGCCCACACTACCACATCCAGACATCTGTATGCTGTAACACAACTGCCTTATCATAAACTGAGAGCATTATTTTTTGATGTGTGAATCTGCAGAACTATGTTGTTATTATCACCTCTTCCTATGGATCTGAGTGTGTATCACAGTGGAGCAGCAGTGGTGTTGCTGCCTTACAGCCACAGAGACCCTGGTTCGATCCTGATTATGGGTGCTGTCTGTAGGGGATTTTGTACATTCTCCCTGTGACTACGTAGGTTTTCTCCGGGTGCTCCAGTTTCCTTCCACACTCCAAAGAGGTACAGGTTTGTAGGTTAATTGGCTTCTGTAAATTGTCTCTAGTGTAGAATAGTACTAGCGAGATTGCTGGTTGCCGCATATTCGGTGGGTCGATGGGCCTGTTTCCGCGCTGTATCTCTAAAGTTTAAAGTCTAAGAAGGGAAGGTCAATAAGAAACTCAATGGTTCACATTTGAAACAGATGTTTGTGATACACCTGATCTGCTTCTCGAGAATCCTTCAAGGAGCAAACCCAATCCATTTCTGCCAGGGTAAAATCCCTACTGACTTTCAGATGATAAGGGTGCAGAAAATTGTGTAAAGTTCTTAAATAGTATTGAAACTAGGTTTTAACATTTCATTTTTCATGTAACAGGATGCAGGAACAGACAGAAGCATATTTCCTTTACCAGAACCCCAGGAATTAATGCGAGCTTCACAAGTTAAGTTTGAGGATCTCACAAAAGATCTCAGGAAATTGAAAAGGGACCTTGCAGGTATTAACATTTTGTTACATAAATCATTAGGTATCACTAAGTGTTGAATTTGAACCTGAATGAACATGATATTTACGTAGATGTAAAATTTCCCACTTGCAACTAGGTGTTAACAAATTAAAATAATTAGTGTAAATAAGGAATGAGGAAATATTGGAACAAAGAATTACACCTTAGATTTCCTCAATATTTTGGCCCATTTATCATTGTACCCAATGAAATCTGATCAAAATAATAATTTTGCCTTTTCAATAAAATATTTTTGTGCCATTTATGCCATTCTAAATAGAGTTCGAAATAATATCTGCAACAGTCAGGTGGTCGCAAAGTCATATTTTATGGTATTTAGTTAGCAATTTTTAATTATTATTATAAAATCGCCTTCATTGATAATTAAATTGATTCTATATTTCTTTGAATATATTTAAAGGCATCAGTATGTGTGGCATTAAAAAATCTGCACGATTGTACATTTTTAAATATGTTGTTCAAGTGTTCAGGGCCTTAAATATGAATTTTCATTCTTAAAGAAGGACGTTTAAAACTTTCCTTCAGTCCCGATTGTTTGAACAGATTTCTGCATTTTTTTCTTGATTTTGTAATTTAGATATGATCATGAAATTGATGGAAAGTTTAGACTTAAAGCAACATCGGCAAATTGAGTGCAAAATACGTTCTCAATTACACCATTGTGTTATATAAACTGAAACAAACCAGAGTTAAAATATTGTTATGACCATTGTTTTGAATTAACAAGTTTTAGATGAAAAGGTTAGGCCTAGTCCAAAGAATGTTTATTCATTTTAAGATGAGTTCTTAATGTCAAAACATTGCTGAATTTTTTTGAGGTAGCTCACTTATGAGGTAACGCGTGGAAAACAAAATTAAAGAGGTAGTGTCAGTCAAAAAACACATTTCTGGAGATTCCAAAACAAAGAACTGGGAAAGTATCAGTTGTTGTTTGTTCAACCCCAGGACACAGAAGTGCTCTTGTCTTCTCCCATCCCTTGGCTCTCATAGAACCCTTGCCCTGCCCTCTGTATTAGTAGTTTGTGCAGAAACATGATCTGTGTTTGATCTCCTCTCCTCTGTCAACAGGTTTCCAACATTAAGTCCAGCTACTGTGTCATTCAGACCTACATGTATGCCACAATACATTATATTTCAAAAAGATAAATGGACCTCAATTAATGATACTTTACCTTTTGACTAAATGCATTGAAACTTTTGATTTAAATTTATCTATTATGGCTTGGAAATACAATAGCGGGTTTCCAAAATTGTATCAAATTAAATTGATAAATGCAAACATTTTAATTGGCAATATGAAGCTATTTGTATGCATGTCATGTTCAGTAAAGAATCTTAAATTGTACCAGATTTAAGTTTAGTTTAATGTACTATTTTCACATTTTACAGTCATTTTAATTTATTGTGGCCATTAAAAGGTTGTGGCTGCTGGCAAAATATCAGTGAAAGTTTAAAGCTAAACCAGATGTGATTAGAGACTGACTCCCAAGAAGCATCAAGCTCAACTATCCAGACAGACCCACTGGCTTCAGATGTGAATGATTTAAGTAATATTAACTAGTGTTGCCCCTATTACAGGGTGCATAGAATTACTTTATGGTTTGATGGTGTGAGCTTTTTGAGTGTCATTTCAGCAGACGTTTGTCCAACTGCAGAAGGGGGAAAAAACATCAATAGTTTATTTTAGTGAGATGCTCAAGAATTGTTTCCAGGCTCGGGACTGCTATTATAATTCCCATTATTATAATCACCCAAATGGGCAAAAGAAATCCCTTCATCCTATCAGCAACAATTTCTTTAGACTATCCCTACTCTTTGTAGCAGCTTGCTTGCTAGAGTTCTTAATCAGACATTTCTACACGGAGCTCCCCAGCTGTGGCAGGATCATACAATGGGAGATTCAGATAGTTCAATTCGAGCATGATATAACTCAGAAGATTAGCTATTTCAAGTCCATGTTCGAAGCACTCGGGTAGTGGAGCATTGCCATTCGCAAGTGAGGTAGCAACATCTGTGATCATTTTTTTTGCAGCCTGTTACCACCAAGCACAGGCTCAGAGAGTGCCTAATGACAAAATGGTGGACAATTGCAGCCTTTCATATGCACAGTATCATTTTTGGTGAGAACTTTTGTTTTTCAGTAGTGCCATCTGTGCTTGTGATGCAGTTTTGAGGTGCTGACCACACAGAAGCTTGCCTATCACGAGGAGGGTGCAGAATATTGAAGGGATTTCAGTGTTATGAGGGAAGTTGAATCCACAGTGTAAACTCAGCTATTCCAGAATAATGAAAGTTACACGTTCCTTTAAATGAACTGAATTCCAGTTGGAAAACCTTCTGCAAATGTTGAGATGTGACAGTAAAGTTAAGGCATGGTGGTTAGTTCTAGAAATGTTACTTTCCCGTGACACTCTCAGGGAGAAAAAAAAGTCTGGAAAAAAATAATGTTCGTGCTTCTGTTAATCACCTCATAATATTTTACTGCATTAAGGACATTATATACATGCAAATTGCTGTTGTTGACCTCGTGTATTGTTTTCATTGTAATTTGGCAAGAGGCACCTTCCCTAAAGACGCTGGATGGTGTAACCTTCTGCCAAGAACCTTTTTTCCCCTCTGCCTGTCTCTTCTAGCAGCTTGTCCTGCTCTACAAGATCTA
Organism: Okamejei kenojei; assembly: GCA_035221665.1. Taxonomy (NCBI): domain Eukaryota; kingdom Metazoa; phylum Chordata; class Chondrichthyes; order Rajiformes; family Rajidae; genus Okamejei; species Okamejei kenojei. The sequence goes on along the minus strand of CM069139.1, from coordinate 58,944,731 downwards.
TCTTTATTCAGTTATGCTTGAATCCAAGAGCAAAGGGTACCAGGCCACCCATGGATAGAAGGAACTTGTCTCACCAAAAGCCCTTAAAACATCAAGCACCAGCCAGACCACACCTTTCAGACTATTGAAACTCTAGACAAATAAGGGAAAGTTCCAAAAATGAATAGAATTGAACCAGCTGTCAGAAGAAGTAATCCAGCAGCTAATACTTAAGTAGTTCTTGATCTCTTTAAGATGCTGGTGGGAGTCCTCCATGCATGTTCAGCTGTGAGAGCTTAAAATAGGCTGAGACTGATGCATGCCCATTGCAAATGGCACTACTGGTTTCAAACCAGTTTTGTGAATTAATTGGCATCGTACCACACTGCTGAGAAAACTGTTGGCTATTATTAACTGGATGGACACCAAGAACTGTCTCAAAAATATACCCAGCACACCCATCAGAAATGTCACACAAGACCTGATTTCTGACCGATTGATGTCAAATAGTGTTTCAAAAAGCCTGTTGCCAGAAAGCCCAAATTATCCCCAAAGTGGCTAAAAACATGTTATGCACCAGATTCTTTGTTGGTGTTTCTGAAAAATCTTTTTATAGCTGTTCAATGCATTTTCAAAACACTGCTCTTGTTGTCTACTTTGATATTGTTTGCATTGGGACATGCCACCATTTCACTGTTCTATGTTGATAAAAGCTGAACTGGCGCCTGTAAAATTGGATTTATGCAAGAAAATCTGATATTGTAATGTTAAGGATCTCCCAAATAAAATTTTACAGAACAAAGAAGAATGCACTATAGTCAGTGCTATATGATGTAAATGATACATTAGGGAAATGAATCATCTGTTTATAGTAAACAAAGTTTTCAACTAATGCAGATTAAAGATTTGCTCATATCTAAATCAGAGTTGTTACACAGTTCCAGATCTGTGCACATTCCTGTTTTTGTTTTTATTTGTACGGAATATAGTTTTTGATCATAAAGTTCTTAAAATCATTAATAGCTCCTTATCAAATTGTACTTTGAAGTCTTTGATGTTTGCCTGAATGTGTATTTAATTGATCATGAAAATGTTCTTTAGTTTGTGATTCAAATTAGATCACCACTTCACTGTTCATTGCAAGTAGTAAGGCATGGGATTTCATTCAGTTCCATGAATGTACAATGCCGTGTTAGTTAATAGTGCTTTTACTAAGTCTTTGTTTATTGTCTGCACAAAGATCCATTCTAAGTTTGTACAGTTATAGGATGATAGGATTTTGATGCTGATAGACGATGGCCTTCGAATTGGCACAAGATAATGGAAGTATTATGGCTACAGATAGCGACAGCTGCTCCAATATTTTCTGATTGTAGCCATATTTGAATAAGTAAGAGGAACAATTAAACTATGGTGTGCTATCAAAAGCTTGAGATGATCTTTGATATTTAACATTTCACTAAAGATGGTACTAGGAGTGGAGTGTAAAGGCCATAAGTTCAGCCAGTACTCAGCTGTTCCAAGTTCCAGCCTGAAGTCAATTTGAAATGTATTATATTTCCAATCTAAATTAAATCCATGGCATTTTTGGGAGAGACAGAATTCCCAAATCCGTTTCCTCTTGCTTTACTGTTTTTCAATTGGTGCATCGCATGAAGGATTATACCTAAGAGACCAGCACTTGAACTAACAGATGTGGGGCCTGAATATGTAACCGTGTACAAATCCCAGAATGGATTCAAGGATCCATTGAGCAAGTTGTAATATTTATCCTCTAATAAATAGATCAATTCAGCAAAACAACAAAAACAAATTGTAGTTGGCATATCCAACAGGGAAATAAATTGGCAGTGGCACATTTTTCAAGAGCCTTCTAATGGCTGGAGCTCAATATAAATCTTTGTTGATTTTTAAAATCATGGACCTATTCCAAACCAAGATGTAGACAAAAGAAACTGCAGATGCTGGTTGGCAGAAAAAGATACAGAATGATGGAGTAATTCAGGCAGCATATTTGGAGAACATGGATAGGAGACGTTTTGGGTTGGGATCCTTCTTCAGACTGATTGTGACGATGGGAGAGAAAGCTGGAAGAGAGGAGGGGCAGGACAAAGTGTAGCAAATGATAGGTGGATACAGGTGAGGGGGAGGATTGATAGGCAGATGGTTGGACAAATATGAAAAAGACAAAAGATATGAGAAATGGATAGAAGAGATTAAAACTGTGCAACCAGAAAAAGAGGAGAAATGAGTGGAAGTCCAGGTGAGAGCAGAACAACTGGACACACAGGCTTCCCAGATGACACAGTGGATATGGTAAGTGATGTTAACTAAGGGACACAGATAATCTCACTCGATTTGTCTTTTCATCTCTGGCCTCTGTCCCACCATCTGCCTATCAAAAAACCCCTATCTCCACCAATCACTCACCAGGTTTTGTCCTGCTCTTCCCCTCTTCTGGCTTTCTTCAACCCCATCTCCGCCCATCAGTCTGAGGAACCGACCCAACTAAAAACATCACCTAATCATGCTCTCCAAAGAGGCTGCCTGACCTGCTAAGTTTCTCTAGCACGTTGGGTCCAAACCAAGATACTTTGGCAAGTCAGAAAGAGTCAGATACTCCCTCACATTTAAATGAAAGTGTAGGCACACTGCTTTCTAAGTATCATTTCCATGGGATTTTTTACTTATCTTTACATCCTTTGCAGATCAACCCAAAAAAATTAAGTGACTTTCCAGTCGCAACTTCATTCCACTTTATTCACTTTCTTGATTTTACTTTTCTAACTGTCGACTCATCATTGATTGCTGCTGCATGGTATTTTGTTGAACTCTGGTTTACACATTGCCAACCATTGAACAATGTTCTACAGACACCAGAAATGATTTAAATTAGCTAATCTTCATGCAGATACATGATACCTTGTTCATCTTTATGGATCACATTTCTGCAGAAGTGATGGGTTAGGATTTTCAAATGAATCCATGTCTTTTTTTTGGCATTTGCAGTCAAGGAAGGAAGACTTTGTTGAGAAATTCATCCCATCATTCCCATATGCATTTTCCCATCTGGAAATACTCCATTTGGATATTGGCTACCTCCATGGCAGAACTCGGATTCAGTTTTGTGGTCAAGATAGTTAATTGTCTTTAACTAAATATAGTACCTTCAAAGATACACTGTTTTCTTTATGGATAAAATCATTGAACACCAACCGAGAGGTCTCCCTGGTCATCATCCGGCTCAATTTCCATCTATAATTGAGAAAGATAAAAAGACATCTTCAAATGCCTGTCTGGTTTGGGATCTCCACGCAGATCTTGACTCATTTCCCATCCATTTCAGATTTGGCAGTGATACACTGATATGACTCTCATTTTTAATCTGGTATTCTTTTTAACCATGTTAAAATACTGCCAAGAAAGCTTTTAAATAAGGCACAGAAGTCACAAAATATATTCTCCTTTAATTTGTTCAATGCACGACCTGGATAAATAAGACCTTGAAGTGTCATTGCACTAAATATTTAATTGTGGACTGAAATTATTCATATTAAATAAAAGGCATGCATGTGATGTCATTCACCATGGATATGTTGATTAATGACCATAAGAATTTGTTGAAATGTTTAAAGGGCAATTTTTCTTTTTGGCTTGGTCTTTTTTGTTACTTGTACTGCATTACTTCTGTTACATCTCAATGCAGATCTCTGTTGTGTACAAAAGGTTCCTCCCTTTTACCTTTTTTAGCTCTGTACATCTGGCTGACTTTTGTATAATCCTCATATTATAGCTTACTGTCCAGAGCTAAAGCTACCTTTCATTTCAAAGTAACACTGGCCCTATTGTTGCTTGTACTATGCACACTGGCCTCCAGAATGACATGCAAGTAAGCAAATGAATCAAGCTCTTCCAGCAGAAGTGAAGGTTATAATAGCACCAAGCCTCAATACACCAGATCAATCCATTTCGCCCCAGATCAATTCATTTCGCCCCAGGAAGTGACTACCATAATACTCTGACACAGAGTGGAAATGAATTTATTTTTCATTGTTTCCAGCACTGTAACTGGTTAGAATTACTAAACCCAAAAATGCTATTTGATGATCTGATGGATTAAAAAAACTCTGCAACTATATTGGGCTAAAAGAGATAGAAAGACTACAATTTCCAGGAACAATAGAAACCTGTCTGCAATGCTATGTTAGATTCAGTCTTAACAGCATGCAAGCATTTAATCTAGTATTAGAATAAATTGTTGAATCTACCAAGGTATTACAGGATGAAGGTGTCATATTTACATAGTATGACTGATTGGTTAGGTAGAGCAATGTGACATTTAAAAAATCCACACTACCAGGAGCAGAATAACAACTTCCATTAATATACACCTAATGGAATATATTTTTTATTGATGAAACTTGTACGGGAATTATTTCAAAAATATCTGTGCCTTCACATTCTTTACTATATGATATTAGAATATTGATATTAGAATAACAAGAATGTGTGGAACAGAGAAAAAATAATGTAACTTTCGAAAATCCTTGTGAGTGGGTATTTGACTTGCCTGTATAAATAAACACACTCGGCAAAAGCTACCAAATACCTAGGTTTGAAGCTAATCGTGTTTTTAAATTGTGAATTGTAATAAAATACAAGTTAGACAAGAAAATGTGAGCATTTTTATTCTATCCTTTATAGAGTACTGTGTGTATGTAGTCTTGCTGGAGCCACGTGCTTAAGATACATTATGTCAGTAGTCCACCATGAGTTGTTTAATTATTCTCAGCCGTTAGTATTCCAAACTAGCTCTGTAGGAGGTAGGCACTATCTTTGCTCTGATAGGTAGACGAGGGAAATCATAAATTGGAAGCTGAACATGATGTGAAATCTATTTGTTGCCATAGCAATACAAGACAGGGGCTGCATAATTTCAACATTTTATGGCTTTGGTTTATTGGGTGTCAGAAAAAAATAATGTTTTAGTGTTAGAAGACAGTGTTTCAGATTTAACAGTGGTAGTTTTAAAGTTGCTAAAGAAAACCATGTTTCCAGAGAAATCTGTAAGGACCCACTGCTGTAGTATTCCTCTGTTGCAATTTCACTTTGCAGTCTAGAGTTCCCATTGAGGTATTATCCCAAGAGGAAATGTAACAGAACAGCACTTCCATCCACCCAGCGTCATGACATTTGGTCCCCTCTGCATCTTCTAGAATTAGCCTCATAATCATGCGTGTGATCTTTAGATGTTGGATATGCTATAGATAGGAATTTGCCAGATCTAGGAGAGAAATCAATGAACTGCTGCAGCATTTAAATACCTACCCACAGCAGATTTGTTTTTTTCTTTTTATTTACCTTAGGGTGTTCTCATATCAACAATATCAATAAAATATGAGGCTTTTGTGACACCACATCTGGAATTTGAAAACAATTTGGTCTTCTGCATAAGAAAGGATATACTGAAAATAAATAGTATGCCATGAAGAATCACCATACTTTTGAATAGGGTGGTAGTCCATCACACAAGCAAAAATTAAACAGCCGAGGTTTTCTCTTTAGAATTTAAGAGAAAGTGAGGTGACATCATTTTTTTTATCTTCAAGGGCTTGGCAAGGTAGATGCAGGGAGGATAATTCCCCTAGCCGTGAAGTCTAAAACTAAAGGTGATGAAGTAAAGGATAGACACTTTAAGATCAAAACAACAAGAAATGTCTTCACTCAAAGAGTTTGGAATCTACATAGGGCTATGGAGGCACAATTACTGGTTCTATTCAAAATGGGATTGATAGATTTATAGACATGAGAGGAATCAGCAGATATGGTGAAAACGAATGAAAAATATGTCTGAAGTAGATTAGCCATGATTGAATGGCAGAGGAAAATCAATGGACCAAGTGACCTATTCCTTCTCCCATTCTTAGGTTTCTCTTATAGTAGGAATAAAGATGTAGACTATTTCCGAAATGGGGAAAAGATTCAGAAATTGGAGGCGCAAAGGGACTTAGGAGTGCTGGTGCAGAATTCCAAAAAGGTTAATTTGCAAGTTGAATCAATAGCAATGAATGAATGAATGAAGTTTACTGGCCAAGTATTCACATACAAGGAATTTGCCTTGGTGCTCCGCCCACAAGTGACAACATCACATACAATGACAGTTAAGAATGATACATAAAACATTAAACATTAATAATAAAACATTATTGATTAAATATGTGAATTAAATAAAATACCAGAGCAAAAGGAGACCACAGATTTTTGGTTATTGAGTAGAGCTACTACTATTGGAAAAAAAGCTGTCTGGCTATGGCAGCTTTGACAGTCCGGAGTCGCTTTCCAGGGGGAAGTGATTCAAAGAGTTTGTGGCCAGAGTGAGAGGGGTCAGAGATGATCTTACCCACTTGCTTCCTGGTCCTTGCAGTGTACAGTTCATCAATGGAGGGAAGGTTGCAGCCAATAACCTTCTCAGGTGATTGGACGATTCACTGCAGCCTCCAGGTGTCGTGCTTGGTGGCTGAGCCAAACCAGACCATGATGGAGAAGGTGAGGACAGACTCTACAATGGCCGTATAGACTTGGACCATCATTGCCTGTACAGATTGTGCATCCTTAGCTGCTGCAGGAAGTACATCCTCTGTTGTGCCTTTTTGCCTGTATAGTCGATGGTAGCCCCCTACTTAAGGTCCTTGGAGATGATGGTTCCCAGGAACTTAAAAGACTCCACAGATGTGACTGTGGTGTTTTTTATTGTGAGTGGGGTGAGGGGAGGGGGAGCTCTCCTAAAGTCTACAATCAATTCCACTGTCTTAAGAGCATTGAGCTCCAGGTTGTTGTGATGGCACCAGGACGCCAGCTGTGACACTTCCTGTCTGCAGGCAGATTCCTCCTCATCCTGGATCAGTCCAATCAAGGTTGTGTCGTCCACAAACTTGAGAAGCTTGACAGAGGAGTCAGTGGAGGTGCAATCATTGATGTAGAGAGAGTAGAGGAGAGGGGAGAGTACCTAGCCTTGCGGTGCTCCTATGCTGAGGGTTTGTGCGTCCAAGATGTGTTTTTCCATCCTCACATGCTGCTTCCTGTCTGTCAGGAAGCTGGTGATCCACCAACAGGCGTTCAGGCACAGTCAACTCGGAAAGTTTGGCGTGTAGTAGCTCTGGCACAATGGTGTTGAATGCAGACCTAAAATCAACAAACAAAATCATTGCATAGGTCCCCTGGCGGTCTAGGTGCTGGAGGATGAAGTGCAGGCCCAGGTTGACTGCGTCATCCACAGATCTATTGGCCCAATATGAAAACTTCAGAGGGTCCAGCAAGGGGTTTGTGATATTTTTCAGCTTGGCCAGCACAAGCCTTTCAAGGGTCTTCATGACTACAGAGGTCAGTGCGACAGGCCTGTAGTCATCATGACCAGTAATCCTTACCTTTTTGGGTACAGGGACAAGGAGAATAGTGGAGACTTTGAAGCAGGCAGGGACAGTACAGGTTTGCAGGGACTGGTTGAAAATATCTGTGTAGACTGGTGCCAGTTGTTCGGCACAGAACTTGAGAGTAGAGGGGGAAACATTGTCCAGTCCTGGAGATTTCCAGCTTTTCTGTATTCTGAAAAGCCTCTCCACCTCCTCTATTTTTATTGTTGATGATGGAGACGTGATGTTGTGCAGCATGGAGGGTGTGGGTAATTGGGTGTGAAGTGGTGATTGGAGAGGGGTGGGTGGGAAAGGGTCCAGTCTTTTCAGACTGGAGTCTTGCTTTAAGTATGTGTGAAGTGGTGAATGGGGAGGAGTGGGTGTATAATGTCCCAGTCTTTGCAGATTGAGGTCACGCTGTAAGTGGGTGTGAAGTGTTGGTTGGTGTGGGAAACGGTCCAGTCTTTTCAGACTGGAGTCTTGCTTTAAGTAGGTGTGAAGTGGTGAATTGGGAGGAGTGGGTGCAGAAGGGTCCATTCTTTGCAGAGGCTGCGGGTCTGGCTGTGCTTGTTGGGGAGAGGAGGAGGGGGTACCAGGGTTACATTTCTGCTTGTCAAACCTGCAGTAGAACTCATTCAGGTCGTTGGTCAGCTCACGATTGTCCAAAGAGAGGGGGGCTTTCCTCTTGTAGCTGGAGATTTCTTGCAAGCCCTTCCAAACTGAAGAAGAGTCACTAGCTGAGAACTTGCTCCTCAACTTCACAGAGTCCCTTTCCTTGGCAGCTTTGATTCCTCTTCTCAGCTTGTAATCGGCCTGCCTGTAGAGGTCTGCATCCCTGCTCCTGTAGACTGTAGGAACTGTCTGAGTTCTGCAGTAAACCAGGGCTTGTTGTTGTTGAACCAGGCCTGGGTCCTAGTTGGAATATACCTGTCCTTGCAAAAGCTGACATATGATGATACAGTGTCCATATACTCATCGAGGCTTGTGGTTGTTTCCTGAACACAATCCAATCCGTGCAGTCAAAGCAGGATTGTAGGTTCTCAATAGCCTCGCTTGTCCACCTTTTCGTTGTTCTGACCACAGGCTTAGCAGATTTTAGTTTCTGCCTGTAGGTCGGAATAAGATGAACTAGACAATGATCAGAGAGACTCAGACCCATCCGGGGAACAGAGCGATATGCGTTCTTGATTGACATGTAACAGTGGTCAAGTGTTCTCTCCCCTCTGGTGGTGCAGGTAACCTAAAGTCTGTACTTTGGAAGGTCACGGCTGAGGTTAGCTTTGTTAAGGTCCCCCAAAACAATGACCATGGAATCCGGGAAGTCACTCTTTACCCTCATACACAGGCATGGGGGGCAGGTAAACTCCAACGAGAATAAAGGAGTTAAATTCTCTCAGAGAGTAGAAGGGTTTGCAGTTATAAAGAAGGATTCTAGGTTGGAGTGCAGAAATTTGACAGTACCGTGATGTCGCTGCACCTGTCCAGCAAGGAAGGCAACTGCAATGTTAGCATTTACTTCAAGAGGACTAGAATATAAAAAGACATGGATGTAATGCTGAGTCATTATAAGGCACTGGCCAGACTGTATTTGTAATATTGTGAGTCGTTTTGGGCTCCATATCTGAGGAAGGGTGTGCTGGCATTTGAGAGGATCCAGACAATGCTTACAAGAATGATTCCGGGATGGTTGGGTTAACGTATGATGAGCGTTATATGTTATCATTTAACATATATGATAACATATAACGTATATATGACAGGCACTGTGCCTGTACTCCCTGGAGTTTAGAAGGATGAGGGGAGACCTCATTGAAACTTACCAACTGGTAAAAGGCCTGGATAGAGTGGATGGGGAGGATGTTTCCATGAGTGGGAGAGTAGGACCAGACTTGCCACAGCCTCAGAATAAAGGGACATACCTTCAGAAGGGGGATGAGGAGGAATTTATTTCGTCAGCTTGGTGTTGAATCTGTGGAATTCATTACCACAGATAACTGTGGAGACCAAGTCATTGGTATTTTTAAAGTGGAGATTGACAGATTCCTGATTAATAAGGGTGTCAAATGTTATTGGGAGAAGGCAGAAGAATAGGGTTTAGAGGGAAAGATAGATCAGCCATGATTGAATGGCAGAGTAGATTTGATGGGCCAAATGGCCTAATTCTGCTCCTATGACATGAACATGGGAAGAGTCGGATAAGTATCCAATGCATGGTGTATAATTAATTGTGAATGAGTGCAGACTGACAATCCAGTTAATTGCAGAGAGACTCTTGCATGAAAGAGACAAGCATATGAAGATGCAAGTGCATTGCACTTCTTAATAGTGTAGTTCAGCATCAACATGGAAAGGAAGTTGAGAAAACTGGCAGAATCTCCTTGGAACCCAACCTTCTCTATCACATTGGAGAGTCTGGGGCACACCAAAAAAATATTTCATAGGCGATTGAGGCTTGTAGACTACAGTGGCTTGCAAAAGTATTCATACCCCTTGAACCTTTCCACATTTTGTCACGTTACAACCACAAACGTAAATGTATGTTATTGGGATTTTATGTGATAGACCAACACAAAGTGGCGTATAATTGTGAAGTGAAAGGAAAATGATACATGGTTTTCAATTTTTTTTTACAAATAAAAAACTGAAAAGCGTGGCGTGCAAAAGTATTCAGCCCCTTTACTCTGATACCCCTAAATATAATCCAGTGCAACCAATTGCCTTCAGAAGTCACCTAATTAGTAAATAGAGTCCACTTGTGTGTAATCTAATCTCAGTATAAATACAGCTGATCTGTGAAGGCCTCAGAGGTTTGTTAGAGAATATTAGTGAACAAACAGCATCATGAAGCCCAAGGAACACACCAGGCAGGTCAGGGATAAAGTTGTGGAGAAGTTTAAAGCAGGGTTAGGTTATAAAGAAATATCCCAAGCTTTGAACATCTCACAGAGCACTGTTCAATCCATCATCCGAAAATGGAAAGAGTATGGCACAACTGCAAACCTACCAAGACATGGCCGTCCACCTAAACTGACAGGCCAGGCAAGGAAAGCATTGATCAGAGAAGCAGCCAAGAGGCCCATGGTAACTCTGGAGGAGCTGCAGAGATCCACAGCTCAGGTGGGAGAATCTGTCCACAGGAAAACTATTAGTCGTGCACTCCACAAATCGGGCCTTTATGGACGAGTGGCAAAAAGAAAGCCATTGTTGAAACAAAGCCATAAGAAGTGCCATTTGCAATTTGCCACAAGCCATGTGGGGGACACAGCAAATATGTCTGGAGACCAAAATTGAAGGCCTAATGCTCTGGTCTGATGACACACCATCCCCACTATGGTGGTGGCAGCATTGCTGCTTTTCTTCAGCAGGGACAGGGAAGCAGGTCAGAGTTGATGGGAAGATGGATGGAGCCAAATACAGGGCAATCTTGGAAGAAAACCCGTTAGAGTCTGCAAAAGACTTGAGACTGGAGCGGATTTCACCTTCCAGCAGGACAATGACCCTAAACATACAGCCAGAGCTACAATGGAATGGTTTAGATCAAAGCATATTCATGTGTTAGAATGACCCAGTCAAAGTCCAGCCCTAAATCCAATTGAGAATCTCTGGCAAGACTTGAAAATTGCTGTTCTCCATCCAATCTGACTGAGCTTGAGCTATTTTGCAGAGAAGAATGGGCAAAAATTTCAGTCTCTAGATGTGCAAAGCTGGTAGAGACATACCCCAAAAGACTTGCAGCTGTAATTGCAGCGAAAGGTGGTTCTACAAAGTATTGACTCGGGGGGGCTGAATACTTTTCAGTTTTTTATTTGTAATAAAATTTGGAAACCATGTATCTTTTTCCTTCCACTTCACAATTATGCACTACTTTGTGTTGGTCTATCACATAAAATCCCAATAAAATACATTTACATTTGTGGTTGTAACGTGACAAAATGTGGAAAAGTTCAAGAGGTATGAATACTTTTGCAAGCCACTGTATGTGTTGTGTTTCACTCCTTTTTCCACTTCTGTAATGGATCCTTGTCTATTTTGCTCTCTCATCCAAGTGGCTATTTTCCATCATTGTGAGATCATGGTTTTTCTCAATGTAGAGAAAAGACAGTTGAATAACATGAGTTAATCTTACAAATCCACACTGATTCTGGGGCTTCTGTTCAACTCAACTGCTGTTGAGAGTTAGGTTCCTCATTCCATGTTTCTCTGCTCTTACTTGATACCTGTTATCAACATGGAAATAATCACCTGTGGACAGTTAACTGGAGAAGACGCTTCCTGAATGATTTGAAAGGGTCACTTGGAATTATATTCTTTGGCAATCCTGATCTCACTATTGTAAGCAGAATATCATGTACCACCATGAATATGCATGTATTCAGTACCTTTTAACATATTAAAACATCCCAGGCCATTTTGGACAACCACATTTAGGTAAAGCTTAACGCTGACGGTGGTAACGGTGGTAAACTTAAGATAGTTGATCAAAAGCTAGGTCAAAAGTGGCGTTTTAAAGATGGCCCAAAAAGAGGAGGGAGAGATGAATATTTAAGGAGAAATGTATAAGACCTGGTAACTATACGCATATGGGGGGGGGGGGGGGGGGGGGGGTGAAGGGTAGCTGCAGGTTTGAGTACCACAGAGATATTGGAAGAGGTTTCAAGAATAGGGAAGGTCCCAGAGGAATTTAACACAAGAATGAGAGCCTGGGTCAATGTAATTTGACAGGCAGGTTGGGACATGTGTGATAAGATGCAGGTAGCAGATTTCATTCAGGATTCAGGGCAATAATAAAGAAAAAAATACATAAATATACACTGGTTCTTTCATGGAAGAGATTTTAATTTGTAATTTTGAGAATCATATGCCAAAAAAGATAAAGATATGCAGAGCATAGAATTAATTAAGAATAAATCAGCATTTCATATTCGGTTTATTTCCTTAATTGGGGAGATGCTTGGAGCACATTTTTACAGATATTTTTTAAATCAGTTTGAATTTTCATTGAACAAGTAAAAAAATAACATTTCCTTTTATTAGGAACAAAATAAAGGATCAGTAAGTTTTAATTATTCAGTGGAGAGGCTCATTTAAGGTTCTTCTTCAGTTTTTCCAGGAAAGCTCTGAGGAATATAAAGAAAACCCTGGCAGATACCCAGAATAAAGAAAATGTTCAGAAACAAAATCTCAATGTTTTTGGAGCAGGAAGAGTTTATCTTTGAAGGTAGAATATATATTTGAAATAAAGCAGGATTTAAAGGAAAGAGTGAACTTCAAGATTAGTTTCAGGATGTTCAATTAAAGAGCAGACATGGAATAAATAAATGGCCTTCATATGTGCAGTAAACCCTGACATACATTAAAGATAAGTGTTTCCTATACATTTGAAATAGTTACAACTCTAAAACTTGTTTGTCAATTTTACTAGATTGATAAATGTTCATATGGATAATTCATACTGAACAATTCAACAAATACCAATAGTTTTTTTTTAAGTGATACACATTTAAAAACATTTTATAAAATATTATGCAGTGTGGCTAATACTAATTCAGGAAGAAATTCATTTTTGGTCAGCTAGGCTAACCATGCATGCATTTTCCGTGACAACCACAGTAATTTCTGCATAATCATCTCTCCTACATTGTTTGAAACAGAACATGTGGATATGGATATAACTATCAGCAGATAATCATGCATGCATTTAGTTCTACTAGCTAAGATCATTTCCCCTTCTTACAAGAATAATCTTGGAAACTGGTGACATGGGTGGAAGGGATGGTGAAGAAGGCATTTGGCACACTTTACTTTCATTGGTCAGTGCAAGAGTTGGGAAATCATGCAAAGCTGTACAAGTACAGGTGAGACCACACTTGGAGTATGTGTGCAGTTTTGTTCGAAGAATATTATAAAGCTAGTTATAGTGCAAAAAAGATTCACAATGATGTTGCTGAACTCAACAACTTAAGTTATCAGGAGAGACTGGATAGTTTGGCTGGGACGCTTTGTCTTTGGAGTTTAAGAGGCTATATAGGACCTTTCTAGAGATATACAAAATCATGAAGGACATGGATAAGGTGAATAGTCAGTCATTTTTCCCAGAGTAGGGCAGTCTCAAGCAAGAGGGCATAGATTTCAGATGAGACGGAAATGATTGACAGAAAACCTGAATGGCAAGTTTTTCACACCAAGGGTTGTGGAATGAGCTGTCAAGATGATGTGGTAGAGGTGTGTAAAACTACAACATTTAAAATATATTTGGACAGGTGCATGGATAGAAAAGGTTTAAAGGGATATGGGCCAAATGCAAATAACTGTGACTAGCTCAGGTGAGCTCCTGGATTGGCATGGACAAATTGGGCTGAAGATCCTGTTTCTATGCTATATAATTCTATAACCATATGACTTTAATTTGTTTTTCTTTTGTTGTATATATTGCAGTACTTTTACAATTTAAACAAATTATTAAGTAACATATTTAAAAATAGCAATATATTTAATATCGGACACATTTAATAAAGACACTGATTTTTCTTCATTTCGCTACAGGTTTAATATTTCTTGGACTTCTGCTGAACATACCTTGGTAATTGTTTGTACGATTTAGAATAAATATTGTAACCTTGATAAATTATTGTGTTTTGAAAACTAAATCTTCTGTGTTGATTGATGTATTTTCAGCATGTGAGAAAGAAACCGTTCTTGTATGCCAACATTCATCAGAGCAAGATCTCCAGCCTTTCAAAGAAAAAATGGAAGCATTTATTCAAAATGGCAAGTACATTTTTATACAACCTGTATAGTGAAATATAAATCAATTATCCCACATTCACTGTGACATTTTGGATTTGAACATTGTATGTTAGTAAATCCTCTGGTTTCTGTAAATGTGAAAGATTATTGCTTAGATTTTGGTAGGGTTTTTTTTTGACACTTCCACATGGAACTGCTCACATTTACCCAAACAAAGCTGCGATTTCCAGGACCTATCTAAGAATCCAGAATGCGTGAGCTCTGCCAGCAATTTCTCGGCTGCGTCTCATTGCTGTCCAACAGTGAAGCAGATGTTCGCCAGCACTTGCACTGGGGGACAGAAGAAACTGCAGATGCAGGGCGTTAGGTTAAAAAAAAAACTGCTGAAGTAACTCAGTAGGTCGGGCAGCGTCTGTGAAGGGAACTGGGACGATTCTTCAGTTTGTTTCTTGCATTGGGGTATTTGATCTCCGATTCTGCATTGATTCAATGAGGTTTGTTTGGCTACAAGTAGGAAATGAGAAAAGATATTGATAGGTTGTTTTCTGTATTGTTTTTTATTATTTGAATGAGTTTTTAAGATTTCTAAATGTAAAAAAAGTTTTCAATTTTAATTGTTTATTTCATTTTCATTGATTTTCAAATCTTTCTTTTTTCCACTAAATCTTGGTATCTGTAACAATAATAAGCTAATATCAATATCAATACCAAACCCTTTTGAAGTTGAAGGAAGGTCAGATTACAATTAGACTCTTACAGGTGAGTGCTTAGCTTGATAAAACACTTTAAATCAGATGTGATGATAAGGGTTTTCCAGTGAGTTGGCATGCAATATCTGATTTCTTCGTCCTTACCTCTTGATCATCTTGACAATAAAACAATTCTGATTCACAATTTATGAAGTGCTAATGAAGAAATGGCACAATTTAAAATATATTATTTTTTCTAGACATATAAAATCATTACCTAGGTTGTCACTTTAAACACGGATGATAAAACAACAAAACCAGATCTGTCCTTATAGCCTTGTATCTTGCCAGGAAAATTCAAATTATTCTAAAATTGCTTCATGAAAATAAGAATTAAGAGGTTAGCATTCTAATGTATTTGCTCAAAGCATCAGTCATTGTTACTTTGTTGACAACTACTTTTGTTGGACAAGATTTTAATCATGATATTAATCCTGGTAGGGTTACTGAGTCATCATGACGTTCTTGGCTTATGATCCTTTTACTGTTTTTCTGGTGTTTCTAGGCAAACTAATATCGCCTTTTAAATCTGCATGTTCAATTAATTAATGCGCACTGTAAATTTCACCCAAAGAAAATAAACATAATTACTGTTAAAATTATATTCCCACAAGATCTGTACATAGCATACATTCCTATAAATCTAACAGGAATTCTTCAGATGAATGCCTGCAAATGAAATATATTCATCAGTGTATATGCAAAGACCAATTTGTTTTTTGTTTTAACATGTGCACAATGTTAGAAATTTGTTCCCAGTTGAATATGTTAAGTATGGTAAACAATGTTTCTCTCCCCTTCTGAATCGCAATCCTGTTTACTTCATTGAAAATAAATTTCCAAAGAGTACAATGGCGTGTGATATTGTATTACATCTTATCTGTTGTTAGTTAAGACCCTGTCTCACTTACGTGTCCTTGGCACAAAAATTACGCAACCTCGTCGTCACTTTGAGGCGCACGGGCATCGTGTGGCCGAGCGGGGCCGGTCCCATTGAGAAGCGCAGAGGGGTATGGAGTTGTGCGCGGTCACGTAACTGACGGATAAAGTGGGACAGGCCCAAGACCCTGGCGCGACGCAAAATCTCACTTCCAACAGCAGGCAAACGATCGTCGAACTCAGGGTTGCACAAAAAGCTGGAGAAACTCAGCGGGTGCAGAAGGAGATAGGCGACGTTTCGGGTCGAGACCCTTCTTCAGACTGGGCAGGGATCAGGGAAACGAGAGAGATAGACGGTGATGTGGAGAGATAAAGAACAATGAATGAAAGATATGCAAAAAAGTATCGATGATAAAGGGAACAAGCCATTGTAAGCTGTTAAAGAAGGAACTGCAGATGCTGGAGAATCGAGGGTTACACAAAAAGCTGGAGAAACTCAGCGGGTGCAGCAGCATCTAAGGAGCGAAGGAGATAGGCGACGTTTCGGGTCGAGACCCTTCTTCAGACTGGTCAGGGAACAGGGAAACGAGAGATATAGACGGTGATGTGGAGAGATAAAGAACAATGAATGAAAGATATGCAAAAAAGTATCGATGATAAAGCCATTGTAAGCTGTTTGTGGTGTGAAAATGAGAAGCTAGTGCGACTAGGGTGGGGGAGGGAGATAGAGATAGAGGGAATGCCAGGGCCCGAGGGCTGAGGGAGAGGTGGGAAGGGGAGGAGACAGCAAGGGTTAACAGAATTGAGAAAATTCAATGTTCAAGCCCAAAGGATGCAGACTCCCCAAGCGGAATATGAGGTGCTGTACCTCCAACTTGCGGTGTTGCTCACTCTGGCCGTGGAGGAGGCCCAGGACCGAGAGGTCGGATACGGAATGGGAGGGGGAGTTGAAGTGCTGAGCCACCGGGAGGTCGGGTTGGTTTTTGCGGACCGGATCGTCGAACTCAGCCTGGGGCTCACGGCCGTTGCGGATCCGGATCCTCCCCCACTTCTTCTCCCAGAGCGGGACCAAGAAGATTGAAGATAGACACAAAATGCAGGAGTAACTCAGCGGGACCAGCAGCATCTCTGGAGGGAAGGAATGGATGACGTTTCGGGTCGAGACCCTTCTTTCAGACTGAAGAAGGGTCTCGACACAAAATATCACCCATTCCTTCTCTCCAGAGATGCTGCCGGTCCCGCTGAGTTACTCTTGCATTTTGTGTCCATCTTCAAATGGCGTCACGCGCTCCAGACGGCTGGAGGGCGAGACCGTCGCGCCTCAACGCGACGACGGGGTCGCGTAATTAGCGTGCCAAGGACACATAAGTGGGACAGGGGCTTTAGTAAGTGGACGTTCTTAGGCAGCAAATGATCAAATATAAAAGTAGAAGCGCGGAACTGCAGATGCTAGTTTAAAAAATAAGCCACAAAGTGCTGGAGTAACTTAATGGGTCAGGCAGCATCTCTGGAGAACATGGATAGGTAACATATTGGGCCGTGAGCCATCTTCAGACTGATTTGTTAGCGGGGAAGGTGTAGGAAAGAAAACTAGAAAAGAGGATTGGCAGGGCAAAGAAGGGGAAAGGGGAGGGGAGTACAACATATATATGTGGGTCATAAATAGATATAATACTTTGGTGTTTTTGCATAATTATACATAAGATAAGCGTATTTCATTTATTCAACTAATCTCAAGCAGCCCAATAAATTGTGGCTAGATTTAATGCACGATAATGATCGGTGAATTACAGGACATACTGGTGCAGACAGATCAATATTAGTAGGACAAAGATTTTAAATTCTGTTTTTAAGATTTACAATGTGAGTGATTAAACATGTGCTTCTGTAATATGTGGCATCCTTCCAATGTCTCCAGTAGTTTAAGGTAAACTTGAAGCATAAGTGCAACCTACCTGCAAAGGATATAAATAAAAATTGATCATCATAGAAAATGGCTATGGAATGTGTTAACCCATTTTCTTCATTGCTTGATAATTAGTACATTATGCTGCATGCCGTCCAGTACCAAAGGTATTGTTAATTGGTTGCACATATCTGGAAAACGCCCCAGTGTCTTCTGTAGCTGACATTGCTTAAATACAGCTTGAAGGAGAGCACATTGTGGTTGCAAGTAGTGATAGGTATTTGTGAATACCAATGCTACATTGTATTCTAGAATAGCTGAACTAGCAAAAAAAAGTCCTCCAAAAATAGCTGCGATTTTTACAGTTGCCCTAGTAAAATAAATGTATGTAAATAAATGAAAGTAAAATAATATCAGAATTCAAGGGGAAGAGCATTCAAGAAGAAGTATTTGATGAGAGAAGCTTAGGAAGATTGGATGGAGTAAAGCCCTTGAGGGTTGAAGAGAAGGTTTTTTTTAAATTAACACACGAGATAGGTAACCATTTCAGCAGGGATCTGGTGATTGACAAAACAGGATGATGTTGATGGATAAGTTACAGTATATGGTTAAAGCTTAGCATGGATCAAATGGCCAACAATATGAATAGTCTGGCAGAATCTGAGAGATTGACCAGGCTGGGCGATGGAATTTTAACCAAGAGCAAAGTCTATGATGGAGTCAATGATAATGGATTTTTCTTCACAATTCAGAGCTGAGATAAAATTAAAGCTTAGAATATTTGCTTCACTGGGAAGCGTTAATAAGCCTTTCACTCTTGATTCACAGTTCACTGATTTGAAGATGGGATGGGGTGGGGCACGAGCCAAAGACATTGGGCCAAGTCATTCAGCTCTTTATGTCATCCTAAAATTGACCTGTTTTTTTTGTCTTTTGTTTATTAACCTGTGATTGATCTGTGCTAATATATTCATCATTGTAATCATCTAAGTCATCATTGTAGCTTAGAAAACCATCTGCTCAATAAAATCTCACGTTGTGCAAGAAGATTTTACTTGTGTCTATAAATATATTTTTATTTCAAATTGAATCTCATTCCAATCATACTTGATCTGTTAAACATTTAAAACATAAGATAAAAATTGTGCTTTGTCATATTACAGTCTTTAAAAATTCTTCAATTTGATAAGTTGCATGCTCTATTTGATGACATCAATGTTGCAGGACCCTCTGGGATGCTTTTGGATTGATGCCTGATGGCAGCCAATATAGGAAAGGGGGAATTTATGTCACTGAGATGTCTAGATCTTTACAGGTGGCTTTTTCCAAGTCAACATACAGTGTTATTTTGCTGCTAAAGGCAAAATCTAAGCCATTTTATTCTTTAACTGTTCCACTCGTGTCGCCTTATAATTGGTTTCCATCTTCCTCCTTCTCTGTTTTCTACACATATCAGGTCCATTGTACGCCTGTTTATTCCTCTCAGCTTTATTAATTGTTTAATTTAAATTGTTTTTATTTTAAGTATTATGTCATAATATCAGTGAGTAATATCAGTAACTATGGAAATCTCTCCGTGCTTTAGTGAAATCTAAGCATAATTTCATGCAAGTTAAATCATGCTTGGATATCACCAAGTATGGAAAATGTTCCACTTTGTACAAGAAAAAAAAACAAGGAACATGGAAAAAAACTATTATAAAGGCACCTTGCATTTTACTCGTTGTTGATTTATTCGTTTTTAGAATATTGTGTTGTCTTATTACTACTGTCTAATTTCCGTGTTCCTATTTTCAGAATAACGCACTCAAATTTATGCCTGCACTGTATGTCAGCTTAGTCACGTGCAGTGCCTGGCATATGTTTGATTTTCGCACTTTTTGATTTACGTGTTACTTTTTCAAGCACGTAACCCCCGCGTAAAACACAAGGTACCTTGAATAAAGTATTCCACTATAGTCTCACTTTTTCTTGACTGCTCCCATTATAGAACTTTTACTTTTCTGCTTCTTCATAAAACTTTAATAAGCAAAATGATCCTCTGATAAACTCTAGAATAACTTTATCAGGCCAAATGCTTGTGCATACCAATAAATACCTCAGTTAGAGGCCTTGGTGTTTATTCAATCTTCTGGAGGCATTTATTGCCTTTGGCACTGAGGTATTATTTTGTTTATGACACAAGTTTAAGTCTGTGTATTGTATGCTGATTTTAGAAAGTATGAAAGTGTTTTATTTTAACCGTTGATAAATGAAAACATTAAGTGTCTTATGTATGTATCTTTGTGAATCTATATGCTGCTTTGAATTCAGCCCAAATATTGAAATCAGTATCGAAATTGAAATACAGTAAATTTAGATGTTTTGCCATGTCTGTTCCAATTAAAATAATTACTCCCAAAGACAACAAAATGTTGCGATCTATATTTAAAGAAAATTGTGTGATCATTATCAATGAAAAACAATAGAACCTCAACCAATAGAAATTAATCCTCACAGATATACTAAATATGCAATATATTAGCATATGCTTCCAAAATTAAGTTTAATTGTGAAAATTTAAGAATCAGAATATACAGGCGCACTTATACCGACTTATGTAATATTCATAATCATACTTTATTAGCCATGTTTTGTAACATACGAGGAATTTGATTTGCCATACAGTCATACTAATAAAAAGCAACAGAACACACAAAATACATTTTAACATAAACATCCACCACAGTGACTCCTCCACATTCCTCACTGTGATGGAAGGCGAAAAAAAGTTCAATCTCTTCCATTCTTAGTCCTCCAGTGGTTGGGGGCCTCTAACCTTCCGTTGATGGGATGATCTTACTCCCAAAGCCGGCGGCAGGCCTCCTCGTCGGAGCAATCAGGCTCCTGCATCGGGGGGGGGGAACCTCAGCTCCCCTGCACCGGGCAATGTACTTCGGAGCGGGGCTCGTTGAACGTCGTGCGGTTTTAGAGCTTCCCGACTCGGTCGCTCCCGAGACTGCGAGCTCCTTGATGTTAAAGTCTGCAGGCCGCGTTTGGAGCATGGATCCCAGGAAAGGAATCGACTCCGATGGTAAGCCCATGCCCCACGGTCGGTCTCAAAGTCAGTCCTGAGCAAGGCCTCCATCTCCACGATGTTAGGCCGCAGAGCGACCGGAGATACGACCCAGAAAACAATCGCATCTCCGGCAAGGTAAGAGATTGAAAAAA
The DNA here is from genome assembly GCA_035221665.1 of Okamejei kenojei. NCBI lineage: Eukaryota > Metazoa > Chordata > Chondrichthyes > Rajiformes > Rajidae > Okamejei > Okamejei kenojei. The sequence continues at coordinate 58,923,852 of CM069139.1, read as the reverse complement.
GTTTCCCCCGACTTCCCCGCCCATCCCCCACATAAAACAAACCGTAGAACATTAACACGAACTTTTTAAACACACTAAAAATAACAAAAAAAGCCAAAAAGGACAGTCAGACTGTAGGAGAGGCTGCCATCAAAGCGCCACCCTGTGGTAATAGATGGTTAACGTAAACGCGCTCTTACATAAATGATTATTTAAGCCCACTGCTTTATTTCCGAGTTAGCAGTGCACTACGATGCATGCAACCATTTCCGCAAGCCAGTCGGCTCTTCGTGAATGCTCCCGCTTCGTCGCCACATCGGAGCTCCCACATGGTCTCTACGTCATAAAGTAAATTTACATGTGCGCAGTAGCACTTCCATTTCCGACTTACGTAACATCTGACCAACACAATGCTCCGTGGGACGTAACCCTTACGTAAGATGGGGAGCATCTGTAATCCACCAATCACCAAATTTTATGGCGATGTTTTAACGTTAGCCGTGCGCTGATTAGTTTCTACATACAAAGTGTAAGCGAGCATTTTAGGAAAAATGCCTTTTGTTTTAAATGTGCAAATTTGAGCATTCTTTATGAAGTTTGTTGATTTCGCCTTATCTGGTGCAGTCAGTGAACTGACTAGAAATTCAACTAATTCTCATTTCCAAAAAAACAGTAAAAATGTTTGTTGAATAAAATATGTTTGCATGTCATACTCAGCAACCTCACTTTCCCAAAGTAACTATTTTATGCATGTGGATTGTTATCTCCTCTGATAACTATTTTAAAATTACAAACTTTATAAAGTGAAATTATTTTCTATTGTACTTTAAATAAAAGTCTTTCAGTCACTTCATTCTCATTTACATGCCCCATGTTTATTCCATCCTATCAATTATATTTAATATGTTGGATGAAATTTAGAACTTTTATCTGTTGATTTATGTAACACATAATTTTCAATGTGATTAGCTGCTCAGACTGCATTGCGTTAATGTTGTTTGGTCCAGTGGCTCCTGACAGTCAGAAAGATAAATCTACATTACAAATGGTGCTGGATTGTTGTGGATGGCCTTCTCAAGGACAGTGTCAAACATTTTCATTTTGTTGCAAAATCCAGGCCTAGTAAAAAGATATACCTCATAAAATGTTCAGATATGCTGTATGCACATTTATATTTCAGCATTCTCATTACTGGCTGATTAGCATGCAACAAAAGCTTTTCACTGTACCTCAGTACACATGACAATAAACTAACCTGAACTGAACTGTACAAGCCATATTCCATTTACTTACTAGACTTGGTGGTATATGGAACAGGCTGCCATTGAGAGTAGTTGAGGCAGGTACTATAACAACATTTAAAATACATGATAATCTTCCACCACAGTTAGTAGTTTTATTAGAGTGCTGTGTTAAGCAGCTAATGAGGATGGATCTCAATCAAGACTGCTACACTTTTTTTAAAACCTCCTTGGTTTTTGCTGAATGGTACTCAACTCCAGTTTACAAAAATTCATTGGCCCCACTCTTCATGTCCCTGTTCCCAGTTTTCCAGAGTTGGTTATTTCATTTTTCCATTGCTGCTCCCAGATTCCAGGAGGTGGTGAACCCCATTCTTTCTTTCACCCATCCATGTTTCCAGGAATTTGTGTGCCTCTCATGCCACTACCCCCAGTTTCCTAGAGTTGGCATGAATGAATACGATTGTTTCTAGCATTTAATGTCCTGCTTCACCTTTCAGGCCGTTATGCAACCAATCAGTTTGTTCTCCACCACACACCTATGGATTGAGAGTGTTTGGTTATCTCATCAAAATACTGAGGAAGACGAGGCATTTGTGAGCTTTCTCTGTAATTGCGTCAAGGAATTGGGCCCTGGACAGATCTTTATAGGTGTATTCACCAAGGAACCTGAAACTGTTGACTCACTCCATTGCAAAATTACCAATGAACACAGGTGCATGGTCTCTCGGCTTTCCTTCCCTGAAGTCAACAATCAGTTCCTTGGGTCATACTAGTAAGATTATGAGTATGGACTAGGTGCATTGCAATGGCGTAGCGATCAATATGTTTGCCTGAACTCCCAGAGAAAAGAAGTCCATTTGGTTCTTTGCTTCCAGGGAGGAACAAGGTTCTTGCAGAAAATAATTGAACCTTCAAATTTTTTTTTCTGATAAGCCTTTTTTGGGATTTAGGAGTCTAATCTTACTTCTAATCTGGTAAATTCATGTCAGACCTCTAGAAGTCAATAAGAAATTATCCGAAGAGGGAATGACTCAAGAACGTCTCAACGACAGTACTAATTTTCTGAGAAGGATGGGCAAAAGATTAATTCATCTCCTGACCTCAGACCCTTCACCAGACGATGAATTGGAAAACTTAGCGAAGGATCTGATTGTGAGGCTTAGTCCATTTTCCAATTCACTGTGAGGAATTATTTAAATCTCGTTGCAGTTGCTATGCCAAAGTGTGCAAATCAAAAAATGCAGTGGCTGCCTGTTTTCCATCTCTTGAGATTTACTCCCATTCAATTCAACCACAATAGGTAAGAACTGATCAGAATCTTCTGAAGACCGATTTCCTGCTCCTCATAAACTTTTTACAAACCGATGTGCCAATATGTGTTAAAAATACATGTTGTCCAGAAAGACTGCATTAGCATTTTAACGGTGGTTGTGTTCCAACTTGGCAAGATCGTGTTTGTAATATGTGGCTCCTGCCGGGCTGGGATTATGAACTGTCATGTCTAGGACATAGCTTGATGCATTCCTGCAAGTGCCCAGCTCTCTACTACATTAGAAAATCAAATGTTTACAGTGCTAGAACTTGAGAATTCTCCATTTCTAAATGTTTAAACATTGCCACAGTAAATTGAAGATCCATCTGACTCCATTAACAGGTTTACACTCCAGGGCCAATTATCCAAAAGCAAGACAAAGTGTGGCGCCACTGTTTTTCTTCCACACAAATAGTATGGTCTTGATAAATGCAGTTAAAAAGATGAAGTGGGAATGATTTTTAACTCCAGTCACCAAGAGGTTGGTTATGTTGCAAACCAACTCCTGTCTCAGTTTTAAAGAAGGAACTGCAGATGCTGGAGAATCGAGGGTACACAAAAAGCTGGAGAAACTCAGCGGGTGCAGCAGCATCTAAGGAGCGAAGGAGATAGGCGACGTTTCGGGTCGAGACCCTTCCTCAGACTGCAGTCTGAGGAAGGGTCTCGACCCGAAACGTCGCCTATCTCCTTCGCTCCTTAGATACTGCTGCACCCGCTGAGTTTCTCCAGCTTTTTGTGTACCCTCCTGTCTCAGCATTGACCTGCAACCGCTTTAATTTGTCCACCACTACAACAGATTGAAGATCTCACTGGCTCTCCACTCTGCGCTGAACCCCTTGGGCAACAATAACACATTCGTCACACTATTGCTCATGAACTACAACTTGACCTTCAACACCATCATCCCGTCCAAACACTATCAAACTGGGGATTAAAGACCGAGTGCATTTGGCAAAATGGTTGGCAGTGACCCTAACATCTGGGATAGGTAATTTACTAGAGAGAAAAGATATACACGTGCATTTGGAAAGACCTACTTAATTAGAAATAGTCAGCATGGCTTTGTATATGTGAGATAATTTCTCACAAAATTGATTACGTTTTTTGAAGAAATAAACAGGAAGATTGATGAGAGCAGAGCACTGGAAGCTTATATAGACATCAGCAAATCCTTTAAAAAGGTTCCACATGATAAGCTGCTTTGCAAGGTGTGGTTGCATGTGATCCAGGAAGACCTAGGTAATTGAATAATGCAATAGGATCCCACTATCAGTCGCATCTTCCTATCCACACCATTTTCCACTTTCCATAGAGACCACTCCTTTCGCAACTCCTTGGTTCACTCATCCTTTCCCACCCACACCGACTCCTCCCCAAGTACTTTCACCTGCAACCACAGGAGATGTAACACCTGTCCCTATACCTCCTTCCTCACCTCCATCCAGGGACACCAACAGCCCTTCCAGCATTCGGGCCCCCAATGTGGTCTTCTTTACATTGGCAAGACCAAGCATAGAATGGGAAACCATTTCACCGAATGCACTCGGTGCTCCTGGATCTCCCGGTTGCTAACCATTTTAACACTTTTTCCCATTCTCATACCGCCAGTTGCATCCTGGGCCTCCTCCATTGTCAGAGGGAAGCCACTAACAAACTGGAGGAATAACACCTCATTCTGCTGGAATAGCTTACAACCTAATGGTATGAACATTGAATTCTTCAATTTTAGGCAACACCCACCCCAGTGTACGCGTATTTTACTGACCATCCAACCCCACCCCACGTCATTTTAAACTTTCTGGATCAGCCTAGAAAGCTTCCATAATCAAGGTACTAGAGGGCCCTACTGGAGAGGGTGCAACATCGGATCTCCTCTTAAGAAATGGGCTCGGCAAGTGACTGAAGTGTCAGTGGGAGAGCACTTTGGGACCTATGACCACAATTCTATTAATTTTAAAGTAGTTATAGAGAGGCTTAGGACTGATCCACAAGCGTAGTTTAGTTTTGAGATACAGTGAGGAAACAGGCCCTTTGGCCCACAGAATCCGCGCCGACCAGCGATTACATTAACACTACCTTACCCTCTAGGGACAATTTGCAATTTTTACCAAAGTCAATTAACCTACAAACCTGTACGCCTTTGGAGTGTGGGAGGAAACCCACGCAGTCAGGGGAAGAACATACAAGCTCCGTACAGACAACACTAGTAGTCAGGATCAAACCTGGCTCTCTGAAGCTGTAAGGCAGCAACGCTACCACTGCGCCACCATGCTACCCCGAATTAAGATCCTAAATTAGGCAAGACCAATTTTGAAGTTATTTGGCAGGAACTTTCAAAAATCAGACAGTGAGTATAGGGGCATCAAGGTCCTGTTAGGGTGAAGGACAAGTCTGGTTTGTTGAGAGATGTTGAGGCTCTGGTCAGGAGAAAGGAGGCATAGGTCAGATTTAGGCTGTTGGGATCAAACAAATCCCTCGCCATGTATAAAGTGTGTAGGAGGACACTAAGCAATGCAATCAGTAGGCCAAAAATGCGACAATCTGCCCTTCCCAAATTTAACGCTTTCCACCAATGTCTGCACTTATTCATAACTATCTTAAAACATAATGAATTATGATCCCTGTTCCCAACATGGTCTCCCACTGAAACACCAGTCACATGGTCAAGCTTGTATCCCAATACAATGTCCAGTGTAATCCCTGCTCGAGGTAGATTATCCATATACTGTTCAAATATCGTGTATGTGACCTTGTTAGATTCTGAGATGTGGTACTTTAAACACTATAAATACTCAATCCATTAAGAAAATTAATCATTTTTAGCAAACAATTCTTCAGCATTGAGGAGCTATAAGTAACCACGTTGCTTCCTCTAAATCGTTTCTGTGTCCAAAATACAATTTTTTCAATAGATCTCTGAAAGGACCCCTTATATCCTGTCTCTTTTTTATAGTTTGTCAGGCTTCGCCATGACCAAAAGGCATAGGTACAGAATCAGGCCATTCAGCCCATTGAGTCTATTCAATCATGGCTGATCTATGTTTGCACTCTCATCCCCATTTTCCTGCCTTCACCCCATAACGTTTGATGCCTTTCCTCATCAAAAATTCTCTGTGGCAATACAGTTAACCAAAACTTCCTGCACATAGTTGCAGACAGTCACTTCCAAATGGTACTCTTTTACCCATTCTGTAAATCTTTCTTGGACATAAAAAGGCATGAATAATGGTGCCTACCAAAACTGTCTTTGGCCTATATTCTCATCAGCTATATTTGCCAGCATTTGCTTAGCCAACTATTATTCTAAATTAGACATGGTAGTTCCAAAGCAGAAGGTAAAGGAGCTACCCCATCTGCTGATCCATTTCTGTTGGGTTTAGAGGAATATTGGCCAAACACAGGCTGGTAGGACTAGTGTAGATTGAGCATATTGGTTGGTGTGGGCAGGTTTCCACACTGTATGACACTAGGACTCATTCAAATTACATAAACCATGAGCTTGTGTTCTGGTGATTGATGAAATAGTCAAGGCTCTTATTCCAGAATCAATAATGTCTTATTGACATTTGAATTTTCAAGTTCGCTGTATAAACCAGGGCTTTCCACAGTTCATAATTCACAGTCCACATTGTATTATAGGAACAGATTTTTAACTATGCTACATTCCAAAAATGAAATAAGTTCTGGTTACACAGCCTCTTCTGCTGATATCTGTTGACCAGCTGTTCAACATCCCCTCCGAACATATCTAGGTGCTCTGCATTTTACTCTGATGTACCATCTAACTCACCATTTTCCTCTTTATATAACTGGATTGGTGATATATTAAGTAAAATGTTGTTGGGTGGTTGATGAATTTGGCACAGGAATGGTTGACCTTGTTGTCAGGTTGCTCAGCTAGTAATTGGTGAAAATCTGTGATGGATTTAATGGGGAGTTGTTCTATCTCAAACTTGAGAATTTTCATTTTGAAAGCTACAATAACAGAAATTAGCATTGATGATGCTAACATCACCAGTGCAACATGGTAAAACCAGGTGACTGTCCATATGTTTCAGAATGCCTCAAATTCTTTACACCCATCAAAGCATTGGTAAAGTCAACACTGAAATGCCAGAAATGCTGGTCCCAATACTGGATACATTCCATGACTTCCTAACTAGCATTTCAGAAGAAAAGACTGTTCTACAGTTGTTTCCCTCAACAAAAATGAAGATAACAATTCCCACTGTCACCACTGAGGGTCCGTACGGCTTCAGACCAGGGCACAGCTCTGATGAAATCGACCTGATGAAAACCTTTTACATGATCAACAAGGAAGCATCCTCACAAAGTTTATCTGCCATAGGAAACTCATCGAAATCATTCACCTCTTCCATAACATCATGGTGGGTCTTGTCCTCTCTCATCGTGACACTTCAACATCACTTTGACATTTCTGATGACGAGAAACAGTGATGTGTACTTTCTCTAGTCTTTTTCAACCTGTTTCTAATGTGTATCCTGATCCATGACTTGCATGACCTTGAAAAGGAGTGTACTTGAGATACAGATTATAGAGCTTGTTCTTTGATCTTGTTTGCTGATGGAAAGGGCCAACATGAGATCTCTGCATGTTTTGCATAAGCATCAAATACCAGGGGACGTTGAAAAACTTGGAAGTTCTGAACAGGACTGGATTGGTTTGCATTGAGGTCATGAACCTGAGGGAACATTTGTGCTGGACAGGCCACGTAAAGCTCATGGACGATAGAATCAGGGATGTTTTAAAACACTGATAGAAGGATTGTTTCAACGACAGCCTCATACATCTCATTCCTGCATGAGAGTTGGAATCGTGTGTGCATGACAGAACAGGCTGATGTGCTTTGGCCAAGATAACCTGTATCAGCTTTGATGCTAGTTGACGGCACCGAGTCATCAGGGCCAGAAAATGCAGAGGCGCGTCAGCAACTGCACTCGACGTAATGGCTTTCCTGTGTGTGCGCCCGAGGGCTGGTCTTGTCAGCCAAAGACTTCAATCTCAAATTGAGCACACAAAGGAAGATTACACACTTTACATATTTGAGCTCAATGGCTAACCAACGAGATATGTTCACACAGTGATTCCTTTTTTGGCCACAGTTTGCCACATGTTAAATGAACTTGATATTAGAGAAATTGTAATATTTAATCCATTAGGAAAGATGATAGTCGAGTCTGTTCTTTTAATTTTTGCATTCAAATTTCCCAGTTGTTCTTTATTCCAAACTTTCAATCTTCATACCATCAGTATTTTGCTGGTCTGATGTTTAATATCACTTGCACTTCCTTTTTCATCACCTCACATCCATCATGAAATTGGAACAATGTTTAAAATAAACCTGGAAACCAAGAGGTAAATCATAAGACTCATGAAACTATGCATTAGTGTTTGTTGGTCAATCTGTGACAAGAAAATACAATCATTGAAGTATTCAGTCAACTTCTCACTCCACCACACCCCCAAAACTTGATAGTACTTCAAAAATAAACACTTCTGCAACTTTGAAAGGTTTGATATTCTGGTGGTCATTACTACTTACCACATCATGTGTTGTGTAAAATTCACAAAACCTGCATTGCTGATGTTTTGTTATCTGAAGATGTTGATCATAAAATATGTTGTTAGGTAGTGTAATAGAAAAATACAACTCTTTGAGTTACCTTGTGTTTTAATAAAGATCTGGGTGCTTAAATTTGGCGCCAGTCTTCTTGAACTGTGGAAGATTGCATTTGACATGGAACTTAGTTTCACAGATTGTCTTTCCAACACATTCATCTTCTGGAGAATTAAGGATGACAGTAGAAATTTAAATGTGTACTTCGAAGCATTCATGATTCATTTAGTGATTGTTCTATGTCTTGTGGATGTTTCTTTCATGTATTTACAACTCTGAAGATCAGACATGATTTTATTTAAACACAACATTTTCTTGAGAACTTTTTATAGAAACTTTTGCCTTTGTCTTTTAAATATTTGACCGTGTTCAATTATCTATTATTAGTAATTAGTGATAGAAGCTACTATTAGATACTTATATGTAAGTTATATATACTGATAAATAACATACATGATGTTTCTCTGGAGATCGTTCTCTTTGATTTTGGATATCTAATACTGCTGAGCCTGTACCTAAACACATCACTTTTCACCATTCAAAAAGAGGACTGTGCTCCCTCCCCTCATTTCCATCACAGCACACCACATAATGTTGCAATCCCTGAACTAACAGGCAGTCAACATGTATATCTGGACTGCTTAGTGTATTAACAACATCACTGAAAATATACGCACTCCTCTTTTCACTGCCTGAATTCAAATGCAATTTCAAATATTGTTCCAGTTAGGTGGATCTTCCTTATGCCTTTGAGATAAAATGTTGGTAGTGAAAGCACTGTTCATATGGATATTACTCAGTACATTATGACCTCCATAAGGCAGTTAATATCATCAAAGACCCATACATGCCGGTCACACTCTCTTCTCACTGGCACCTTCGGGAAGAAGGCACAGGAGCCTGGGACATTTTAGCTCTATGTTCAAGACCAACTTCTTTCCAACAACTATCAGGTTCTTGAACCACTCTGCACAATCGTACCTTAGCACCGAACCACTGTGATTTTGCAAATCAGTGATTTCTTTAAGTACTTTGCTTTTTGCACCTTCATGGTCTGGTTTATTGATTATTCATTGTATATTTATTGTCGTTATTGCGTACAATGTGCCTGTACACTCTCTCTCTCTCTCTCTCTTCTCTCTCTCTCTCTCTCTCTCTTTGGCTGATGATATTGTGGGGATTCTGTGGCAAATCAATCCAATTACAAGACTGTACCAACAGCTGATATGGAGAAAGGGTGGGAAAGAGTACACAGTCTCAGCGAGCATATTAGGAAAAGAACCCATAACTCTTAGTGAGAATGTGTCATTTGGCAAGATATCAAGAATTGCTATACATGTAGCTTCTGAGAGGCAATTGGCCTATTTAATTGGGCAAATAATTAGGCATATATACAACTGCACATTGCAAAACTATCAGCACAAGCACCAGATTCTCCATTATTGTTCTAAAATAATTTGCAGGCTGTTATTAGAATAAATGTTACCTGGGAGTTTGATGCAAAATTGGTAATACATATGTACAGGGATGGTTCAATGAATAATTCCAACTAAGTTCCAAGTAATACTTCAAAAGTCTAATATTTATTAATATTTACTAAAAATAGTTCCAGCACAGCATAAAGTTAGGATTACATTAGTAGATCATGTTCTATAAATAACTACCAATGACTGATGTTTCTTTCATCCAGTTGAGCCAGTCATCGTTAAATCTTCTACTTGCATTATCACACTTATTTATTACAGATCAACATTGACTCGCCCAACAAAGCTGGATATAAATAATTTTATTTATAACCTTCACCTCTGTAACAGCTGACGGATCAAATCTCAAAGATCCAGAAAGTTAAAGCAGTGATTCAGTAGGCAGGCATGAATGTTCAGAAATTATTGGAAAGAAGCAATTGGATTTAGCACCCCAAGAAGCAATTAAGTGCAGGCTCCTCCTCCACATCCTGCACTTCCTCGTTCTGGTCCACCATCCAGACACTAAGTGGCGGTTGGTTTTGCCTTCCGATGGCGAGGGGGCCCCCCGAGGGGGTCCCTCTATGCAGGGATTCTCCCACTCTACCTCGGAAACCTGGGGTGGAGGGTACTGCACCGAGAAGTCCCCTGCAACCTGTTTCCCTCGTGGTTCACAGATTCGCCAACCGCCTGCCACTTTTGCGACTGGAAGAGTGTGTGTGCCACGTGTATATGGAGTGTGTGAGGTTCAGCCCCTGTTCCATTATCTAAAGCGGCTGCTCCTTGCCTTCTGGCTGCATTTCTCACCCACCATCCTCATCTTTGGACACCCAGTGCATAGGGGAGAGGGTAGAGCCGAAGATGTCCTGGTTGGGTTGCTCCTGGGCCTGGCCAAGCTGGCCATCTGCGAGTCATGGCACCAGGCGGAAGAGGGCTCTGCCCGAGCCGGCAGCCTGCCCCTTTTCCGGGGTTACGTTCGCGCCCGGGTGCTACTAGAGAGGGACTACGCGCTGCCCACGGGCACCCTGGGGGATTTCTGGGATCGCTGGGCACCGCGGGGGGTTGAATGCATCCTTGACAAAGATTGTAACATAGTTGTATAGTAGTTTATTTGTTTGTCTTGTATTATGGTGGTGGGTTTTGTTTTATTGCATTGAAAATATTATTTTTAATAATTAAATAATTGTTTTGATTAAAAAAAGAGGCAATTAATAAAATTCTTAGAATATAAAGCACATTAAATTGTAATCCAACCATGAGTTTGCTTGTTTTAGTTCTGGCAACATCACTGCAACTGTTCTCTCAATGTAAAGAGAGATAACTTCAGCAATACCTTTTCTCTCAATTTTGCTTTAATTGTTGAGCTTCTGTGTGTTCACCTGACTTTTGTAAACTTATTCATCTTTCTATCATGATTGTTTTGCTAAAATTCTTTGTGGTACTTTTTTACCTATCATTAACATGCTAGTTGGACATTGAACTCGTGGCTACATATGCAGACGCGGTTAAAACTAGACATAAAGTTAAAATTTGATGACTGAGTCCAATTAACATTTATCTCTACAATCTAATGAAATATTACTGAAGGAATGTCTATTCATTTTGTCACGTTCACACTAATTTGGTTAAATTATCTGCAAACAACAGATAGATAATAAGGGGTGATCAAAGAAAGTTTGTTCAGCTAAAAGAATACAGAAAACCACAAATACGTTTTATATATCATGGTCAAGGCAGCAAATTATTCATGCATTTAAGCTAAGGAATTGTACTTACAAATAATGTATTTTGCATTTTTCACTGTACTAGTCATTCATCCTTTAAACTTATACTGGTTATAGTTTAAACAAACCAAGATGAATACTTACTTGAACCCTATCCACCGTACAACTATTTATCACTTCAACTGACTCTTTAATGAGCCATACATCACACTATGTCATTCACATGACCATGGGTGCCATCTCTATTATAGATGGTAATGCACATTAGCATTTTCAAGCAGTTGAGGTGTAAAGATAAAAAGAAAGATACACAATATCTTTCCAAGAATTATTTGAGAGGAATCTTGAAAAAGACAATGAAAAGTAATTAAAATAATGATTACACCTTAATGAAAAACAATTATCAAAGAAACGAAACAGAGAAGGTTCCTGTGCTTCTGATCAATGAGCGCGCCAGGGACCTGGGTTTGAGCCTGACTATGGGTTCTGTCCGTACGAAGTTTGTACGTTCTCCCTGTGACCGCAAGGGTTTCCTCCGGGTTCTCCGGTTTTCTCCCACACTCCAAAGACATGCAGGTTTGGAGGTTAATTGGCTTTGGTAAAAATTGTATATTGTCCATAATGTGTAGGATAGTGTTTGTGTATGGGGGTGATCGCTGGTCGGTGCAGACTCGATGGGCCAAAGGGCCTGTTTTCATGCTGTATCACTAAAGACTAAAGAATAAATGATTTTCAGACAATTAATTATTCCAGCTTCCTATGGCCTTCACAATAGATGTTTCGTCAACTTTGTGTACATTGGATAAAATCTTTGATCATTTATGGTTTACATGTGACTGTAATCAGGCAGCTTAGTGAAGCGGCCAGTGGAGCTCTGGCAACCAGAGTTCAATCCTGAACTCTGGCACTATTTGTCAGAGTTTGCACATTCTCTCTGTGTCTGTGTAAATGACCTCACATATCTCTCCTTTATTCATCACCCAAATTAACGATTTGCCTGTGAATGGAGGTGGCATGGTTAGTAAGATTGGGGTGACACTAACATTGGTGGGAGAGTAGGTTACCTAAAATTACAACGGCATCTGAGAAATGGCAGATCAATTTGGGGAAGGACACAAAGTGCTGGAGTAACTCAGCAGGTCTGGCAACTCTGGAGAATATGGATAGGTGACGTTCTGGGTAAGTGTGAAATGTTGCATTTTAGTCAGATGAACCAGGTCAGGAGTAAATGGTAGGGCCCTGGAGAGTGATGTGGAACAAATAATCCCAAGAGTGCAGGTACATAGTTACTTACAAGTAACAATACAGATAGATAGGTAGGTGAAGAAAGCATTTTGCATGCTTATCTTCAGCAGTCAGGCTAATGGGTACAGCAAAGAGGACATCATGTACAGCAAAGAGGACATCATGTTACAGTTGTACGAGACATAGTAGGGCCACATTTGGAGTACTATATACAGTTCTGGTTGTCCTGCTGTAAGAAGGACACCATTAAGCTGGTAAATGTTTATGGGGATTTTACAAGGATTAGAGAATTTGAAATATACGGAGAGACTGGATACGCTATGAGATATTTCTTCTTCAAGTGTAGAAGGCTCTGGGGTGATCATATGGAGATACATAAAATCACAAGGGACAAAAATAACATGAATAGATTGTCCTGTCCCCAGGTTAATGGAGTCATAAACTAGGTTTAAGATGAGAATGGAAATATATAAAAGGGTTCTGAGAGGGAACTTTTTGCTCACAGAGGGCAGCACATACTCGGAACATGATGTACGCATCACCAACATTTTAATGGATCCCTCAATACCATTTTACACAAACATTTTCTCTTCAGCAATGCCACTTTAACCTCAGAGAAAAACAAGTTCTCTGAATTTCAGCATGAAATCTCCCTGTGGTGCACAAACATTCCCACTGCTCACCTAGACTTAAATTTCCATAATCCCATGACAAGCTTATAGAAGACTTTTAAAAATTCCAGCAGCCTTATACCTTTAAGGCTGCAACAGGAGTACCATTTCTAATCTTCATCATTTATTCTTCTCTGTAAACCTAATCTGCAATTAATGATTGAGAAGCAAGGAACTGCAGATGCTTGATGCTGCCTAACCCACGAGGTTATGTTGCTGGAATGAAAAATTATTGGCTTTTTAAACAACAACCCCTCATTTGTTTAAGGTAGACACAAAATGCTGGAGTAACTCAGCGGGTTAGGCAGCATCTCTGGAGAGAAGGAATGGGTGACATTTCGGGTCGAGACCCTTCTTCAGACTGACTCTAAATCTTAATGCTAGATCATTGGAGGATAAAATAGGTAGATTTTCTTCAAAACATTATTCACTAGAGTTTCCACATCCATGCAAATAGTACACAACTCTTCTTACGCATTCATTCAGGGACTAGTTTTGTGGCTAATGAGGCAAGTGATAGCTGACAGGTGAGGTAGTGAGTAATTTGTGAGATGATCTGCTCTTTCTGCCATTGATCTGCTCAGAGGTTTTCGTGTGTCCCCAATACATAACCTTCGGCCCAATGATTCCATGCCGACCAGCAATCGCCTCATACAGTAGCACTTTTCTACACACGAGAGACAATTTACAATTTACAGACGCCAGTTAACCGACAAAACTGTACGTCTTTGGAGTGTGGGAGGAAGCCGGTGCACCTGGAGAAAACCCACACAGTCACAGGGAGAAAGTAAAAACTCCATACAGACAGCACCCCTAGTCTGGCACTGTAACGCAGCAACTCTGCTACTGTGCCACCCGTACCACCTCTGGACCATCCCAATGCTTCTCCACTTTGAGCACGCAGAGATTTTCCAGAGTCGGTGGTGATGTTTTTGAGCATCTTGAAGCTTTTCCACTGTCTACGTGGTAATATCTTTGCATGACAGAGCTGTGGAAATAGTGTGCCTTTTACAGGAGTCAGTTGATAGGCCTGGCAATGTAACTGAATGTAAGTAGTGGATCAATAGTGAAGATGTTGGCCTGGGAGAGGACATTGATTTGCTTGTCCTAGTGAATTTGGAGACAGCATTGGTGGTATTTATCCCATGCTTTTAGATGTCTGCAGTAGGTTGTCCCATGTCTCAGAAGTAGAAAGGAGAACAGTAATCAGACATAACTTATGAAAGGAAAGTGATTTCCCGTGAGATGGTTGGAAGTGAGTTTTCTCATTCTGGTGTCCAGTTGATACAAAACCCACAAGAACAAAAAAGTAGGTTTTTATTTCCTCACAAAATCGATCACTATTCTGAGAGATTACCTGCAAAACACCTCTTACTACTCAATGACTAAGATTTAATTTTGTTTTTGGGTTAAATAATGTGTTACGTGTTCTTTAATGTAAATAAATATTTTCTTTTACTTACAGCAAAAAACGAACACAAGGTGGAAGAAGAACATCTTGATGAGTCAATAAAAAGGTACGCTACTTGCAATTTTGCCTAATTATCAGATACTATTTGTTGTGTATTAACATCTTCCCTCTCGATAAATGTAAACAAAATAATTTGTCAGGTGCTCTAAATGCGTTTGATCTTTCATGAGTACAATATGGTTTTATTTCATTTCCTTGATTATTTTGTGTTTGGTGGTATTGGCTTTGAAACAATTTCTAATCCTTGCACAATTTCTTAGAAGCAAGATTTGTCTGGATTTATTATGTAATATGATCATTATCTTACAATGGGATATATGTATATATTTTTTAATAACCTTATCTATAGAACACTTTATACTGAAATTGCGAAAATATATATTCATTAGTTTACAGGTTTCAAAACCAGTCAATCATCGCAATTAAACAAACAGCTAAAGCTATTGTCTATACATTAGTATACATGACAATAGTAAACTTAAACCCTTGAAGGGATATTACTATGTCTATGATCTTTAAGTTTTATTAGACTAAGTCCTGTCACACAGGAGGCTTGGTCCCCAACGCAATATTATTCCACCACTCACCCATAGCCCCCAACTGCACAAGGACAGCTCATTTCCCCTCATCCCTAGCACTCTCCCCCCTACTCCTCACCCTCCCTCTTCTTTCCCCTCTCCTCCTCCCCTCCCCAATCCCTCCCTCACCTCTCTCCCTCTCCTTTCCCCTACCCTCAGTCACTTCTTCCCTCACTCCATAACACCTCTGTCCTCCCTACACCCGTCCTATCCTTC
This sequence comes from Okamejei kenojei, assembly GCA_035221665.1. Taxonomy (NCBI): domain Eukaryota; kingdom Metazoa; phylum Chordata; class Chondrichthyes; order Rajiformes; family Rajidae; genus Okamejei; species Okamejei kenojei. The sequence continues at coordinate 58,908,310 of CM069139.1, read as the reverse complement.
TATCCCCCACCTTCCCCACTCCTCATCACCCACTACCCCACCCACTATCCCTCCTCACCTCCTGACTGCCCTCCTCTCACTCTATTCCCCACTCCCTACATCCCCCACTGCTCCTCCTCTACTCCCCCCTCTTCTCCCTCTATTCCCCCTCCTCCCCACTCTCCCTCCTCACCTCCGCCCTCTTCTTTTCCCTCTCCTCCTACCCGCCCCCACCTCTCCCTTCCCTAACCCACTCCACTCTCTCTATCCCCTCTCCTCCACCACACTCCCTCCTCATCTCCCCAGGATCTTGAGGTTGCTGCTGCTCTCCCTTCTTGCGTGCCCCAGAGAAGCATCAACCATTGGAGCCCTTAGAGCAGGCCTCGGATCCTCAGCTTGGCCCGGAAGCACCAACAGCTACAGCCACGCCAGCGTGTGGGCGGGGGAATGTGGGGGTGGGGGGAGAGCTCGGAGAAAAGACGGGTTAAGAGCCATGGGAGAGAGGGGGGTTTCACGGGGGAGGGGCAGGATCCAGAGAGGGGGACCAGAGGGGATAGGGCTGGAGCTGAGGGGCGTTGCGATGGCGGTGTGTTTGGGACTCACAGCGGGTGCTGGATGCTCTCCACCGCGGGGTTCAGACTCTCTGCTTTCCATTTGATGACATCTCCGACTTCGCGCCGGGCTGGGCCGCTTCTGTTCCCTCCGAAAATTGTATATGGTCATGCAAAAGAAGCAATTTTCCTCCAATGCGCCAAGAGATAACCTTCCAAACAGCCAGCCTATGTCTGGTCCCAAATAGCTAAATGAAAGAGCCAAAACATTTTAATCTATACATAAATAAAACTCTGATCTTGTGCTCTTCTGGTTTGCTCGTTTTTTCTATTTGCGCAAAAATGGTACATGATAGCACTACGATTTTTTTCCAATTCACTCACCGTTCTCATGTGCTGCGAGTGCACCAAGTTTCGTTCTGATCGTTTTGACAACCCCCAATTTTTTAGTAAAATTTTGGATATAATTTCAGAACTTAATCATCAAAATGTGATAATAGGGGGAGATTTGAATTGTGTTTTAGACCCATATTTGGATAAATCAGCAAAACAAAAAAGGACTAACATAAAATCTAAAATGAGTGAACTCCTAAATACATACATGAAAAATACTAATATAACAGATGTATGGAGAATCGCTAACCCAGTAAGTAGGGAATATTCATTTTATTCAACAGTACATAAAACATATTCACATATTGATTATTTCTTAGTGGACACAAAACTAATTCCATATACATATAATTCGAAATATCATAATAGTATCATTTCTGATCATTCCCCGTTAACTTTTTCTTTAAAATTAGGAATGCCCGATAAAAATCCGTTTTGGAGGTTTAACCCCCAAATTTTAAATAACTCACAAGGTTGCACATATTTAAAAGAGCAGATGAGATTCTTCTTTGAGACAAATGATACACCAGATATTTCACCCTCCTTATTATGGGAAACTTTTAAGGCATTTATTAGAGGAATTATAATCTCATACCAAGCTTTCCAAAATAAAAAGAATAATACTGAACAATTGCAGTTAGAACAAGAAATTAGACAATTAGATTTAGAAAATGCCAAAGAACCAACTATAGATAAACATAATAAGATAATAATACTAAAATATAAATTAAATAAAATTTTATCGGCCAGAATAATGAGATTATTTCAAATTACAAAACAAGAAACTTTTGAATTTGGTGATAAACCTCATAAACTCCTAGCACGCCAACTGAAAAAAAGGGACACAGAAAATACAATTACTAAAATTAAATCAGACAATGGGGAATTACTAACACTACCTAAAGATATTAATAAAAGATTTGCTCAATTTTATCAAAATTTATATACATCGAAAACTTCTGCAAATAATACTCAAATTGCAAATTTCTTAGATAACTGTAATCTTCCAAAATTAAATATGGTGGAACAAGAGGCATTAGGAGCTCAGATTACACTACAGGAAATAGAAGAAACAATTAGTTCGTTGAAGAATGGCAAAACCCCAGGACCAGATGGCTTTAGTAATGAATTCTATAAAAGATTCTACGAAATAATTTCTCCACGGTTGCAAGATTTATATATATACATTTTTAAAGAAAATAAACTACCAGAAACACTAACTGAATCAACTATTACACTTATACCAAAAAAAGATAAAGATCTAGAAGACCCAGGCTCATATAGAGCTATTGCACTCCTAAATACAGACCAAAAAATATTAACGAAGACCCTAGCGAGAAGATTGAGTAAATATGTTAGTAAACTAATAAATCCGGACCAAACAGGGTTCATACCAAAGAGATACTCATTTAACAATTTGAGACGGTTGTCTAATATAATGTACTCACATAATACTGAAGAAGAACTAACAATTATTTCATTGGATGCAGAAAAAGCTTTTGATCAAGTAGAATGGCAATATTTATTCAAAGTATTGGAAAAATTTAATATGGGAGATAATTTTATTTCATGGGTAAAACTACTATATGATAAGCCGACGGCTAGAATACTGACTAATAATATATTATCCCCGAAATTCTATTTAGCAAGGGGCAATAGGCAGGGGTGCGCGTTATCGCCCCTGCTCTTTGCACTAGTGATAGAGCCTTTAGCTGAAAGTATAAGAAGCCACCCGAACATTCATGGGTATATTACCAAACAAATAATAAAATTTCATTATATGCAGACGACATATTATATATTACAAATTCGCAAACTAGCATACCAAATATACTAAATTTAATAGAAGAATTTGGTTCTTTTTCAGGATATAGAATAAATTGGAACAAAAGCGAAATTATGACGATAAGATGAGTCGACACATCTGTTGAAATTCCCTTTTAAAATTACCACAGAAAAATTTAAATATTTGGGCATCCAAATTACTAGGAACTATAAATCATTACTCAACGCAAACTATATGCCTTTATTAACTAAATTAAATGGGCTGATTAAATTTTGGAAGACACTGCCGATGTCATTAATAGGCAGAATAAACGCGATAAAAATGATCTTCTTACCACAAATATTGTACCTATTTCAATCAATACCAATATACATACCTAAAAAAATCTTCAAAAAATTAGATTTTGATATTATAAACTTCATATGGGATTATAAATCACACAGAATTTTAAAAAAAATCTAAAGAATCAGGGGGACTGACACTCCCTAACTTATTGTATTATTATGGGGCAGTGAATATTAAAAATATAATCTACTGGTTGGACAGTTCTGCCCAACAGGTAGATTGAATAAGAATGGAGAAAGAGGATTGTTCCCCTTATAATATAGGAGCGATCCTTCTTTCTCCGATAAAATTGAACAATGTAATATACAAGAAGAATCCAATTATTCATAGTATAATACGAATTTGGAAACAATTAAAATTAACTTTAAAATTAAGAACATTATCACTTCTTTCTCCAATAGCTAATAATCCCTCATTCAAACCATCCATTATTGATAAAACGTTTACCCATTGGGAAAGAATAGGAATTAAAATGATGGGAGATATGTATGAAATGGGAAAACTTTTATCATTCCAACAATGACAATTTAAATATAATTTGAAAAGTAATCAATATTTCAAATACCTTCAAATTCAAGATTATTTGAAAAAGTATATACAAGGATATCAAACTTTAACCCCAGATCTACTGGAGAAAGGAATGAATAGAAAGGCAGAATCAAGCAATTTAATATCTTACTTATATAATATAATTCTAAATATAGAAACACCAACGGCAGAAGCAATTAGAAGAGACTGGGAACAAGAGTTATTGATAAAAATTCCGAACGATAGATGGGATAAAAATTTATTATATGTAAACAAATGTTCAATGAATATAAGACATAACCTAATTCAATTTAAAATTTTACATAGATTATATTATTCGAAAACAAGACTGAATAAAATATTTTCAAATGTTTCCCCCATCTGCGACAAATGTCTAACTCAAAATGCCACTATAGCACATTCCTTTGTCTCTTGTACAAAACTGTATACATTTTGGAATGAAATTTTTGGAACTTTTACAAAACTATTTAACACAAAATTGAACCCCAATACTGAATTGATTATCTTTGGATCAATGGAAGAGGGAAGAAAACTAACTATATTCCAAGAAGCTTTTCTTAATTATGGTCTAATAACAGCAAAAAAACTTATGCTTAAATTTTGGAAAAATGCAGCTACGCCAACATTCAAAATGTGGATCTCAAACATGTCTGAAACGCTACATCTTGAAGAAATGAGATTCCTCTTACTAGGCAAAGTAGACCAATTCTTAAAGATTTGGTCTCCGTTTATCAACTTTATACAAGCATATGGTGCAACATAACATAACCTTAGAAATTAAATGTTTAGAACTGGGTGACAGATGGGCAAAAATATGAGATAGGTAGATCTCTCCTAATCTCTCTTTTCTTTTTACTTTTTCCTTCTCTTTCAATCTTTTAACTTCTCACCTCTATCCTTTATTTTATTTTTTTTTGTTTTCTGTTTCTACTCGTCTATCTATTCCGACACTCTTTATTTCTTTTTTCTCTCACTGTTCTTTTATTATTGAACTAAAAGTATGAAGTTGTACAAGAATGAGAATATGTATTTATGTATTAGGTACTTATGTACCAGACTACTGTACTTACTTCTAACAAAAATAAACAAACAAAAAAAAAAAAGTTTCGTTCTGATCGGTGGTCTATTGTAAAAGTTAGCGAGGTTTGAAAATCTTTAAAACTGCTCATGCGCAGATAGATCTCCTCTGCTGCCAGTCAGCCCGCACGGATTGGTCTCTTCTCCTGTCACTCCACGGGACGGTCCGCCACTTCCTGCACCATCACATCTTTACTGGAGCTGAGGATGGCCGGCGGAGATCTCCAACCAGTCACAATTTTCGGATGAACCAAAAGCGGCCCAGCGCGGCACAGCGCGGGAGATGTCGCCAAACGGAAAGCGGAGAATCTGATCCTGGCAGAGGAGAGTGTCCAGCGTCCACTGAGAGTCCCAAACGCGCCGACTTCACAACGCCCTGTAGCTGCAGCGCCTTATCCTCTGCTGGCTCCTGCGCCATCCTCTGCTGGCTCCTGCGCCCTCCCCCGTGATACCCCCCCTCTCCCCCATGTCTCTTCCCCAAACTTTTCTCCGAGCTCTCCCCCCCACCCCCCCAGAGTTATGGAGTTATAGAGGGAGTGACTGAGGGTACAGGAAAGGAGAGGTAAGGGGGGGATTGGGGGAGGGTAGGAAGAGAGGGAAAAGAAGAGGGAGGAGGTGAGGAGGGAGAGTAGGGGAGGAGGAGGAATAGAGGGAGGAGTGGGAGGAGTAGAGGAGGGGGGAGTGGTGGAGGTAGGGAATGGTAACTAGAGGGAGTGGAGGGCAGTGGGGGAGGTGAGGACGGATAGTGGGGGGATAGGGGAGTGGGAGATGGAGGGATAGCATGGCGGTAGGGAGGGGGGAGGAGTTATGGAGGGAGGGAGGTAGGGAGGAAGTGACAGGGGAAAGGAGAAGGAGAGAAAGGTGAGGGAGGGATTGGGGAGGGGAGGAGGTGAGGGGAAAGTAGAGCGAGGGGGAGTGCAAGGGGTGAGGTGAAATGAGCTGCGCTTCTGCAGTTGGGGGCTGTGTGTGAGCGGTGGATTATTGCATTGGGGGACCAAGCCTCCTGTGTGACAGGAACCCAATGGGTCCCACTTAGTCTAGTTTGATCTAAAAGTTAGAAGCAGTCAGATATAACATAGAAATGAAATAGATAGATAGATAGATAGATAGAAATAGATATTAAATGAAATGGAAAAAGATATATACAGTAGCAATGTTACAAAATTTTGAGATTTTAAAAATCAAGTCTACAATTTATCCCATCAGATAAAGCATAAAAAGAAGTTTAATTTGACACCTAATTAACTTTCATATTTTCAGTATTAAAAAGGTTATGGCCATTTTCATACTCGGAAATTAGCATCTTGTTCCCTATTGCTTTTCCATTGACTTAACACAAAAGCTGTGATCGAGGACAGTCAAAAGCCCATAACTTTCTTAAACATTAAGAGAACTGAATGAGAATGTCAGTTATTTTAGATTGATGCATTCTGAAAGAAATATAAAACATCTTACTTGGGTGACCTGCAATTAAAGCATATAATTAGTTAATTACCTAATTGTAGCTAATTACAAAATTGACCGTTGTGACGGAAATAGTAATAAACACCCAGACTGCCTTGAAAATTAAAAAATGTGATATTCTCAAGATCAGAACTTTAATAGTATTGTATTATATGCTGTAAGTCCGTAACTGATAGGTAAATAAATTACAATTTCTAGCAATAGACCAAATCTTTGTGGAGAAAATCAGTTGCTAGCTGGAACATTGGCATATCATAATCAGTAACATCATCATACTCCTCAGATTGTAACCAATAAGCAACTCGGTACACCTTGTTTTTCCTCAACTTTTCAACTTTGGCATTGTAAACTACAAGTTTTTGCTCTTCAAACCACGCAAGACATGCCTTTCTGCCCACTACTTTCCCATTAAGAATGTCCTGTAGATTCCATTTCTTAAGAAAAGGATATTTTTTTTAAATAGCCTAAGTATCCAAATATCAAACTAATCGCATTCACAAATCATATAACATGATTTTTAAATCTCACTGTCATGAACTTATATGCCAGATGGAAGGAATTTAATGTTTAATTCCCATAAATTAATCTAGAAACATCCACTTTCAATATAATCTTTTTTTTTTTTTTTGCACTATCCCTGTTGTGGTTATTTAGTATAAAAATATTGACTATAGTTAGGCAATTACACAAAATATAGACGATCTAGATGCTCTTATGACATATTTGTCCAATGAAAATGAGGATTTAAATAATCTCGCGAGTGGGTGTTTCTGGAATGTGATTGATTGGAACGTTGCATTTGCAGTGAATTTGAACCCCATATCGGCAGGAAAGACACGGGTGATTCATATGAGGCCCAAATAACATTTTTGCAATGTAAAATTAGGTTAAAGCCACCCCAAGAAGCAAGAATATATGTAAAATGAATGATTTACCCTTTGTTTTGTCCTGTTTTTGCTATTTGTCACGTTGTAGGCATTGAGGGCGTTAGAAGTCGCTTTTTACTTTAATCCAACTATTAAATTGAGCAGCGATTTTTTATTTATTTATTTTTTAAATCTGGGAATGGAAGTCCGATCGACTAGCAGCCCGAGGAAATCCCTCTCCAACAAGCGATACAAACCTGCATTTTAATCCCGCCGCCCCCCCCCCCCCCCCCCCCCCCTTCAAAGGCGCCAAAATCGCGCACACAGCCGTGGCAGATCTGCAGCGCCGCTGAAGGTAGGTTTTGTAACATTGCTATATACAGTGCCCTCTATAATGTTTGGGACATAGACCCATCATTTATTTATTTGCCTCTGTACTCCACAATTTTAAATTTGTAATAGAAAAAAATCACATGTGGTTAAAGTGCACATTGTCAGATTTTTATAGTGGCCATTTTTATACATTTTGGTTTCATCATGTAGGATTTACAGCTGTGTTTATACATAATCCCCCCCCCCCCCCCATTTCAGGGCACCATAATGTTTGGGACACAGCAATGTCATGTAAGTAGTCATGTTTAGTATTTTGTTGATCCGAGATTCATGAACATCACCAGTTGCTGGGTGTCTTTGAAAAACTCCTTTGTTGCTTTAATGTTTGGGATCATTGTCTTGCTGAAGAATGAACCGCTGACCAATTAGTTTTTAGGCATTTGTTTGAACTTGAGCAGATAGGATGTGTCTATACACTTCAGAATTCATTATGCTACTACCATCAGCAGTTATATCATCAATGAAGATAAGTGAACTAGTATCTTCAGCTGCCATACATGCATGCCCAGGCCATAACACCCCCACCAACGTGTTTCACAGGTGAGGTGGTATGCTTTGGATCTTGGGCAGTTCCTTCTCTCCTCCATACTTTGCTCTTGCCATCACTCTGATATGTTAACCTTCGTCTCATCTATCCTCGACCTTTTTCCAGAACTGTGGTTGCTCTTTTAAGTACTTCTTGGCAAACTGTAACCCAGCCATCCTATGTTTGCGGCTAACCAGTGATTTGCATCTTGCAGTGGAGCCTCTGTATTTCTGTTCACAAAGTCTTCTGCAGACAGTGGTTATTGACAAATCCACACCTGACTCCTGAAGAGTGTTTCTGATCTGGCGGATAGGTGTTTGAGGATTTTTCTTTATTATAGAGATAATTCTTCTGTCATCAGCTGTGGAGGTCTTCCTTGGCCTGTCAATTCCTTTGCGATTAGTAAGCTCACCAGTGCTCTTCTTTCTTCTTAAAGATGTTCCAAACAGTTAATTTTGGTAAGCCTAAGGTTTGGCTGATATCTCTAATAGTTTTATTCTTGTGTCTTACTCATAATGGCTTATTTGACTTTCATTGGCACAACTTCGGTCCTCATGTTGATAAACAGCAATAAAAGTTTCCAAAGGTGATGTAAAGATTGGAGGAAAGACTAGATGCTGAGAGCTCTCTTATACCTGCATCAAGGAGGCATTTAAACACACCTGAGCAATTACAAACACCCGTGAAGCCATGTGTCCAGAACATTATGATGCCCTGAAATGAGAGGACTATGTATAAACCCAGTTGCAATTTCTACATCTGAAGCCAAAATGTATAAAAATGGCCTTTAATAAAATCTGACAATGTGCACTTTAACCACATGTGATTTTTTTCTATTACAAATCTCAAATTGTGGAGTACAGAGACAAATAAATAAATGATGGATCTTTGTCACAAACATTATGGAGGACACTGTGCATTGAAGTGCCCCACACATTAGCCCAAAATCCAATTTCTAGTAAGGTAGGGGACTATAAATTCTGACTGTAATGTAAACCGTCTTTTGAATGCACCTATCTTACACTAGGATTCTGTTATTTTTACCACAGACATTGCAATGGCATACCTGATTGATGACTTATACAATGAATTGAAAAGCACCATACAGCAAAGGTGCGATTCAGTACATTGAATTTATACCAGCTCCTAATAGAGGAATTTTATCAGCCCTATTCTTTCTGTGGCCCAACAAATTATTCTCTCTTGTGCTTATCCAAATCTATTTTGAAGACACTGATTTATTCTGTTTCTCACAGGCAGTGAATTTCAGATTCTGAGTACATTCTGAACAAAATAAGTTTTTCTTCACCTTCTCCTACCTTCTCATGACCTTCATTTTAAATCTTGGTCTCCCGATGCTGCAACCATTCATAAATGGTAGCAGGGGCCTCCCTCTACTTACATTGTCTCAACCAGCCACAATGCTCTGCAACTCTCTCCTCAACCTCCTCCTGAAACGACCCCAACTTCACCAATCTAATCTGGTGACTGAAAAGCCTGGACCCATTCCTATGGTTCTTTTCTGCATCTTCTCAAAGACTATCACATTATTCATTATTCTAAAAACATGGCACACTGAATGTATTGCACTGATTCATTTTTATTTTATCTTTTGTACTCCATACCTCTATTTATGAATCCTAGAATCCTACATGCTTTATTGATCATTCTATCAACTTTCAAGAGTATACGCTTATGTTCACTCTTGCTATTTCTGCATCCCTTTTCAACTATTATTTATTCCCTCCTGTTTCTGCACTTTTCTGTATTAAATGTTAGAGAGATATACAGCATGGAAACAGGCCCTATGGCCCAACTTACCCATGCCAGCCAAGATGCCCCACCAATGCTAGTCCCACCTGCCCATTTGCCGGTACTCTCTAACCCTATCCTATCAATGTACCTGTCCAAATGTATTTTAAATGTTGTTATAGTACCTGCCTCAACTACCCCCTCTGGCAGCTTGTTCCATATAGCTTGTTCCATATATGTGTGAAAAGTTGCCTCACAGTTTCCTATTAATTTTTTCCCCTTTCACCTTGAACTTACAGTGGCTTGCAAAAGTATTCATACCCCTTGAACCTTTCCACATTTTGTCACGTTACAACCACAAACGTAAATGTATTTTATTGGGGTTTTATGTGATAGACCAACACAAAGTGGTGCATAATTGTTAAGTGGAAGGAAAATGAGACATGGTTTCCAAATTTTATTACAAATAAAAAACTGAAAAGTGTGGCGTGCGAAAGTATTCAGCCCCCCTGAGTCAATACTTTGTAGAACCACCTTTCGCTGCAATTACAGCTGCAAGTCTTTTGGGGTATGTCTCTACCAGCTTTGCACATCTAGAGACTGAAATTTTTGCCCATTCTTCTTTGCAAAATAACTCAAGCTCAGTCGGATTGGATGGAGAGCGTCTGTGAACAGCAATTTTCAAGTCTTGCCAGAGATTCTCAATTGGATTTAGGTCTGGACTTTGACTGGGCCATTCTAACACATGAATATGCTTTGACCTAAACCATTCCATTGTAGCTCTGGCTGTATGTTTAGGGTCATTGTCCTGCTGGAAGGTGAACCTCCACCCCAGTCTCAAGTCTTTTGCAGACTCTAACAGGTTTTCTTCCAAGATTGCCCTGTATTTGGCTCCATCCATCTTCCCATCAACTCTGACCTGCTTCCCTGTCCCTGCTGAAGAAAGGCATCCCCACGGCATGATGCTGTCACCACCATGTTTCACAGTGGGGATGGTGTGTTCAGGGTGATGTGCAGTGTTAGTTTTCCGCCATACATAGCGTTTTGCATTTAGGCCAAAAACTTCAATTTTGGTCTCATCAGACCAGAGCACCTTCCTCCACATGTTTGCTGTTTCCCCCACATGGCTTGTGGCAAACTGAAAACGGGACTTCTTATGGCCTTGTTTCAACAATGGCTTTCTTCTTGCCACTCTTCCATAAAGGCCCGATTTGTGGAGTGCACGACTAATAGTTGTCCTGTGGACAGATTCTCCCACCTGAGCTGTGGATCTCTGCAGCTCCTCCAGAGTTACCATGGGCCTCTTGGCTGCTTCTCTGATTAATGCTCTCCTTGCCTGGCCTGTCAGTTTAGGTGGACAGCCATGTCTTGGTAGGTTTGCAGTTGTGCCATATTCTTTCCATTTTCTGATGATGGATTGAACAGTGCTCCGTGAGATGTTCAAAGCTTGGGATATTTTTTAATAACCTAACCCTGCTTTAAACTTCTCCACAACTTTATCCCTGACCTGTCTGGTGTGTTCCTTGGGCTTCATGATGCTGTTTGTTCACTAATGTTCTCTAACAAACCTCTGAGGCCTTTACAGAACAGCTGCTTTTATACTGAGATTAGATTACACACAAGTGGACTCTATTTACTAATTAGGTGACTTCTGAAGGCAATTGGTTGCACTGGATTTTATTTAGGGGTTTCAGAGTAAAGGGGGCTGAATACTTTTGCATGCCACACTTTTCAGTTTTTTATTTGTAAAAAAAATTGAAATCCATGTATCATTTTCCTTCCACTTCACAATTATGCGCCACTTTGTGTTAGTCTATCACATAAAATCCCAATAAAATACATTTACGTTTGTGGTTGTAACGTGACAGAATGTGGAACAGTTCAAAGGGTATGAATACTTTTGCAAGCCACTGTATGTCCTCTGATTCTCAATTCCCCTACTCTGAGTAAAAGACTCTGTGCATCTACCCTTTCTATTCGCCTCATGGTCTTATACACTTCGATAAAATCACCTCTCAACCCCCTGCGCTCCAAGGAATGAAGTCCTAACCTGCCCAACCTGTCTATGTAGCTCAGGCCTTCAAATCCTGACAATATCTTAGTAAATCTTCTCTGCACTCTTTCCATCTTAATACATCTTTCGTACAGCAAGATAACCAAAATTGAACAAAATACTACACATTTGGCCTCACCAATGTCTTGTACAATTGTAACATAACATCCCAACTTACCTACACAATATTCTGACTGATCAAGGCCAAATGCGGAAAGCCTTCTTGACCACCCCATCTATATGTGATGCCACTTTCAAGGAAATTCTATTTATGCTCAGTATCGGCCCTGCCTATGAATTAATGCATTGTATACTATCCTCCTCATAATGTCATTTTTTCAAACTTTGCATCATCTACAAATTTTTGATTTTTACTTTACACTTTACCCTGCACATCCATTCAAAGCAGTGATCCATTCAATGCCAACAATAATCATCACTGTTTACCTTTCTCCAATCCTTTTACTTGTTTTCTCAACTTTCCACCTTTCAACCAGTTTCTAATGTATTCTGCAGATAACCAATTAATTGGTGCATTTTGATTTTGCTCGATAGCTTTTGAGGGGCAATTTATCCAATACCTTCTGGAAAATCAATGGCATCTTCTGAATATTCTTCATCAATTTTCTCCCATTACTTCATCAAAAAAATCAACAAATTAGTCAACTATGAAGCAACTTTAACAATGCTAATTCCCCTTTATCAATTTAAACTTCTCCAAATGCCAAATAATAATAATTATTATTATTATCTAGCTATGCTCAACTCTTTGACCTGGGTTTGAATTCATACTCTTTTTCAAATGATTTGCTATTTTTTGTCATTGACACCACATATTCCTGCATCCAATGAGGACCAGAAGTGTCTGGCAAGCTCTGTAATCATCAGCTCCACTTCACCAAGCAACTATGAATGTATTTCTTCTTGTCCTGGTGACTTGCTTACTTTAAGCATGGTCACTCATGTACCCCCTCCATATTATTTTTCACCATGTTCATTACTTTGACAATCTTTCTTACACAGATTTTGAGAGGATCCACTTTTTGTGTTGGTAAATGCTGCTATATACTATTTATTTGGCATTCTAGCTATACTTTCGACTTATCTGCCTTATCTATCATAGGTAACCTTTATCCCTAATTGGTGCCATCCCTCTTCCTCCGATACTCTTATGACATATGATGAAACAATGGGTCGACTGGGCTTGAATTCATTGGAAGTTAGGATGGGAGGGGATCTTATAGAAACATATAAAATTCTTAAAGGATTGGACAGGCTAAATGCAGGAAAAATGTTCCCCATGTTGGGGGAGTCCAGAACCAGCGGTCACAGTTTAATAATAAGAGGTAGGCCATTTAGGACTGAGATGAGGAAAAACGTTTTTACCCATAGAGTTGTGAATCTTACGAATTCTCTGCCACAGAAGGCAGTGGAGGCCAATTCACTGGATGTTTTCAAGAGATTTAGCTCTTTGGGCTAAAGGAATCAAGGGATATGGGGAAAAAGCAGGAACAGTTTACTGATTTTAGATGATCAGCCATGAATTATCATACTGAATGGCGGTGCTGGCTCGAAGGGCCGAATGGTCTACTCCTGCACCTATTTTTCTATGTTTCTATGTGTCAATAGAAAGGTTTTGGATTCTCCATTTATATTGGGTGTCATTCTTCTTTACATGCTTTCTCTTTGCATGACATTTTCCTTTTCATTTCCTCTCTCAACTTCAAACCTGCAGGCTAGTTCTCATTGGAATTATTCTCCTGGTAGATATCAGACACTTACCTTTTATCTTTCATCATCTTGCACAACTCCTTTGTTTTCCAAAGAGCTCTGCCTTTGTCAACTTTTTTCCGATATGAGAACCTATCTAGCCTTTAACTGAAACATCTGCTCATTAAATTATTCTATTACAGTCTTTATCCTGATCAGATCGTTCCCATCTCTTTGAGGTTATTCCTCCTCCAGTTCTACTTTGAATTTCCCCATTATTAATCTGAACTTTCTGATGTAATTGTCAATGCTCTCCAAGCATTCTCCATTGGTTTAGTCAATAATGCTACAATCAATTTAACAGTTTTACTAATTTAGGTCATTAAATTAAAAATCACAGACCTGCCAAACAAATGTGGGAATGAATGATTACAGAAAGGATAGATCCAACTAAAATTACCCATAAAATGTTTTTAGGGTAATTATATATTATTCACACATGAAAATATACATTTTATTCTTGAAAAATTGTGCCATTCAGAGCATAACTAATCAATGACTCTACCAGCTTTCATTCCCACAATGTCTGAAGCAGGGCACTGACCCATAACATCACCTATCCATGTTCTTCAGAGAAGTTGCCCAACCCGCTGAGTTACTGTAGCACTTTGATTCTTTTTTTCTAAAACAGTGTGAGCATTTCCTTGTTTCTACATAACAAATCAGGTCATGCATGTCCATAGATCCAATGGAAATATCACATCGTAACACATGCTTTCACCTTGGGAGCCATTATCAATCTAAGATTCAACCACTTAAGCTCAGAATCTCCCATAGCAATACCGGAAATAAGATCTATCTGTCTAATACCTGGTTATATATGTAGGTGCTTGAAGATTATCAAAAATTATAAACTGCCAGCCTAATTTGTTTCCGATAGTGACTAAATTAATTTGCATTGCCTGAACCTGAATCAAAAATGAATAATGCAAAGCTTATGATTTATCTCAAATTACTTTGTTGATGAACACTAAATGCCCCTATTATGTGCAAATTATTATTTTCCTTTTTCAGCCATTCACCTTGAATCTATCATGCTAATGATAATTTTCCGATAACGTGGTAGATGTCATTGCACAGAAAGTGGGAGAGTGAATTAATTAGAAGATAATTTAAAAAATAATCATCATCCCATGCAAACTCTCATGACAGAAAATTGAATTGTTTTTTTTTCCCTTTGGATTTAAATTACCATATATTTTAATGATTAAATTGTTCTCTAATCTCCTGCCCAAAACAGTGCCAACATTTAATTGCTTTGTTGATTACCTACTTCCTGGTAAATGAATTGGATGCAATGTTAAGGTGTTGACTTGCTTTATCAAACCTTTATGTTTTATGTATTTATGTGTTCGCTCATAAATATATGAATGTTATTTTGGGCATCTGCCAACCTGTCCCAAAGACCTTATAGAATATCAGGCAGAATAAAAAGTGTTGGATCATTGAGTATGACATGCTTTCATTCCAATTCTGTGATTTCTAAGGTGACATTAAGCCAATGTGAGACATATGAACACACCACAGTTAGGGCAGGAAGTGGTGATGGGGAAGACAGTGGGTAATTGTGAACTGGTATACCCTCTCTGCCATTAATGTAGAGCTTCCACCTACTCCAGACGCGTGCACCGACCTTTGCAGTGCCATCTAGAATGCACTGCCTCCATTTTGCGTTTTCCTGGGCCAGTGATTCTGTGGAGTTTAAACTAAATTTGCAGGAGGCAGTGGGATCTAATGCAGCATGGCACCAGGTGAGAGGCTGGAAGTTGGTATGGAAGGTGATGAAAGAAAGATCACTAGATAGGAGCAGCAGGAGCATGGCAGGAAGCAACCAAGGACTATAAGAATGAATTGCATTTATTGTAATGCGAGAGGCCTGATAGGTAAAACGAATGAATGCAGGGTGCAGATTGGGACATTGCAGCTGCTACTGAAAGCTGGCTAAGAGAGAGACAGGTCTGGCAACTTCATGTTCCAGGATAAAGAAGGTATAGGAGAGGTGGGGGAAAAGAGGAATGGGTGTTGCTGTATTGATTAAAGAGAATGTCACGATAGTAGACCGAGATGAAATGATTGTTGGTTCGTACAGTGAGACTATATGCCTGAAGCTGAGAAATAAAAAGTGAAGGATAACCTTGTGGGGAGTGTACTATAGACCCTCAAATAATCAACAGGAATTAGGACAAAATTGCCAGGAGATTGCAGGCAACCGAAAAAACTAAGTGGATTGTCATAGTAGGGGATTTACACTGTATATACTGGGATTGTCAAAGTACCAAGGGCATAGATGGGGTGGAATCTGTGAAGTGTGCTCAGAAAAGTTTTCCCAGGCAATATGCAGAGAGGCCCACAAGGGAGGGGGCAAAGCTTTATCTAGTCTTAGGGAATTAGGACGGGCAAGTGACAGAAGTGTCTTTGGGTGAGTCTTTTAGGACCAGCGACCGCTATTCTCCTAGCTTTAAAATAGATATGGATAAAGACAGGGCAGACCCACAAGTTAAAATCCTAAATTGGGGTAAGGCCAAGTTTGATGGTATAAGATAGGTACTTGCGAAAGTTGATTGGAGTACATTATTTAAAACAATGCCAATAACTAAGCAATAAACATTAGGATTGAGAACATTTCAGAATTAAGCAAATAAATACTGAGACATTAATTCAGGAAAGGGAAGGCAGAATATGTTAGAAGGTAATGGGAAATATAAAAATAGATTACAAGAGCTTCCCTAGAAGTAAAAAGTAATAGATTAGTAAAAGTTAATTTGAAGCCCTAATACACTGAAGTTTGGAGGAACTGGTAAATAGCAGAGAAATTAAACAAATATTTTGCAACTATCTTCACAGGTTGTCACAATAAACCTTCCAACAATAGTGGAGGACTGTGTCCACAGTAATGGTAGAATTCAAGATAACATGAATTCTAGAACCATTTTCATAGAATATGGTAAATGTAATCCTATTGTTAAGAGAAGGGGGGAAAGAGAATAGAGAAATAAAAACTTGTTAGACTGACATCAGTAATAGGGAAAATGTTGGAATCTATTTTTAATGACAAGAAACAGAGCACTTGGAAAGTAAGAATAGTGTTGGCCAGAGACAATATAGATTTATGGACACAAATTCACGAGTGACAATGAATGAATGATAATGATTATCACATATGACATGTCACAGTGAAATTCGTTGTTTGGCATACACAAGTATGCAAAGAGTCACCACATATAGGGCAACTATAAAAGCTATTATAGAGAGATTTGCGGCTGTCATTTGCAGAACAGAAAGATGAGAAATTGGTATGAAATATTCAGACATTTATAAAACATTCAATAAAGTACCATGCAAGAAATGATTAAACAAAATGATAGCAAATATCCTGGCATGGACTGAGGATTGATTAAGAGACAAAAAAAAAAAAGTAGAAATAAATGGTAATTTTCGGTTTAGGAGGATGTCACTCATGAGGTGATGCAGGAATCATTGCTGGGACCTCAGTTGTTGACAATTATATGTAAATAATTTCCATGCGGGAATCGGTTGCAACATATCTAAGTTTGCTGATGATACCAATCTGGGTGGCAACATGGGTTTTCTAGAGGATGTGGAGAGCTTTCAGTGGGATACAGGCAAGCTATGAATGGTCAATGACATGTCAGATTGATAGAAACACCAGACTATTTTTACAGGATGATAAATTGAAAAGTATTGTTCAGAAAGACACGAGTGCCCACGTGCATGAATCACTGGACGTTAACATGCATGCTCACCATGCAGTTCGGAATACAACAATACAATGGTGTGTTGGCCTTTATTGCAAAAGGATTTGTGTTCAAAAGTAGAGACAGCCTGCTCCAATTATATAGACCCCTGGTGCGGCCACATCTGGAATATTGTGTACAGGTCTGATCTTCCGACATAAGGAAGGATATTCTCATGGCAGAGGGATTGCAGTGAAGATTCCCCAGTTTCATTCCTGGGCTGATCGCTTTGATGTACAAGAGGAGATGAAGTAGACTAGGCCTCTCTTGAGTTTAGAAGATTGAGGGATGATCTCATTGATACATACAGAATTCTTAAGACACATAATAGGGTGAATCCGGAGTTAATGTTTCCCCTGGCTGGTGTGCATAGACCGGAAATCACAACCTCAAAATAAGAATAGATATGAGAAGAAATGTCTTCACTAGAGGCTGGTGAATCTTTGGAATTCAGCATCCACGAGGTCTGTAGTGGCTCAGTTGCTGTGTATATTCCAGACAGAGATTGAAAATATTTTAGATATTTTTAAGAAATTAATGGATATGATAGTGTAGAAAATTATGCTGAAGTAAACGGTCGACCACATTCTCATTGACTTGTGGAGTAGGCGTGAGGGGTCAAATGGCATCTTCAATTTATTATGTTCCTATTACTTGTTCATTTACAATATTAACTGGAAACCTGTGATCTTCCCCAACATAAATGGCAATGTAAATTACTGCAACTACAGCTTTTCTTTAGTAGTAAATTCAGTAAATAGTAAAAGAGTAAATTGCTCTTTTGCTGAAAATAATGCAGGGCCTCGACCCAAAACATTGCTTATCCATGTTCTCCAGATTTTCTGCCTGACCAGCTGAGTTACCCCACTACTTTGTGTCCTTTAGTATATTAATCGGCATCGGCAGTTCCTTGTTTCTATATTCTAACTTGTAACTGTTCACTAAAATCTTCACTGCACCCTTCAGATATTCTTTGTCATCTACACCGTAACTGTTTCCATGTAAGGGCATCCCCAGAGACATTATTTTAGGTTAATATTAGTAGTAGTATGTATTAAGAAACAGCTTGCTTTGTAGTATTATACATTGGTTCTTGCAATTGTGCCTTCATGTTTCAGTGTCCATGTGACATCAATTGAATTGTATTTTACTACATTATACACTTATAAGAAAGATTAATCAGTGAGGTTAACACATCTTTTATTGTAGTGGAGAGGATGTTATAGAGTGGATTGACTTATAGGGGTCTTGGCTGTTAAAGAGCATAACAATGCATAAATATCAAAGCATGTGATATATCACTGTGTCATAGCAGGCAGCTACTGTATTCATTTATCACCAGTTTGAATACAGCCTCCAAGTTATACCAAACATGCTTTGATCCTATTTGTTACATGGACATAATTTCAGAATGAATATCCAGATCTAAATGATCTTTTTATCCTAACATGTACTTGCAATTTGTTATTTTCCAGTAGCATTTAAATATATAAAAATTTTATGGGTCACTACACTTCTGCATTTATGATGTTCACCTCTATATGACATGCAGGTGTACTTTAGTTATACAGCCAAATGAACTTGGGGTTATTGAGGACATAAATTTCCATTGTGAGAATTTGAGTGTTATTAGTTTAAAGGCATTTTTGTAGCTTTCATGTCATACATGAAAGATGTTAGGTCACATCTTGAAACAGCAAAGCTCAAATTTATTTCATTGCTCTGTTTCCAAAAGATCAAAGATTTTTTTTGTGTTGTTCTCTTCTAAGGAAGAATCAAAGTAGTTAAAATATTAAAAGCACATTCCAAGCAGTGAACCATTTAATAAAATAATTTGCTCAAGACCTATACAAGAGACAAAATTCGAGTATTAAAATAGGCCAAAAAAAAGAGGATTTGAGCAATTTCTAGCAACTGAAGTTGGAATATTGCATTGGCAAGTAATCTAATGTGGAGATATTGCAGCCAATAAGGGTTTATGTGTAGGAATTGCCATGGCCGCTATACGATATCATAAACATGAAAGGATTTATGATGTTACAAACTCGAAGAATTCTTTACCAATTTCTTTAAAATGCATTAACTGTAGGCACCATAATCGTATTGGATTACACTTTAACTAAGCATACTTTTCTTCATTATCAAGTCCAAAAAGCTTTTGTTAACTTTTGATATCTTCACCCAAAGTGGTGTCTTGACTTAATTCATATTAATGCATATATTATTTTTCAATGATAGATTCATTAAGATCATCTTTGTTTTATTTATCATGATTTATTGTTATCATACATTCCAGCGGAGAAATAAAAAAAGGTGTTCGAGTTATTTTTGTATCCATCAACTATTAAAGTAATAAATTTACAATTGATTCTGTGGACAAGATCTGGACAGCTCTTCCATGAGAACTCCTAAATGCAAAGCTGAATATCAAAAATTACATTTAGAGATTTAGAACTGTACATTTGTATTTTGAGAGAAAACATTCTGGCTTCAATTCACAATGTCAATGAAATGAGAATTGAATGTGATTTTAAACTCCCTTTGCTTTCAGGATGTAAATGATCCAATGGCATCATTAGAAGAGAAAGAGCAAGGCAGTTCTCTTTGATTTTGGCCAAAGCTTATTTCATTGTTGTTTGTTAAAACACTTTGCAAGCAAATGGACTGCCACATTTCCTGGATTACAAATGGTGTACTTTAGAAGTACTTAATTGGATGTAAAAAGGCTTTGGCGTATACTGAGGTCATAAAAGGTGTACATAAATTCCATCCTTTCTTATTTTCAATATCACTAAGACAAGTTAAATGTTTCCGTTAATTTAGAACATAAGTTGGTCAGATTACCACTATTATTCGCATGGCAAATATCCAAGCGGCAAAGTGCTGTTTGCTAGTCAGCAACTTATACAAAAAGGTGTTTTTGATTGAAAATTTTCATCAGGTCAATGCCATCAGTGCCAGAGTTCCTGCAGTGATATAGGCAGAAGCTCAATCTGCAGGGTAATTGATTGCCTTTAGATTTTTATACCCAAACATCACTCATCCCCATTCTTCTCTCACCCCATCACTAAAACCTTCAGCTATGTCTTTAACATTGGAAATTCCTCACTGACTTAATAGAATCCATTCCACACAAATTTGAACATATTAGAACCCAGTCAAGTGCACATAATTTCATATTAAATCAGTTCGCCTATTAGCATAGTTCCCACCGGCTTTCCCGGTTTCCTGTCGAGAACATTAAATTAAAAATCTACAAAATGCACTGCTATTTCTTGCCCAGACTACTCCTACATCAGCTCCAAATCTGCCACCATGAAAGATGAGGGCAGCAGCTACATGGGAACACCACCACCTACAGGTTCCACTCCAGTTGCACATCATCATGACTTGGAAATATATCACTGCTTCCCTTCCAACTATATTCCTTCCTTTGACTTCAGAACTCGCACATCTTCTGTCCTCATCTCACACTTTTTGTCTTTGCACCGCTAGCCTTTGTCGACCCATCTGCCTATCACCAGGCTTTGTTGTGTCCCCCTCCCACTCTCAGTCTGAAGAAGGATCCTGACCCGAACATCACTTATCCATGTTTTCCAGAGGTGGTGCCTGACCCCGCTGAGTTATTCCAACACTTTATGCCTTGGAAATGTATCACTGTTACTTTATTGTTGCTGGCTCTAAATCCTGAAAGTTCCCAGGATTCAATCAAAACATCTTTTTTCAGAATTTGCTGACTGGAAAACAGCATTTGCCTCATGGATATTTGTCACATGCAAATAATAGTGGCAATCTGACTAATGTATTTTCTAAGTTAATGGAAACATTTAACTTGTCTTCCTCACATTGTAAATAAGAAAGGATTCGATTTATGAACATCTTTTACAGGAGTACTTTCACCAGAAGAACTTAAAAAGTTCAAGAAGTTCGCTCACTGCCAACTTCTCAAGAGTGGTCACAGATGGGCAATAAATGCTGTTAAGGCATCAGCATCTATAATAATTATATATTTTTTAAATTTCTGGCTTATAATTTATTTTACCATCTCAATGCAGTGCAAAATTCTCAATCTCTATGTTGTGGCTGTCAGACTCACCAAAGTCTAGACTAAGCATTTCCATCGTCCCTGCACTTCACCACAAAGCCAAGGCCTTCAGCCACCTTGGCCAGTTCTCATCATTCTTTTCCCTATAACCTCTCATCTTCCAACAGGTCTTTCTATTTTTGAAAATATCCCCTAAATCTTTTTTATTTTCTGTTACCTTGTCTGGATCTTAGTATGATCTAGGTTCCAAAAAAAATAATAGCTTTGCTTTTTTGTATGTATCTTGTTTCTTGTCTGGTTTTCCTCTCACCCCACTCTTTTATGAAGCACTTGGGAGCATTTTGTTTTGTTAAACTGCATTGTGAACACACACTGTTGCCCCCCTTTTTGCTATAGATCTCAGTGACAAATCACTCTTCAGTCTACATGTATTTGCACAATAATTTTGTTGTACGTTGTATTGGAAAGCCAATTGAAGCTTTTTTGCCAGATTTTTTAATTCAAATAAGCTAAGAATACAAGCACACAGTCCTTAACTAAAATAATTTCATGCTAAATTTGAACAATAGAAAAGATAGTGGACTGTTCAAACCTCATAGTGGAAGCAACAGTGGCATTCTACAAAATGTTCTTCACAAGTAAAGTTACAAATAGTATAGAGAAAATCAAATTGTAAAAATGACATTGGTAAGCTTTTTAGTCAAACAGACTCATCTAGTTACACTTAACATGAAGTTACCAGCTTTAAAATAATTATAGAATTTAGCGGAAAGAAAGTTAACTGGAACATAGAACAGTACGACACAAGGACACGATGGTGTGCCAAACATGATGTCAAGAACATGACTTATCCATGTGCCTGTCTATCTAGCTATATCCCTCCATTCCCTGCATAACTACATGTTTATTCAAAAGTTTTTTTGTGTGCCACTAACATACCTGATACACTCCCGGCGCTGTGCCCCAGACACTCACTGCTCTCTGTGTAAAATACTTGCCCCACATCTCCTTTAAGCTTTGCCCCTCGTACCTTAAAGCTATGCCCTCTAGTATTTGATTTTTTTTCATCCTGGGAAAACAATTCTGACTGTCTACCCTATCTAGGCCTTTCATAATTTTACTCATTCACACTAGTTCTCTCTTATCCCACTTTCATAGAAACATAGAAAATAGGTGCAGGAGGAGGCCATTCGGCCCTTCGAGCCAGCACCGCCATTCATTGTGATCATGGCTGATCGTCCGCAATCAATAACCCGTGCTTGCCTTCTCACCATATCCCTTGACTCCACTAGCCCCTAGAGCTCTACCCAACTCTCTCTTAAATCCATCCAGTGATTTGGCCTCCACTGCCTTTCACAGCCACTCCCTGCACACAAGGAATAATTTTTACAGAAGCCAATTAGCCTACAAACTCGCACATCTTTGAGATGTGGGAGGAAACTGGAGCGTCCAGGGGAAACTCACGCGGTCACAGGGAGAATGTGCAAACTCCACGCAGACAACACCCAAGGTCAGGATTGAATCTGGCCCTCTGGTGCTCAGAGGCAGCAGCTCTACCAGCTGTGCCACTGTGCCAACCACTACTCTTAACACCTCTTAGCTAATTAAAAACATGTGTAACTTAATGTTAAGATTGATTAAAATAACAAAAGCAAAATGCTTACTTGCTCTTGCCTTTCCATCTAAGTCAGTGAGTCAATTTAAATAAGTGGGATCATTCTCCAGCATCAACTTTGAATGGCATTGAGGGTCATTGAGTCCAGCAGCGGAGATCAAATGCATTGGCATCTTCAGCACGTCCCGCTTCCCACATTGTAACGCGGAGGCACGGGCCTGTGTACTGCAACTAGCTGACAATGCTCGACAGTCAACAAAATCCAGCCTTTGCATGACTTAAAGGTTGTTGCCTTCAAGACCTAAGGGTCTGTCCCACTTAGGTGACTTTTCAGGCGAGTGCAGGAGACTCTGCACTCACCTCATGATCTCCACATGTTCGCTGGTGAGCCTCCTTTATGGTCGCGAGGAGTTCCCACATTCTGCGAAATAGTCGCGGCCTCAGTATGGTCGCAGCAAATTTTTCAACGTTGAAAATGTTTCTGCGACCAAGCATTGGGCGCCATGGAGAAAATCGATAACCCTGTAGTTGTAGGTGCAGTGGTAGTCGGGTTGCCATGTAGTTGTAGGTAGTCGAGGTAGCTGTAGGTAGTTTTAGTTAATCTCCTTTGCTGACCGGGCATTATCATTGGCTCATTGGGTAAAAAAAACATATCACAAGTTTTCAGAACCAAGGAAAACCGACCGGTAATGTTAAATGCCCGCCAAACTTCACAGCTGTGTATCTCTGGCTTATTAAAAGTTGTCTGGCTTCTTAAAAGTGTCTCCACTCTTCTCTCCCCACTCCATCTCCCCCCCTTCTTCCTCCGCCCTTCTCCTCCCCCCTTGTCCTCCCCCTTCTCTTTCCCCCCTTCTCCTTCCCCCTTCTCCTCACCCCATCTCCTGCCCCTCTCACCACTATTTTAAAGGACTTACCGTACACTGTGCTAGCCATCTTAACCTTCCTGTTCATCGCGGTGTGTGTCTGTATCACCTTTGCTTTGCGCTGTGTGAATTTCACATAGCACTCCCCCGCTTTCCCTGGCCCCTTTTTTTTTTCCTCTCTCCCTCTCTCTCTCTCCCTCTCCCTCTCCCTCTCCCCCTCCCCCCTCCCCCTCCCCCTCCCCCCTCCCCCTCCCCCCTCCCCCTCCCCCTCCCCTCCCCATCCCCCTCTCTCTCTCTGTGTGGTCCACTCGCCATTCCACTTCCCCGTTTTGCACCAAGTGCCACGAGCTTAACAGTCGTCAGTCCGCTGAAAAATAGCCTAAGTGGGACAGACCCTTTAATAATATATATGAATATTGTTTAAAAAAGGAATTAAAAGGACTTGCATCTTATCTCACTTGCCCGGTCGATTAAGTTTACGCTGATATTCAGCATTCTACTCCCTCTTGACATCAGTCCTCCCAAGTGAGTCTACCTCTGTCTTAATTACTAGCCATCTCCTTAAATTATTTTTCCTTTGTTTTCTTTTATAATTTATTGACTTTTTTTGTCATTCTATTCAATGGGTCATTCCTCCCACAACCCTCCAACATTTTTCCTAAAATCATAAGGATCTCAACATTGTTAATTGATCTTTTTATGAACGATGAGTAGTAGCCTAAATGATTCTTTCCATTGGAAGGGACAGAATTTCAATTCATTTCTGCTCAAGAGCTATGCAGAATTTCACTCATGAACTTATTATTGTTTGTGAAATTTTGAATGACTGTAAAATGCCTGTAATCATGTTGGTTTTTTCAAAGGTTCTATACATTCCATTGTTTGTAAAAAGCAGAGTCTTATTTGTGTACAATCCAAATTAATTGATTCCACACTTCCAGCTTGGGAGGTCTTTTGTTCAGAGATATGGAACTCTTTCCAGGTGAAGCAGCAATTAAATGTATTTCTTCCTAATTACTGTGCATATTTACTGCTCACATAGTGGTCTCCTCTTCAATGGGGAAACCAAGTTCAAATTTTTTGACCACCAAGCATTTTATAACTTGAGATTCCAGTTGTATATTACTTTAATGTTCCTTCTCACTCCCATTCAGATATTTTTCTTTATTTTCCATTACAGTTCCAATGAATCACAATGAACGCCTGTGGTCCAGCACCTCATATTCTGACTACACATATGATAGCCTTCCATATTTACCAGAACATAGCACAGAACGGGCTCTTCGGCTCACAATGTTTATACTGAACATGATGCCAAGTTAAACTGATCTCATCTGCCTGTAGATGATCCATATCCCTCTATACCCTGCACTTTCACATGCCTACCTAAAGGCCTATTAAACACTACTATCGTATCTTCCTCCATCATTGGCAATGTGTTCCAGGCCCCCACCACTCTCTGTGTAACAAAAACTTGCCTTGCACTTTTCCTTCAAAGTTTGCTTCTCTCACCTTAAAGCTATGCCCTTGGGAATCTTGGGAAAATGGTTCTGACTATCTACCTTATCTACGCCTCTCCTAATTTAATATACTTCTATCAAGTCTTCTCTCAATCTCTGAATTCCAGAAAAAAACAATCCAGGTTTATTCAAACTCTCCTTGTAGTTGACACCCTCTAATACAGGCAGCATTCTGGTAAACTTCCGCTGCATCCTCACCAAAGCCTCCACATCCTTCCTGTAACGAGGCGACCTGAACTACTGACAATACTCTGAATATAGCCTAACCAAAGTCTTTTACTCTTAACAACAATTTCAGATAATCAGCTATTTCCATATTTTCTATGTGCACCAGCACATATTGTGAGCACCAAATGCCCTGTATTAACTTGGAATATATGTAAGTAAATTGCTGCTTCATTTAGAAAAGGTACCATGTCTTTATCTTTCTATCGGGTGTTTCTCTGCTTCTAGAAGGGGAACTGCAGTCAAAATAATAGATAATCATTGCTGGTGTTCTAGCCCTATAACACAACCATTTCTTATAGGGGACAAATAACATTTGGAAACAACCCACAGCACACAATAAATATATATTGAAAACATGTAGAATAGAATAAATAAATACAAGGGACACATGGCTACTCAAAAAGAGTGAGTGTAAAGAAAGACTTAAACAGAAGGGGAAATGCAGGGGGGGAAATCAAAATTGAGCTTCAGTGAAGTGAACTCCAATGTTTCATTAAGTGTAAATGTTTACTGATTCATGCCTGTGATTCCCCATAATTGTTCACACGCCTAATGAGCAGATTGCAAATGGAGATGACAGGACCAGTTTAATGATTGCATATTACAAGCAAAGAATTTCACCTGCTGGCAAATTAGGAATTCACGGATCACTACCCAGAATTTTCTATCCCAAAGATCATAGATATCTCTGAAACACAGTGATGAGCTAAGCTCATTGCACACATTTGCAAGACACATTTTAAAGTGTTTCCCACCAAGGATATAAAGTAGATGTCAATCGTTACTTATTTTTATTAGGTACTTCCAAAACAGAAAAGCATCATGTATGAACATCTTAAAGACCCAATCAGACAAAAATAGATGAAAGAACAAAGATGTGGGTATCAGAAAGAGCCTTAAGTAGGTTTTTGGGAGGATACTTCAGGATGAGAGGAGATGGAGGGTACACAAAAAACTGGAGAAACTCAGCGGGTGCAGCAGCATCTAAGGAGCGAAGGAGATAGGCGACGTTTCGGGTCGAGACCTTTTCTTCGAGTTATTTACAGAAGATTTCCATAACT
The DNA here is from genome assembly GCA_035221665.1 of Okamejei kenojei. Taxonomy (NCBI): domain Eukaryota; kingdom Metazoa; phylum Chordata; class Chondrichthyes; order Rajiformes; family Rajidae; genus Okamejei; species Okamejei kenojei. The sequence continues at coordinate 58,881,719 of CM069139.1, read as the reverse complement.
TTGAACCCGGACAGTAAAAGGAACATTTTCCAAAAGTTAATGAATGGAGGCGGAGTAAAATAAAGGGCCAAAGTTAAAGAAATTTGATGATAATGCAGGTTCATGGGGGGAAATTTAAATACAAGCTTGGAAATTTAAAATCTGTGGCACTGGAAGATTAAGGCTCAAAATAGCTTAATAACAACATTAGTGTCAGATGAGTGAGACCTATATTTGGAACAAGATACATATGGAAGTTTTGCATGCACTGAAGTTTACAGATGGTGGAGGATAGAAGACAGACTTTAGTCAAAATGGAGGTGAGAAAAGAAATATTGTGGTTTGCTAGGGAGGATGTAGACTAACTTTATGATGCTAGGAATCCATTAGGATGCTGTGATTTTGAACAATCTTATTCAGCTTGAGATGTTAGTTGTAAAGGTAGTTTATGGTGAGACAACTAAGCGTATCAGTGCTTGGTGAAAATGACAACAGTCATCTCAATGTTTAACTGAAGGAAATTGTCTGTGATCAAACAATTTGCCAATGCAGAAGTCCCAGACAATCGTAGAGGTCATGGAGTCGTGGTCAGAGCCAGTTGACATTCTGGGTCGGCCCTTTTTGCCAGCATTTGGCCCATTGCCTCAAAACCCTTGACATCCACATATCTGTGCAAATGTCTTTTGAAAGTCATAATTGTATCCAGCTTCCTCTGACACCTTGTTCCAGATACCAACTACCCTCTGAGTGATAAATCTTTTCCTGAGATCCCCTCAAATGTTATGCCTCTCACTTTAAGCCTATGCACTCTAGTATTAGAATCCTCTATCAAGGAAAAAAAACTATGAGCATTCATTTATTCATGCCCTCGTGATCTTGTACGTCTCCTTAAGGTCACCCCTCAACCTCCTATGCTCCTAAAAAAAAAGTCCCAGTCTATCAAACCTCTCCCCATGACTGAAGCCTGAAACCATCCTGGTGAATCTCATCACCAAGTTGCATTTTGTACAGACATTTGTGGAGTCCTAGGAATGATGTAATTAAGGGACTGCTCCCCCAGCGACTATAGAACTGTACATCAGTTATGTTCATGTGTCTTGCTTCAGCCGGGTGGCTGACCACAATTTAAATGAATGGTTCCTTGAGCATGATTAGATCTTAACATAGATATCTATATTTTATTACCATCATTACATCAGTTGTACCATCTGCAAAGACCATAAGACATAGGAGCAGAATTAATCCATTCGATCCATCGACGATGCTCCGCCATTCGATCATGGCTGATCTATTTTTACATCAATGCAAATTATGACATTGATCCTCAAATGCCTATTTCTATGTTGGACTGCTGTTTAAACTGCTTTAATGAAAACTAATCTAAAATACTTTGTGTCTTCAATTGACATGCATAGCTATTATTTTTTGCTAAACCCATATGCCATTGGAAATGGAATATTACAAGTGATTCATGGTGAAAATATGGAATTCTTAAAGTTCATATGTTCATAGTTATAGCAGCAGAATTAGGCCATTCGGTCTATCAAGTCTACACCGCCATTCAATCATGGTTTATCTATCTTTACCTCACAACACCATTCTCCTGCCTTCTCCCCATAATCCCTGACACCCATACTAAACAAGAATCTCAATTTCCACCTTAAAAATATCCATTGACGGCCTCCACAACCTTCTGTGCAAATGAATTCCACAGATTCACCACCCTCTGACTAAAGAAATTCTGCCTTTTTAAAAGTACAACCTTTTATTCTGACGCTATGGCTAGACTCCCCCACTAGTGGAAACTTCCTTTCCACATCCACTCTATCCAGGCCTTTCACTATTCAATATAATTTTATATGAGTTAGCTCTTCGTTTAGATTCCAGCTGAATGCAATTATTTTAACATCTGCAAGGACACAAAAAAGGCTAGAATTTTTAGAATTACTAAAGAGAAGTGAGCAGCAATAATAGCTAAGGTAGACAAAAAATGCTGGAGAAACTCAGCGGGTGAGGCAGCATCTATGGAGCGAAGGAAATAGGCAACGTTTCTGGTCGAGACATATAATAGCTACATGTTTTTCTACAGAACCCCAGACTAAATTTTATTTCAGCTCCTTTTGACAAATTGTGCCCATTTCCATTCCTCTTCAGATCAAAGCAACTGCTAATAGGAACTTGACAATAGGTGCAGGAGTAGGTCAATTCGGCCCTTCGAGCCAGCACCGCCATTCACAGTGATCATGATTGATCATCCACAATCAGTAGCCCCGTTCCTGCCTTCTCCCCATATCCCCTGACTCCGCTATCTTTAAGAGCTCTGTCTAACTCTCTTTGAAAGCATCCAGAGAATTAGACTCCACTGGCGTCTGAGGCAGAGAATTCGTAAGATTCACAACCCTCTGTGTGAAAAAGTTTTTCCTCATCTCTAAATGGCTTACCCTTATTCTTAAACTGTGGCCCCTGGTTCTGGACCCCCAATATTGGGAACATGTTTCCTGCCTCTAGCGTGTCCAAACCCTTAATAATCTTATATGTTTCAATAAGATCCCCTCTCACCCTTCTAAATTACAGAGTATACAAGCCCAGCCACTCCATTCTATCAACATACGACAGTCCCGCCATCCCGGGAATTAACCTTGTGAACCTACGCTGCACTCCCTCAATAGCAAGAATGTTCTTCCTCAAATTTGGAGACCAAAACTGCACACAATACTCCAGGTGTGGTCTCACTTAGGGCCCTGTACAACTGCAGAAGGACCTCTTTGCTCCTATACTCAACTCCTCTTGTTATGAAGGCCAACATGCCATTCGCTTTCTTCACTGCCTGCTGTACCTGTATGCTTACTTTCAGTGACTGATGAACAAGGGCCCCAGATCTCGTTGTGCTTCCCCTTTTCCCAACTTGACACCATTCAGATAATAATCGGCCTTCCTGTTTTTGCCACAAAGTGGATAACATCACATTTATCCACATTAAACTGCATCTGCCATGCATCTGCCCACTCACCCAACCTGTCCAAGTCACCCTACATCCTCATAGATCCTCCTCACAGTTCACACTGCCACCCAGCTTTGAGTCATCTGCTAATGTTACTTTTAATCCCTTCATCTAAATCATTAATATATATTGTAAATGGCTGCGGTCCCAGCACCGAACCCTTGCGGTATCCCTCTAGTCACTGCCTGCCATTCTGAAAGGTGCCCGTTAATCCGTACTCTATGTTTCCTGTCTTCCAACCAATTTTCTATCAATGTCAGTACCCTACCCCGAATACCATGTGCACAAACGAGCATTGTGGTAAAAAACACATATCCCGTAATTTTTAGTGTTCTGTACAGGTTTAGTTTAGAGATACAGCGCGAAAACAGGCCCTTTGGCCCACCAATTCCACGCCAACCAGTGATCCCCGCACATTACCACTATCCTACACACACGAGGGCCAATTTACACATACACCAAGCCAATTAACCTACATTCCTGTACGTCTTTGAAGTTCTCAGAGAAAGCCAGTGTGGTCACGGAGAGTATGTAAAAACTACATACGGACAGCACCCGTAGTCGGGATCGAACCCGAGTCTCTGGTGCTGCAAGCACTGTAAGGCAGCAACATCTACCGCTGCGCCACCATGCCGCCCTTGTTAGCAGAAGGTTATCTGAACTAATCAATATCAAAATCAATATACATACTGCTGGGTTGCAAGCTGCCCAAGCGAAATATGAGGTGCTGTTCCTCCAATTTAGCCTCACTCTGACAATGGAGGAGGCACAGGACAGAAGGGTCAATGTGGGAATGGGAAGGGGAATTAAAGTGTTTGACAACCGGGAGTTAAGGTAGGCCCAGGACAGACTGAGCGAAGGTGTTCAGTGAAACGATCAACTAGTCTACGTTTGGACTAACCGATGTATGAGTCCATACCTTGAACAACGGATACAACGGTTGGAGGAGGTGCAAGTGCCTAACCCGAAAGGACTGTCAGGGTCCCTGGACAGAGTCGAGGGAGGAGGTATAGGGAACAGGTGCAGCATCTCCTGCGGTTGCAGGGGAGGGTACCTGGGGAAGGGGTGGTTTGGGTGGGAATATTTTGCTTGGGCAGCTTAAAACCTAATAGTATGAATATTGATTTATCTAACATCAAGTAACCCATTGCATCCCCTCTCTCTTCATCCCCCACCACCCAAGTCATTGTACTAGTTTCATAGTCATCCTGTTGAGTCTCATTATCTGTAACTTGTTCCCACCTAGCCCACAGCTAGCAATGGCTTGATTCCTTTATCATTTTTCCCTTTTTGCATATCTTTCATTCATTTGTTCTACATCTCTCTATATCACCATCTACATCCCTAATTTCCCTTGCCCCTGACTGTCAGTCTGAAGATGGGTCTCGACCAGAAATGTCACCTATTCCTTTTTGCCAGAGATGTTGTCTGACCTGATAAATTACTCCAGTTTTTTGTGTCTTTCTTTGGTTTAAACCAGCTTCTGCAGTTCCTTCCTACTCAAAGCCTCCTGGACTCCAGTATCATGCTTTGAGAAGAAGCCCAGTCCCTGAAATGATACTCAGAGGTTCGACAAGTTAAAAGTCATTTCCGTCACCATTACTGACTCTCAATAAAGTAAGAAACACTGAATGTCTGACATTCAAAATGATATCAAAAATGAACTAAATATTTTATAATTAAATTGTTAAAAGTTAGAAAATAAAATTAGATGATACAATTAGAAATTATTAAAATACTATGCAACATCAACCCAATTAAAAACTATGACTGCTCCTTGCTTTTTTCCTCTTTAGTCCTACCAGTCCTGCTTTGGAAGTGTGCCATGCACAAGATCTAATCCTTGAGCTAATCCTAAAAGCTACTCCTTGAATATAAATGCTAGGAAATTTCAGCAAGACCACACTCTGCTGCTTGCCTACATGGGAGGTCTAGTGATGGAACATCTGGACAGTTATGGTAGGTAGACAAAAATGCTGGAGAAACTCAGCGGGGGAGGCAGCATCTATGGAGCGAAGGAAATAGGCAACGTTTCGGGTCGAAACCCTTCTTCAGACAGTTATGGTGCCTGCTCCTGCCCAAAGTGCTCAGGGATACTGCAAATGCACAAAGGTTTTGGAATTGTTTCTATTTTCCAGAAAAATTCAAGTAATAGGCCTAGATGTTCGCAGAGAAAACAACCCAAAATCTGAGCGATATCTTTTCTCAGGGATACAGTTTGGTCTTAAATTCCAAGTTGCTGCTAATGATTGCAGTGCCACTTATCCGATTCATGCTGCGAAACAGTTTCACCAATGGGAATAAAACAAACATGTCACCACCTTTGCCCTTCACCTTTCACTACACAGTGCATTTTAAAGAGCTGCAAATACATTGTATGTGTAGAATTGAAGTCTTGCATCTCTTTCCAAATTGTACTCATGGTAAATGGCATTTTATTGTGAGTTCGCTCATTTTTGTTGCCAAAAGTACATTAGATTTTTGATTCCGCTTAACACCATAAAAGTAATACAAAATTAGTCTTGCATTGTTGAGTATTGCAGAGGTCACATGTTTAGATCATGTGTGAGTCAATATAAAAAAAAGTAAGAAAAAATTAAAAAACATAATCTGAAATATTCTTAAAACCTAAAACTTAAAGAATGCAAGCCAACTAAAATCAATGACGGATTTTGCCCATATATATCCCTTTGCATTCCTTCAGGTTTAGGACTCTCACATAAATGCAGATGTCCCAAACAAGTGGCCATACTGTCATTGTGAATTTTCCAGTGCACTGTGCCACTGGAGCCCAACAGTGGAACTGGTACGTCCTGATGTTCCGCAAGTATTTACAGTGCATTCAGAAAGTATTCAGACCCCTTCACTTTTTCCACATTTTGTTACAGTCTTATTCTAAAATGGATTCAATTAAGTTTCTTCATCATCAATCTACACACATTACCCCATAATAATAAACCGAAAACAGGTATTTCTAATTTTTTGCAAAGTAATTAAAAATAAATAACGGAAATATCACATTTACATAAGTATTCAGACCCTTTGTTCTGACACTCCAAATTGAGCTTAGATTCATTCTGTTTCCATTGATTATCTTTGAGATGTTTCTACAACTTGATTGGAATCCACCAGTGGTAAATAATTGATTACACATGATTTGGAAAGGCACACGCCTGTCTATATAAGGTCCCACAGTTGACAGTGTATGTCAGAGCACACACCAAGCCATGAAGAAGAAGGAATTGTCTGTGCGCCTCCGAGGCAGGATTGTGTCGAGGCACAGATCTGGGGAAGGGTATAAAACAATTTCTGCAGTATTGCAGGTCCCGAAGAGCACAGTGGCCTCCGTCATTCTTAAATGGAAGAACTTGGAACCACCAGGACTCTTCATAGAGCTGGCTGCAATCGGGGGAGAAGGGCCTTGGTCAGGGAGGTGACCAAGAACCCGATGGTCACTCTAACAGAGCTCCAGAATTCCTCTGTGGAGATGGGAGAACCTTCCAGAAGGACAACTGTATCTGCAGCATTCCACCAATCAGGCCTTTATGGTAGAGCGGCCAGACGGAAGCCACTCCTCAGTAAAAGGCACATGACAGCCCGCATGGAGTTTGCCAAAAGGCCCCTAAAGGACTCTCAGACCATGAGAAACAAGATTCTCTGGCTCTGATGAAACCAAGATTGAACTCTTTGGCCTGAATGCCAAGCATTACGTCTGGAGGAAACCAGGCACCACTCATCACAGTGAAGCATGGTGGTGGCAGCATCATGCTGTGGGGATGTTTTTCAGCGGCAGGAACTGGGAGATTAGTCAGGATCGAGGGGAAAAATGGACAGAGGGAAAGTACAGAGAGATCCTTGATGAAAACCTGCTCAGAGCGTTCTGGACCTCAGACTGGGGCTGAGGTTCACCTTCCAACAGGACAATGACCCTAAGCACTCAGCCAAGACAACGCAGGAGTGGCATCGTGACAAGCCTGTGAATGTCCTTGAGTGGCCCAGCCAGAACCCGGACTTGAACCCAATCGAACATCTCTGGAGGGATCTGAAAATAGCTGTGCATCGACGCTCCCCATCCAACCTGACAGAGCTTGAGAGGATAAAATTACCCAAATCCAGATGTGCCATTGTAGCTTCATACCCAAGAAGACTTAAGGCTGTAATTGCTGCCAAAGGTGCCTCAACAAAGTCTGAATATTTATGTAAATGTGATATTTCAGTGATTTCATTTTAATTACTTAGTAAAAATTTCTAACCACCTGTTTTCACTTTTTTATTATAGGGGAATTGTGTGTAGATTGATGATTTTTTAAAATGAATTTAACCCATTTTAGAATAAGGATGTAGCAGAACTAAATGTGGAAAAAGTGAAGGGGTCTGAATACTTTCTGAATGCACTGTATGCTCTTTTTCTAAATTTGCTCTTAAATCCTGCATAGTATCTGTGTGCCAATTCATTCCATAATGAACTTGTTTTAAGAAAGTAAATTCTTATGGACTTTTGCGTGTAATATAAATAACATAATTTATTAAAATTTTGTGTTTCGCATGCATTCCTGTACTATTAATTTTTCTTGATCACTACTACAGGAGATCGGCTGATTGAGGAAAGACACTGAATTGATGCATTGTCCAATGCACCATTCATCTTCAATTACCCCCACCCCCTTTAAATTACCGATGTTAATAATTCCTTCATATTTTCCTTGTGGTTGTAAGATGTAGATATGAGTTGATAGATGGGGTTGTGTGGATGTGGAATGGTGGTTTGAGAAGTGGAATTGTGAAACAGCAGAATTGGGTTACATCACAATTATTTCTCTTTTAGTCAATGACTAATGGCCCTGTCTCACTGTGCGACTTGACCCACGAGGTACCCCGAGTGACAGACTCGTGGTTGTGCACGATATCCCAAGTTGATGTTCAAGTGTTTGAACCGAGTTCCCACGGGTATGGTATACTGCGATGTTCCAAGTTCGTCTCCCGTTTACTCTTGAGCTGACAAAGTTCGTCTCCCGTAACTCTTGAGCTGACAACGTCTCCTGAAAAGTGACACAGTGTTTCTAACAGGAGTGACTCTGATACCCACCATATGGACTCGATGGGCTCAACAGGTCCAGTGTCATAATGAAATATGAAGCATTCTGCGGTTCGTCCGTGCGCTTGTTCACGCTGGATATCGGGGCCAGATCTCGCTTTCAAAGTTCATGGTAGAAAACAAGAGGGGATATGAGATGAAGCATTTGCAGTGAAGAAATGGGTAATTGTGATTGGCTGCATATTTGGCCCATGTGCATTTCTTTACCAAATTCCTAGCATAAGCAGCCCTGCCCGGATCTGTCAGTACCAGGAGTATGAGAACAGGTGGGGACGGGCGGGCAGGCAGCAAGTGGCGGGGACGTTGGCCAGGAGTGGGGGCATCATGTACACATTAGACAGCTCCACTCATACATGTTGGACACATACATGTGGTGCAGCTGCAGGATCAGCAACAGCCATGCAGGACGGTGGCTTAGTGGACAGTCACACAGGGATAATAACACCAAGTGCGTGCAGGAGTGCTGCAAACAACGCTACTTTGGTGCCACTGCAGAAGGGATCAGGGGGTATGGAGAGAAGGCAGGTACAGGATACTGAGTTGGATGATCAGCGATGATCATATTGAATGGCGGTGCAGGCTCGAAGGGCTGAATGGCCTACTCCTGCACCTATTTTCTATGTTTCTAAGTTTCTCTATATATATATATATATATTCTCTCTCTCTCTCTCTCTCTCTCTGTTTTATATATAGGCAATATAATAGGCAATATAGTTATATGTAGTAGGCAACCCAGGAACCACGCAAAGTATATATACAGCACATGGACATGTGTATGTGTGTATATATATATAGACATGTCCATGTGCTGTATATATACTTTGCGTGGTTCCTGGGTTACCTACTGCTGAGTAACTCCACGAGCGGGGGAGGGGGGGGGGGGTTGGCGAGTCGGTGAAAATACAGTTCCAGCTGGAATATAAGAAGAGATAAAACAAAAACACTGAAAGCAAATAGTAACTTAACAGCGGGAAGTAGGACATATGTGTGTGTGGTGTGGTGTGCGCGCTACTGAATACTTTCTATCCAGTGTCTCCGCTGCAAATTGCAATACATACGCGTTTGATATTTAGACTAACTTAATTTTATTTCCAGTTTTGCATTTTTAGTTTGTTCCACGCATTTAATTAGTTTTAATCCCTCCAGAAAAAAACCTGAAAGTGGAGATGGTTCTCATACATAAAGCCCAAGAGATGGCTTCTTGATTCTAACAAGTGTTTGGGAAAAATAGACACAAAAAGCTGGAGTAACTCACGGGATAGGCAGCATCTCTGGAGAGAAGGGATGGGTGACGTTTCGGGTTGAGACCCTTCTTCGGACTGTTGTTTGGGAAACGTGGATTAGGTTTGTTTTCGGGGGGCGAGGGGGGGAATACATTCGCCTTTTTCTCTGATTTCAGGAATGAATGCATGTTGACACACATAACACAGAGAAGGGAGGATCGCTGCGTTTAGGTCTGAGGAGAAGGGAGCCAAGAAGTTCTCGATTTTCCCTGGCGATAGTTTCACTTTTTTTGCATTTTTCCTTCTCTCCTGCCGCCTGTCCCGCTGACTACTTTTTGTGTCAAAGTCGTCTTGTTCAATCTCATTTCATTGCAACTTTCAGCTCTGGATACCCCGCGTTGATCCGCGCGTATTTCAGCATTTATATTTCTCAAGCCTCTTTACCTCCCGGAGCCACATGTAACTTAACCACATGTAATTACTCCAGCATTTTTTGACTATCTTTGGTTCAGTCCCTTTAAAGATTATAAGAAAGTTCCCACGATAGACTCACGAGACACTAAGGTAAACGCACGGGCCATTACGTTATTGCAACGAGTTTAAATGTTTCCATTTTTAACTTGAACAGTTAATTTGACTCGTGGAAAAAATCAAACATGTTTGATTTTTTTCACGAGTTAACAAGTTTCCCGAGTACCTGCCGTTAGCGCCACGAGTGGACAAGTTGATCGCGCGAGTTCCGACGTTGCCGCTACATTCATCGTACGTGATCACCACGAGTGAAAACTCGGGGTCACTCGTGGGCCAACTCGCAATGTGAGACAGGGGTTTAACAACGAGTGATATACAAACGTTATTAGATGTTGTATTTGTGATAGAAGGTTTTCTGCCTTCTTAATACAACTACAAGAGACTAATAGAAGCAATACTGCAGTCTCACTTTGTAAAATTCCTTGGAGCTTGTGTTTGTTAATTCTTTACCTCGTGTTGACAATTTGGCCTACCAAAGGCCCAAACTATCAGCATTGCCATTTTCAATTTAAACTATGTTTTAACGGTCTGGAAATTCTGGTGCTCTCAAAATGGCCAGTGCCCAAGTTGCACATTTTTGATCCATAAATATTGCTTTATAATACTTGTTTAGAGACGGGATTCAGGATGGTCAAGGCAGAATGGGGCATGTGATGTGGTCAGGATATGTATCACATGGTGGTTAGGCTGGTAAAGCATAAGATGAACCAAAGTTTTGGTTGTTGGGATTATAAGAAATGTATAAGAATAGACCCTTTATATCATAATCTTATCTTATATTAATGAATGTAGGACCCATAGGAAGTTATTCAATGATTTGACCTGCAATTCATTTAGTACATGCAACAGCGTGAAAGTTTTAATTAACAAAAAAGCTACCATTTATATATGGTACCAGCTACATTGGAGCAAAATATCACCGAACACTTCACAGGAATATTACCAAATATAGATTTCTACATTATATATTTGAGTTTTGTAAATGAGTTAAATTGTAAGGAGCATCTTAAAGGAAGCAAATGAGGTGGAAAGGTTAGAAGAGGGATTTCCAGACCTTAGAGTCGTGGCAGCAGAAGGAACAGCAATGGTGCCAGCATTTAAGAACCACAAGTATGCTATTTTAGACACACATTGCTGGAGTAACACAGCGGGTCAGGTAGCATCTCTGGAGAAAGGAATGGGTGACGTTTCGGGTTGACACCCTTCTTCAGACTGCTATTTTATTAATTAAATACCATGATTACAATGGTTATGGAAGGAATTTTAAGTTGACAACACAAGTCACTAATTAATGATCTAATTAATGCACCCTAGTGCTTATATAGACATTTTTACTATAGGGAACTATTTGAAACACTTTTTATTGCAAATTAAATGTTCTTTTCCATAATTTGTTTTTTTTGTATTGTTACTGCTGTATAAACCAATGGTCTTCATTAAAATGATGTAGATCTATGTGTAAATGTTTGATGTGCTATTCTCTTGAAGGGTAGTAAAATAATCATTGTTCAGTTAAAGACTAATTTGAGCTCAAGGGACCAAGGCTCATCACAGCTAGTGAAAATTAAGCTGCTTAAAATGTTTATCCTATCCTCTTGATCGTAAACTTTGATGATTGAAGAAAGGTGAATGATCTGCAGGATTCTAGAAGTTATACTCCTCTACTGCTAAATATTAACTTCCGAATTTAAATATTTCTCAAAGACAAGATAAGAAGGTCCATAATAATCTTCAAAAGCTCTGGTGTATCAAAATGCAGTATGCATTCATTAAACCAGTGTGAGAAAGGTTACTTTAATGATTCAAGTCAACGCTTGCCATATTTACAGGAAGGAAGGGGTGGTTGTTTGAAAAGGTTTGTGGCAGCAAGTAGCCACGTAAAGAAAAAACAATTTAGAACAAAACTGAATGAAACAAAAACATAATTAAAACAGAAATGTGCAAAGTAGCTATTGTGGATCTATTGAACTGATGAATTTGTGTCGAACATGCGTTGTAGCTACCAAAATTCTAAATAATATCATGTCATTGTATTGAATCCATGTCTGACTTTTATGTAGATATGTTGTTGAGATCAGTAACACAATATTGTATTTCATTGCATTTCAACTGAATGGCACCTTAGTTGTCAGAAAGAACATGAGTTTAAACAGATACGAATCATTTGAAGTGCATGAATGAAAGGAAAGTGTGCAGTTCAGACTTTATGTGTCTGTACTTGTTTATGTTATGTGCCTGGAGTCGCTCACTTTGGTAGACTAATGTGAACTTGATTTCATTCTTTACCCAGTTTTAATTTAATTTGTGGGGTTGGGAGTGGTGATATATATTTAAATGAGGGCATTGATACCCCATTATTTTCCTATAAAGACATTCAGTACTTGAATATTTATGCATGCATGTGGACATGGTTATATAGCCATTATAAATATCCCCTTTTGGGATGACTGTAGGTGTTTGAAGGTTACATTATACATGACAAGTGTTGCTGCCATGAATGTTGAAGCACAGGGAAGTCACAATAATTACAGAGTATTGGCTACTGACTTTGGAACAAGCCCTCAGGGAAACTACAGCCACCAGCAGGTTTGTGTGTTGACAGTTTTTTTTCTTTTCCTCCTAGCTTTGAAGATATAATAAGATTCTTTGGGGTGAAGCCAAAATCTGGGGAGAAGGAGGTCACTCCAAACAACATATTCATGTTGTGGTTTGAGTTCTGTACAGATTTTAAGAATACTTGGAAATGCGAGAGTAAACACATCTCTAAAGAAAGGTAAGAAAGATAAAATCTCCCATGGAAAACTTTTAATCATTTTGGAAAGTATTTCCTTTTTAATTTGAACATTTTTACTGTACCATCGAATCATAATGTATTTACTTTTTTGTCTGAACTTGGCTTAAAGAAGTTTGATTCCCCCAGGGTAGGGTGAAGAAGTTGCCAAAATCTGCTTTACCCACAAGGAAGATAAACATACATAATCTGATAAATTACACTTTCCCAACTCTTTTCAATTACCTGCTAATAAAGTGGAATGAGAGCAGTGCTAATTCGTAACAGATTGTTTCACTAGTGCATTTTTATGTTGAAAAAGCCTAAATGAGCTGATATTATTGTTGCAGAAAGTACAGGCAAATAAAAGCAAATGCTTTTCTAGTTATTAAACTTCACTTGCATCAAAGAAAACCCCCCCAGACCTCGGCCACACTTAGCACAATGTCAGAGCCCCACACTGAATTTACGGCAGCACATATGACCCCAAGTATCCTGCTGGGGACATCAAACTGCGTGACACTGCTTCTCGCAACAGTCTCCTGATTTTATTGGTTTGGGAAAGAATAACCTTATCCCATATTTGCTTTTAGGTAAGGTTTCATGAAGGAAGTTTTTATGTGTGAGCTACATTACAACTTAAAGATTGGCATTTCCCAGTTCTTTGCTCTTTTTGCTATATATATACTCTGATTCAGTATTTTCAATTTTCAATTAAGTATTGAAATTGTTAAAGTTGTGATGTTTCTATATGGAAATTTTTAAGCAACTATGGACCAAATAAAGAACTATTTTGTATGCCATTTTGCCAATTTTAAGGCATTGCTACAGAATTGAATCTATTCAGATCCCAATATTTAGAAAGATTGCAAAACTAATGTTTTAGCTCCAACATTACTGGTGTATTCCACAGAAAAATGAAATTAATAACATTTTCACTACAATAACACCTCTGAAAACTCAGTACAGTTCCCTGACAGTTTTTATAATGATCTTAGTTTAGGCAACAATATAAGGAAAAATTATTTTCTTTAAGTTATTTGATTGTTTAGAAATTATAATTATTGATAAATGACCTTGTATGCCCTGCTATAATACTGATGTCATTACCTTGGAAAGGGTGAAGGAGAGATTGACCAGGATATTACCTGGATTTGTAGACACAAGGAACTACAGATGCTGGGTTCCAAACAATGGACATAAAGTGCTGGAGTAACTCAGCATTCGCAACACCTTAGTTCCCACCCAAACCACTGCCTGTCCAGGTACTTTCCCCTACAATTGCTGGAGATGCAACGTCTGTCCTTATACCTCCTACCTCACATCCATCCAGGGACCTCAACAGTCCATCCAGGTGAGACAGAGGTTGACGTGCACCTCCTGTAACCTAATTTATTCCATTTATTCGGGAAGACCAAGTGTAGTGTAGGTGATCATTTTGCTCAGTCCCGGTTGCTCACCATTTTGCTAACTGATCTTTCTGTCCTGGACCTCCTGCATTGCCAGATGCCACACACAAACAGAAGAAACACCACCTCATATTTCACTTGGGTAGCTTACAACCTTGAACATTAAACTCTCCAATTTTAGGAACAAACCTGCAGACAACCTTTCCCTTTCTACACACCCCATCCGCCTCTTTTTACCATTCTCTTCCCTGTAGCCATTCAGGATCACCCCCACCCCTTCCTCCTCCCCCCATCCCATTCCACGTATTTCTTCCTCTGGCTTCACAATTTACACCTCTTCCATCCTTGTCTCCTTATCTCACACTTGGCTTTTCCTCCCTGACCTCTGTGCAACCATCTACCTATCAAAACCCTCCCCCTCACGTATCCACCAATCACTTGCCAAGCTTTGGCCTGTCCCCACTTCTTGTCCAGGTTTCTTCCCCACAACACAATCTGACTGAAGAAGAGTCCTGACCCAAAATAATAGACAATAGACAATAGGTGCAGGAATAGGCCATTCGGCCCTTCGAGCCAGCACCACCATTTAATGTGATCATGGCTGATCATCCACAATCAGTACCCCATTCCTGCCATCTCTCCATATCCTCTGCTATTTTTAAGAGCTCTATCTAGCTCTCTCTTGAAAGCATTCAGAGAACCTGCCTCCACCGCCCTCTGAGGCAGAGAATTCCACAGGCTCACAACTCTCTGTGAGAAAAAGTATTTCCTCGTCTCCGTTCTAAATGGCTTACTCCTTATTCTTAAACGGTGGCCCCTGGTTCTGGACTCCCTCAACATCGGGAACATGTTTCCTGCCTCTAGCGTGTCCAAACCCTTAACAATCTTATATGTTTCAATGAGATTCCCTCTCATCCTTCTAAACTCCAGAGTGTACAAGCCCAGCCGCTCCATTCTCTCAACATATGACGGTCCCACCATCCTGGGAATTAACCTTGTAAACCTACGCTGCACTCCCTCAATAGCAAGAATGTCCTTCCTCAAATTATGGGACCAAAACTGCACACAATACTCCAGGTGTGGTCTCACTAGGGCTATGTACAACTGCAGAAGGACCTCTTTGCTCCTATATTCGACTCCTCTTGTTATAAAGGCCAACATGCCATTCGCTTTCTTCACTGCCTGCTGTATCTGTCTATGTTTTCCAGAGATGCTGCATGATCTGTTGAGTTATTCCAGCACTTTGTGTCTTTATTTGTTAATTTGCCTTGCTGCCTTGAGTTATAGAGAGAGATTGGATAAGCTAGGATTCTTCTTTGGAGCATAGAAGGCTGATGAATGACCTCATTGGGATGTACATGATCATGAGGGACATGGAGAAAGTGAATACGCACATACTTTTTCTCAGGATAAAGAGTTCTAAAACTAAAGGGCATAGGCTTAAGGTGAAAGGGGTGGGAATTAAGCAGGACTTCACTCAGAAAATAGTTAATATCTGGAATGAGTTGTTAGAGGGAGCTATAGAAGCAGATACAATTATGACTTTTAAACAATATTTGGATAGATAGGAAAGGAAGGGGTTAGAGGACAATGGACCAAATATAGGCAAATAAGACTAGCCTGATATTTTACCAACTTGATCAGTAAGAATAAGGTGGGCCGAAGGGCCTATTTCAGTGATGTATAGCTCTACGATTCTATAACATATATCATGATACTGCCTTAAAATACTATTCAAGAAAAGCCAGATTTATTTAAAATGTTCAGCATCTGATTCTATGAACTCTCTTGGGAAAAGGAATAAAAAATGATGAAAAGCATGTTGGTAATATAACACAATACAATACTGTTAACTGATTATGTTCAAAATTACATTATTGCCGATGGTTATTCATAGACTTCTGTTTCAATACCTCTGAACTGGATGAAACAAGAAATTAAGTTTTCTTCATGTTGCTGTTCTGCAGGGATAATAAGAATCTTATGTTCAACTGCTACTTTAGGGTTAAAGTTGGAATTTAATCTAAAACAGAAAGATTCCATTAAGATATATAACCAAAATTGGGAGTTCCTTGAAATGTTGTAAAATGGAACAGCAGAAAAAACATCCACATCTAGAATGTCTTGTAAAGTCATGACCCTTAGTGACACTGTTTTCCTAAGTGTGAAACTGTTGATTTACCACCCAGTTTACAGAAATGGGTCAGAATCAAATTAATGGATTGAATTCTAGATGTTCTACCTTTGAGTTTCTCTTTTCATTTCAACATTTCAAGTGCAGATCAATATTAAGAAGCATTATTAGAGCAATATTATTCAGCTATACATCTTATCCCATTTATCCTCTGGTATCACAAGAAATCAATGGGGTTGACTTGATGCAGTAATATAAAATGGGTGATAAAAAACAGTCTGCTAATTTGCATCTAATCATTTTGCACACAATGTCAAGATCCAACTTAACCTCAGAAAATGAACTCACCTTTAGGTTAGCATTATATAGATTGTTGTAGTCTGTCAAATAGGACTATTAAAACTTTGATTCTGTATTGCATGACATTTAGCCTTAAATTACATAGATATTAATATTGTTATGTTAAATTAATCTAATATACAATAGTGGCTTTAAATCTTGTGTTAGCTTTTTGCCAACAGAGTTTATATTTTGTCACCACTCAGAAAGAAGGAACTGTGCATTGATTATCACAAAGAGGAACCATCTCACATGCAATTAAATATATATAACAATTGACAAAGACACAAACTCATTAGGACAGATTTTCCGTTCCACTACCCCTATGCTAGAATTGCATTGAAGCTGGGGACCTACAGCATGATCAAGAGCATGGGATTCCCTGTCCCAGGCAATTAATTTAGCCCAATAGACAATAGGTGCAGGAGTAGGCCATTCGGCCTTTCGAGCCAGCACCACCATTCAATGTGATTATGGCTGATCATCCCCAATCAGTATACCCCATTCCTGCCTTCTCCCCATATCCCCTGACTCCGCTATCTTTAAGAGCCCTATCTATCACAATGGCATGCCCAACATAGCCCAGCTACATGACACAATGTCGAGATTGGAATCTTCTGTCCAATGATGATTTGAATTGAATTGACAGTTAAGAATGATACATTAATAATAAAACATTATTGATTAAACATGTGAGTTAAATAAAATACCAGAGCAAAAGGAGGCTACAGATTTTTGGTTATTTAGTAGAGCTACTACTCGTGGAAAAAGCTGTTTTATGTCTGGCTGTGGCAGTCCGGAGTCGCCTTCCAGGGGGAAGTGATTCAAGAGTTGGTGAGAGGGGTCAGAGGTGATCTTACCCGCTTGCTTCCTGGCCCTTGCCCTTGTACAGTTTGTCAATGGAGGGAAGGTTGCAGTCAATAACCTCAGCTGTTTGGACGATTCGCTGCAGCCTCCAGGTGTCGTGCTTGGTGGCTGAGCCAAACCAGACCATGATGGAGAAGGTGAGGATAGATTTTAGGTTGGCCGTATAGAATTGGACCTTCATTGCCTATGGCAGATTGTAATTCCTCAGCTGCCGCAGGAAGTACATCCTCTGTTGTGCCTTTTTCACTGTGGAGTCGATAGTAGCCTCCCACTTAAGGTCCTTGGAGATGATGGTTCCCAGAAACTTAAAAGACTACACAGATGTGACTGTGCTGTTGTTGATGGTAAGTGGGGCGAGGGGAGGGGGAGCTCTCCTAAAGTCTACAATCAATTCCACTTTCTTAAGAGCAGTGAAGATCAGTCTCCAAAATGTTAAGTTTGATATTAGGAGCCTGGTTGGGGCTTTGAGGATGAGTTGTGTATTAATTGAAGCTGGGAATCCAACTTGAAAAATAAAACCATGCAGTCTTTGGTCTATCCCCTACACTCCCAATGGATTATATGTAAATGCAGTCAGAGGCATGCCATAGCACTGTACTTTGCAACTTCCCTGTATTGGGAACCAAGCCTGCACCTAATGGAAGTTTAGGATAATTTCCATCTCTACCATCTTACGGAAAATGGCAGAAATTATGAAGGAAAAGGATTGAAGACCAGGCAATCTGAAAATATGCTTCTTCATCCCAGTATTTATATCTAATGTTTCCAAAGGAAGGATCAGAGTAATCAACCTGATTATAGTCACTCTACCATGTGGATATTCTGTCACGCACAGAGAGGGAGAGGCAAATGCTAGCATAGTAGGAGTAACGTTACCTTCTTTGTTTAAGTAAGAACTGCAGATGCTGGAAAAATCGAAGGTAGACAAAAATGCTGGAGGAACTCAATGGGTGAGGCAGCATCTATGGAGAGAAGGAATAAGCGACGTTTCGGGTCGAGACCCTTCTGCATACTGATGCCGGGGGGGGCGGGAAAAAGAAAGGAAGAGGCTGAGACAATAGAGCTTGTAGGAGATCTGAGAAGGCGGGAGGGGAAGGAGGGAGAAAGCAAGGACTATCTGAAATTAAAGAAGTCAATTATCATACCGCTGGGGTGTAAACTACCTAAGCGAAATATGAGGTGCTGTTCCTACAATTTGCGCTGGGCCTCACTCTGGCAAGGGAGGAGGCCCAGGGCAGAAAGGTCAGATTGGGAATGGGAGGGGGATTTGAAGTGTTGAGCCACCAGGAGATCAGGTTGGTCAGTGCGAACTGAGCGGAATGTTGGGCGAAGCAATCGCCGAGCCTGTGCTTCGTCTCGCCAATGTAGAGAAGTTGACGGCAGGAACAGCGGATGCAGTAGATGAGGTTGGAGGAGGCGCAGGTGAACCTCTGCCTCACCTGGAAAGACTGTTTGGGTCCTTGGATGGAGTCGGGGGGGGGGGGGGGGGGGGGGGGGGGGGGGGGGGGGGGTAAAGAGACAAGTGTAGCATCCTGCGGTTGCAAGGGAAAGTACCCGGGGAGGCAGTGGTTTGGGTGGGAAGGGATGAATTGACCAGGGAATTACGGAGGGAACGGTCTCTGCAGAAAGGGGAGGAGATGGGAAGATGTGGCCAGTGGTAGGATCCCATTGAGGTGGCAAATATGTCGGTGGATTATATGTTGTATGCGACAGCGGATGGGGTGGAAGGTGAGGACAAGGGGGACTGTTACGAGTAGGGGGAAGGGGATTAAGAGCGGAGCTGCAGTATATAGAGGAGATCCTGGTGAAAGCCTCATCTATAATAGAAGAGGGGAACCCCCGTTCCCTAAAGAATGAAGACATCTCCAATGCCCTGGTCTGGAACGCCTCATCCTGCGTGCAGATGCGGCGTAGACGGAGGAATTGGGAGTAGGGGATAGAGTCCTTACAGGATGCAGGGTGGGAAGAAGTGTAGTTCAAATAGCTATGGGAGTCAGTGGGTTTGTAGTAGATGTCGATCAGTAGTCTGTTGTCTGCGATGGAGATGGTGAGATTTAGAAACGGTAGGGATATGTCGGAAATGGTCCAGGTGAATTTGAGTGCTTAATGGAAATTAGTGGTGAAATTACCTTCTTTGTAATCTTCAATTCCCCAATTGATGTTTTCGTTAAATAAAACCAAGGTTATAGAGTACAAACATTCAAATTTGTCATGTCCAATGAAGAATTGCTGCTTTGCCCAGGGAACAAATCTAACATAAGCTTTTCAGGTTCTGCCCTAGTATTACAATTGATAAAATCAGCAAAGGTACAACTGTGAGCAATGAATGAATGAATGAATGCGTTTATTGGCCAAGTATTCACATACAAGGAATTTTCCTTGGTGCACCGCCCACAAGTGACAACATGACATACGGTGACAGTTAGGAATGACACGTTAAACATTAAACATTAATAATAAAACATTATCGATTAAACATGTGAATAAAATAAAATACCCAGAGCAAAAGGAGGCTACAGATTTTTGGTTATTGAGTAGAGCTACTACTCGTGGAAAAAAGCTGTTTTAATGTCTGACTGTGGCAGCTTAGACAGTCCGGAGTAGCCTTCCAGAGGGAAGTGATTCAAAGAGTTTGTGGCCAGGGTGAGAGGGGTCAGAGATGATCTTACCCGCTCGCTTCCTGGCCCTTGTGTGCATTTCATCAATGAGTGAAGGTTGCACCCAATAACCTTCTCAGCTGATCGGACGATTCGCTGCAGCCTCCGGATGTCATGCTTGGTGGCTGAGCCAAACCAGACCATGATGGAGAAGGTGAGGACAGACTCTACGATGGCCATCATTGACTGTATAGAATTGGACCATCATTGTCTGTGGCAGATTGTGGTTCCGCAGCTGCCGCATGAAGTTCATCCTCTGTTGTGCCTTTTTGACTGTGGATTTGATGGTGGCCCCCATTTAAGGTTCTTGGAGATAATGGTTCCCAGGAACTTAAAAGACTCCACAGATGTGACTGTGGTGTTGTTGATGGTGAGTGGGGTGAGGGGAGGGGGAGCTCTCCTAAAGTCTACAATCAATTCCACTGTCTTACGAGCAATGAGCGTAACAATAAAGAGCATATAAACATTGATCCATGCAGTGTATTGAATGGCAGGTGTAATGTGAAGTGTGCAACAGGATACTGCAGCTTATATGAACTTTTTGCTTTTGGAATTGTAAATCAGTTAGGATTCATGATAATATTTATGGCTGTTTTAGTAAAGTCTTCTAGTAGTAGAAAAGATTCTCATGAATAGGAAATGGACATACCTCAACGATGGTCATACTGTTGACCTTGACCCTGCTATGTTCTGCATCATCCAACTCGATATAGGGGGTGGATATCTGCAGGGGCTTTCTGACTTGTCCACTGCAATCTTTGCAAAAGATATACCCCAGACAAACAGCAGATAATTCAGGTAACAGTCTGATGTTTCCCAGCTTTGGAGCTTTCCCACCAAAATTACAATGGGAAGCAAAGAAAACCTTGCAGTAATTCATCACTTAGTAATTGAATTTTAATATACATTTTTTTGTAAAAGTAGGCAGTTTTTTGTTGAACATGTTCCAATCACCATGATGTTAAAAGATTGTAAAGCATGACTGTGCAGTATTATTAATCTGAAAAGTAGATACCATAATAAAATAATCATTGCTTTGATGTTCTTGTATTTCAAATGTGCATAAAAATTCAGTTATTTGACGCTGATGGATACCAGAGACTGGAGATTCTAATATGCTTAGAAACATCCGCTAAAATTACGTTGTGCAGAGGGCATCATGCCAGATTCTTTCTCAGCCACAGGGGAACAAATTTCTTATGTGCATGGATGTGTATGGCCCCATGCAAACAGGCATTCAGAATTCCAGGCCTTCAGCGTAGTTACACATCGTAACTTAGTGCAGTAAGCACAAACTTACAAGCAGGCTCTCCTGCTGTGAAGGTTGCTTTTAAAGCAACGGTTCTCAACAGGAACAAAACCAAGACTGGCAGGTTGGACTCAGGAGCAGGCATCGCATGTTTCCAACAGATGATCAGGCTTCATGGCAACAGAGATAGGCACACAGGGGAAACATTTTGTCTCTCACAAAGAAAGAAGATTTTGCATAGCATAGCTGTTTGATCGCTCGGAGATGATTAAATAGTCACTTTCAATGGCAGACTCCTTAATAGCTCGAATAAGATCTGTCCCGTTAGCCGAGATCAGGCAGATTCATGTCAGGTTCTGCTATTTTATTTATTCAAGGTCCAGCATCAGATTTTAATGTTTGCACACAAACGATGTTGCAAGCTAATGGTCATCATTAATGGATGCCAAGCCGGAATGTTTTGTACATGGAACCAGTGATTGAGTTTCCCATTGTGCGCTATAAGCGTCAATTGAATTTAGCAAAAAATATTTGGCATTCAATTACACACCTAGTTCGGAAATCGACATTTAAATGAAAATATATAAATTGAATCAAAAAAACCTTGTTAAAATTAATCAAAATTCATTTTAACAGATTTTTAAATATCATCATAACAAAAATGTATTCCAAAGTAGAAAGGTCTAGATTTAATCTGCTATCACATTTTGGTATGGTTTTGCATAATTTAATCATAGAAATTTCATCCAATAACTCATATTTTGAAGACAAACCTGCTTATGCTTAGCAAACTTTTATGTTCTAGTAAAGACATGTGTTCTTTCAATCCCATCTGTGAGGTCACAGAGTTATAGGAAATAAAAGACCAAAAGAGTTTCACTAACAAAGATGGGATTCAGGTCTGAATAAATCAGAAGTCCCTGGGATATTATACAGAATATAATTTCAGTTGCTGTTAACTCAAGCTGAGCTAAATCACACAATTAAACTACAAGCACCACTAATAGGTAAAACAAATGGTGTGTAATAAGGGTTGTCTTAAGGAGACTGATGAAATGCAACCAGTCATTTCATACATGAGAAAGTAGGCGCCTCGCAGTAGACCTTTCAGTTGGTTTTATTGAGCCAGAATGAAAACCAAGCTGTCAAAGGCCATGATTACTGTCTCTCTAGGAAAGTGTTTGAAATGTGAAAGGTGAATTGATTCATGTCTGTGTTTGCCTGGGTTTACGAAAGACGTCTACACACTGAGAATGTTAATTTAAAGTGGAAACACTACTAAACAGATATTTGCTATTTGTACCAATGAATACTTTTTTGTGTACAATATCTGCAAAGCAATACATCAATGATTGATTTTATGATCTATTTAAATGTTTTTTTTCATATTGCACTATAGTACATGATAAATGATTAACATTTAAAATAATCAGACAAGAGGAGATGGCAAATGTGATTCTGTGATCCTGTACCCTCAAGAGAAAGCTGACGAACTGCTCATCAGAAAATGGTGGGCCAACATTTGATCCAATTTCTAAGAGTGTGACCCTTTAGAGTGTTAGGAAGGCAAAATATTACACCACCATCAAAAGAGATTGCAATCGGTCATGCAAATGGGCAGGTAAATCCTGAAGATTTGGAAATTAGTAGCTGTATTGACTACTTGATTCAGCAGAGGGTAAACCCGGCATAGGATCCCCCATAGGTGCCAGACTGGGCACTTCGGTCTTTAGAGATTTTAGACTTTAGATATACTGCACAAAAACAGGACCTTCGGTCCACCACATCGGCGCCAACGATCACCCTGTACACTAACACTATCCTATACACCAGGGACAATTTACAATTTTATCAAAGCCAATTAACCTACGAATCAGTACGTCTGGAGTATGGAAGCAAACTGGAGCACCTGGGCAAAACCCATGTGGTCACAGGGAGAATGTACAAACTCCATACAGACAGAATCCGTAATCAAGATCGAAACCGGGTCTCTGGTGCTGTAAGACAGTGGCTCGACCACTATACCCTTGTACCTTTGGAGTTTATATGTAATAGTATATCAGCTAATATTAACTTTTTTTGACATCACTGCTCCAAGTTCCATTCTAAATGGTTTATGTGGTTTTAATATATTTTTTTAATTTCTCATTGCATATTTGTTGTGTTATTGGACTTCAGTTATCAGATAGCCTGTGGCTTGCATTGAGATAAAAAAGATAAATGGAAGGAAACACTCAGCAAGTCAGTAAAAGAGAAACATTGTTAATATTTCTGTTCAAAGTTCTTTCATCAGAGAATATAATTTGGTTATAAATTGCAGAAAGGATGAGGAAAGGATAGAAAAAAAGGGAACATTTCTGATTAGCAGCCTATCATGGATTATAAGGGACTTTGGGAAAAATAAAATCTTAATAAACAAACTTAAAGGCAATGAAATGAAGGCAGTTAGGAACCACAACACCAAAGGAATGTGAAAGACATACAGTACAGCGAAGGAGGACATGTGTGATAAGTCAGATTGGGATCATGGAAAAGTGTCTTTCTTTGCCCTCCTTTTCAGTACTACCTTGAATTCATGATCAGTGTTAATAAAAAATGCATTTAAGATAGCATCCTCTGAAGATAAATGTTTATATTTTAATTTAAATCTCAGATTTTGTGTTTTGAAATTCATATCTGATTGCTCATTTGATTTAGTGCTTCATTTTCTAAGCCCATTGTACATTAATGCTAATTTCATCTACACAGCAATTTGGAATCATGTTTTTTTTTTAATCTCAAAATCTTAGCTGAACTATAATGACATTATTTAATAACTAGGCAAAAGAAATAATAAACTTGTCTAAAATAAAATAAATGTTATGAATGAGAACATTTAATGTTTGTGTGGTTTCAGTATTAATTGTGAAAATGTTTGTCTTGGAATATGATGTGTGTGTTGGCTTCAAAGATCATTAGCACACATTCTAACTCTTTTAATTCTCTCATTACTTTTTAACTAAATTTATGTGGGTGTATAAGCTTCACCATCTCTAAATGATGAATGATTGTATCAGTCTTGTTTTGAAGAGATGCCTCTTACAGCTATTGCAGTTAGATTTCACAATTCCCTGCATGAATTTCTTACCCTTTCCATAAAAACTGGGCTTTTACTAGCTTAGCTGGTGCAGACAATTTAATCAGAGGATTGCATGGTATTTACATCATCCTTATTTCAAAACAGTTGGGAAATTAACCATTTTTGTGAACATTCCACATAACTCACTAAACAATAATTTCACTTTAGTTATGATGTATGAATCTATTAGTTACAAAATCTTTTCCATTCATGAACACAAACAATATCTTCCTATTGCAGGTAAAATATGGTATTATCTTCTTTTGTCCAGTTTCTTCATACAAAGTAAAGACATAAAATAAATAAGGTAGATTAATGACCTTTGGCCAATAGCAACCAAGTTGGAGACTGGCTCAGAGTATTGGATTAAGTACTTCTTCTTCGTGGTTGTAACAGATTTAGGTGGGAGAAATGTTGGCTTGCTTGAACAAGTTCTTAATGAGGATAACATGCTGAAAATTCTCAGAAAGGACCACAATCTGATACCCAGTTTGTAATGTGTCTTGTAAAGACATTATAAATCTCTTAAAAATAAAAAAATGTTACATTCATGGAGTATTGGAGACTAAATTAATGCTGGGTTGGGAGAACGTAAACAGATACTCGCTCTTCTTTTCACATATGCACTATTTGGCCTGGAGATGTTTTGTTCAGAAAACATTGCACAATCTGTAGATACTCTGGGACACCCCTGCTGACCTTGGGAAGCCAGAATTTCAACTGAGAAAAAAAATACATTCACAAAAGCAGAGTTAATAATGCCTTGAAGGGGGAAAGTTCTGAACAAATTAGATGCCTTGCAACATAATTGTTTCACCAAGAACAGTCAAAAATAATCTCTTAAATAAATACATGAATTATAATCTCATCAGAATAAAGCCTTGTTTCAGGTTTCAGTTTAGTCCACCTCTCAATCTACTAACTGCCTCTAGATAAATAAAGTTTGGTTTGTAGATTTTAATTCTTATTCTTATTGTTTTATTAACCCCTCAATTTCTAATTGGGAGAGGATTTAAGTCTCTAGTCAGCGTATGGGAGATGCTGGAGTTACAAAAGGGTGATGCAGAGCCAACAGAGTATTCATACAATAGGAAAAAATGTAACCAAGTCTGGAAATGTATCAAGAAAATCATATTTGGATGAAAGAAAGCTGTGAAGAGAATTATAGGATATAGGAAAGAGTGGCATTGAATCAAAAAAGAATACTGGCCTTGGAGCAAAATTGTTCAAAGCTAACTTAGTAATATGAGAACCAGGGATATAAATGAAGAAAACAAGAATAATAATTAGAACTTTGGATGGATTTGAGTGCATGGCAAAATAGAGAAGGACACAAGGAACCAAAGGGCAAGATGGAGCTGAAAAGGGAATCATGGTAATTTGGGCAGATCTGGAGGAACAGTTATGTGGGTGGTACTGTGGAACTGAGAGAAAAAAAAAGCAGAGTAAGAAAATCCATCCTTGAACAAAGACATTCCTTGCAATTCAGGATTCCCGCCTTGGCAGCGCATACTTACTCTTTGGAAAAAAAATAGTATTTTTGAAGAGATTGCTTTAATCTAAAGTACTGCCTTCATAACTAAAGGCTTTATTATGCAATTTCTAAAACATAACAATATATTAATACGTTTAGAAAGTGCAAAATTTATTAAGTAACTCGGCGTGGTATTACTCAATATTGGTAATGTCAAGGGCAATGTGTCAAAGGCTCTATTATTGGGGATTTTTTTGTTTAAATGTGGCTGTTTAAGTTAATATATTTCAAGCAACTAATCTGCTTGGAACATCTAATGTCCTAATACCAATAAAGGGGGTATTCTTAAAAGAACTGCAGATGCTGCAAATCCAAAATAGAAATAGATTTTTCTGGTGGGACTCAGCAGCTCAGGCAGCATCTATCAAAATTGAGAAACAAAGAACTGCAGATGCTGGTTTTCCAAAAAGGACAAAAAGTGCTGGAGTAACTCAGCAGGTTAGGCAACATCTGTGGAGAAAAAGAATAGGTGATGATTTGGAAAGGATCCTGACCCGAAACATCATTAATCCTTGGTCTCCAGGCATGGTGCCTGACTGGCTGAGATACTCCATCACTTTGGGTCCTTTTTTTCTATCAAGATAGAAACAAGTTGGTGAACTTGTTTCAAAACTGGAAAAGTGAAAATAATAAGCATGTATAAAGCTGTGTGTGTGTGTGTGTGCGCGCGCATATGTGTGAGGAGGGAAGGGTATGTTTAGAGACAACAAAACGGATGTATGTCATAGGATGGAGGCCAAGAATGTCTGGATGACAACATTTTGTTGGTCCTGGGAAGAGAATAAATAGAAGAAAATGCAGAGATATGGAGCATGTCTCTGGATGGATAAATTGATTAGTTTAAGTAGGCATCATATTCAGCTTTGTCATCGTAACTCACAGGACTGTTCCTGAGCTGTATTGTTCTATGTTCTATGAAGATAAATGAGGGTAGTGGAGAGAAAAAGTGCCAGAACTGTTTGAAATGTTTTAAATAGAACACAGCAATTATTTGAAATTTGATGTTAATTAGAATATTGGAAATACTTCTGCAGACAGATAGGATTTGTGAGGGTAAAAAAATTAAGGTTAGAACTGGGCAGCCTTTCATCTGAGCTGGTTTGGTTTGTTGTATAGTGTACTGATTCACATGTAATGATATAGAGTGAACAACTTTATTTTGCCTGCTATTCTGTCAAATCATACCATGCATAAATACAATCAATCCATACACGTACAGCAGATGTTCAAAGAGAAAAAAACAACCTGTGTAGAATATAGTATTATTACGTTACAGTGACAGAAAAGTTGCAGATTTTTTTAAATGTGCAAGGGCTGCAGTGAGATATGTTGAGAAATGTAGATTACACTCTCATCTTATGAGAGCTCCGTTCAATAGTCTGAGAACAGTGGGGAAGAAATTGCTCCTGGGTCAGGTTATACATGCTTTCAGGCTTTTGGGTCATCTTCCTGGCAAAATAGGGGAGAAGAGGAAATGACCAGGATGAAAACGGTCCTTCGTTATGTTGGCTGTATTTCCAAGGCAGCATGAGTCAATGGAGTCTGGTCTGTGTTATGGACTGGGCTGCATCCACAACTCTCTGCAATTTATTGCGGCTTGAGCAGAGCATTTGGCAAACCAAGTTGCTATTCATCCTAATTGGATGCTTTCTATGGTGCATCTATAGCAATTGGTTCGACTTGTTGGAGATATTCCAAATTTCCTTAGTCATCTGAGGAAGTAGAGTTCTGACACCAACGGGAAAGGCCGATTATCGGAATCTTTTGATTTCATTCTTGTGCCAAGAAAGAAAATGGGGTGTTGTTATTTGAGTTAAGGAGAAAATGGTTCTTGATAATAAAAGCCAAATATAGAGCTATATCCAGAAGACATTCATGCCAAGTATAACTAATTGATGATTGGATTTAAATGCCATGTAATGAAGGCAGGGGAACTGGAATTAGTTAAGCACCACCAAATGCTACATTTGCTGAACTGTAATTTGTTTTAGACAGGTAAAGCCAATTTATATACCTGAATTATATATATTGAACAATATACTTCATTCCAATTCATCTTTTGATCACTTGTCAAAGTCAAATTTATTTGTCACATGTTGCACAGGTGCATTCCATTCTTAATAGCAATAAAAATTGCAACTGTTAAGTCAGAATGTTTTTTTCAATATTATTTATTCTATAAAAATATATATTTGCAGATCATTTATTTTAGAGACTGAATGAATATTAATAATATTTATTGATAATGAATATGTTACTGATTATAATATTTATATAATAGATATTATATTACCATTAATAATATTATATATGTTATGCTGCATAAAGTAGGTGCCAAAAGGAGCAGTTGTCTCTCTTAGACTGGTTTATGGTTCTTTACATGAGCAAATCAGGACACACAGAGATTGCTACTTGCTGAATGTTGTAACAAGTTGCAGATTTCATGGTCAGCAATGAAATTCAAGCAAAGCATATGCAAATGATCTCAAAGAAGCGTCCTCATTTCATTCCTTGTGACCTTTACCTCACCTTTCCTGACATCAGTTAATGTCAAATGTCATATTTGAAGATTCCTAGCATGCAGGAACAGTGATGTCATCAAACAACTCAAACTCCACGTCGCATTGAGGAGCTTCCACATGCTGCAAACCAGGAAATAAAAAGGACAATTCTAACTAATATTTTCAGCATTTTACAGTGCAAAATTAAGATTAAAACAATATCAAAATAACGTTTTTATTTTATACAGGTGTAAAATGTTAAAATATTTAGATAAGATAATGTCAGTCTGCATATTTAAACTAGTTTTAACAGCAGTGTTAAACAATAATTTTGTGATAGTGAGCTACTAAGAAGCTCGTACACCTCAAAGAAGTATGACTTTGTCATGGAACATTGTTTATATTTAGAATGCTGTTTAAATGCTCCTAATAGTGCACTTACTCCTTCATCTTACACTTGAGGGGTTCTGAAATAGCTCACTGTCTGGGGGAGTAGGGACTGACAGCAGCTTCTGGATTTCTGCTTATAACTAAACATGTGTGTACTTCAGAAGTTCCTGTCAGATTTCCTCTATATATAACAGTGAGGGCTGAAAGCCTCGCTATTATTCTCACCGCAAATTCCAGGCAATTAATTTTATAGCAAGGCAGCAACAATTGTGGCCCCATACAAATGAAATTATTTGCTGGGAATGTGTTAACATGATGGTTTGCAGTCACTCCCAATCCTATAAACCTGCCTGTCATGCACATTGTGTTCCCCTGCCCTGTTGTTCCCTATCATATGACTGCGCTTATAGTCGAAGCAAATACAACTGAATAGTTCTATTTTGTGTTTTTCATATAAAAACATTTTATCAAGTGTGGTTAGTCAGAAGTAAATTAATCTTTTTTTGTGTTTTATCGCTAAAATATCACAAAACAAATTTTGCAGCATACAATTTTCAGGGTGATAATTTCTCTCAAATCTTTATCAAAAGTTTAATCACAATTTAGACCTAATCACAATTTAGACCTTATCAGAAGAAGCCACACTTTGCATTGCATTCAAAGCAAAGTTGTATTTTACTTTGCAGAAGTTGCCAATAAATGAGTACAAAAACTGCCTAGCTTTTGTTATATACAGCACATTCCCATCATGCTCCCTTCAACTTTGTGCACATCTTCCCTCAAACATTCATTTTATCTTTGCTATTGTTGCTTGAAACCTCAGCAGCAAGTTATTATGCCAATGGCAGCTCAACAGGCGAGCATAGTATGCCCTGGTCATATTCATGCCAACCAGCTGACAGCACAACCTTCTACTGGCAGCTCATTAAAAAGCCCTTAATTGGTTTTAACATTCAACAGCAGGCCTTTCCAGAGTGCTTCAATCTTTATGTTGATAAGCAGAAATCAGCAAGTAATGTGAAAAGTAAACTGCAATGATGGTTTTTATTTTTAATTTATTTTCTTTCTGGTTAGCTACCAGTGTTAATGTACATTCTTGCAGTTCATCAATACTCTAGAAATTATTTGGGTAATCTGAAAGAATGCAATGAATTTTAGAAAATCAGATGAGTGCTATGTAGCTAAATTACACATTCCCAGTGACAGGTGGGTTAAATTCATAATATTCACAGTAAAAGTGGCATGCATTTGCCACTTTTACCTTTTAAAACTTAGCCCATCACAAGCCCCATTTACCATCAATGACAACACAATGCAAAAAAAGTGAGACTCTCCAACAATCCAGGAAACAATAAAGTAACCAAAAAAAGCAGGGAGAAGCCAACTTAATAACGAACAAAATTAACATAAAACTCGATTAACTCTGGACAGGTCTACAGTATCTGCTGTGTGTGATGCCCGCTTGAAAAATCTGAGCTAGTACTTATAATTTAAGGCCAGTGCACTGGAGCTACATGTGCATACGCTGGGATGTATGCACAGGTAGTTTCTGAATGGCCATTTTTTATAGTGTGAGAATTTAGGTGGGAGTATTATTGTTTCTTATGTAAAAGCAATGGCCTTGAATTTATTTATGAGAAGATAACAGGGAGATTAGAGCTTGTGAGAGAGTGAGGCTGATGTGGAGTGGCGGTAGAAAGAGAATGGTGCATGATGGATAGAAGGTTCCTGACCATGGCACAGAGAAAAGGGGCGTCTTTCAATTGCACCGATGTCTCGGCCATTGCGTTAGCATGGCCTAGTGGCATCACTTGCAGATAATGACATTTTGACTGGGATCAAGCATTTGACTAGGAACTAAGGAGGGCAATAAGTACATAATACACCATTATAAGAACAAAATAAGAAGTATACTGTATGAATCAGCAGCCAGCCACTATGCGAGCAAAAAAAACAGGTTAAGTGGCTGGTTGCTGATTCATACTTTGTTCAGTTGGAAAGCTAGAGAATTATGCTGTTTTTATAAAAAGTTAAAAAATAGGTTGAAAATAGAAAATGAAATTTACATAAGTGTAAATGTTTTAAACTTCATATAAAAATGCCAAAACTTAACATAACAGAATAAGTGTAAGCTATAATGTAAATTGCTCTTGATATTAATTTCCAGGACCCATGGTTCTAAAGTTCAAAAACGTTTAAAATAGCTAAGATTTCTAACCTGCAGTTATCTTTATGGTGTAGGAGATGTGCAAAGCCAGACATTTTATTAAGAGATTTTAATTAGACTCTGACAGTGCAATTGAAAGACTCCCCTTTTCTCTGTGCCATGGTCAGGAACCTTCCATCCATCGCGTACCACTGTGAATGTGAATCCATGGGTGGGTTTGGGGAGGGAGGGAGTGCAAAAAGTATGAGTATGTGAATGTTTGAAGTTCTTTTAAATGGAGAGACACAGTAATCTTGTTGCATGTGACACATGCAATGACAATAAAGCAATCTAATCTAACCACTCTCTTCCTACCTCCACATCAGCCTCACTCTTTCTCACAAGCTCCCATCTCCTGTTATCTTATTCTCTACTGACATGTCATTCCCTCCTCACCACTGCCTACCAAATCCTGATGTCACACTCCCAATATTCTTCAGCTCTGAATCTCCTGCACTAATTTTCCTCACTGACACCATCCAATCTGTAAATATGGCAGATTGCTAAACAGCAAATTGAAGAAAAAATGGAATGAAGTCCTGACATCAAATTAAGTAGAATATGTGTGCCTAGCTTTGCTTGTTTTTCTAGTCTCGCCAAATTCCTTCAGATCACTCCTATCTCCCTATCAACACCCAGGCCTGCCTTAGTCAAAGTTGTATGTTCACCTTAATTCCTGCATTAATCCTAAATTTCGTCTAAATTTCTGTCAGATTCCTTTGAAAAAGAAAGTAAAAGGAGCCTATTACCAGCCCAAGGCCCATGGTCTTCTTAACTTGAGTTTGAGTTTTGTTTATGGTCACATGTACAGTAAAAAGCTTCAATTTGTGAAGGGTTCATGTAGATTTTGTCCTGATAAAGCAACTGAGCTTCCTGGTATTGCTAGGAATCCAGAGGATATAACTGGGTGCAGGCACGTCTACACTGGGATGACTTTTATTTTAGATACGCAATTTATTTTGGGGAGCCAATTGACCGAGAAGAGTGGCCTCCAGGTGACGCCCGAGCAAAATGACAGCAATTTGGTGCCAAACGAAAGATTAAAACTAACCTGAGTCAACTTCATAACATAAGGAAAAGAAGAATGGTGCCTTGAGGAGGGAGAGTGCCAGGTAAACTCATTTACAGCAGGAAAGTAGTGGATCATCTGACAAAATGGGGCTGGTGAGCAATTGGGATGAAAACACGCAACCCATGCACATGAGCTTCCTCTGGCTGTTGAGTTTGGCAGATCAGTGCGGAGAGGTACAATATTGGAACAGCTGCTAGATCTATAGTTTGCAGAATTACTGGCCATTCAACATGGTTGGCTTACCCTTCACCCATTCTTTGCCTGTGATTACATCTACTTCTTGCAGCCCATCTGCCTGAGGCTTAATAATGAGGGATATTTAAACATGTAATAAATACAATTTTTTTTCAAAATTTTAACAAATTTGTTTAAAAATGCCTTAAGCCACTAGAAATTACTTGAAGGTATAAAATAAAATAAGTAAAAATAAATAAACATTTTAAAACTACTCCATTCAAATGAATGTGTTTGCCCACACTGTTCATCGTGACATCTGCGTTTAGATGTATAGGTTCATGTCAGAGGCAAATTGACCCAAGAGAAAGATGTCATTGGCAGTTCCCTGTGGAACTGCTGGCAAGATTTAAATACACTAAGACCCAGTATGTATTTCAAAATTAGTTACTGAAGTATCTATTCAGATTGACGTAAAGAAAAGACAACTGTGTTTTTTAGGAAACATAGAATAAAGTTTCATGTCCACAAAATCCCATTTTTCTTTGATAGCAGTGAATGAATTCAACAGCATGAACCATTTAGGAAACAGATTAATATGGTTTTAATTATGATTTGTGTTAAATCATTGTAATGGTGAGTGCAATTTTAGCAGTTTCTTTATTTTATAGATGGTTGTTAAGTCAGTGTTTTGTGTTATGCAGAGTAAAATAATGTATGTAAATAAATCAAATTGCAAAGACTCTTCCTCATTATAAATGTAGTCACAATACTGAAACTTTAACAACACTATGGGCAAATTGGCTCTTAAATTATGTTCGGTCTGTCTTGCAGTTTTAAAAATAATTAAGATTTTTTTAAGAACAGAAGATGAATTATGGAGGCTCCATAACACAATCCTTTTACAGTGATTAATCTTTTCTATTTATTTTCTTGATGTCTATTCTCTCTCCTACAGTATGTGAAACTAAATGTATTTTTATACTTTTATACCTTGACACCTAAAGGATATGATGTGATATCAATTTGTTCATGATTAAGTGACATTGTCTCAAGCACTTTTGTGATCTGTAGCATATGTTGCGTAGGCCTTTCTTGTGTGTGTTCCAAAAATAGTCCAAAAAAATGTGTCTAATTTTCATTTTCCTGTGTGGATCTTTTAAAACAGTCCCAAGATTAATTAGACTGGATTTTTTTTAAATTTTTTTTAAAATTATTTCTTCCTCACTTTGCAGAGACAAGAAGTAAATTAACTTTTGGTGTACTGTGTGATTTTTTTTTTATAATTAAATAAATTGAGAATAGAGTGAAGTATCAAATACTGTAATGTGCATAACATCATTAAAACTGAAGAAGGTAGGTGACAAGATAAGTAGTGCTTAAGTAACACATAGATTGGACCTAAATTTATTTGCATAGATTGAAGGAATACAACTTTTACCTTTTACAAAAATATTCTTTGCATTGTAATAATAATAATAATAATAATAATAATATATTAACCAAGCAAAATAGAGCTATTCCAAACATATAATCCCAAAAAGTATAAAGATAAACATTATTTATGATAACATAATGGCTTCCCTCAATCTCCCATAACATTTTGAGTTCAGAGGTGAAGTGGCAGGAACCAGCAAAGGTGGACAATATTTGACTATTCTAATAGCAATTTTTCAAACTTTATTTATTCCCATCCTCATTTCTTGTTAAGATTTGATTAACTCATATACCAAATTTTATTCCACAATTTCAAGTTATGTACACCAAGCACAGTAAAATAATTAAAATAACTAGGCTATTCAGAAAGTGGACATAACGTGGTTGGACTCTGTCTGTTAATTTTAGTTTACAAAATCAAAATCAGAAGAGTCTCATTATCAAAAGCAACATAAAAAATTGAAAGCACAAACAAATGTAAGTTTGAATATGCTTAAAGAAAAGATTTTCTTCAAAATTGCCAACATGACAATGGCAAAAGGAATAGGAGAGAGTTAAATTGCTCACAACATTTACAAAGTTGAACTGTAAAGGTTACAAACCAAGTGCTGGTAAATGTGATCTGTATAGATGGTAATTGAAGGCCAGCGTGACCAAAGGGATTGTTCGTGTATTATTTAAGACACTGTGATTCTTTGAGACCTGATATAGTAAGGTCTTTGAGTAAGAGTCTCTAGATTGGCTATTGGAAAGGGAGCAAACATTTTTATAAATACATACTGAGGAATATTGATATATTGTAATGAATAAAACATATTATGTATTGCATACATTTGGACACAAAACACAACTTCAACAAAGTCTTACATGTATATTAAAGAAGTCACATTTCATAATACACATGAATACAAATGCGACTGTAAATAACAAATGTAATATATTTATATCAATTACAAAATATCCCTCAACAAAAAAAATGAAGGGGCATGTGGCACAGATACTACTTTGTCAATTAAAGCATTACCAACAAGGAATCTTATTGGTTTAAACGATAGTTTGGCGGTGTACTAGTTACAGTTGCTCCCTCACAGCTCGAGGGATCTGGGTTTGATTCTGACATTAAGTGCTGTCTGTATAAATTATGTACACTCTCTCTGTGACCAATAGCTACCTGTGGGTGCTCTGGTGTCCTCCCACATCCTAGAAATCTGCTGCCTCGTTAATTAGTTGCTGTAAATTACTCCTTGGTAGAAGTTAATGACAAAAAGAATCAAAGGGGAATAAGTGAACATTTATGAGAGAAAATAATTTGCAGAGACACAGGGAAATAAGTAGAAGAGGATATTGGAATTATTCTCGCCTGGGAGCCAACGTTGACCTGATGGGTCAACCGGTCTTCTTCAGTGTTGCTTCAAGACAAATGGGCTCAGGAAGGAAACTGTTGATGTATCCCTATCTTCAACCTGCATTCCTTCAATGGCAACCTCACCACGAGCAGTGCAGGAGGACTGAATCAACTTGTAATGTCACCAAGGTCTCCATCCAGATTTGTTGATTGTGAAGCAATTTACTTATAGCAAGATCAAAATTTTCAAAAGTCAAGAAAGTCAAGAGTGTTTTATAGAACAATGAAATTCTTACTTGCTGCAGCACAACAGAATATGTAAACATAGTACACTGTAAACAATCTGATAAACGAGAGAGAAAAAACAAACAATAGTAGTGCAATAATAATAATAATAGTCTATTGTAGTTCCGAGCTTATTTGAGGTTGTAGAGTTTAATAGCCTGATGGCTGTAGGGAAGAAGCTGTTCCTGAACCTGGACATTATAGTTTTCAGGCTCCTGTACCTTCTTCCTGATGGCAGGGGCGAAATGAGTGTGTGGCCAGGATGGTGTGGGTCTCTGATGATGCTGGCTGCCTTCTGAGGCAGCGACTCCAATAAATCCCTTCGATGGTGGGGAGGTCAGAGCCGGTGATGGACTGGGCAGTGGTCACCACTTTTTGCAGTCTTTTCCGCTCCTGGACGTTCAAGTTGCTGAACCAAGCCATGATGCAACCAGTCAATTTGCTCTCCACTGTACACCTGTAGAAGTTCAAGAGAATCTTCTTTGGCATCCCGAATCTCCATAATCTTCTCAGGAAGTAGAGGCGTTGATGTGCTTTATTTATAATTGCATCAGTGTGCTGTGTCCAGGAAAAATCTTCGGAAATATGCACGCCCAGGAATTTTAAGTTTTTGACTCTCTCCACCATCATCCCGTTGATATAAGCAGGATTGTGGGTCCTCATCCTTCCCCTTCCAATGTCCACAATCAATTCATCGGTTTTACTGATATTGAGAGCCAGATTATTGTGCTGGCACCATTTGGTCAATCAGACGATCTCACTTCTATACTCTGACTCATCGCCATCTTTAATTCGTCCAACAACGGTGGTGTCATCAGCGAACTTGAAGATGGAGTTCGCACTATGTCCAGTTACACAGTCATGAGTATAGAGTGAGTAGAGCAGGAGGCTGAGCACGCAGCCTTGAGGTGCTCCCGTACTGATTGTTAATGAGAAAGAAGTATTTCTGCCAATTCAAAAAGACTGTGGTCCGTGGATAAGGAAGTCAAGGATCCAATTGCAAAATATCCAACAAAAATATTTATTCAAATATTAAAATAATATATACAGTACAGTAAAAATAAAACAGAACCCACCACCATATTACATGACAAATGATAAACTATTATACAACTATATTACACTCTTTGTCAAGGATGCATTCAAGCCCCCAAGGTGCCCAGTGGTCCCGGAAATCCCCCAGGGCGCCCGTGGACAGCGCGTAGTCCCTGTCTAACACCACCCGGGCACGGACGTAACCCCGGAAAAGGAGCAGGTAGCCGGCTCAGGCAGAGCCCACTTCCACCTGGCGCCGTGACTCACGGATGGCCAGCTTGGCCAGGCCCAGGAGCAACCCAACCAGGACATCCTCGGCCCTACCCTCTCCCCTACGCACAGGGTGTTCGAAGATGAGGATGGTGGGTGAGAAGTCTATCCAGAAGGCCCTTTAAGGTTCTTTAGCAACTTGTCAGTTTCTTTGTTGAATTAAATTAAGGCGCATGTTGCAATTTAAAGCGCATGAACAATGGGTTGGGAAGAAAGCCAAAATTTAGATAATGGAACAGGGGCTGCAACCTCACACACTCCATATACACGTGGTACACAGATTCTTCCAGCCCGCAGAAGTGGCAGGTGGCTGGCGAGTTTGTGAACCACGAGAGAAACAGGTTGCAGGGGACTCCTCGGTGCAGTACCCTCCACCCCAGGTCCCCAATGTTAAGGGGTAGTAATCAGCTTGGAGGGGATGATGGTATTGAACGCCGAGCTATAGTCTATAAACAACAGTCTGACATAAGTGTTTTTATTGTCCAAGTGGTCCAGTGCGGAGTGGAGAGCCATTGAGATCGCATCCTCTGTTGTCATGTTGTGACGGTAAGCAAACTATAATCGGTCGAGTTTCGTGTTGAGGTAGGAGTTGATATGCACCAGAACCAACCTCTCAAAGCACTTCATCACCACAGACGTTAGTGCCAGTGGTCAATAGTCTTTGAGGCACATCACGTTGCTCTTCTTAGTCACCGGTATTATTGATGCCCTCTTAAAGCAGGTGGGTACCTCAGTAATGAGAGGTTGAAAATGTCTGCAAAAACTCCAGCCAGTTGGTCTGCACAGGTTTTGAGAACTCAACCACATATACCATCAGGTCCAAGCACTTTCTGAGGGTTCACCCCCCCTAAAGGATCTTCTGGTGTCAGCCTCTGTGATTGTGACTGTAATACCATCTCGGGGGCTCGGGAAGGCACATCAGTGTTCTCCTTATCAAAGCATGCGTAGAACACACCGAGCTCGTCAGGGAGTGACGCTTCTCTGTCGCTTGAGCAGTTCCTGGTTTCGCCTTGTAGGAGGTGATGGCATTCAAACCCTGCCACAGTTGCCAAACATTTGCCCCATCCTGTTGGTGATGGTTTGGGAGTTATTTTTTCAGGTTGGCTTTGTTGAAGTCCCTGGCTACGGTGGTAAAGGCTTCAGGGTACGCTGTCTGGTGCTTGTTGACCACGGCGTGCATCTCCTCCAATGCTAGACGGACGTCCACCTGGGGTGTGATTAGGGTTGCCAACTGTCCCGTATTAGCCGGGACATCCCGTATATTGGGCTAAATTGGTTTGTCTCATACAGGGCCGCCCTTGTCCCGTATTTGACTGCTACTACTCGGGCCGAGGGGGCTGTCTGGTCGGAGCGCCGCGTCCGAACCCGCCTCACCCGTCTCGACGTAGTGCAGCCCATGGAGTGAGGCAGCAGCGCCTCGCCTGTGGCCGATCATCGGTTCATGAGTTGGATGGTGTGCCAGGCGTCAGGTGCAAAGTACTGCGCCCGGGCCAAAACTCAGCAGGCCCGCCTGCTGGGCCTCGTGTGCAGTCCAGCACCTGGGCCAACTCATCATTCACCCAGCCATGGCCAAGTCGGCCAACGAATTGCCATCGGGAATTTGTCCCTTATTTTGACCATTTGTCCCTTATTTGGGAGTGAGAAAGTTGGCAACCCTAGGTGGGATGTAGACCGCGGTCAGGATGAAGGAGGTGAAATCCCTCAGTAGGTAGAAAGGGCGGCACTTCACCGCCAGATGTTCCAGAGACGGAGAGCAGGAGTTAGACAGAACTGCCACATCAAAGCACAACGAAGAGTTGATCAGGAGGCAGATGCCCCCACCTCTCCCTTTCCCATCGCCTGAAGAAGGGTCTCGACCCGAAACATCACCAATTCCTTCTCTCCATAGATGCTGCCTGTTTCTCCAGCATTTTTTGTCTGTGATACAGTGCTCTGATTCTGCAATTCAATGGTGAAATGCCTGCAGAGAAGATAGATAAATCACGGAAAATGTATCATTTTAATGTATTTGAGTACATATTAATTTATTTGTGCGTTTTAATCTTTTAAATCTATTTATTTTACATTTCACTTATTTTCAGAATTGTAATAGTATTTTTCATTTCTAATATTTTCTGATGTCAGCGACATTTACAAACATTTCAGCTGTTCAGAAGCTTTACCCATTGATGTTGGCTGGGGGCATGGCCTGAATCAGCCCGCAAAGCATGTCTGTAGGATGCACAATCAGAGGGCCCTTGCTACTCAGGGGCTCACTGATCAAACAAGAAACAGCTCTGCTGAAGAAGTTTGTGTCACTGGACCCACTGATGTTCATAGGTTCGTAAGTCAAATGAGCAAAATTAGACAATTCGGCCCACTGAGCCTCCTTTGCCATTCAATAATGGCTGATCTATCTCCCTCTCAACCTCATCCCCCTGCCTTCTCCCCATAACTTTTGACACCCTTACTAATCAAGAACCTGTCAATCTCCACTTCAAAAATACCCAATGACCTGGCCTCCACAGCCAGCCGTGGCAATGAATTCCATAGATTCACCACCCTCTGTTTAAAGAAATTCTTCCTCATCTCCTTCCTATAGGCAAATAGGTGCTTTACTCATATCATTCTCGTAAATCTCCTCCGGACCCTCTCTAACATTAGCATATCCCTCCTTAAATATGGGGCTCAAAATTCCTCTCAATAATCTAAATACGGACTGTAAAGCCTCAGCATTACATTCTTGTTTTTATACTTAATTTCTCTCTCCATTCCCACAACCGGAAGCTCCCGCCATCAGTGGGTAACCTGGCAGAAGTGAGGTGTGGTGCAGTGGGAGCCTCACGCCGTTACCAGGTGACTGAGGCACGCATTGCCAGGGCGATGCTGGTGCAGTGGTGCGCATTGCATCTGCATTCAACACCCCTAGACATACTAGCCTGGTGGACACGTGCCTGAACAGCACCTTGCGAACCATCACTGGGTACCTTCAACCTACTCCAGTTGAACAGCTCCCTATACTTGCAGGCATTCTGCTTGCAGGGATCCAGAGGCAAGCAGCAACTCTGGCACTATCTCGTCGTGCCATGGACCCAGATCACCTCCTCCATCAGGCTATCAGCAGAGAGCAGAGAGCAGAGGCCACCCGACTGAAGTCCCATCACCCCTTTGCTCCATATGGAAAACAACAACTAGCATCCATCCAGCCAACTGAGACAAAAGCACACTGGATAGCCACCAAGTGGTCACAGGAGTGGAAGGCAACCTCATCTCCTTTACACAGTTACATCTCTTCACCAGATAAAAGCTGTCCAGGGTCTGACCTCCCCAGAGGAGCATGGGTGAAGTTCAACAGACTTCGTACTGGAGTTGGGCATTTCAATGCCAGCATGTGGAGATGGGGACTCTGCCAGAGCCCAGCCTGTGAATGTGGAGCAGAATAACAGACAGCCAACCATGACATCTGTGGGTGCCCACTCTACCACCCACCAAATGGAGCTCTGGCAGACATTGACGCAGAGACGATAACCTGGCTGCTCAACACCCGGCTTGAGATCTAACTATTCCTTTGGTTTATGTTTCATTCGCAAGAAGAAGAAGACCCCGGGACCTTGCCTTTTGTCAGCAAATGCAACACCGTGCTCAATGCAATGCTCTTCAAGAGTGTTTTACTGCTCGCACTCTCCCTGCCACCATCTTTCTGCTGCCCAATGTTGTGCTGCGCGCTGCCAGCCAATCGCCACCATGAACGGACGCTCATAACCAATATCGATTAGTTAGTTAATTTAGATTTAGGTCCGTAATTGTGAGGGTTTACTCTTCTCTAAAACATCCATAATAATGGACTTACATATGGACCATAATAATAAAATCTTACCAACCACTGGTCAGTCTATACGGTTTTCCGTCCTTTGCCTTAAGCCCTTTCTTGAACAGCGGAGTAACATTTGCAATTTTTCAGTCCTCTGGGACCAGTCCTGAGTCTAGTGATTCTTGAAAGATCACTACTACTAATGCCTCCACAATCTCCTTGTAACAAGGACAAATTTTCCAACAAAATGCATGTTTTATTTAAGTTGCTATTTGTCAGAAATTCTTCTCAATGTTGTTGAATGATCTACATGCTGATCGTTTGGAATAAAATTATTTTAAGCCATTTGCTTTACTGGTGAGAAACCAGTGAAACATAGTACAGTACACTATTCATCAAAAACAAAGAAAACATATATCAGGTGACTGGCAAGCATCTCACTGGGGAAAACCTGAGCCGAACAATATATGCTATTGAAGTAAAATGGCACATCAGTTTATTCTCACCTTTATGACTCAGCTATTAACACATTTTTAAGGCTTTTGCTGCATGGCTATGTCATTAATGAATGATTAATTGCGCCAAACT
Source organism: Okamejei kenojei (assembly GCA_035221665.1). NCBI lineage: Eukaryota > Metazoa > Chordata > Chondrichthyes > Rajiformes > Rajidae > Okamejei > Okamejei kenojei. Next base: position 58,840,720 of record CM069139.1, on the reverse strand, counting down.
ACAGTACAAAAGGGTAAGAGGGCAGCTTAGATTAGTGGAGTGCATTGTAGCTAAAAGGAATGGTTTATAAACATAATGTGCCAGAATTTCCTGTAGCTGGTGAACGAACTGCCCCCATTGTTCGTTAGACTTGCCCTAGCCCATTTAATTGCTATGACCTTTTGCACTGAAAGTTCCTGTAAATTAGAAATTCAAATTCTGTGATGTCCTCCACAGAATATCTGGGTCTTGTGGATCACCTTAACCATTCAAATTGCAGAATTAAGTATTAACCAGCTCGAGGTCTAAACCAGGAATTGTGAATTAGATCAGTGAATTCAGTGTCAAATCAAATTCAAAAAGTGAAAAAAGGAAGAGGAACTTTAGATTAAAAGAGAGTGAAACTATAAAGAAAAAGTAGGAGAATATTATGCTGGAAACTTTTATATCTCTTAACAGAATTATAGTGGTAAAACTCTTATTAAAAAGTTAATATTCAGTACCAGATCAATTATTTGTTTGTGATTAGAATTTAACATTCTGAAATAGAACTTTTATGATTGGATTAGTCCCTTTCTCCATGATCAGAATGAAAGCAGAACTGCTTCACAGATCCAGTAGCACACATTCAATCCTGATCTCTGGTGCTGTCCGTTTGGAATTTGCACGTTCACTCTTTCTCCACTTAGGTTTCCTCTGGGTTCCCTATTTCTTCCCAAATTCCAAAGATGTAGCTTTATAAAACTTTGGTTTGGCCCCATTTGGACTATTGTGTGCAGTTCTGGTCACCCTATTCTGGAAGGATGTGGAGGCTTTGAAGAAGGTGTAGAGGAGGTTTACCTGAATGAGGCCTTATTTAGAGAGTTTCAACTACAAGAGGATGGATAATCTTGGATTGTTTTCTCTGGAACATCGGAGGTTGATGGGGAGACTTAATAGAAGCATATAAAATTATGAGAGGCATAGATAGGGTAGACAGTCAGAACCCTTTTCCCAAGGTGGAAATGTTCAAACACAAGAGGGCAAAGCTATAAGGTGAGAGGGGAAAAGTTTAATGAAGATGTGCAGGCAATTTTTTTGCATGGAGAATGGTGGGGGGCTAAAACGCATTGCCAGGGGTGGTGGTGGAGGCAGATACGATAGTGGTGTTTAAGGGACTTTTAGATAGGCACATAGAAGTCCAAGGAAAATGCTGGGAACTATAGACCGGTGAGCTTAACATCTGTAGTTAGAAAGTTACCAGAGTAGTCTGAGGGATCAGACTTTTACACAGGCATTTGGATGGGCAAGGGCTGATTAGGGATAATCAGCATGGTTTTGTACGTGGGAGGTCGTGTCTCACACATCTGATTACGTTTTTTGAAGACGTGACCAAAAAGGTCGTTGAGCTATAGATGTTGTATACATGGATTTCAGTAAGGCATTCGACAAGGTTCCGCATGGTAGGCTGCTCTGGAAGATTAGAATGCATGGGATCCAAGGAGAGATAGCTGAATTTATAGCAAATTAGCTTCATGGAAGGAAGCAGAGGGTGATGGTGGAAGGTTGCTTCTCAGTCTGGAGGCCTGTGACTAGTGGTGTGCATCAGGGTTTGATGTTGGGCCCGATACTGTTTGTCATCTACATCAATGATTTGGATGAGAACGTACAGGGCAAGATTAGCAAGTTTGCTGATGATACAAAAGTGGGTGGTTTTGCAGATGGTTGCGAAAGATTGCAGCAGGATCTTGATCGATTGGCCAGGTGGGCTGAGGAATGGTTGATGGAATTTAATACAGAGAAATGTGAGGTGTTGCATTTTGGGACGTCTAACAAGGGCAGAACCTACAGAGTGAATGATAGGCCTCTGGGGAGTGTTGTAGAACAGAGGGATCTAGGAGTACTGGTGCATGGTTCCTTGAAGGACGAGTCGCAGGTAGATAAGATGGTCAAAAAGGCTTTTGGCACATTGGCCATCATCAGTCAGCATATTGAGTATAGAAGTTGGGAGGTCATGTTGCAGTTATATTAGACAATGATGAGACCGCATTTGGAGTATTGTGCTCAGTTCCAGACAAGAGGACTAGAGGGTCTAAGCTATAGGGAGAGGTTGAGTAGGCTGGGTCCCTATTCCTTGGTGCGCAGGAGGGGTGATCTTGGAGAGGTGTATAAAATCCTGAGAGGAATAAATTGGGTAGATACACAGAATCTCTTGCCCAGAGTAGGGGAATCGAGGAACAGGGGACAGAGGTTCAAGGTGAAGGGGAAAAGATTTAATAGGAATCTGAGGGGTAACGTTTTCACACAAAGGATGGTGGGTGTATGGAACAAGCTGCCAGAAGAGGTAGTTGAGGCTGTGACTATCCCAATGTTTAATAAACAGACAGGTACATGGATAGGACAAATGTGGAGGGATATGGACCAAACGCAGGCAGGTGGGACTAGTGTAGCTGGGACATGTTGGCCAGTGTGGGCAAGTGGTGCCGAAAGGCCTGTTTCCACACTGTATCTCTCTATGACTCGGGGGATCATGTACAGACAGATGAGATCCTTCTGAATCTTCTGAATTTTGTAGTCGGCAGGGCAGTACTCTGCATATCGCCAACTTGGCCAATTTTACATTTTTTTATATCAAGCCAATTAATCAAGCCACTCAATCTACAAATCTGTACGTCTTTGGAGTGTGGGAGGAAACCGAAGATCTCGGAGAAAACCCACGCAGATCACGGGGAGAATGTACAAACTCCATACAGACAGCGCCCATAGTCGGGATTGAACCCAGGTCTCTGGCGCTGTATTTTGCTGTAAGGCAGCAACTCTACCTCTGTGCCACCGTGACTGCCCAATTTAACTTGGCATGTTCGACACAAACATTGTGGGCCGAAGGACCAATTCCTGTGCTGTACTGTTCTGTGTTTTGTGCACAGTTTGGTAAATTAAATTAATTTGCTACTGTAATTTGCCCTGGTGTATAAGTGAGTGATAGAATTGTTGGGGGGGGGGGGGGGGGGGGGGGGGGGTGGGGGGGGGGTGATGAGTTGATGGGAATGTGAGGAGAATAAAGTAGAATAAAGGCCTGTTTCTGTGTTCTATGAATATGATCTAGTGCTTTTAACAGTAAAATACTAATTTTGAGCAATTTGAAGAATAAAATTGCATCTGGACAACATGTTCCGGATTTTCACGTATGATTTTAAATTAATGCTCACCTGAAGTTGCTGTCCTCTTTTAATGGTGGGTGTTGTTAGCCATATTTGTTCTTACAGTGAATTCAATCACATTGATGTGATCCTGTCAAAAGTACCTAGAAACACCTGTATGCATCAAGTATATTGTTGATTGAAACAAGTTCATATCTGATTTGGTTTTTAGAGCAGTGCTCTCTATTTACAATCCATAATGACCATAGAAACAAGACATAGTGCCACATGGAACTCCTTACTCAACTGATTTAATTATTTTCTGACTGCCCAGGTCTTTTGATCTGTTGGTTCCACATACTGCGTGCTCAATTTAACACTTGACTAACAAGAAAGATCAAATAACAAGATTAAGTGGATAATTTTAGGAAACCTGCACTTGTATTTAGTTCCCCATTACTCAAAAGTGGACCAGAATGCAAACGTTAATCAGCAGAAACTGAATTCAGAGCACATATTTATACAATTTTTTTTAAGTACCCTGGTCGTAATGTTTGTTAAACAAATTCAAGATTTTTATGTACCTGGAGTTTCGCAACACATTTCTGTATCCCACATATGCCTTCAATCAACTGAATAGATTGCATCAACTAGCTGTATTAACTCACACATACCAAACGTAAGTCAAAGACCAAACTGACATTTGAATAAAACAAAACACTGGTACAGTACTCCAAATAAATAAACAATAACAGTGATGTCTTTAAATGCAGTACATATTTAATTTCTGCAATTTTAAAGCTGTAGGTGTAACAATTACTTAACTTCCTACATTTACAGTAGGTATTATCCATGTTTTCTCTCCTTTATGTTTTACATTTTAGTCATACTGTTTTGAGAACGTTTAGTCAAAAACAAGTCCAGGTGTATAGTACAAAATGTAAAGTAATGTGAAAATTTATTATGTTGAAATGCTCATGAGAGGGAAGCCATTAAGGTTTCAAGCTGATGGCTGGAATCTTATTCCTGTGGTTCCTTTACAACAACTAGAAAATAAGGTCAAAATGTGTCCTCTTTCCCATGATATAGTGGGTTTCTGCAAATTGTATCATTTCTAAAGTTCAGTTCCCTTCATGTCACTTTAGCCAAATTTTGGGTTAGAATAGAAAAATGTAAATATTTAAATCTCATGAATTTGATCCATATCACCAAGGATGAATTATTTCTCATGTGACTTTCATCCTATCTTCAATTTAGATATTAAACTTGGTCTTTGAAAAGTATATTTAATAACAGTAAACTTGAAATTATTAGAGTTAAGTGTAGAGTTTCCCTTGACCTTTCTTGAATTTTATTTGCGACAAAAGGATTATAATCTTTTCACTCTCCGTAGAAAGAGGGAAATTCATAAATTAGTTAAAATTATGCACAACCTTGGAATGCATTCCCAGGAATGAAACCACTGGATCAATGTCAAAAGCGGTCATTGTAACGTTATATTAAAATAAATGTTTTACTGATAGCACTGCTATACAGGGAACTGGTATAAACCTCTACACTCTCCGTTACTGCTCACAAATGTGTCAAGAAGCCGATACTAAGAAGTTAGCATGAGTCTAACAGTGAATCACACATGGCTTTGTGAGGCTGCCCTTGAGGGCTGGTGTTGAGCAGACCAGGTTGAGTGGGATGGCTGTTCAACTATGAGATGTGGGTCATTGTTGGGGATTGGCAGCACCTGCTCCCATGTGTTGAAAGCCTGTCCGTATCCTGTGGTGCTTCTTATCATCACGTGTTGGATGTGATGGAAGCTGCTACATCCCCCCCCCCCCCCCCCCCCCCCCCACCCACCCCCTCCCTCTTTGTTTGGCTGTACAACTCTCCTCCGCCCAGAGATTTCTCTTTGGCATCGAGTGCAATGGTGGTCTCTGGCCTTTGATCATGTGCTGTCAAAGAAAGGGAGCTGGAGAGAGGCAACAGCTACCATCATGCTCAATATCCCCGAGTCCCACATTTCAGCAGCCGGCCACCCACTCAACTCACTTCAGACCACTGACTACCAGCTTTAACAAGTATTTTCACTCCATATTGAGCCAAAAGTGATTCATTGCAGTGAGAGTGCCAGCAATGGGTGCGGATATACAGCAGGTGCCCAGCACGGTAATGTGGGCGGTAGACATTTGTGCCACATTCCCGGCATAGTGCATAGTTCAAGCACTATCTTCCTTCAAGCCTTGAGAACTGCAGAGAAGTGCCTAGCAGGGTAATGGCTACCCTGCTAAGTTGAGTTGTGCTGAGGTACTCCAACATTATCCACGTTCTCTAGAGATTCTGCCTGGCCAGTTGAGTTACTCCAGTACTATATATTTTTTTCAATATATATCTATGTTCGCCAGAGATGCTGGAGTTACAAAAAAGGTTTTTGGGATGTGTTTTTTGCAAACCGGCATCTGTAGTTCTTTGTATATATATGGCAAGGGCTAATCTGCTTTGCTCTAAATTATGCATACTTAAATGGATGCAAAGTGCGAAAAGTAACTCCGTGGGTCATGCAGCATCTCTGGAGAAGATGGATACGTGATATTTCGGGTCGAGACCCTTCTTCAGACTGATTGCGGGGGGGGGAGAAACTGGAAGAGAAATGGGGCAGGACAAAGCCTGGCAAGTGATAGGTGGGTATGGGTGAGCGGTTTTGATAGGCAGATGCTTGGACAAAGGCCAGAGATGAAAAGACAAAAGATGAGTGTTAAGGATAGAAGAGGTTAAAATTGTGAAGCTAGAGGAAGGAATATAGGTTGAAGGGGAGGGGAAGGGGGCAAAATGGGTGCAAGTCCAGGTGGGTAGCAGGGAAGTGGGGAGGTAAATAAAATGAAAAGGGAAAGTGTTTGTAGGTTAGTCACCTAAAATTGTAGAATTGAATGTTTCTTCTGTTATGTTGTAAGCTACCCAAGCAGAACATCAGGTGCTCTTCCTCCAGTGCACGTCACGTCATTCCGTCAATGGAGGAGGCCCAAGACAGAAAGGTCAGTTTGGGAAAGGGATGGAGATGGTTAGCAACCAGGAAATCCAGCAGGCCTCTGCAGACCTAGCGCCTGGCCAAACATGTCCTCACACTCTACAACTTATTTTTTGACTCCTCTCACTTTCTTCAAGTTAAAGGTGCAACCATGGGCCCTAACTTTACCACTAACTTACACCTTGCCCTCAAATTCACTTGGACTATCTCTTACATCTCTCTCCTCTTTCTTGATCTCTCTGGTCTCCATCATTGGAAAAAAACTACTGACATCCAGTACAAACCCACCAACTCTCACAGATATCTGAACTACACCTCCTTCCAAATGACCTCTCACAAATACATGATTCTCTACTCTCAAATTCTCCATCTTCACCGCATTTGCTCCCAAGATGAGGCTTTCCATTCCTGGACAACCGAGATGTACTCTTTCTTTCGTAAACGTGGTTTCCTCCCTGCTGTATTAGATGGATCCCTCACCCACATCTCTTCCATATTCCGCTGTTTGTCTTCTCATCTCTGGCCTATGTCCAACCTATGTCCTATCAAAATGCAACTCCCCTCATCTATCACTCACTACCTCTATTCCAGCTTTCTCTCTCCCCCTCCCCCCCCCCCCCCCCCCACCACAATCAATCTGTAAAAAGATCCCATCCCGAAACATCACCTATCCATGCCCTCCAGAGACGCTGCCTGACCTGTGGAGTTATTTCAGCATTTTTGTCTTTTTTTTGTAAACCAGCATATGCAGTTACTTGTGTCTTTATTTAAATGAATATTGACATTACTGGGGGAGAGGAGTTATTATCCACAGACCTCATAGTACCAGCTATACGAAGTCAAACATGGTTTATTCAAGAAAATCCCAGAGCTAACAATCTAGTTGCTGAAATGGAGACCATTCAACCCATTTTGTCACAGACCTCTGTAGGTCTATTGCAATGTGATGTTATTAATTGGTTTGGTCATTTTCTGAGCCGGATAGGAGTTCACTTTGTGTGGCTGATTACCTGCCTTTTTGGATGTTGTAGATAAATGCATTAGTCTTGTCTTCCTTTTAACATTCTATCCATCTGAGAGGAATGTTGAGCATTCACTGAGTTTTCATAATACATCTCACTCTCATGAAACAAATAAAGATGTGCATTTAAGTGCTGGCTTTGCTACCAATACGCATATCCTGTAAATGAATGATGAAAGAAACGATGCTCACTGAAGCATGAACACTGGAGCAGATTGGTTAGATTAAATATCCTTTCTCCCCGTTGTAACTTCTTTGTGTTTGTTAGTGATATATCTTCCAGGAAGGCAGAAAATGCTAATTCCACATTGTACACTTTCAGTGATACATTTTATATTTTGTATTTTAATTACAAATTGATTTCCTGTTTATTCCAGCCTCAATAAATAACTAAAAAGATTGTTTTTAATCCAATTTAATGCCAGTAGAGACCATAATTGTGTATGAAGTACAAAGTCACTAGGAAAAATATTAAGGGATAGTTCTATTTGGCACAACCAGACTGGAATGGATTTCTAGCCAAATAACCTTCTGAGAGCAATGTCGTAAAAGAGTACTGGGAAAAGATTCTTCATCAAGATCAAATTGTTTTAGCAAAGCCCATTTTATGAAAAATCTTGGTCCACTTCACTCCTCTGCAAGGAAACCTAATCTCTTTTTTAGTTTAAGAATAATCAGTAGCCAAAGCATTGAGTTTGTTTACTGAATTCACCCGTATTTTTCAAGTATTCTGTTGCATCATCTGGACTTCAAGAGCCACAGCAGTTTTATATCAAAACTATAAATCTTTTTCACAGTTAGAGACGGTCTTTCCATTTTATTAATGGTCAACATATATTTGCTTCAAACTGATGTTGTTTTGACAGCATATATCCATCTTAAGCACACAGAGTTTTATATTAAATGCTCACTGCTGAGGTGTAACTTCTTTTCCACAGTTTGCCAAATTCAGCATCGATTGGCAGGCATTGTTACCACCTGGGTTGAATGAGTACAGCTAAATATGTTCTGAGTTTTGAAGTAGTCCACAAAGACGATTTCTACTTTTATGCAATCAAGTATTCTACATATGAATATGAAAACACTTGATCTACTAGTATTTTTTACTTTTATTAATATTCCTTTTGCATATATATTGGTAGACATTCCCATTGCTCAGTCGGGGTATTAGTGGCTTGAATGATACATGAAGACTAAAATCAGGCAGGATGTGCCTGCGACAGAGCCTCTCCTTTTTTTTATCTTTCCTTTAATGGAAGAATTTGTTTTGAAGAGAGGGGGTTGGGTGTAACCTGCCTGCTTTATTTCCCTCCATATGCTGTCATCACAGTAAGAAGTGAATCTTCCCATATTAGTTTAGTTTCCTTTGTAATCAGAGTCCCTTTGAGGTCAAGTTAGTCTTCAGGACACTGTTGTTGATTAACCACCAACTAAGCATATTGATGGGAACTGAAGGTCACTGGTATCACTGTCACTTCCCACTTGGCTTGACATAATATTACTCGCCAGAACCCAGTTGGTTATTGCGGTGTTAGTTGTAAAAGCAAGTGGAATCCCGATGGTGCTTGTGTTAAACTCTTTACAGAAAAACATCTGCAAAACATTTCCAGGTGTGTTGGTATCAGTGAATCTTAGTTTATATAAATGTATTCTGTATATATATTCAATATATATATTGAATGTACATAATGTATATATATATGTATATATTGAATATATATTGAATATATATTGAAATGTATTCAATATATATATACTGGTTCAATATTGATGTGGATAGAGAACTGGCTGGCAGACAGGATGCAAAGAGTAGGAGTGAATGCGTCCTTTTCAGGATGGCAGACAGTGACTAGTGGGGTGCTGCAAGGCTCAGTGCTGGGACCCCAGCTATTTACAATATACATTAATGATTTGGACGAGGGAATTAAATGCAACATCCCGAAGTTTGCGGATGACACGAAGCTGGAGGGCAGTGTTAGCTGTGAGGAGGATGCTAGGAGGCTGCAGGATGGCTTGGATAGACTGGGTGAGTGGGCAAATGCATGGCAGATGCAGTATAATGTGGATAAATGTGAGGTTATCCACTTTGGTGGCAAAAACAGGAAGGTGGACTATTATTTGAATGGTGACCGATTAGGAAAAGGGGAGATGCAGCGAGACCTGGGTGTCATGGTACACCAGTCATTGAAAGTAGGCATGCAGGCGCAGCAGGCTGTGAAGAAAGCGAATGGTATGTTGGCATTCATAGCAAAGGGATTTGAGTACAAGAGCAGGGAGGTTCTACTGCAGTTGTACAGGGTCTTGGTGAGGCCACACCTGGAGTATTGGGTACAGTTTTGGTCTCCTAATCTGAGGAAAGACATTCTTGCCAGGTTCACCAGACTGATTCCTGGGATGGCACGACTTCCATATGAAGAAAGACTGGATAGACTCGGCTTGTACTCGCTGGAATTTAGAAGATTGAGGGGTGATCTCATAGAGACTTAAGGGGTTGGACAGGCTAGATGCAGGAAGATTGTTCCCGATGTTGGGGAAGTCCAGGACAAGGGGTCACAGTTTAAGGATAAGGGGGAAGTCTTTTAGGACCGAGATGAGAAAATCGTTTTTCACACAGAGTGTGGTAAATCTGTGGAATTCTCTGCCACAGAAGGTAGTTGAGGCCAGTTCGTTGGCCATATTTAAAAGTTGGATGTGGCCCTTGTGGCTGAAGGGATCAGGGGGTATGGAGAGAAGGCAGGTACAGGATATTGAGTTGGATGATCAGCCATGATCATATTGAATGGCGGTGCAGGCTCAAAGGGCCGAATGGCCTGCTCCTGCACCTAATTTCTATGTTTCTATGTATCTATGTATAGCTTAGCTCCATGGGTTTCGTTAAATGGAGTGTATTTTTCAAAGAGTTATGAGTTTAGTTTATTGTCACGTGTACCAAAGTACAGTGAAAAGCTTTTGTTGTGTGTTAACCAGTCAGTGGAAAGACAATACATGATTAGAATCAAGCCATTCCCAGTGTACAGATACATGATAAAGGGGAGTAAAGGGATTCCATAATTAGCAAAAGGAAATTTTATCAACATAGATTTTTCAGTGATTTTGGAGAGTTTTAAAAATAACTAGATCAAGTGCAGACCGCCCAACGCAAGATTTCACCACTCACCCGTTCCTCCAACGCAAGCCGTTCCCCCAACGCAATATTGCACCACTCACGCAAAGCCCCTAACTGCACAGGCACGGCTCATTTCTCCTCATCCCCCAGCATTCCCTCCTCCACCTCTTCACCCTCTTCAATCCCTAGAGAGGGAGGGGAGGTAGAGAGGGAGAGGGAGGGTTGGTAGAGAGGGGGGGGGGTTAGAGAGGGGGGGGGTTAGAGAGGGAGGGGGGCAGAGGGAGGGGGGTAGAGGGGGAGGGTAGAGAGGGAGAGGGAGGGGGTAGAGAGGGAAGAGGACGGACTAGAAAGGGAGGGGAGGGTAGTAGAGTCAGAGGGGGAGTGGGGTAGAGAGGGATGGGGTTAGAGAGAGAGAGGCAGTGGGCCAGAGGGAGGGGGGCAGAGTGAGGAGGAGGAAGGGGAGAGAGGGAGAGGGCGAGGGGGGGGAGAGGGGAGGAATAAAGAGGGAGAGGGGTAGATAGGGTGGGAGTGAGGGTAGATAGGGAGGGGACATCTCCCTCCTCCACCCTTCCCCATCTTCCTCCTCATAGGGAGTGTATCTTCTTCTTCTTGCGTATGGCGTGCACAGCGTAAAATTGTAGGACAACTTGTTCTATTTGATAGGGGGTGTATGAAAAGGTGTGATAACATAGAATTTGTTTGAATGGGTGATTGTGTCGGAAAGAACTGTAGATGCTGGTTTAAATCGAAGGTAGACACAAAATGCTAGAGTAACTCAGCAGGTCAGGCAGCATCTCTGGAGAGAAGGAATGGGTGATGTTTTGGGTCGAGACCCTTATTCAGGTGATTGATGGTTCGGTGGGCCAAAGGGCCTGTTCTCATGTTAAATCATTAAGCTAAACTAAACTTTAGTTGAATCACATCGGCCTTGAAATGTTATACCATTGTAAGTATGAAATCACAATCCCTTAAAAAATGAACATTGTGGATCTTTAATGGGCCTGTCCCACTTAGGCAACATTTTAGGTGACTGCAGGAGACTATGCCGTCGCCACATGGTCGCGGGTGGTTGCCGGGGAGTCGCCTTCATGGTTGTGAGGAGTTCCCGCATTCTGGGAACTAGTCGCGGATTCATTATGGTCGCAGTGAATTTTTCAACATGTTGAAAAATTAGCGGCAACTAGAATGAAGCCGCCTTGGAGAGTAGCGCGAATTCTCGAGCCATAGATGGGTTGCCAGGAAGTCCTCGTGGGTTGTCAGGAGGTCGAAGGTTTTCGTAGGTTGTAGCCGGTGCTGACCGATGAAATTCATTGGCTCATTGGGGGAAAAAAAGGTAAGCAGTAGTTTTCCGAACCAAGGATAACCGACCGGTGATGTCCGTGTGCGGACGTGGCGGCTAAGGACGAGAAGCCGAAGCAAAGAAGTGGAAGCCAAATAACCGAATGGAAACGAAGCCAAAACGCCAACTAACCGAAAGGGCGGGACGCCTAAAAGCAAACTCACAGAATGGCCGCTCTGCCGAAACGCCACCTACCCGAAAGACTGCGTCGCCCACAAGTCAACGAACCGAATGCCGCTCAACAGAAAAGTCAAATAACGGACATGACGTTGCCGGGGGGGCGGGATTTGTTAGCGATTGGTCCAGACCCCTGCGTCCATCACATCACTGGCCGGTGGAGACGGGAGGGTGGGGGTCATTTTCCCATACAAGCCATAGGTGACTGGGCAATCTGAACCCAAGCACCAAGTTGTAAGCGGCCGAAGGTGCGCATCCCTTGGGACAGTTTGCCCCATGCGGCCGCACTGTGACGGGATGTGTGTCGGGTGGAGCAGAGGTGTGGGACAGGCTGGTCCATCAAGCTTCACAGCCGTGTATCTCTGGCTTCTTAAAAGTTGTCTCCACTCCTTCTCCCCCCCACCCCCCTCTTTTAAAGGACTTACCGTACACTGCGCTTCAGCTTAAACCTTCCTGTTCATCGCGGTGTGTGTCTTTATCACCTTGGTTTTGCACCACCTGAAAATTTTAGACAGGGCAAGCAGGGGGAGCACTGTTTAAAGAATTCACACCGGCTGGTGAAGGAAGTGATGTGTTAGTGTGTGTGTGTTCCACTCTGACAGTCGCCGTTCCCAGTTTTTCAGTCTCTGACAGTCGCCGGCAGTCCACTGAAAAATCGCCTAAGTGGGACAGGCCCATATAACTACATTTCTGGGTTTATTTTGGTTTATTTTTGTCCTACATGTATATGCACAGAGTCGTTTACAGGGCAATCAAGAACCAGAGGGCATAGGTTTAAGGTGAGAGGGGAAAGATTTATTAGGAACCTGAGGGGCAATGTTTTCACACAAAGGTGATGAGTATATAGAATGAGCTGCCAGAGGAGGTAGTTGAGGCAGGTACTATCACAACATTTAAAAGACACTTGGACAAGTGAATGGATAGGAAAGCTTTAAAAGTATATGGGCCAATCGCAGGCTGGTAGGACTGGTGTAGATGGAGCATCTTGGACAGCGTGGGCAAGTTAAGCCGAAGAGTCTGTTTCCGTGCTGTATGATTTTGCGTATATATCCAATCTTTATTCCACTTACAGAGCAACAGATGCTATGGATGTTGGCACTTTATCCTTCCTGCTTTGTTGCCTTAACAATGAATCACAAATCTAATCAAGTGGAGAGCCCACTTGCTACTTTCCTTGCTTGCACGTTGTACTGGAACTCTGTTGGTTGTTGGCACAGAATTAGCCATCTATTTCTGAAACATTTTCCCAAGAGAAAAATCTTTCTGGGCATGTGTGTGTGAGGTGAATGTCAAAAGCTCACCAAAAAATCCAAACCTCTACACTTCTCATTGATCAAATATACATTCCCATGTCAAGTGTGTTGAATTGTGATTTGAACATTTACATCTGTTTTCAGGTTTGAATCAGCTTTGGAAATTGCTGTGGAAATCTGTAGAACAAACGGATCCAAGAAATATTGGAACTAGTAACCTTGAATCTTTCCAATATATATTAGTAGGAGGTTTTGCTGAAATTTAGCAATTCATGTTAAATTCCATCAATTATCATTGCAACATAAATCTGAAGGTGGAATTACTGCCACAGGACACCGCATTGGATAGCAAGGGAAATGGACATGGGGATTATGATGTGCGATATACTCCTGTTCATTTGATCTAATGGAGATTTCATATTGGTTTATCAGTGCCAGCTCACCTAAGAGTGGGTTTTATTCAATTTTTGCTGCAGATACCTCCAATGAAGCACACACGTCCTCGGGGTACTGCTGAAGTCCCAGCTGTATTGTAGCTTCTAGACAGCCATGTCTCAGCTTCCACTGCTTGTGCTTAACTGGGTGCCACAGTAGAACCAAATACATTGTCCAGCAATCTGATCGCAGTAGACAATTAGTGAGCCACAAACCTATTGTCTTCTCCCAGGCTCACAGTATTAGTGATCCCTTTACTTCCACTCCACCGCCCAACCTGCTGGTGCTCAACTGGGAAGCTGCAGTCTTCCAGACCCAGAACATCTCAAGATCATCCACAAGGGCAGGTACAGTCTCATCTGTTACAAGGCAGAAAACTTCTCCCTGTCAAGCTGCAGCCACTGATGTGCCCGAGCACAAGAGCATTGAACAAAGGCCCACGGAGAAAACGTAGATACAAGGAACTGCAGATACTGATTTACAAAAAATGGCACAATGTGTTGGAGTAACTCAGCTGGTCAGGCAGCATCTCTGGAGAACATGGATAGGCTACATTTCTGGTCAGGACCGTTCTTGTAGTAGGGAGGAGAAAGCTGGAAGAGTGGGGGTGTGGTACAAAGCCTGGCAAGTGATATGTGGATACAGGTGAGGGCAGAAGTTGATAGGCAAATGTTTGGACGGAGGCCTGGATGTAAAGAAAAATAGTAGGAGATAAGGAAAGAAGAGATAAAATGTGAAGTCAGAGGAAGGAATATAGGTTGAAAGGGATGGGGGGAGGGAAAAGAGAGGAATGGGGATACATCCAAGCACAAGGAGGAGAGGGGGCTAATGTGCGAGAGGAAAGAGGATGTTTGTAAGTTAGTTACCTAAATTTGGAAAATTCAATGTTGATACTGTTGTTCGTAGTAAAGGTGGAAGGATGATATATGTTGTGTGTGTGTGTGTGTGTGCGTGTGTGAGAGAGATATGTATATATATGCGGACAGTGGTCATTGACAAATCCATACCTGACTCCTGAAGAGTCCGACACGTGTTTGCGGATTTTTCTTTATTATAGAGAGAATTATTCTGTCATCAGCTGTGGAGGTCTTCCTTGGCCTTTGCGATTAGTAAGCTCACCAGTGCTCTCTTTCTTCTTAATGACGTTCCAAACAGTTGATTTTGATAAGCCTCAAGTTTGGTTGATGTCTCTAACAGTTTTATGCTTGTTTCTCAGTCTCATAATGGCTTCTTTGACTTTCATTGGCACAACTTTGGTCCTCAATGTTGATAAACAGCAATAAATGTTTCCAAAGGTGATGGAAGGACTGGAGGAAAGACTAGGTGCTGGCAGTTCTCTTATACCTGCATTAAGGAGCCAATTAAACATACCTGAGCAATTACAAACACCTGTGAAGCCATGTGTCCCAAATATTATGGTGCCCTGAACTGGGGGGGACTATGTATAAACACAGCTGTAATTTCTACATGGTGAAACCAAAATGTATAAAAATGGCCTTTAATAAAATCTGACAATGTGTACTTTGACCACAGGAGATTTTTTCTATTACAAATCTCAAATTGTGGAGTACAGAGGGAAATAAATAAATGATGGGTCTTTATCCCAAACATTATGGAGGGCACTGTGCATATATATATTTATGTGTGTGTGTAAGAAAGAACTGCAGATGCTGGTTTAAATCGAAGGTAGACACAAAATGCTGGAGTAACTCAGCGGGTGAGGCAGCATCTTTGGAGAGAAGGAATGGGTGACGTTTCGGGTCGAGACCCTTATATATAGGTAGCTTGGCATTTATACATTTGAATTGGAATGTGTATTTTGTAATGACTTTTGTTTCAGGATTGTGGCCAAATTAATACTGTGTGGGTCAGCAACAATGGCAGTTTAGGATTTTGGACTGTCGAATTGGGAACTGAGGTTAATTATATTACTGGTGCACTTGGAAAAGGCGATCATGGATAGCCCAGACCGAATACTTCCTCTCCATTTTCTTCAATTTCAATAGTTCAATGGTGCTTTATTGTCACATGTACTTATGTACAGTGAAATTCATTTTTTTGCATATACTTCTGTAAAAATCTTACTATACATAAGCACAATCATATATGAGTTTAGGAATAGTAGATTGCACTAAGGCAGTACACAAGAGTCACCGTGTTTCTGGTGTTGCCTTGTATCCTTCACGTCCAAAGTGGTTAAAACCCATAGGGTCTTAACATAAAAGGCCCATTGACCTGGCAGTGCTACTGGGTTGGAGTTTTAAGGTCGGCCTGATGTTGTCAATGTCCTCAGCCACTCCATGCTGCTGCGGGCCGTGCCCAATTCGCACATTCGGCCTTTTGGAGTGGTGCCTGGATGACCCCAATGGAGGACCAGGCCATTTCTACATGATGTCTTTGTTCGGTCCGGTGCGGTGTGAGCGAGTTGGGGAGGTGCTCTGGAAACATCTTGTCTCACCTCCTCCTCCCGCTGTTTGAGTGAAGGCCAACCCGGCCATTCACAGGCCGACCATCCTTGGACTGATTTTCTATACTTTGCTCTTCCTCCTCTTTGAGAAACTTAAACTAATTGATATTAGCAATTTGCAAATAAATTAATTGTGCCAAAATCGGACATATCCCCTGGACCTGATATCCTCTACCTGAAAGACGTGATGGCAAAGGGATTGGATGCTTTATTGATGATATTCCAATATACCCTGCAAATGGCAAATGTAATTTTATCGTGAATCCTGGTTCTTGAACGTCCAGAACCAGGATTCACAGTTTAAAATAAGGGGCAGGCCATTTTGGACTGAGATGATGAAAAACCTTTTCACCCAGAGAATTGTGAATCTGTGGAATTCTCTGCAAAAGAAGGCAGTGGAGGTCAATCCACTGGATGTTTTCAAGAGAGAGTTAGAGTAAGTCCTTAGGGCTAATGGAATAGAGGGATATGGGGAAAAAGCAGGAACGGGGTACTAATTTTGGATGATCAGCCATGATCATATTGAATGGCGGTGCTGGCTCAAAAGGCCTAATGGCCTACTCCTGCACCTATTTTCTATGTCTATGTTAAATGATATGACATCAGTGTGGGGAGAATATCAAAATTCATTATTAATAACATGCAAATAATTAGGCAAACAGCATGTTTTTATTAAGAGAAAATAATCTGAATGCCACAATGTGTTTTGAATATGAAATTGGAAGGTGAATAAGGAGAAAACTGGATGGGGTATATCTAAATTTTCAGAACACGTTTGATGGATATCGCACAAATGATTGTTACATGAAATATAGGTTCAAGAATTGGTTAAAGGAAGAAAACATGGAGACGGAATGAATATAGTTTTCAGCTTGGCACACTCTTCATCTTTGTGTCATCCCAGGATTAACAGTTGGCCCTTAACTGTGTACAAATAGTTCTGATAATTTAAACACCAGGACAGAGCGTAATGATTCAAGTTTACCGGTGGTGATAAGTTGGGTGGAAAGTTAATTATGTAAAGTATGATTGCAAAACAACATAAATAAGTTAGATACGTGCAGAAGAAGGTGTCTGAAATTCTTCAATGTGGGAAAACCTGAGGTCATGCATTCTGTAGGAAGACTAGAAATAATATTTTTAAACAGGTACAACACCCCATTAGGTATTCACATTAGCCTTTATGAGAAGAGATTTGGTGCACAAGAATAAACAACACTTGCTGTATTTATGCAGTCTTGGTGCAACAACATTTGGATGTTATGTACAGCTTTGTTCTCTATGCTTAAGGTAGATATTCTTGCCACAGATTCAGTGTTCCGTAAAATCACAAATTTGATACATGAGATAAAGGAATGAGAAAAAATGATAAATTATTTATCTATATTCACTGCAGTGGGTCAATGTTTTAGAATGAAGAGGAGGAGGGTTTTCACTTTGAGCATTGTAAATCTCTGAAATCCTCTCTCTCAGTTGACTGTGGATGCTTAGTCATTGAGTATATTCTAGACCTAGTTTGGAATATTTTTTGGATACTGAAGAATCAAGGAATTATAGAGAATGGGTGGGAAAACAATCAAGTACAATATTAACTGTCATCTTAATGGATGACAGAGCAGGCTCTGGGACAGTCTGC
Organism: Okamejei kenojei; assembly: GCA_035221665.1. Lineage (NCBI taxonomy): Eukaryota > Metazoa > Chordata > Chondrichthyes > Rajiformes > Rajidae > Okamejei > Okamejei kenojei. Next base: position 58,823,172 of record CM069139.1, on the reverse strand, counting down.
TCTGTTCCTACTTCTATTTCCAACTTTATTTCCTGCTCTCCATTTGCTTTCCATTTAGAGTCTGGCAGTGTCTGATCCTTGATGAGGTTGTACAGCACACAGCAGACCACCATGACTCTTGAGTTAACTTACCTGAGCATTCCAAGGCTCCTGTAAGGTGGTCAAGAATGCACATTTGTTGTATGAACATACCAGTAATTTGCATGGTCACGTTACATGTCGCAGTGTGACAATCATTGATTGCATGTTTGCATGTTTCAATCAAAAGTCATGTCATCGACCTGCTGTCTTTGTTGCCTACAGCCATAATTTGGTTGGGTTTGGTAGCTCAAAGCCCAATGACACATCAAACTGCTGCTGAATGAAGACACAACAACTACTGCTCGGATGCCTGCATAGAGTGATGCGTGATCCCATACAAATTGTACACAGAGGAAGTTGAATCCCATCCTGCTGCCGTACATCTCCAGGTTGAGATAAGACCCTCATAAAGCTTCATCCATGTTGTCAGTGGTAATCTGCACCATGGGAGTGTCAGTAGTCCTCATGCTTGCTCCCTCTGGTGGCATTGTGAAATAAAAATTAAATGTACTTTGCACTATTCGATACAATGTGTATGTTCTTGAATTTACCTAACAGGAGATGGCATACTGTATTGTTCAAATTTCTCCAGCTCAACCCACAGTGGTTTTGACAACATCATCCTATGAAATAATTGGAGTGTGGGCTCCAAACTAGGAAGTATAATTCAGAGGGGCAATGCTTGCTGAAGTCCAGAATTTCCTCAACATTTCCCAATGTTCTATGCTTGGGTTCAGAGAGGAGAAACGCTTCCTGAGGTCATTGTGCAGGTGGCTTTCAACTGAGAGTCCTGCTATGGCTCCTCCTCCTCTTCCAGCGATGTTTTACTGCCTTATCCGCCTAAGACTTGTACCACCCCAGTGGTTACTTCTTCTCCCTACTTCTGTCGGGCAGAAGTAACTTGGTCAAGACAATATCGAGCACATCACTTCCTATCTATATACTTTTAAAACTGTGTGTGTGTCTACCGACCGCCGGCTGGCTGCCGACCGCCGTCCGGCTGCCGGCTGGCTGTCACATTCCGTTATTTTTTTCAGATAAGATTTTCGCCCTTTGATTCCCTGCTCCGCCAAAACTGGACCCTCAGACGCCGCCGCTTTTTCCATTTCGCCAGATGTTACGCTTGTACATTCACAAAGGGGCTCCTCATTACATTTAGACGTTTTTACGTACACCATTTTTAATAAAATCCTTACCCCCCCCCCCCCAATTTTTCAAAATCTTGAAACAATCAAACTGCTCTCACCCATAGAATGTTGATAAATATTCCATCGTGTGATGTCACAATGCCCAATGCTCACAGATGTCCATTCGGAACGGATCTCATTTACATCTGCCCTTGCACCAGCCACGCCCCCCCGCCTGATGTTCCAGCATGTGTGATGTCACAATGCCATCTCTCACAGATGTCCAATCGGAATGGATCTCATTTACATCTGCCTTTGCCCCAGCCCCCCCCCCACCGCAGCCTGTGTGGAAGTGCGTGATCATTTGTGTCGGAATAGAGAAAGAGGATTGGGGGTGATAGGGAGCGGGGAATAGATGGACTGTCCCTACCCCTCCCCCCTCCCGCACTACCTCCCCACTCTTTCCCCTCTTTCCCCCAACCCCTCTCCCCCTCCCTCCACACTCTTCCCCTCCCTCCCCTACCCCATCTCCCTCCTCCCCACCCTCCCCCTCCCCACACCTCTCTCCCCCCTCCCCCTCTCCCCCTCCCCCTCCCCTCTCCATCTCACTCTCCTCACCCCTCCCCCCTCCTCCTCCCACCCCATCCATCCTTCCCTCTCTTCCCCACCCCCTTCCCTCTTTCCCCCTCCCTCCTCCCCTCTGTCCCTCTTCCACCACTCCCCCTAACCCTCTCCCCCTCCCTCCCTACGCTTTCACTTCTCTCCCCCTTCCCCGCTTAGTGTGTGACGAGAGATTACGCTTTTACATTCACTAATGCACTCCTCATTACATTTAGACACTGTTACGTACACATTTTAAATAAAATCCTCCCCCCCCCCCCCCCCCCCCCCCCAAATTATTTCAAAATCTAAAGAAATCAAACTGCTCTCACCCATACAATGTTGGTAAACATTCCATCGTGTGATGTCACAATGCCCAATACTCACAGATGTCCAATCGGAATGGATCTCATTTACATCTGCCCTTGCTCCAGCCCCAGCCCTCCCCCCCCCCCCCCCCCCCCCCCCCCCCCCCCCGCAGCCTGTGTCGAAGCGCTTGATCACGTGTGTGGGAATAGAGAAAGAGGATTGGGGGTGACAGGGAGTGGGGAGTAGATGGACTGCCCCTACCCCTCCCCCTCCCTCTCTACCACCCCACTCTTTCCCCTCTCTCCCCCCACCCCTCTCCCCCTCCCTCCACACTCTTCTCCCTCCCTCCCCTACCCCATCTCTCTCTCCTCCTTTCTCACCCCCCTCTCTCTCCCCACCTCTCTCCCTCTCATCCTCTCCCCCTCCACTCTCTCTCCACCCTTCCCCTACCCCTCTTCCTCCCCCTCTCCTCTCCCCTTCTCCCTAACCCCTCTCCTCTCACCTTCCCCTCTCCTCTCCCCTCCCCCTTCCCCCCCTCTCCCTCCCACAGGGACATGCTGCCCCGCCCCCAACCCCCCCCCCCCCCAGCAAACGCACGTTGGAGGAACAGACCCAACGGGTCTGCACTTGGTCTAGTATACTTTAAAAATGACAAATCAACAAGTAGAAATGAATTACTAATTACCTGCAAATAGATGTAAATCCTTCCATGCTCCTAAAGTGTTGTGCTACTTCACAATATTAAGAGAATGTACTAACTGGAGAATTTAGCTACATTTTCAAAACATTAGTTTCAGATCATCATTACCCTACTCTCCTCCTCTCTAGCCCAGAGTAGGTGAATCGAGGACCTCTTGCCCGGAGAAGGTGAATCAAATACCTCTTGCCCAGTGTAGGTGAATCGAGGACCTCTTGCCCAGAGTAGGTGAACCAGAGTAGAGGACATAGGTTTAAGGGGAACGGGAAAAGATTTAATAGGAACCTGAGGGGTAACATTTTCACACAAAGGGTGGTGGGTGTATGGAATGAGCTGCCAGAAGAGGTAGTTGAGGCAGGGACTATCACAACGTTTAAGAAACTGTTAGACATGTACATGGATAGGAAAGGTTTGGAGGGATATGGGCCAAACGTGGGCAGGTGGGACCAGTTGTAGCTGGGACATGTTGGCCAGTGTGGGCAAGTTCGGCTGAAGGGCTAGTAACACTCTATGACTCCATCTATGACTGTATTGCGCACTAAGAGGGTCATTGTCTCCCAACTGCATTCTAAAGATAGATGTATAGGAAGGAACTGCAGATGCTGGTTTAAACCAAAGATAGACACAATGAGCTGGAGTAACTCAGCGGGACAGGCAGCATCTCTAGAGAGAAGGAATGGGTGACGTTTCGGGTCGATACCCATCTTCAGACTTGTCAGTACAAAGGCAAATGAGAGATATAGACAATGATGTAGAGAGATAAAGGACAATGAATGAAAGATATGCAAAAAAGTTACAATACAAAGGAAACAGGCCATTGTTAGCCGTTTGTTGGGTGAAAACGAGAAGCTTTTGCGACTTGGGTGGGTGAGGGATGGAGAGAGAGGGAATGCTGGGGTTACTTGAAGTTCGCAAAATCAATATTCATACCACTGATCTGTAAGCTGCCCAAGTGAAATGTTCCTCCAATTTGCATTTAACCTCACTCTGACAATAGAAGAGACCTGGGATAGAACGGTCAGTGTGGGAATGGGAAGGAGAATTAAAGTGTTTAGCCATCAGAAGATCAGGTAGGTCCAGGCGGATTGAGTAAAGTGGTTCAGTGAATAGATGTCACCATTCACCCATACCAAATGCTAAACTATAATGGCATGTAGCTTTACTTGCTTCAATAATATTTATGTGTGTTTACCATTTTGAAAACACTTTGACACCTGTGACATTTAAGTGTTTAGTTTAGAGATAGAGCGCAGAAACAGGCTCTTTGGTCCACCGAGTCTGCGCCAACCAGCGATCCCCATACATTAGCTCTTTCCTACACTCTGGAGACAATTTACAATTTTTACCAAAGCAAATTAACCTACAAACCTGCATGTCTTTGGTGTGTGGGAGGAAACTGGAGACCCCGGGGAAATCCCACGTAGTCATGGGGAGAATGAGCAAACTCCGTACAGACTCCGTACAAACTCCGTAATCAGGGGGGGGGGGGGAGGGGGGGGAGGGGGGGGGGAGGGGGGGGGGGGGGGGTTGCGTGCAGTGTCCCACATGGGAGGGCTGGTCCCCGAATGCAATATTCCACCACTCACCCATAGCTGCCAACTGTGCAGGTGCAGCTGACAGGTTCCCATTGTGACATTAACCCTCCCACACACACTAACACCCCAACACACACACTAACCCCCTCACACACACTAACCCCCCCACCCCCCGCCCACACACTAACCCGCCCACTCACTAACCACCCCACACACACTAATCTCCCACACACACGTTTTGGTGAAAATACAATTACGCATACACACACACACACAGACACAAGGTGAGACTTTTATAATGAACACGAGACCAAGGGGAACCTATTGGGTCCCGTCCCCTCAACGTGCGGTTGCGGCATCACACACACACTAACCACCCCCCTACACACACTAACCACCCCCCACACACACACTAACCACCCCCCCTTGATATTATTTTAATATTATTCTTTGGCTCCTTTTACCCTATCCCCACCTTATCTTGAGGGACAGAGAGAGTGGGGCAGAGAAAGAGAGAGAGGGAGGGGGGATGGAGAGAGGGGGTATAGAGAGAGGGGGTGGGAGGAGGGGGGAATGAAGAGGGGGGGGTGGGGAAGGGGGGAGAGGGGAGGAGGGTGATGGGGAGGAGAGGGGGGAGAATGGGAGGGGAGGGAGAGGGGGCAGGAGAAGGGGACGAGAGAGGGGGAGGAGAGAGGGGAGGAGGGGGAGTGGGGGAGAGGGGGAAAGGAGGAGAGAGAGGGGAGGGGAATGGGGAGGGGGAGGAGGGAGGGAAAGGGGAAGGGGGAGAGAGGGGAAGGGGGGAGGGAGGTGGAGAGGGGGGTGAAGGGGGTATGGGAGGGGATTGGATGGGGAGGGTAGAGTGGGAGGGGGGAGGGAATGTGGAGGGAGGGGAGGAGGGGACGGGAGAGAGGGGGGGGTGAGGGGAGGAGGGAGGGGATGGATAGTAGGGGGAGAAAAGGGGGAGAGGAGCGGGGGGGGGGGGGGGAGTGGAGGGGGGGAGGGGGGAGTGGAGGGGTGGAGGGGTGTGTGGGGGAGGGGATGGTGGGGGAGGGAGAGGGGTGGTCTTGAACTCGGCGATCGAGCGGCGTGGACGGGGTTGACTGCGAGTGGGCAGCGGGCCTTGGCAGCTCACGGGACCTCGCGGGAACTCTGAAGCCCACGGATGCCCAACCAAATTACTGCATGTTCAATCCAGAGCCCTGGTGGGGGGGGGGGGGGGGGGGGGGGGGGAGGGTGGCTGGGCTGCGGGTGGGGCCGGGGGGGGGGCATTGTGGACGGCCGGCCGAGTGGGTGTCAAGAGAGTCAAGAGAGTTTATTGTCATATGTCCCTGACAGGACAATGAAATTCTTGCTTTGCTTCAGTACAACAGAATGTAGCAGGCTGTGAGTACAAAACAGATCAGTGTATACGTAAATATACACATGAATAAATAAACTGATAAAGTGCAAATAACAGATAAAGGGGTATTAATGTTCAGAGTTTTGTCCGAGCCAAGTTTAATAGCTTGATGGCTGTGGGGAAGTAGTTATTCCTGAACCTGGATGTTGCAGTCTTCAGGCTCCTGTACCTTCTACCTGAAGGTTGCAGGGAGATGAGTGTGTGGCCAGGATGGTGTGGGTCCTTGATGATATTGCCAGCCTTTTTCAGGCAGCGACTGCGATAGAATCCCCTCGATAGAAGAGGCGATGATGGACTGGGCAGTGTTTACTACTTTTTGTAGTCTTTTCCTCTCCAGGGTGCTCAAGTTGCCGAACCAAGCTACGATGCAACCGGAAAGCATGCTCTCTACTGTGCACCTGTAGAAGTTAGAGAGAGTCCTCCTTGACAAACCGACTCTCTGTAATCTTCTCAGGAAGTAGAGGCGCTGATGAGCTTTCTTAATAATTGCATCAGTGTTCTTGGACCAGGAAAGATCTTCAGAGATGTGCACGCCTAGGAATATGAAGCTCTTGACCCTTTCAACCATCAACCCGTTGATATAAACAGGACTGTGGGTCCCCATCCTACTCCTTCCAAAGTCCACAATCAGTTCCTTGGGTTTGCTGGTGTTGAGGGCCAGGTTATTGTGCTGGCATCATATGGATAGTCGCTCGATCTCTCCTCTATACTCTGACTCATCCCCATCAGTGATACGTCCCACAACAGTGGTGTCGTCAGCGAACTTGATGATGGAGGTAGCACTATGACGGGCTACGCATCATGAGTATAGAGTGACTACAGCAGGGGGCTGAACACGCAGCCTTGAGGTACTCCTGTGCTGAATGTTATCGAGTCTGACACATTTCCACCAATACGAACAGACTGTGGTCTGTGAATGAGGAAGTCGAGGATCCAATTGCAGAGGGAAGTGCAGAGACCCAGTTCTGCGAGTTTTGTAACCTGCTTGGAGGGGATGATTGTGTTAAATGCCGATCTGTAATCAATGAATAACAGCCTAATATATTAGTTTTTGTTGTCCAAGTGGTCCAGAGCGGAGTGGAGGGTCAGCGAGATCGCATCCACCGTTGATCTGTTGTGGCGGTAAGCGAACTGCAGTGGGTCCAGGTTTTTGTCGAGGTAGGAATGGATTTGCGCCATGATCAACCTCTCAAAGCACTTGATCACCACAGGCGTTAGTGCCACTGGTCGATAGTCATTGAGCCATTGCTCTTCTTGGGTACCAGTATTATTGATGCCCTTTTGAAGCAGGTGGGAACCTCGGACCTCAGAAGTGAGAGGTTGAAAATGTCCGTAAAAACTCCGGCCAGTTGATCTGCACAGGTTTTTAGAACACGACCAGGTATACCATCAGTTCCAGGAGCTTTTCGAGGGTTCACCCCTCTGAAGGATTTCCTGACGTCGGCCTCTGTGACTGAGACTGAAATACCATCACAGCGATTGGTGGCTCGGGAGGGCACATCGGTGTTCTCCCTATCAAAACGTGCGTCAAATACATTGAGCTCGTCAGGGAGTGATGTTTCGCCGACATTCAAGCTGCCTCCTGGTTTCGCCTTGTAGGAGGTGATTGCATTCAGGCCCCGCCACAGCGGCCAAACATCTGTCTCATCCTCCAGCCTGGAGCAGAAGTCCCTTTTAGCCTATTTGATGGTCTTACCAAGGACGTATCTGGACTTCTTGTAGACCACTGTATCATCAGACATGAATGCCCGGTATCTGGTCTTCAGAAGAGTGCGGATCTCAAAGTTCATCCATGGTTTCTGATTGGGAAACACTCGGAAGGTTTTGGTGGGGATGCAGTCCTCCACACATTTCTTAATGAAGTCTGTAACGACTGTGGCGTATTCGTTCAAGTCCGTTGTCGAGTCCTTGAACATTGCCCAGTGTACAGACTCCAAACAGTCCTGTAGTTGTTCCTCTGCCCACCCCCCCCCCCCCCCCCCCCCCCCCCACCCCCACCGACCAGCTCTGTACTGTCCTCACCTCTGGGGGTGCGCTCTTTAATTGCTGCCTGGAGGCAGGGAGACGCAGCACCGTCGTATGGTCATATTTACTGAAGTGAGGGCGAGGGATAAAGCGATAGGCATTCTTGATGGTGGTGTAGCAGTGGTCGAGGGTGATTGGTCCTCTGGTGTTGCAGGAGACATGTTGGTGGAAGTTGGGGAGTGATTTCTCTAGGTTTGCCTTATTGAAGTCCCTAGCAATGGTGGTAAATGCCTCGGGGTAAGACGTCTGGTGTTTGTTGACCACGGCGTGCAGCTCCTCCTGTGCCAGACGTACGTCTGCCTGGGGTGGGATATAGACCGTGGTCAGGATGATGGAGGTGAATTCACTCAGAAGGTAAAAGGGGCGGAACTTCACCGCCAGCTGTTCGAGGTGTGGAGAGCAGGAGTTGGACAGGACTGGCACGTCTGAGCACCACGCAGAGTTGACCATGAGGCAGACACCCTCTCCTCTCCCTTTCCCAGATGCCAGTGTACGGTCCATACGGTGGATGGAGAACCCTTCAGGCTGGACCGCTGAGTCTGGGGAGCTGGGGGTGAGCCATGTCTCTGTGAAACAGAACACAGAGCATTCCCTCAGCTCCCATTGATAAAGCAGCCTTGCCCTTAAGTCCTCCTCTTTGTTTTCAAGGGACTGTACATTTGCCAGTAGGATAGGAGGGAGAGGGGGTCGAAGTCCCCTGCGCTTCAGTCTGATCTGAAGTCCTGCCCGCCGGCCACGTTTCCCGACACAATGGAGGCTTCCACTTTGTTTGCAAGTACTGTGCTTACTGTACCTGCTATTTCTGCGGACCTGCGCTGGAACGGGGATTCCTACACAGACGGCAGCTCCAGCTCCGTGAGGAATGGGAGTTCACTCAAAGTCGGCAGCTGTAGCTCCAGCTGCGTTGTTCCTGTAGGATCCTGCCCGTCGGCTCTGGAAATCATCCCGGGGTTTCCAAGTACAATACCTGCGTTCCTCCATCGGATCGGGTGATTTCCAGCCAGCGTGGGAAATTTTAAAGACTGCGGTTGATCGTGAAATTGTGAGAGCCTTGAGGTGCTCAAGCAGCTTGTCTGAAACGGCACCGATTCCTGCCGTTCTCCTGATCCATGTAAGTTGTTGGAAGTTGTAGTTGAGCCTTTTATGTTCCGGAGCTCCGCAAAAGTCGCCGCAGGCAGGCGCCATCTTGCCACAGGAGTGAACAATTGTTTTTTGTGAACAGTTTTAATAAAAAACTCAAGGAATAATGAATCAAATTTTCAGATAAGGTGAGTTTTGAAATCATGAGGTAAATCTCTTTCGGAATATGTAAATATTTTACCGTTAGCGCATCGTGTTTTCGACGAGATGTGAATCACAGACAAACACACAAATACACACACACAGAAATACACAAATACATCCCCATCCAAGATCAGTTTTATGTACATAGATAGATAGATTGTATTATTTCTATACTTAATGGTTCTCAGCAAGCACTTTATCAGTGGTGTTTAGATTGACCAGATTGTAGGAATACAATGTTATGAATTTGTTTGCTTTTCAATTTTTTCACAGCTTAACTGATAATCATTGTCAATTTTTTTTAATGCTTTATACGGTCATATATAATAATAATATGTAAAAACCATACTGAATTGTGAATCTCTTTACTGTTTTGGTAAACAATGCTGGTTATGAGTCCATAGTGATAATAAAACAATTAAAATACCTTGTTAGTCAATGTCAATGCAATATTAATATTAATACTCAGAACATCATCAGCACACATGGTTGGAGAGAGTAAGAGTGGCCTTCTTCCAAGAGCTATTGCTGTGCAGCTTGCAATATATGTTGAATAGCCTCATGTGTGCCTAAAAAAAAGATAAACTGGTAAAGCCAGGCAAACCTATGGCATAAACCTTGGATGGCTTAAGTGGGAAAGCTGTGGATTTGAAGTTCACATATTTTCTCGCATTGTAATGTCTTATTTGTACTTAGATTCAACTTTTGCTAAGACCAGTTAATAAAATGTTGAGCTTAGCATTTGGCATGTATCAGTTGCGATTATGCATCAGAAAACTGGTCAGTTTACCTTTAAAGACATCAATACATAATGCCTCAAATAGTAATTATACAGCATTAATAAGGGAGATCACTATTATTTAAAGCAAAATTATATAACCATTTACAACGTGGTTACCATTTATCCAGATAATTAAACCATATGCAACATATTGAAATGTGTAGGATTAATTTTGTTTTGTTTTTCCAGGTTGAAGGAGGCTCAACAATCAGTAAAGAAGATAACTTCAGAAAAGAAGGTTGAAACAAAGAAAAAAAACCCAAACAGCCTGGTAAGATTGTTTTTATCAGCAGTCTTATCTTCTGTTCATGTCAATGATTAAATGTATCATTTAGCTATTTGATAATTGCAGTGTATATATATTAGTCCTAACAATATTTTTATTATTTGAACGTTTATGTTAGATATTGAGACGTTCAAAGTAAAGCGCTAGTAATGAGTTTCTTTAAGCAATACGTGCCATCTAGACCACTCCTATCAAAAGGTATTAAAGCAACAAAAATAACTTGGAAAATAACTTGATTGGAACAGGCAAACTGAAATGAAGTTGTAATGGGTTTTTTTCAAAATCACTAAGATTTCTATCCAGTAAAGAAAAGAAAATTGTTTTGCTGATCGATAACTCGATTATCATTAAAAAAAAAAATGAAAAATTATAAATTTTATCTATGGCCAGGCATTGAGAAGTTGAGCACTGACAGAAACAGCACAGCACAACCAGATGTCAAGCTGGCTGAATGTGTTTTCCTTAAGATATACAAATAATTATCCTACTTTGTTAACCCCACCAACTTTGTTAAGTCCTGAAGTCTCCAAAATTGAGACTCTCACAGAACCACTGATGGGAAGAACTTGCTCCCCACTGCCTACCATCTCTTTAAAAAAAAAAGAACAAAATGTAAGAGGAGAAATAGAAACAGCTTAGCAAAAAATAGGATATTATAATTTTCTTTCACAAAAATTCAGAGTTGAGAAAAGATATAACTTGGAATTGGAATTCAACAGTTTTATTGCAAAATCTATTAAATAACCTAAGCTCATGTGGAATTTTGGAATTAACAAGCAGTCAAAATACAAAAGATGTGAATGACAATAAGCTTACTTTGATTTAAAAACAGAAAGAAAGACTACGCCAGAGGGAAGCAAGTGTGACCACCAATTGAAGAGAATCAACAAGAGAAAGAATCTAATGACAATGCTTTGTATACAACCAGAATTCGCAGAATATTTTCTTGAGGGTCACATACATATCTTTGCAATACTGTGTTTATATGAAAACAAATGAATGGCCTTTTAAAATTGCATAATAACATAAAAGGAATAGTATCATTCCAAACAACAATGGTAATTCTTGTCAGTAGGTGGAACAGCAAGTATGTATTTCACCTTACACTGGAGAGTTTTAGGCATTTAATTAAGTTACTTATCCTATGAAAACTAAGCAAAGGGGATCCTTAAAATTAAAGCTCAGATGGTGGTTCTTTTGGGAAGATGGTCTGAACCAAAACTAAGGTCTATTGCAATATATTACTGTAGAAGATAGGCTTTAGCTGTTGAATTAGTTTTTGTTTAACGTGAAACATTTGACAACACATTAGACTATCTGAGGCTGCTGCAAAATTCAGTAATAATCTAAACTTTGATTTTCATTTGTGCATTCCTTTCCTTACTTTATGCATCTTCAAAAACATGCCACAAGCTCTCTTAAACCCATTGGCTTTCTCAGCCTTCTATCACCCGCAGAAACTTTTTTTCAACACATTTCTTAAGAAAATATATTTGAATGCACTTCAAATGAATTATGTTGAGTTTACAAACATAAATAAGTTAATTCTTAATATTCACTATACCTTTTGACTTCATATTGTATTTTCAACAGTTAATTTGAATATGTGAATATAAATCAATTCTAATCATAGTTATTCCAATAAGAACAATTTCAGCACAAATGGTTAAAATATATGTTGGATAATAAATATGAATGTTGCTCATTATATTGGCTTTTATAGTAAAAAAAAATCCCTGGTTAAGCAAGGTGCTTAAACATGGAGAAAGAACATAAAAGCCTCAGATGTAATTCTTCGCACGCTAACTTAGCATATCTGATAAGGAGTACAATAGCTGCCTTTGGTGCATTTACATTGGCAAGAGGAACTGAGCTACACTTATTGGTGATCCCATCTAGAATATATGGATGCTAAGTGAGGGGAGCATCGGAATCAACTATGTTGCCTTTCATTAACAAATCATTTGCCAGTACTTTTGACCTGGACTTGCACTTAAAGCATAATATATCTGGGTAACTGTGAGACTGAGGAAATATGTGCATATTCTTTAGGAGAAAACTTATGAATTAGAATAATGCAGCATGGAAGCAGGCCCTTTGGCCCAACTCATCCATGCTGACCAAGATGCCCCATCTAAGCTTGTCCCATTTGCCTACATTTGCTCTATATCCATCTAAACCTGTCCTATCCATGTACCTGTCCATGTGTTTTTTAAATGTTTTTAATTGTACCTGCCTCAACTACCTCCTCTGGCAGCTCATTCGATATACCTACCATCCTCCAAGTGAAAAAGTTGCTCCTCAGGTTCCTATTACATTTTTCCTCTCTCACCTTAAATCTATATCCTCTGGTTCTTGATTCCCCTACCTTGGGTAAAATACTCTGAATTCACCTTATCAATTCCCTTCGAGAGTTTAAACACCTTTATTCGATCACCGCATCTCCTGTTCTTGAACAAATCAAGTCCTAGCTTTTCCAATCTCTCCGTATAGCTCAGGTTTTCGAGTCCTGGTTACATCTTTGTAATCTTCTTTGAACTTTTTCCAGCTTAATTACGTATTTCCTATAGCAGGGTGACTAAAACTGAACACAATACTCCATTCCTTCTCTCCAGAGATGCTGCCTGACCCGCTGAGTTACTCCAGTATCTGCAGTTCTTTCCTACATAATACTCTAAATGCAGTCTCACGTCTTGTACAACTATAACAGAATGTCTCAACTTCTATACTCAATACCCTGGCTGATGAAGGCTAATATACCAAAAGTGTTCTTTACCACCCTGTCTGCCCGTGGCACCACTTTCAAGGAACTGTGCATCTGTACTCTGAGATTGCTCTGATGTACATTTGATTATGTTGTATTATGAAAATCTTTCCACAAGGTTTTTATGATCTGGCAAAACGTATGTCTATTGAAGGGTGATGAATTCCATTTAGTAAAATAACCAAGGAGGCATAAACATATTTCTTTATCAATATAATTATTTTTCTCCCTTTATACCAGCTATTTATTGAGGTCTTAAGTGTGACGTTGATGAAAAAAATGTTATTGCTATTTTAATGAAATTAAAATTCTCGATGTGGTGTACAATAATAATATGTAGTCACAAAAAATATATTTTTAATCTCCTTTGAAACTCTATTCACATGTAATATGTTTATTGTTGTGCAGCAGAACTTAGAAATTTAGTTAAAATGTACAGGTTCATGAAAATAACATCAACTCTTACGAGCATCCATTACCAAAGAAAATCGAGAAACAAATTACCATATTTGCTAAAGCAGTTTATTACGACATTGTTTAAAGGATTCTTAACATGACACTAAAAATCAAGGTACATACTGTAAACTATAATTTTGCAGTATTAGAAGTGGATTGCATATATTTGCCAGGTGTAGCAAAATTTATAGTAATTTATAAACAATTTTATTATTTTAATCTGTAAGCACATTATGAAATTATTCCTTTTTGTTGGTTGTTTAAACATTACTGTTCATTTTAATGCTTGTTTAATTAAGCAATCTTGAAGGATGTTTACATAACTGATGTGAAATGTTTCAACTAAAAATGTTTTTAAATGATCAGAATTGAGATCTTAATCTCACTCTGGGGCAATTCTGTAAGAAATGTAGTAAATTCAACTATTTTACTTTACAAGAATTCATCTTAGATTTAAGAATATCTCAGCTTTTACCACTAAGGCTTTATTTCTTTCCAACAAAAAAATATTGCCTTTAGATATTTCTTGTTGCACTTTAAAAATAAAATCACCAAAGTTGTTATAGAACTATGCTGATCATTTTACATTTTTATTGTGGTTAACACAAGAATATGGTTGGAAACTACTAAGCAAAGGATAACAAGATTGATGATAGTGTAAGGAACTGAAGATGCTGGTTTAGACCGATGATTGACACAAAAATGATTATGTATCGTTGTTACATTGTACAAAAACATTAATCTGTTAAATAACTCTGCAAAATACAAACTTTGATAGCTTTACATATACAATGTCTCCATAGTTGATCAGGTTTGCAGAGCACCTTGATTTAAAAATGTAGAAATATATACAAAATAATCTTATCCTAATCACTATTTCATGCTTTGTAATATTCATATAATTGGAAACCATAGGAATTTTTGACAAAAGTAATGTAATTACTTTTTGCTTTAATTTAATGAAATAGCGGTTTAAAAACTTTTTTTTGTAAAAATAAGTTTGTGAAGAATATTAAACATTCTGAATTTTATGTTTAAACTTTTATCACTGTTGTATCCAAATCAGGATGCTGCTGCATTTGATGTTTGATTGCTGTAGGGTTCTAATGTGAGCAATTCAACGCTTAATAATCAAAATAAAAATAAACAAATCTGGCTGGTTTTCTCCCAAACCCTTAACAAAAACAATAAATTATTTTGCAATACACACAAGGTAATGAATCTTTAAAACACTATTAGAAAGTAAACTGAGATCTCTTGCCCTCATTTTCTTTTGAATCGGTAACTGGAAATTGACTGATTTAAAATTTTGTTGCTAAGTGCCTATATCATTAGATCATCAGTGCAAGTGCCTTCTATGAGTTTAATAAGACACGTTTCTATTGGTAACATAATTACAGGCCCAGAACAGGACACTGAACTTGTGAGTGACCTGACAGTTTAGAGGTTTGGTTAAGAATATATGATATCATCTTGGAGAAATTATAATATTCGAAAACTAAACAGAAAGTGTATAATATAAAAAATTAGGTCAGCATACTAAGTTAAGAAAACTTGAAAAGTCTAATAGTGGTTTTGTTAGAATCGTGTTATTTTAAAACATACTTCTAACAAAAATGCTCCAACTGAGATAAGTTGACAAGATCTTTCAAATTAATGTTCATTCTTTTGTCTCGTATGGTGGTAAAGGTCCTTTCTACATAAACTCAATATACTAATAAAACTCAATATACTAATATACTAATAAAACAACTCAACTTCCTACTTTCACAGCAATTATTATTCATTCAATTTATTGATTTGTCTAAGTCACAATTAACCACAAATTAAAGTGATTAAATGATTGATATTACTCTCTGGAGAATATATTTCAGTTACAGTGATGACTTTATTGGCATCTCAAATTTCTTGAAATCGAATAAAAACACTTTGTAAATGTTATAATGATGTGATTGATGGTTCTGTGTAAGTCATTCAAAATATATTTTATAAAGGAGACTACAGTAATATAAGTAACTTGTTTGGTTCCATTCATTTAATGTTTTAAAATCTTTGTGTTTTTTATAATATTGCACCTTTTATCTACCTCAAGCTGTATTGAGAGTACAAGCATTTCATAATTGATAATGTTGAATGGAATCTTGTCTGCTCGAATTGTTCTTACTCTTCTTGGAGGAATTTCCTGATTAATTTTGATATCTTTGATTTAATCACCATGAATATATGTACTGAACATATTTGATTCAAAAACAATCACACAATTTGTTTTAAAGTACCCACAATGAATGATGGGTTTGAGTCCCTTAGTCGTAAATTCAGTACATTTTATGATGAAAAGAAACCACAGGAGTGAGTAATGTATTAAAATCACAGCAAGGAGCAAATTCCCAATGAAAATAAAATGGAGCATAGTACTTAGGAAGGTAGTTTTTATTTGTGTACTAACAGTTAACATGCCATATAAAATGCTTGGAATGAAATCTGATTTTGTTTAATTACAATATCTGTGACTTGTTTTTCTTTACTGACCGTATCGGGATGAGGCAGTGAAGATAGTTCAACAAAAAAGAAATCTGCAGTACATGCAGTAAAATGAGTACAATTATTACAATGCACAAGTAAGCATAAATACATTCAGTGCTCATTTTTAATATTATTGACAAGAAACTAATTAATTGCTACTAATGATGCCTGGCTATACCAAGCAGAATCGTCATGCTTATACTATATGGGAGAGCACGAGGATCATTTATCCGTAATTGTGTTTTCATTCAGTGTGTAATTCTGCTGACGTGCAAGAATTGTAGAACCATGCAATAGAATAACAATGCAGGTGTTCCTTTCATCCCAATTATTTCCATAATCTGATACTCCTCGAGAAAGCAGGGAAAAAATGAACAGGATTGATTTCCTTTTCACACCTCAACAAATCTTACTGCTGAAATTTAAAGGGATGTTTTCAAAGGCATCAAATTTAGATTCAATTCAGTTAATTAAATTCAACTAGTATTACTTTGAATTTCTGATGCCAATATTTTTAATAAAATGCAGAGATCAGAAATGTTATTGCATTATCCTGAATAGCTATTAAAATAAGTAAAGTCCATCATTCTGATATAAATAACTCATGTTTTAGAATGAATTATGGATGATTTCATATCTTTCTTCCAAAATGAAAATCATTGTGTCATTAACAAAACAAGCACCCATGTGATTAGTACCTGTTCATTTTCTATTATCTTTGTAAATTGCTGACCTATTGTTTTCAAATCTTTCCCTGTACGCTCTAGCTCATGAACTACCTTTGACAAAATGTGAGCTGCTTCTAAATATGCTTTTTTCAACATGAGGAAAGCCCAAAGCTGATTCTCATTCACATTGAAGGAAAGCTTCTGGTTTCTAATTCCCAGTTCTTGATCAATGGTAAATTTGGTCCAAATGAGATGCTTGGCGACAGAGCATTAGATATGGTAACTTATATTTCACCATTTTATGTTCACTGTGCAATGATGCTCCATCACAGTGCTTTCTGTTCAACCCAACAATCTAATACTTAACAGAAATAACATACAATATATATATATATATTACAATAAAAAGCAGCAAGTATAATACATACATATACTAAAGGCATTAAATTAAAAGCCAAATACTGTTGCTTTTTACAACTTTCGTCATCATTACTATTTTCCATCTTTCTTTGCAATGCATATCAAGATATTTTAAGCATGTGAAAGAAACACAGCCATGGGGAGAATACATTTAATTGTAATGACTAATGAATGACATTTTGAGGGTTGACCTCGTATGTCGTAATGTGCAGCGGTTAGCAATAGTTCTGCCTTTATATAAGCTGTTGTGATTTTCATTCCAGATATCTCAGCAAAATAAAAATCAGCTGATTGGTATTAAGGATCTATGATCAGCCCTGCCAGATCACCCAGGCAGTGAAGCTACTAATTGTTCCCATAATTGTGCTCTTCACATGGATAATGGACGAGTTCGCTTTTTGCAATAGGCCGATTAAAAATGCTTATTTATTAGAAACGGCTATTTTTTGCAACATATTAAGTTGGATACTTAATATATTTAAATGGTTTCCTTGTTATTCTGTACTTTTATTGTGAAGTCTGAAAGCTTTTGTCCACATCCAATGTTTGATTACAGAGGCACTCTACATTGCTGCTGTTTCCTGGCGGTCAAAACATTAAAAAGATAGGTGTACAGAAGCACATGATGTTTGTTTTTTATTCCTGTCATAAGCATACAGCATGGAAACAGGCCCTTCAGCCCAACTTGCCCATGCTGGCCAAGATGCCTCATCTACATGTCCTCTCACACTTCCAGGCCAATCACTGGAAGCATTTCTGAGAATGTATAGCAAATTACAAAACAGACTACTAGATTTATTTATTATTTCAAATCCATTTTCAAGTCAACTTTGTCAAGATGGATTATGCATCCTGATTTTAATTAATATTCAGTAAGCTTTATGAATGCAGAATGACCTCCCTTTTGGTCAACAATGTAGTATTATGGGCAACATATGTTGAATACAATCTCACACACTGAAACTGAAATTAATTATTAAATACCCATAACATTCTGAACAAGAGCTTTGAAATAATTATTTAAATATTCATATCCTTCTCTCTGACTATTCACATTCCACACAGTGGAAATTATCTACTTGGGGTTTGGATTGGAATCCAAGTCCTTGAACAAATAAAGGTAATTGAGGATACAAACATGTTTAAATGTATATGTCCCAGAGTTATGACTGTGGTATATTATATTGCGGGTCATTGAGTTGTGATAGTGGTGTTCTTGTTGTTTTAGTTGAGATCAATGGAAATGCAGCGACACTGTTTAACTCTCTGGATTCTTTTCTTCTTAATTGGTGGCTGTAGGTCAGGGCAATTGAGGGTTACTGTCATGGTGGTGAATCTTTTTGGCTTACAGAAGGAGCAGGACTGGAACGAGCCCTCCTCCTTGCGAACATGCCTTGGTATGTAAAAAGAATTACACTGGCCATAGCAGAACCTATTGATGATAGTGCGACTGTTGCAGCCTTCCTCATGGATGGTTTGCTTGAGAGGCTGCGTTTTACACCAGTCCCGTTTCAGGTACTTCCTCTCAGTG
The DNA here is from genome assembly GCA_035221665.1 of Okamejei kenojei. NCBI lineage: Eukaryota > Metazoa > Chordata > Chondrichthyes > Rajiformes > Rajidae > Okamejei > Okamejei kenojei. The sequence continues at coordinate 58,804,686 of CM069139.1, read as the reverse complement.
ACGTGGAGTGCCTCATGACTCGACTCCAAGACCTCATCCACATTGCTCCGATTACCCGCCTGCTCCGAATTATTTGGCTGCCCTTTGTCTGGTGAAGGGATAGCCCCTTGGGAGATGCGATTCCTCTTCTTCCCGGCCCCCTCACTGGTACATAGCAGGAAACACCACAGTAACAGAAAAATGCAGAATGCACATAAAGTTCGGGTCATCCTGAGGAAAGAGAGAAAATGGCATCAATGATAAATCAATTTTACCCATTATATGTAACAAAACACAAATTGGTGATATTGTTGACTATACATAATTCTTCAGGAAAAGATGCATCTTCTGGAAATCTTTAATTAAAACCACAGTAAAAAATGACAGTAGTGGGCTGCCTGTATTAGTTTGGACCAAAGATACAAAACAAAATAATTTGCCGATTACATCATGGCTTAGTACATTAACACTCACATTGTTATGCTTGACTTCCATTCTTGAACTGTATATGTCTTGAAATTCACTCATATACAACTAACAATGAAATAACAATTCTTATTGAACATTTTGTCAACATACAGTAGATCAAGATAGATTTGGATTAGTTATTATCCTCATCCAACAACTGCTTATACAAAATATAAAACAAATCACAATTAATCAGGCAGCAATTGGTTTATACCTATTCCCAAAAAGAGTATCACGCATGAGGTGATCACGCCTAATGTGGAATTGGGCTTGGTCTATGAACATACTGGCAATCCCTGCTTATTTCTGCAGTATCCCAAAATATCTCCCAAGGCAAGGGAAGAGCAGCAGGCAGGGGTGGTCATTTGTATGGTAAAATTAGCACTTTTTCCCTTATTTTGCTTTGGCCACAGCAGCTGCAAGATTCCAGAGCTGGCAAAGTCCAATTCAGTTACAATGGACCAAACCTCTGTTTCAGAGGGTTCACGGGAATATCTAAAATTCGGCACAACCAATATCGCAGCAGATGCCCATTAGATGGTGCTTGGAGTACAAGATGTTAATGCTTAAAAATGGGAGCCATGAAATTCAAATTCTATTCCTATTGACCATTTTACCAGTTGCAAACTCAGTGATCAATTTGATGTGTTTGGCAAATACAACCTGAACTGGAAAGCAATATGAGATATGTTTCTAATTATTTATATAATAGAAAGAATAAATCATGAAAACATGCTGCAGCACAAGGAAAGGACCACTGGACTTTAAACTGGTATTTCTACAGATGCAGTGATTGGAAATACAGTGGCTTGCCAAAAGTATTCATACCCCTTGAACTTTTCCACATTTTGTCACGTTACAACCACAAATATAAATGTATTTTATTGGGATTTTATGTGATAGACCAACACAAAGTGGTGCATAATTGTGAAGTGGAAGGAAAATGATACATGGTTTCCAAATGTTATTACAAATAAAAAACTGAAAAATGTGACGTGGAAAAGCATTCAGCCCCCCTGAGTCAATACTTTGTAGAACCACCTTTCGCTGCAATTACAGCTGCAAGTCTTTTGGGGTATGTCTCTACCAGCTTTGCACATCTAGAGACTGACATTTTTGCCCATTCTTCTTTGCAAAATAGCTCAAGCTCAGTCAGATTGGATGGAGAGCGTCCGTGAACAGCAATTTTCAAGTCTTGCCAGAGATTCTCAATTGGATTTAGGTCTGGACCTTGACTGGGCCATTCTAACACATGAATATGCTTTGATCTAAACCATTCTATTATTGCTCTTTCTGTATGTTAAGGGTCGTTGTCCTGCTGGAAGGTGAACCTCCGTCCCAGTCTCAAGTCTTTTGCAGACTCTAACAAGTTTTCTTTCAAGATTGCCCTGTATTTGGCTCCATCCATCTTCCCATCAACGCTGACCAGCTTCCCTGTCCATGCTGAAGAAAAGCATCCCCACAGCATGATGCTGCCACCACCATGTTTCACAGTGGGGATGGTGTGTTCAGGGTGATATGCAGTGTTAGTTTTCCGCCACACATTGCGTTTGGCATTTAGGCCAAAAACTTCAATTTTGGTCTCATTAGACCAGAGCACATTCCTCCACATGCTTGCTGTGTCCCCCACATGGCTTGTGGCAAACTGCACATGGGACTTCTTATGGCTTTGTTTCAGCAATGGCTTTCTTCTTGCCACTCTTCCATAAAGGCCCGATTTGTGGAGTGTACGAGTAATAGATGTCCTGTGGACAGATTCTCCCACCTGAGCTATGGATCTTGGCAGCTCCTCCAGAGTTACCATGGGCCTCTTGGCTGCTTCTCTGATCAATGCTCTCCTTGCCCGGCCTGTCAGTTTAGGTGAACGGCCATGTCTTGGTAGGTTTGCAGTTGTGCCATACTCTTTCCATTTTCAGATGATGGATTGAACAGTGCTCCGTGAGATGTTCAAAGCTTGGGATGTTTTTTTATAACCTAACCCTGCTTTAAACTTCTCCACAACTTTATCCCTGACCTGTCTGGTGTGTTCCTTGTGCTTTGTGATGCTGTTTGTTCACTAATGTTCTCTAACGCACCTCTGAGGCCTTCACAGAACAGCTGTATTTATACTGAGATTAGATTACACACAAGTGGACTCTATTTACTAATTCGGTGACTTCTGAAGGCAATTGGTTGCACTGGATTTTATTTAGGGGTATTAGAGTAAAGGGGGCTGAATACTTTTGCACGCCACACTTTTCAGTTTTTTATTTGTAAAAAAATTTGAAAACCACGTATCATTTTCCTTCCACTTCACAATTATGCGCCAATTTGTGTTGGTCTATCACATAAAATCCCAATAAAATACATTTACGTTTGTGGTTGTAACGTGACAAAATGTGGAAAAGTTCAAGGGGTATGAGTACTTTTGCAAGCCACTGTAACTATCCCGAATCCTATAGAAACAAGGAAGGGTCCTGAAATGTCACCTATCATTGAATCACAATCACAATAATACTTTATTAGCCAAGTTTGTTTTGCAACATACGAGGAATTTAATTTGCCAAGTCAGTCATACAAATAAAAAGCAACGGAACACGCAAAATACATTTTAATATAAACAACCACCACAGTAACTCCACATTCCTCACTGTGATGGAGGTGAAAATAAAGTTCAATTCCCTTCCCTTCTTTGCCAGGGGCCTCGAGCCTTCCGTTCACGGAATCATCTTGTCTCCCGTAGCCGGCCGCGTTTGGGCCTTCCGCATAAGGGCAATCAGCTCCTGCATTGAGGGGATGTCAGCTCCCCCGCGCCGGGCGATCTGGCCCCGGGTCAGGGAACATCGTGCCCCATGCTCCGCGATGGGGCTCAAAGTCAGTCCGAGGAGGCCTCCAGCTCCATCGATGTTATGCCGCAGAGCGACCAGAGATACGATCCGGAAAACAATCGCATCTCCGGCAGGGTCAGAGACTGGAAGAAATGTTTTCCCCAACTCCCACCACCTCCCCCTATATAAAACAAACCGGAGAACATCTACACAAACTTTTAAAACACACACAAAAAAAAGTTTTAAGATGAAAAAACAGACAGACTGTTGGCGGGGCTGCCAATCGACTGTTGTCAGGTCTGCCAGTCTGAGAAAGGGACCTAAACATTACCTGTCCATGTTCTCCAGACGCTGCATAGACAACTGAGTTACACCAGCACTTTGTGCCTTTTTTGTCCAGAATCATAGAAACATACAGCACAGAAACTGTTTTTTTCGTCCCAACTTGCCCAAGTCGACCAAGATGCCCTATATATACGAATCCCATCTGCCTGCATTTTCCCCACATTCCTCTAAACCTTTCCTATCCATCCACCTGTCCAAATGGGGGAAGAGGGAGGTGGGAAGGAGAAGGGCACAGGGTGAGAGGGAGTAGGGCACGAGGGGCGAAGGAAACCACGAGGAAGATGGAGAGGGCACGGAAAGGGGATGCGCACACTTGCAAAGAGCGCACAAAACTGAAACGAGCGTCGCTACAACAGTTGATGGACGGCACTTCTCTTTTTCACCGCCCTTATTTTATGACATGTCTCTCTTTATTTTAGATGACTTTGATAAGCCTACATTAAATTAAAAATTCCTGGAGTCGAATAATACCAAGTTGAACAATTTTGACTTTTTCAATAATTTATCTGTAAGTTTGTTCATTTATTTGGATATATGTGAAATATATCTTTGTTTGTCTCAATGTTGTTTGCTCACCTCCTTTCCATACGCAGGAATTTATTTTACATTATTCTAATTTCCCTTTTTTACTTTTATTTTTTTCTATTTTTCTTTATCGGTATATGTTGATTTTGATGTACATGCATATTTGATTCCTTTCCCCCTCATGCAACCAATTTTCTTATATTTTGATCAAAGTGTAATTCTTTAAACAAAAACAAAAAATTGTGGCTTCATATAATATTCTGTTACTTTTGATTAAGCAGAATTAAAGTTGGTTGAAATCAGTTTGTCCATAACGTGTCTAAAAAGTATGAGATAAGTGAATAGAAGGTAATATTCATATTTATCAACTTCAACCATTTGCTAACAATAAACCTTATTTATTCTTGTGGCAAACTGTTCATTAATCTATTGGTGCATACAATTGAAGAAGTCTTGAGGAATTGCTGTAACATATTTTGTCAGCTGTACACACAGCAATTTTGCTGTGCTGACAGTGATAGGGAAACTAACTTTTGAAGTAGTGAATGGAGAACCGTCTTGAATTAAGAATTTGAGCATTGTGTGGAGTTGCACTCAGCCAGCCAAGGGGAGATTAAAATGGATATTCAAAATGTTTTGGAATATCAGAGGTGAATAGCTTGGTACACATAATTAAAATTCAAAAACACTTTCCATTGGATCTTCTAAACTAAACAAAGTGTTTTCCATTAGCCAATTCCAAGCACAGGGATCGGTACTGTGCCCATTGTTGTTTGTCATCTCTATCAACAATTTGGACGAGAATGTTGTAGGCATGATCAGTAAGTGTGCAGGTGACACTAGAATTGAATATTGTAGACCGTATAAATGGTTATTAAGAATTATAGCTGGATCTTGAACAAATGGAAAAGTGGGCCGAAGAATGGTTCATGGAGTTTACTTCAGATAAGTATGAGGTGTTGTATTTTTGTGATGTCAAACCAGGGCAGCATCTTCACATTGAAGGCCAGGGCTCTGGGGAGTGTTGTGGAGCAAAGGGATAGAGAAGTACATACTACCCTGAAAACAATGTCACAGATAAATGGGATGGTGAAGAAGGCTTTTGGTACATTGGCCTTCATCTGTCAGAGATTTGAGTTATTGGAAAGTTATGTTGCATTTCTTAAAGTATTGTGTTCAGGTATTGGTTATTCTACAATAAGAAACATGCCATTATGCTGGAAATAGGGCAGAAAATATATACAAAGATCTTACCTCACACAGAGGATAGTGGGTATATGGAACAAGCATCAAGTGGAAGTAGCTGAGGCAAATACAACAACAACATTTAAAAGACATCTGGATAGATACATGGATAGAAAAGATTTTGATGGATATAAGCCAAGCACAGGCAAAATGGAACTAATTTAGATGTTAAAAATTGAACAAAACTGAGTTTTGTACTTGCACAGAAATCCCAATTACAGACAGTTATGTGGGGCAATGTCAGCAAAATACACACAATTTTTATTCTCCATTGGAATTAACAATGTCACACACTCGATTTTGTAAGCAAGTACCCATGATTTGCTTGATAATAATTCCTTTTTCTATTATTTGCTTCTTCGTTCGTATCTTCCATAGATTGCTTTCTCAGTCATTCCAAAGGTGTAATTAATAGTCAAATGCATTGCCTGAATTACAGTCAGATACACAATACAGAATAAATTCATATCCAAACAGATTCAAATTTAAGGATTAATTTGCACTAAAAGCATTGTTTTGGTATTAAGCAATTTTGCTTTTTGCCATGCAAGATTTGATTCCTAAGAAATTAGATGTGACAAAGGTGTTGCCTTATTTGCTTTGCTTTGATTTGATGTTATGTATGAATCTGGTGCAGTAGCAATCCTGGTTTTATAAAGTGCTGAAGACCTAAATGTTTGAAAAGTTGCCAGTTTTCTGGCCCTTGCTGACTAATTGTTTATGTTGTAAATGGTGGGAGGTAGTTATTTCCACCCTTTAATTTTGGGCTTACTCTGGGCATGGGTGTCACATTACAAACCAGTTTAGACACAGTCAATCAAAACATGTTCTGCATGGCTAAAACTGTAATTAACAGCCAAAGTAAATTGAGCCCAGAATAATTGGAAGAAAATTGGAGCATCCCGAAGAAATCCATGCATCAGAGGGAAAACATGTAAACTCCATGCTAAACAGCACCTGAGGTTGGGATCGAACTTGGATCTCTGATGCTGTGAGGCAACAGTTCTACCACTTACAACAATGTGCTATCCTGTATGTAAAAATAAATCTCCCTAAAATCCCTTAAAATCTTCTACCTCATACCGTAAACCAATGTCGTCTTTTTGATGTGCTTACAGTGGGAAAGAGGATTCTGGCTATTTACCCTATCTGTGGCTCTTATAATTTAACTTATCTCTATCAGGTCAACACTCTGCCTCCTTCATTCCAGGGATAAAAAGCACAATCTATCTAATTTATTCCCAGTACTAAAATCTTTAATTCCTGACAATATCCTGGTGAATCTTCCGGTACAACTCTTCCTGGTTAGCCGGTGAATGCGTTTCACATGCCATAAGAAGTGAGAACAAGTGCAGAAGTGAGAACAAGTCCCTCAAACCTACTCCACCATTCAATAGGATGACGCCTGGTAGAATATCCACAAGTATGTGTTCCTGTCCTTTTCACATAACCCTTGATTCGCTTACTGATTAAAAATCTAATTATCTGACTCTTATCCCACTGGGCCAGATATCAAATAATAATGAGACAGAGTACAGGAAGGAGATGAAGAACCTCATAACCTGATGCCAAACAACAACCTCTCCCTCAATTTCAGCAAGACAATGGAGATTGCGATTGACTTCAGGAAACGAAACAGTGCACACCCTGGTATACACTGATAGCACCAAAGCAGAGATGATCAAAAGCTTCACGTTCTCAAGAATAAATATCACCAGGAATTTGTCCTGGGCCAGCCACATTGGAGCTATGGCCAATAAACCACACCAACGTCTCTACTTCCTTAGAAGATTTAGGAAGTTCGGCATGTCCCCAACAGCCCTCACCAACTTCTACACATACACCAGAGAAAGCATGTTATTGGGAAGCATCACAGCGTATTTTGGGAACAGCTCTATCCAACACCACAAGACATTGCAGAGAAATATGGACATAGCACAGACAATCCTTCAAACCAACCTCCCTTCCATTGACTCCATCTGTACTTCTGTTCTCTGCTGCCTTGGCAAGGCCACTAGCATAATCAAGGACTAGTCTCACCTTGGACACTTCCTCTTCTCCCCTCTCCCATCGGGCAAGAGGTGAAACTTAAAAACATATACCTCCAGATTTAGGACCAGTTTCTTCCCAGCTGTTATCAGGCAACTGAATTGTCCTCACTATTACTCACCTACCTCATTGGAGACCTTTTAAACTATATTTAATTGGACTTTATCGGACTTTATCTTGCACTAAATGTTGTATCCTTTATCCTTTATCTGTACACTTTGGACAGCTTGATTGTATTCATGTATAGTCTTTTCGTTGACTGGATAGCACACAAAAAAAAGTTTTTTACAGTATCTTAGTACATGTGACAATAAGCTAAACTAAACTAAATATACACAATGAAGATACCACCATGTTTTTGTGCCGAAGTTTACCAGAAACAGACAAACCTTGAGAGAAGAAATTCTTCCTCATCTCCATCTTAATAGGTGCTCTTTATTCTGAGACCATGCCCTTTGGTTCCAGTCTCTCCCATGAATGAAAACATCCTCTCACTATTTACTGTCCAGCCTTCAAAGAGTTTTGTATGTTATGGTCAGATAGTCTCTAATTATTGAATGAATTCCCAATCGGCTTAATTCTTTGTCACGATACATATCTGGGATTATGTTGCAGATTTTCTAAACTGTCTCCAATGAAATAATATTGTTCAAAAACAGGGGACCCAATATTACTTGCAGAACTCTGGATGTCATTATTTGTGCAGTCACAGTATGGCTTCCCTAGTTTTGTATTCCAACCCACTTGAAATAATCGTTAACCTAGCATTATCCTTCTCATACTGCCTGTATTACAGTGCTAGCTTTCTGTGTTTCATGTACAAGGATCCCCAAATTCCTTTGTGCTGCATCCTTCTGCAGATTTTCTGTCCAAAATGAACAACTTCATATTTTCGCACATTATACTCCATCTGCCTTTTAATACTCATTTCAAATAGTCTGTAATTTGCCTTATTGCAAGCATTGTGCTAAAGCGCTCCCATAATGCTGTGTGTAGGGAGATATAACAATCCTACACGTCTGAGTGAGTAGATGGGACAGAGAGATGTTCAAAACCAACCACATCGGGAGTCACATATAGGCCAGGCTACGTAGGAACAATAGATTTTCTAGAATTCAAAATATTTTATGAACCTGAGAGGTTCCATCATTACAAATAATTAGTTTCTTAACTGCAGATTTGTTGATAAATAACACTTTTGTTCAATTACATTTATTGCCCAACTACCAGGTATTTGAACATATAGTATTCATCTGTTTAGATGAAGGGAAGAATTCCCTGGCTTTAAAATAAAACAGAAAATGCTGGAAATACTCAATGGATCAGGCAGATTCTATAGAATGAGAAAGTGAATTAATGTTCAGTTTGATGACCTTTGACCAGATCTGGGAAAAGCTGGATAAAACAAGTTCTAAATTGCAGAAAAAAGGCAGCGTGTGAAGTAAAAGAAAATAGAAGGAGGGGATACATAATAAATTAGACGGCAGAAGAATTGTAACATAAAAGATGTGTAGGAAGGAACTGCAGATGCTGGTTCAAATATAGACACAAAGTGCTGGAGTAACTCAGCGGGACAGGCAGCATCTCTGGATGGAAAGAATAGGTGACTTTTCGGGTCGAGACCCTTCATCAGACTCAAAAAAGGCGGGTGGTTTGAGATAATAAAAATCTTAGTAAGGTCAAAATGTAAAAGAATACTGAAAGTCTGAAATAAAATACCAAAAAAATCATCTTACATAATTCAATGTTTCATTGAAACTGTCAGTTAGTAAGGTGCCTAGATGGAAGAAAAAATGTTGTTCCCCAAGCTTGCTTTGAACATCACTGTAGTGCAGTGTAGAAAGCCAAAGAGAGGAAGATCAGCAAACGTGAGGCAGATAATTAAAGGACACTTGAAGCTCATGATCATGCCTGTGGCTTAAGGGAAGTGTTACACAAAACGGTCACCCAATTTGACGTGTAAATCAGTACATATCCCTTCCACCAGGTGAGGGTAGACCACTGTAATTAGTGTTTTTACATTGGCAGTATTTTTTAACATAATAATACAGGCAGAAACATTTTCAGTTAAAACTGGGTTAGTAAAATAAGAATTATTCATTTGACTGAAATTGTTCTTGCAAGCCCCAACCACAACTATTCATATTGATTATTTGCTTTTCATTTTCATGAAAATCTGGCATGAAATTCCAAACATGGATATTCTTTTATAAAAGGGGCCTAATCCTTTTTAAGGTTACATTTATTTTTGAACACAAAGTGTTATTGTGGACCGAAATAAATGTGGTTATTGAATAAGTAATAACTTTTTGGCAAATTTGTCCATGTTGTAATGTGAATTCAAGGAAGTCACCTAGAAGGGTCTCGACCCGAAATGTCACCTATTCCTTCACTCCATAGATGCTGCCTCACCCGCTGAGTTTCTCCAGCATTTTTGTCTACCTTTAAAACTTGCATCAGCTGCTGGACTGCCAAAGATACAGAACAAAAGGAATGACAAATATTTAAATTTCTAGTATGGTGTTTGTCACAAATGTAACTATTTAAAAGTTATATATTCTTTACCTATTTTCAAAATTACTCATGACATGTCTTAATAAAATAATCTCCCGCATGCTGATTTTATTTTAATATAAATAACAAAACAGGTTGTAAAGACAAAACCAGAAAAATAAAGCCACTGGGATAATCATGCTTATCTTTTCATTCTCTTCCTATGTATTGTGCATTGACACTGTAGCTTTACCTCCATTTCCCAATTTATCTGGCCATCCCAATTAATGATCATTCTTTGAATAAAGAAATCCTTCCTGAGAATAGGCCTGTAACGTCTGATAGAAATGCATCACAGGTGATTCAAAATGCTAAGATTCGTTTCAAAACGCTTTACAAGTTTAAATTCAAATTACAGTAAATTAGCATTTTAGCATCTTTAAGGATTAAAATGTATTCTAATAAACTAAAAAATGAAGATTGGCAATATCAGCAGTCATTACACATGCTTAGATGATTCTGGTTAAAATGTATAATTTAAATTCATTATTTTTGCCTTCTGTGGGCTGGGGACATTTACTCTTATTCATGATAAATTAACAGGAGAGAGGGAAAATCAGTTCCCTGGTCATCATCCATAGTTCTATAGATTGTAGTATACGTGAATACTTGCATAGGTAGAAAAGTTAGACCTAGCAAAAGTAATAAATGTATTTGAAAAGAGGGGTAGAAAACAGAAGCAAAGAAGTTTTGGTTATGTAAATTACTATGTAAATTACAGGGCAATGTAAATTACAAGGCATCCTAATTGTGGTGATTTTAAGATTAACACTGTGATTGGTTTGGATTGTTTCATTCTATTTTGAGTCAATATTGGAAATTAATCAACAGTATAAAATATTTAATGGGCAAATGTTCACATTGCTTTCTCTTCAACAAAATCAAAAATTTCAAATGCATGTTACATTTTTTCACTATTATTTCAGTATGCGTTACTGAAATGTACCGTATTTTGTTCAGAGCTCATATGAATGGATATTAATAGATGAAGAATTTCTAAGAAAATGTTACCATTAAACACATTTGGAAAGACCTATGTGTGAAAAACATGTATTGCCCGAGGCAGTGCATGCATTTATTGCCCCCTTGAGCACCGATTGATTTCAATAGGAGACACAATCCAGATGTGTTAGAAAAAAATTTATTACCCTCTTGAACTACTTATTGTTTTCAATTACACATCATTTGAACTGGGTCTGTACAATGAGTCTAAAGAAAGTATATTGCTAGCCCATGTTAGACTTTCCTCTGTGATAGCTGCAGGATGATATATGCAATAATGTCATTTAGATTTCTAGAACATGATAGTTTTTTTTGTTTGCTATAAGCTAAGGTTCTTTTTTTTTTTTTAATGCTTAATGATGATGGGCTTTTTATTCAGTATATAGAAGTTTCCATTCTTCAAAAAGTATCACCAGATCCAAATAATGTATTAATGTTAAGTATAAAATTCCCATGTACTAATCTTAGACTACATGCAAGGTACATTGTATACCAGTTCATTATATTAGCTGCCCTCTTGGGTCTATGACCATTATTACTTGTCAATTAGTCTTTTTGTGAGACTGGGTCCCAATGGAAAAATTATCCTGGTTTTTTTTACGTGCCAATCCATGAAAGCAAATGATGTTGATTTTTTTTTCAATGTTATTATTGATACAAAGGTATAATCAAAACTAGATCTGCACTTTCATTGTTTCATGTTCAATAAACATATTTGTGTATACCTTTTAGTGTTGAATATTACCTGTACCAATTACCCCCATAGGTTTACTGAATAAAATTGTTATTCACTGGCGAACCAGAACCGTAATTACTGGCTTCACCAGAAGGTTATCTGTGTTAACCAGTTCCGTGTTGCGAGTAGGTTGCATTGTTTGCATCTGCCTTAAAGCATGATCAAATGCTTACATATAAAATTATAAAAGGTCTGGACAAGCTAGATGCAGGAAAAATGTTCCCAATGTTGGGCGAGTCCAGAACCAGGGGCCACAGTCTTAGAATAAAGAGGAGGCCATTTAAGACTGAGGTGAGAAAAAACTTTCACCCAGAGAGTTGTGAATTTGTGGAATTCCCTGCCACAGCGGGCAATGGAGGCCAAATCATTGGATGGATTTAAGAGAGAGTTAGATAGAGCTCTAGGGGCTAGTGGAATCAAAGGATATGGGGAGAAGGCAGGCACGGGTTATTGATTGGGGACGATCAGCCATGATTGCAATGAATGGTGGTGTTGGCTCGAAGGGCCGAATGTCCTCCTCCTGCACCTATTTTCTATGTTTCTATGTTTCAAAGTGAAATGTTTAAGATAAAGGAGAAACTATTTCCACTTGTCTAGAGCATGGGGCAAGACTTAAAATGATAGGTTAGGTGTTCATAGGTGATGTAATCAAATTGTAGTTAAAGATTATTTTGGTTTATTTTAATGCCTCTTCCGAAGGATGGCATCTCCAACAATCCAGCATTCCCTTGGTATGAAATGCCATCTTGGATTACATGCTTGCGTGAAACCCTCAACCTTCTGCCTCATCCACTAAATATTACTCCCAAGATTGTGATTGCTAATTCCAGTGATAAATAAGAAATAAACTCAACAAATAACTTTCATTACACTTTGAGATAGACACAAAGTGCTGGAGTAACTCAGCGGGTCAGGCAGCATCTCTGGAGAAAAAGGATGGGTGATGTTTCGGGTCAGGACCCTTCTTCATTACACTTTTATGTTTCTACCCATTTTAATAGATCCCCACAGCACCCATTGTAGACAAGCAGCAGTTGCCAATAATCATCGCAACTCGTCATCAATATCTGAAAATAACACAATCATCTGTTGGGTTTTTTTCTCTCCCACCCCAAAATAAATGATAAAACTTTGCCTTTATGATGCAACCATAACTGGGGAGGTGTACTGAAAATATGCATGACATGGTTTCACAGTGGAGCACCAGTGGAGCACTCTGTAATAGCCTACTTAAATGAAAAAAAACATTTAATGATATTAGCATAAGAAAAAACTCCATAAACAGTAGCTGAAGATGAATGATCATCGGCCAACCAATTCTGATAAATAAACGAAATACTGTGTTACCCAGGACATAATGAACATTACACTTTGCATAAAGCTGCTGACAGATTTAGACACATGAGACTTTTTAATATTTATGTCTTCATTGAACATTGGGATATATGCACATTACCAAGATTTTTTAACAATTTCCCTAGAAAACCTTAAAAATACACTTTTCCAAATTGCATAGATTTTTTTATTAATCGCTTGTTTGCTGGCCTGTTGCACATTATAGATACGGTATGTTCTTTCATTATTTCACGTAAATAATGCTACAATAGAAAAACATAGATTTAATATACATTTTACTGCTCAGCTAAGTTGCTATCATTAATCAATGCTCTTGAAGCCATTGTTTTACTTGCACTACAGTGTTTCTATTGTCAATGTGCAACTTGGAAGATAACATGCAAGTGATAATGCTCCCTTCTGCAGATGTCCTTGTCCTTGGTGGTAGGAGAAAGAGGTTTGGGGGCAGGGTTGTCATTGGAGTAGTCTAAGTGAACAACCACAGTCCATTTGTGTGCATTACTGTGCTGCAAATAGAACAAATAAATGTTTTGGGTTACAGATGGATGTAGTCAAGTCTGCTGCTTTGTCATAAATGGTGTCATTCTTGGGTATTGTTGAAGCTGCTTTCATCTAGGCAAGTTGAATTCACTTCATCGTGCTACTGACTTATACCTTGTAGATGGTGGAAAGGCTTGGGTGTCTGGAGGGGAGTTGCTCGCATTGCATTATTTAGCCTCTTACCTACTTTTATAGCCGCAATATTTATGTGACAGGTGTAGTTAAATCTTTGTTCTTTGTTCAGTAATGACTTCCAGGGTGTTGAAAGTAGCAGACTTGGAGTTGGTAATGCTTATTAATGTCAAGGGTATTTAATTAGACGCTTTCGTTGGAGTCTGTCATTGTCTAGCAGTTTTATGATGTGAATAAGTGAATGCCCTTAATCGGCCCATGTCTGATTATTGTCAAGGACTTTGTGTGGATTGCTTCATTTGCTCAGGATTTGCAAATTGAAATGATCATTATGCAAGCATCAGTGAACATTCCCATTTCTGATCTTATGATGGAAAAAAGGTCATTGATGAAGCAGCTTAATGATATTTGGGTCTTGGAAATTGGCTTGAGGAACTTCTGCAGTGAAGTACTGGGATGGAATGATTGACCTCCAATAACCCCAGCTACCATTTTTTGGGTTATGTATATCTCCAACCATTGGAGTGTTGTTCCCTTGGTGCATATTGACGTGTTCCCAAGGCTTCTTGATACCACACTCAGTCAAATGCTACCTTGATGTCAAGGACAGTTATTCTCACCTTACTTCTTGAATTCAATTTCATGGTCCATATCTTGAGCTAAATTGTCCTGGTGGAACTCAAACCGAGTGTCAGTAAGCAGTTTATTAGTGAGTAACAACTGCTTTTTGGCACTGCCAATAACATCTTCCAGCATTGTGCTAATACTTGAGAGTGGAAGGAACAGATAATTATTAGTTGGATTGGATTTGTCCCCCTTTGTTTTGAATGAGACCTGCATAGTAATATTTCTATGTGGTCCATAGATGATGTTGTAATGGCACATGAACAGATTGGATCGTGGTTCTTCTTGCACAAGTCTTTGGTATACCACCTGGGATGTGGTTGGGTGCTATAATCTGTGCTGAAACAAATCATTTCCGTACATATCATATGGAGTGAATGAAATTGGCTGAAGCCTGGCATCTGTGATTGTGGGGATCTCCGAGGATACTGAAAAAAGATTATCCATTCAGAACTTCTGAGAAAACTTTATCCTTGACCTCAAATGCTGGGCCCCGCCATCATTAAGGACGGAGACATTCTTGGAACCTCCTCTCCTTAGCTGTTTAAACAGCCACCACTATTAATGATGAGCTGAAGCAGTTCTACATCTCTTTGATCTAATTTATTAGTTATGAAAGCATTTGCCTGCTATTTTTGCTCTTTGGTAAGCATACCTATGCATCTTCACCATGCTATTATCTCATTGGCTGGTGTTCCTCCCTGCACACCTCATCGATCCACTGGCTTGATTGTAACCATAAAGTGAGGGATATCCCAAGAATATGCTGGGTTGCAAGTTGCAGTAATGTACTTTGCTGCTACCACTGCATAGTGGAAGGAGACCTGGGTAGACCCTGGGTAGGCCGTACATGCTACATGGATACACTTCTACAAATGCAATCATGGATAAATGTGTCTGCCATCTGCAGGCTTGCATAGACAAGATCAAGTAACAATTACCTGCCACAGACCCAGTCTAGCAGCCTATTCCTTCGGTCAGTCAGTGCTGGAGCTGGCAAACCATTCTTGGTGATGGGCATTAAAGTTCCCCACCAGGAAAATATACTGTACTTTTATTGCTTTCTGTGCCTCTTATAAGTGTTCCGTATGAAGGAACTCTGGTTCGTCAGCTGCAGAAGAATGGTTGGTAATGACCAAAGATGCAAAAAGGACTACATGTGCAATAAATAGCAAAGATCTAAGCAATCTTATTAAGCAATGGATCAAATCAAACCTCTGCAGAATGATTACATCTAATTATGAATGGTCAAAGATATTCAAACAGTTAAGGGGAGGAGGCTCCAAGAATGGCCCCAATCTCAGCATTAAGGTTGATGGTGAGTGGTCCATCATGTTTTATTCTCTGTGTTTTAATAGTACAGCTGGTTGGCATGTTAAGCCACTTCAGAGGGCATTTAATAGTTAACCACATCCAAAAGTATGCAGATGAGTTGGTTTCGACCTGAAAAGTCACCAATTCCTATTCTCCAGAGATGCTGCCTGCCCATTGAGTTACTCCAGCATTTTCTTCGGTGTAAACCAGCATCTGCAGTTCCTTCCTAACATGGACACGAGTTGACTTTATATTAAAGAGGTAATTTAAAAGGCGATATCGGAGTTCCTCATTTGTACATGTCCTACTGGGTAACTCCTGAAAAGCAACAGTGGACGACGCTATAGAGATGTCTGTCAACTTTGTGGTAAAAACTATAAGGTAAGATAAAAAATAATGTACATTGGGAGGGTACACAAAATGCTGGAGAGCCTCAGTGGGTGCAGCAGCATCTATGGAGCGAAGGAGATAGGCAACGTTTCAGGCCGAAACCCTTCTTCAATGTACATTGGGACTTTGGAGATTGACCTAGATTTTTTGAAATTTTATTTTAAATGACTCAAAACTATATCCCACTGGCAACTGAAAGTGAAGTTTCCATCCTTCATTACTGTTTTGAATTGAATATGGCAACACTACAAAGGCAAAGTCACTACATTTAAGTTGGTTTAAAGAATAATTGTTATTCTCCACTAAAGTGTGGTAGATGTCAGTTTGCAATGCATTGGTATGGTGTTGTAAAACTAGCACAACACATACCACTTTAAAGGTGGGGCAATAGTGCTTTGCTGGTATCAACTCACCATTACATTTGATGGACCCTATATATATAGGAGGCTGCTTAAAACAGTCATACACTGAATTATGTAATAAATCTGTAATATCCAATAGCATTTATCCTTCATCTGGTATTTGTACAATGCTGGACAACTAGAATTCAATTACAAAAGCCAAGGGTGAGAATACAATTTGAATGATCAATAAACATCATTTTATCCATAACAATTTTAAATCTAGTTTGCACATCATTCTGCACAACTTCTGCAATGTGTACAATGTTTTTAAATAACTAAATATCATGTAAATTAAAATTGGCTGACAACTTTTGATAGTGCACATTGATAGGATTGTGCAATGTTTGGAAGAAAGTAACAACATATTGCTTTGCCATGAATATTAACCACACGATGTAATAAATTAAAATACTATTCTATCCAGCTGTGCACTCAAGTTTGCATTATGGTCTAATCTTAAATTTAAAGTCAACAATGGAAATTATTTCCACCTATTACATTTCATTACCCAGTTAAATCGAAGTAAATCTCTCCGCATTATTCAATTGTAAAAGTCCATTGTTGCATTATCTTTTAACCTTGAACTATTGATATGAATAACACTCATGTCATCAATAGTACAATATTTAATATTGTAAATAAAACTTTGATTTTCATTATTCCAAATATTTTAACGTTTGAGACTTTAAACTATTGTTTCTTTCACTCACAGTTAAACACTACCAAATTATATCTCCATATCTTAACATTATTAGTCCCTTTGAAGGTGAAAAATAAGGTAATAGTTCTACCAAAATAGAGGGAAGATCTGATATATGATTTTAGTCTTTTTCACTTAATGGTAGTTTCCTGACTGCAATGTCTTTGATACATTTAGAGTGAGTGGCATTTAAAGATTGGTCAAGAATTTGCATGGCTCAACGCAAAAATGTGACTTTAGAAATATTCACTGTCATCGGAATTTATTAGCTGCAGGTTATTGAAATTACTCAATAAATGGAGCAGTACTGCAGTAGGTTGGAAACAGGAGGAAATAAAGTAATCTGACAAAAATATTGGAGATTCAGTTATGGCATTGAAATCTGATTCATTCATGACCGATTAGTGATTATATTATAAAGCAGATAAAATCCATTCTTAAATTAAAAATATAACTGTCCTTTCATCTCTTGAAATGGACAAAATATGAATATCTGAGTGATTAAATTTTGTCTCCAGAGAGAGAGAGCGCATCCATTCTCACTAAGAAGCATTGATAATTAGGATCTTGAAAGGTTGATGAAATTTTAACTGCAGCTTCTATTTCATCTATCAATAATGTTTTTCATTTTCCAACCACTTTTTGTTTCTGTTTTGCCTTTTTTCCATTTAGTTTAAAAAGTAACTAATCTGTTAAAAAGCATTATTGCTCCACCTTTGAATTAATAATCTATCGACACTGAATTAAGATATAAACCACATCATGATATCTATGACTAAATTACAGAGAAGCCAAAATTCATTTGTATTAAACTCCACACTTAAATTAATTACATCATTACTAGATTACAATGAAACACTAATCTTAGAGTAAACCCATTCAATTTTTTTTTTCATATTTGATCCATCTAAAATAACCAACACAGAACAATGCAAAAAATGTAAGAATAACTATGGAAAGGCTGATATAAATAATACAATGAAAGGGTTAGTTTGGTCATCATTTTATTGGATTTTCTATGGCCATGAAATTACAAATTATCAAAAGGTCATTTAGGGCAAAAAATAAGAAGATTCATGTAAAGAAGTGACAAGTAATTGAGTACAGGTTATTGTTATTCATGCATAAAACTTGGAATTTCAACGTTTTATTATTCAGTAAATATTCACTTTATTCAACGTGTGATTGCTTAAAATGCTTTAAAACATGTCTACGTTAAATTGTGTTTTACATTTCTGGGTTGGAAGTAAGATATTAATCCTGTGCTATTGTGCAATTATATATCTTTTTTAAGTTATCAATCGTAACATTCCCATTTTTATAACCTGAATTGTTTAACGATCACATGAAGACTTGTTTTAAAAGACAGTGATCAAATGTTTTTATCACTCGTTTGTTGAAGACAAGGTCGGATATCTCCTAGAAATATTTTTTGGATACTGCAAAGCCTGTAAAAATTACGGTGAGCTGCAAATAGCCAAAGCAACGGCTTTATGTTGATCTAATCTGTTCAGCAACAACCCGGACTAGTGTGAGTCTGCATCCTCTGGGCTTGAACATTGAATTTTCTCAATTCTGTTAACCCTTGCTGTCTCCTCCCCTTCCCACCTCTCCCTCAGCCCTCGGGCCCTGGCATTCCCTCTCTCTCTATCTCTCCCCCACCCTAGTCGCACTAGCTTCTCATTTTCACACTACAAACAGCTTACAATGTGGCTTGTTCCCTTCATCATCGATACTTTTTTGCATATCTTTCATTAATTGTTCTTTATCTCTCCACATCACCGTCTATATCTCTCGATTCCCTGATCCCTGACCAGTCTGAAGAAGGGTCTCGACCCGAAACGTCGCCTATCTCCTTCGCTCCTTAGCTGCTGCTGCACCCGCTGAGTTTCTCCAGCCTTTTGTGTACCCTAGTGTGAGTGGGTTCACTTTTCCTTTGAACTTTACCCTGCTGGCATTCCGTATTGACTTTGTGGTTTAATGCAACCGGAGATGCGGTTTGTATTTTGGACAGTGTCCCTGACGAGTAGCATAAGGATGAATATTAGACATTGAACAGTTCTATATAATTTGATACATTACATAACCGAAGATGGGAATACTAAAGAATGCCCCCGCCCCCTAAAAAAAGAAAAAAACTACTTGGAGACCTTAAGAAGAGAAAACAATTTAATTCTGATCAGAGGATGTCGAAAAATAGCATGGACACCACAATTGTGACTCCTTTACAGAGAAAGGATTTGAATTGTGTTTTAATATTTATTTAACTGCTCCGGACCCGTTCGGGTCAACGCATGGCATGAGTTTTGACGACAGATTAGATCTGCCCTCCGCCCCTTCCCTCATGAGGCAAATCGCATGCTTCATCCCCATACGAGCTGCAATCTCCGCGATTTCCCTTCACTGGTCTCCCGCACTCACACTAGCAATAGAAGACGCGAATGAAGCTACAGAACCACTCTATTCTAAACAGTAGGTCGTATGCACCGGGCCTTCCTGGCAGTAACATCTGCAAATCGAATCATTTTTGACCGGATCCTGAAAAGTGCCGAATGTCCTGCTTCTAACACAAATCATGACGACGAGATATTGCGGGACCATGAGCAGCGACGAGAAACCCAACTACGGGGAGAGCTAAACCCAAGGCACAACGTATAGCACGAGAGAAAAAAAACATGTAGAAATAGGAAATAAGTGGAGAAAACGCACATTGCGTCGCACAGCACAGCACAATAAACTGGAAATATCGGGGCGGGGCGAGGGGGGAATAGATAATACGAAAGAAGCTGTGAAAGATGTTGAGTGTTAGGCCTGAGTATACCAAGCGAATGGTTGAAGGGGAGTAATATTAGACCAAAGGGCAAAAAGCAACGACCACACGGATCATTGGCTTTTGTGAGCTCCTGCGGTTTATATTCATCTGTCTGCCGATTATACCTGACCTCTGGGAGAGAGTAAACGGCAATGTGACTTGAGGTTTAGACCCAACGATGAAGTAAAAAAAAAACTGTTACAGAGGACCACCCGAGTGATTAGAACCACGGCGTTATGAACCCGAGTGAATACAAATGAGTCGATATAAATATTAAACCATACCCTGCTATCTTCTGTTAATAAACATATATCAATGTGATAGTCGCCAGTCCGCCGTGTTCGGTGCATTTGACTGTGATCTGATGTTATATAGCTGAAATCAATGCCTAGGTCGCCAAACGGCAACCAAAAATAGTTGAGCAAAGAATGTTTGGACGCTCCCATCGATCAGGTGATTTATGTGTACAAACTCAACCACCGCAGTTACACTGTCCCACACGGGCTCTTCGCCCCCGAACGATGCACGCGGATGGCAATTTAAGGGGGAATAAACACAGCGCACAACGTAAATCGTCCGAGGTATAAAGGGGGAGAGGGGGGGAGTTAAAAGTTCAAAAGCACTCAGGAAAGGAAAATTAAACCGATGAACCAAAATGAAAGTGAATTGTGAGCAGCTCCACTGCAGATATCCAGCTGGACGTACAGCTCTCACCCGTGGTTGCAAAAAGCACCAAGTTTTTGATTTACCTGTCCTGCGATCGCTGTGCAGTCACCGTCACGGCTGGCTGAAGTTTCAGGCAAAAGGCGGGATACTATCGAAAATAGAAAAAAGTTCTGGATACTGATGCCTCCATAAAATGAACCGCTGATTTGCGGTGCAATTTCTTCCCGAGTCGACAGTCATATTTAAAAGCCAGGAAGTCTCCAAAACCTCTCGCGATCATTGGCCAGAAAGTTTGGAATCGCAACAGAATTAAACCGCCCACTGATCGAAATCGGATCCTGGATTAGTTTCACACCACGGCCAATCCCAATATTTGCAACTATTAACCCTTTGTAAAACATTGCCGGGGTTGGTAGATCTGTAGCCTAATTATTGAAATTGAATATGAAAATAAATTACATCATTAATTCATATAACATATATTGCAAACTCCATTGAAGATGTACTATATTTGTATGACTGCATCCCCATATATTATTGCGTCCACCTACACATTGAAATCCAAGTATCCTAACGTTTAACGATAGCAGGCTAATGAACGCAGCTAGGGATATCAAGCCATTGGGATTTTTCTAAACAAATATTTTGAGATCAGTTATAAATAATTGAAACCCATGTATTTTCCTCATTTATATTTGATCATGTCTTCCCTCAAAAGATTTGAATAATATCACCAGCATAAAACTGACATCGTCGTCAATCTCGCTTATTAGTAGTGGTAATATTTGATTCGGTGAATTCCCCTGCTTTGTTTATTTGTGTTTATTTGTTCATTTCTTACTTTACGTGATGACAACAACAAATCTTTTACTCCAGATTTAAAATTGTCCCACCGACTGGGAGAATCAACACGGGAACTGATCTTTGCGCGGTATATGAATATATTCGATGCATTTCGATGTTCAGATTTTGTGAGTAGTTTAGGATATCAACTCTACTCCTCTTAGCCTCTAATCGCCACACCGACCTGTCTTTTAAACAAGCGAGATCCACAGCAAACTCGTTTCAAAATCACTTAAAATACCTTTTGTGGAACATTTATACTCGGATCGGAAGGCTATTTTTGAATGTATTCGTGAGGAGTATTTCCCCAACTTCATTTAACGCTTGTAAATATTTTTCTTTAGAAAATCATCCTTCCACATTCCCCGAAATCCACTTTCGTTTTTTTGTTATCTCGACGGCTTTCCAATTTATTCTTCCAATCCACTATCCCACTTATCTTAACTTTCAACACCATTTCGCATAATTATGGTTTTAGAGATTCAAAATAGTTTACAGTAACCTGAAACGTATCTATAAAACTTAAAACAAAATCCGTGCACTTCAACGAAACTTAAGTTACTCGATTGTAAGATAATTGTCATTAAACCATGGCAGATAACCATCAGAAATGTGAGCCATTCAGTCAAATTAGCGTTTTTTTTAAAATCCAAACTAAACGAAAAGTAAGACGATTTGCCCTCACTGAGGCATGTCAATGAATGAACCTGAACAAACGTAGCATTTCGTAAAAACTTCGACATAAAACTAATTTTCTGATTTTGTTTTTAAACAGATGTTCTGTAGCACCAGCATTTTGTTGATTTTGGCTTCTATTAAAATCTCCCCCGTGAGCTATTGGGTTAATCGCTAAACCTAGTATTATTTATACACAAGCCCGCCGATGTATTCGGAGAAATGCAGCAGATTTGCGCTTCAAATTAATATGTTCTGCATTCTCGCTTGCTAATGACACACATTTTACACGGTACAGCCCTATTTGAAGTGGCCACATGAGTCACTTGCGTTCCCGTTGTCTCTTTTTATTTAACTTTCGCAGTGATACCCTTGAAATAGACACGAACGTCCGGCGCACCAATGCCGAGGCCGATGAAACTGATGCGAGTGCGTGTCCCGGAGTTCCATTATCTGGCGAGCTTGATGTGTTAAGTGTGGGGTTCAGGATATTGGCAATTTTGCAAATTCTAATGACCTGGATCGATTTTAATTTAATAATACCGGAGTATTATCCAAATTAGAACTGGCGTTTTCCTTAAATATTTCCCTTTTTGCGACGATCTTAGAAAATGCATCTACTCACTAAAAAAAGATACTAAGTTTTGCAGTTATACTGCTTGTTATAAACCGAGTGTTAAACTAAAACAGGCTGGTGATTTCTACGTAGGGTTAATTGAAGCAAAGCAGACGAAATCCGGTTAAAATCTATTACCCGCATGTTGTACGGATGCAAAACATTTAAAAATCTATTCGCCTTGATGCTTTAAACCTGCGATTGTCAGGCGCTCGAAGCAGATATGCACAGCCCCGTTTTTAACTTGAACATATATTCTACACAAAAGCGCCGTCAATCATCAATGTTCTGGGCTACTGCCTGCAACAATCGGATCAATTTAACAATTTTATTGTTCCCATGTGTTCAACATATGCCAAGAACACTGATCCCGATGGGTGTTACATGGTCCAGTGGATTCGGCATTGTAAATGTACTAAAAATGGTCGAACCAGTCTAAATAATATTGTATCGAACATTTAACGCTCGATTGCGTCCGATTGAGCATGATGGAAACTAAATAGTGAGTTCCTTCTAAATGTCGCATTTCAATCATGTTTAATTAATTTTCAAATGTATAATTTAGAAAGTACAAGACGTTAGTATTTTTAAAATCAGAGAGCAATGGTTAGCGATGTAAAGCAGTAGAGAAATGTCAGGCAATAAGAATATAATTAAATTGAAAGATCTGAAACTGTTTATTTTACATTGGGATATCTGTCTTGCAATATCTAAAACTGCTATTTAAAATGATAAGTATAGACAGAACTAAATTTATAAAGTGATGTTTAACTAAAGTAAAATATAGGATATTGTGCATTGAAAAGTAATTAACCACATTTATTCAATTATATACATTTGCAGAATTTACACATAAGACCATTGTCAATAATTCTAAGATTAGGGTGATTGTCCATGTCAATAGTGTGGGATTTTATATATCATATACAAATGATTTTTACTTCTAAAAAATGAATGTAAACTATTTTTCCTCCACACAGTGTGTGGCATAATTAGCTGGAGTTGCAAGCAAGACAGCTGGGATCTTAATTTAGGACAGAGGAGAAACTGACAGAGAAAGAAAAGGGATAAATTGGTGCAAAATTAGAATTGGCAAAAATGAAAAGGCAAAAACAGAACAGATAATGAACAGAACATTTACAATTTTGAAAATCTAGTAACAATTTACTAACTGCAGGCACTGTTGTGTTTTCGCTTGCTTTCTGTTCTTCTAGCATTGAGTAATAGACCGAGACTAAACACTGCTTCAGTAACAAACCTTTATTGTATGGTATTCCAAAACAAAATGATTACAACCTTAAGGGAAATTATGAACAACTATCTGCTTGGAAAATAGTAACCAATAGTGAAAAAAATGCACTCTGATTGTAATTACTGAGTAAACGATGCTTAATAGTAATTGGCTGGAGTAGAATGTTGGTATCTCACCTTTGATGCTCAGGTTACAAGAAAAACTAGAATTGTTCAATGTGTCTCTGGTGACTGGCTACTGTGAAGTTTTTTTATTCTTGTAAATATGGCATGGATTGGTAGACAGAACTTGGATTTTAAAGTTATAACAGAAGCTCAATGTTCCAGAATATAGATGCAAAGGAATTGCAGAAAAGAGGAGAAGGGCGAGTTACATTGTTCATTAGGGAGGACATCACAGCAGCACTCTAAAGATAATCTTGGGGATTGCCCAGTGTGGTTGTATGGGTGGAACTTAGAAAGAGGAGGATTACTTTGAGGTTACATCTTCGCTATTCCCCATGATCAGTGGGAATTGGAAAAGGAAATATGTAAGGAGTTTGAAGATACAAGCTGCAAGAATAATGGGATAACACAGTCAGTGATTTTAACCTCCTTCATATTGACTGGGAATCCTACAGTGAAAGGAACCTGGACAGGATAGATTTTTTAAAGTGTGTCCGCAATTGTTTTTAAACAATATACAGAGGGTTCTACTAGAGAGGGCACAACACTGGACCTATTAGGGAATGAGGAAAGGCAAATATCTGAAGCATCAGTAAGGGAAAACTTTAGGAGCAGTAACCATAATGATATTAGTTTTTAAATAGTCATGGAAAAAACATAGAACTGGTCCTTAATTTAAGTCCTAAATTGGAACAAGGTCTATTTTGAAGGCCTAGCTTGTAGTAGTTGATTTGGAAATGCAGGTGAAGGGATATCTGGCAGGTTGGAGGATTTTAAAGATGAGATTGGAGGTGTACAGGAACTGCGTGTTCCTGTTGGGGTGAAAGGCAAGGCTGGGAGGTTTAGGAACCCTGATTAATAAGGGGTTTTGCAGCTCTTGTCATAGACCCCTACAGCATAGAAACAGACCCTTCAGCCCAACTTAAAAATTCCAACCAAGACACCCCATCCTATTTGCCCATATTCGGCCCATATCCCTCTAACATTTCCTATCCATGTACCTGTAAATGTGTATTTTAAATACTGTTATAGGATCTGCCTCAACTACTCCTCTGGAAGCTACTTCCATATACCCTCAACTATCTGAGTGAAAAGATTCCTATTAAATAAGGTTTCATCATTCCAATCTCACCTTAAAGCTATGTCATACGGTTCTTGATTCCCTTACCCAGGGTAAAAGACTGTGCATTCACCCTATCTATTCCCCTCATGATTTTATACACTTCTACAAGATCATGCCTCAGCCTCCAGCACTCTAAGGAATAAGGTCATAGCGTGCCCAATCTTTCTCTGCAGCTCAGGCCCTCAAGCCCTGGCAACATCCTGCAAAATGCTCTCTGCACTCTCTCTAGCATAATGAGCTTTCCAGCTTAGTCAAATAAAGGAGACAGATATGTCAGATATAGGCAACTAGGATCAAATGCATTCCTTGAGGAATATAAGAAATCTATGAGTATACTTAAGAGAGAAACGAGGAGGGCAAAAAGAGGACATGAGATAACTCTCGCAGACAAGATAATGGAAAATCCTAAGAGCTTATCCACGTATATTAAGAGCAAAAGGGTAAGAAGGGATATAATAAGTCCCCCTTAAGGATCAACATGGTCATCAATATATCAAGCTGTAGGAGATAGTCAAGTTGTTATATGAATACCTCCCATCTATATTTACTGAGGAGAAAGTCACAAAGAAACAGTGAAATGAGTAATGATTGGACCAATGCTAGATAACAAGGAAATAACCCTAATGAATCAACATGGACTATCATATTCTGCATGGAAAGATAAACAGATATACAAGGTAAATTGATTATATAGGATGCTGTTAACAACATGATAAAAAAGACTTGGATTTATCAAGGGACTTCCGAAAGAATCCAGAGGTTTGTTACATCATCAGGAGTTATTGCAAGATTTGTTTTGTTTTTTTAACTGTTTTATCTTAGACTTGCAGACATAAGGATATGTTTGGTGTGATACTGGTTGTTATTTATGAAAAACATGCAGTATACAGACCCAATGTTTCAACTCTGCTGCTCCTATAATAATTCATATTTATTGTTTTGACAAATGAAACGCATTGAGGCATATTAACAGTAAATAGTGGTGTATAATGATAACATAAATGATAAGTGCCACAAGACTGAGCTGCAAATTTTAGTAAAACAATATGGGAAAAATATAATTTAAAGATAAACCAAGCAATGTAGTGAATGTGATTCATTTCCAAACTTTTTTGCTGAAAACTTCAGAAAATAATTATTGATTTTAACCATATATTTAAAAAAAATCACACAATAGATACATCAATATAATTACTACAACATTTCTCAATTTCCCATTCCCAACCTAAAATTTGTAAGGAAAGTGAATTTGAACATTATATCATTTTGAGCAAATTTTGGTTAACCTGTTTCAGCACTATTTTACAGAAGCCAATTAACCTACAAACCTGTCTGCCTTTGGCGTGTGGGAGGAAACGGGCGTAACCGGGGAAAACCCACACAGTCACAGGAAGAACATACAAACTCCAAAAAGTACCTGTATTCAGGGTCAAACCCAGGTCTCTTGCGCTGTAAGGCAGCACCTCGACCACTGCGCCCCTGTGCTGCTTTTCAATTTCGTGAGTTCTGAAGTGGTTGAGCAATCATCGTGAGGTCTGTAGCCATTACAGATGGAGTTGGAGATGCCTGGCAGGACCGTGGGAGGTTTGTGTCAGATATTGTGCACTCCTTCTGCTGTTTGAAAATGTTCCCTTGCTCTTTGCTCATGGAGACGTGAGGTGTCTTCCCAGATACTCTTCCTCCAATTTGATGGGTTTCAGAGACTGAGTAGACGTTGTATTTGTTTAAGGAGACTTTCCAAATATTGTTGAATTGTTTACCCATTTCCCTCAAAATCCCTTCCCTTAAAGTGCTCAGTGTAGATTCTTGTTTTGAGAGTCTGTTGCCAGGCACATAGTCAATGTAACACACCCACCTGAATTGTTTGAGTGAAATTAGAGTCTTGATGCTGGGATGTTGGCCTGGGAAAGGACACCGATATTGGTTCTCATATCTTGTCACGGATTTGAAGGATTGATTAGCAAGTTAACATTGATCTTAATATTTCAGTGCTTCAAGTCTTTATTGCATACAGGACCATGATGAATTGTTGCTACTCATAGACCAGGAGCCTTGCTGCCAGATCTGAAGCCTTGGTTTTCTCAGTTGGGTAAAGGCAATGTTTGCAGTCAGAGGCAGTGGTATATTTTGACATTTATTCTGCCTTCACTGAGAGCTGGTTCCAGGGATCTTGATTACTATAATGGGAGAAAAGGGGTAGTGAAATGCTGTACAATGAGAACAGGTTGGTAGAGGATCTTTTAGTTTAGTTTATTGTCTCATGTACTGAGGTATAGCTTTTTGTCGCGTGCTATCCACAGGTGAAATACGGCACATGATTACAATCAAGCTGTCCATAGTGTACAGATAAAGGATAAAGGGAATAATGTATAGTACAAGATAAAGTCTGCTTAAAAATAGTCTGAGGGTCTCCAATGAGGTAGATAGTAGATCAGGACTGCTCTCTAGTTGTTGATAGGATGAATTTGTTGCTTGATGACAGCTGGGAATAAACTGTCTCTGAATCTGGAGGTTTGCGTTTTTCAGACTTCTGTACTTCTTGTCTAATGGAAGAGGAAATAGAGGGGGTGACCGGGTTGAGATTCATCCTTGTTTATGCTCGTGGCCTTGCCAAGGCAGCGTGAAGTATAGATGGAGTCAATGGACAATTTTATCTGATGGTTCATCAGTATAAACCCATCTATTCGTGAACTTGAGTGAAGGAATAAACAATGGCTTGGAATTCAGTCTCCAAGTCCACCCTTGCACAAGCACAATGGTTCTGTAGTAGGAGATGATAAAGTTTGAAGAGTTGCCCCAGAGGTTAGCCAGTTCGAGTTAGGACAGCACACCAGTGAGAAAGTATGTAGCAGTGTTGATGGTGATGGATTTCTGTGGAAAACCGGATTTTTGGATGGTTTATAATTCCCTTCAGTGGATTGAAATGAAGGCATGTGTGAAGTCAGAAAAGACCCAGCAGCGCAGTTGGTGCTGCTCTGTATAGTTTCCTTGCACTACTTGTGTTGTGAAGATCTGGTTCTTTGTGCCGCTTGATGGATGAACCTGGGTTGGGGTTTTAGAAGGAGTGATTCAGCCATTGGGAAGAGAAGTTGATGATGTTCCTTTAGACTAGATACAGCTTGGAAACAGGCCCTTTGGGCCATGGAGCATGCCAACTAGCAATCTCCTGTACACGAGCTCTATCCTACCCACTAGGGTCAATTTACAGAAGCCAATGACGCTATAAACCCGTACATTTTTGTAAGTGTGGAAGCAAACCCGGACGGCATGGTGGCACAGCAGTAGAGTTGCTGCCTACAGCGAATACAGCGCCGGAGAACCGGGTTCGATCCCTACTATGGCTGTTGTCTGCACAAAGTTTGTACATTCTCCCCATGACCTGCGTCGGTTTCCTCCCACACTCCAAAGACATACAGGTTTGTAGGTTAATTGGCTTGGTAAATGTAAAAATTGTCCCTAGTGTGTGATAGTGTTAATGTGCAGGGGTCGCTGGTTGGCGAGGACCTGGTGGGCCAAAGGGCCTGTTTCCGCACTATATCTCTAAACTAAACCTGACTAAATTAGTGAAATTTCCTCCCACTTTTTCGTTTATACAGAGAAAACCCACGCAATCACAGGGAGAAGGTACAAAGTCTGTACAGATAGCACCCATAGTCAGGATCTAAGGCAGCAATTCTACTGCTGCGCCACTCCCGAGGATAACCTAGGATTGCATGACTATTTCAACTTCTCAGTAGGCTGGGCTAGAGCTGAGGGATGAAGTCAATGACATGTGATTAACAGGGTCTCAATTGAGGAAACGTTCATAGTAAATTTTCTGATGAACAACAACTGCATCTGTCCTTGATTAGTTCTTCTCCGCTTTAGGTTGTCTGTTCAATGGGCTCTTGGGTGTTCAGGTCACAGGTGATTTTGACAGCATTTAAGCGTTGATATACATTGTGTTATAATTAGTTGGGTTGATTGTACTCCTTGAAATCCTCTCCATCAGTAAATCCCAGATGGTGTAGACATCATTGTCTTAAACAAGGTTTTCTGCCCAATCTTGATGAACGCTGATGAAACTGGCCTTTAAATCAACTCTAAAACTGTGGCTGTGGCTGTGCACTAGAATTTTTCACTAGTACTTATCATCTCAACACTGAGAACGCTAACCTATCACATTGCAAATAATCCTTTTATGCTAGGCATGATGCTCGGATGGAAGCCGACCAATTTTCAACACCCAATAAATATTTTGGGAAGTTTATTGTGCATTTTATTATTTTATTTTGTAATTCCAATGCACAGTAGAAGTGCTGCAGAGTACTTCATACTGGGAACTTAATATAAAGTCAAACCACACTGTCTGAATCTATGCCTGTGAACAGTATTGGGGTGAATACATGTTTCTTTCTCAATTAGCTGCGTGGTAAGGATGTCAACAATCAGTAACATCCTTGTATGTAACATAAAATAGGAAACAGGAATTTTGATAAGAGCTCACAAATTTAAGACGGGACCATATACAGCTATTTGGCACAGTAAGGAATGGGAATAAAAAGAAACATTTACTAACACTGTTTCCAGAGTGAGAACTTTGGCTCGGTAAGAGCGCAAAACAGTCAGAAAACCAATTATCACTAGCAACATGTTACATCCATATCCACTCCCACAAGCCTTACCAAATTGCCCTATGTTGAGATTGGATACAGAAGTTTGCAAACTAAATAGAACAGATTAATATCGTTGATTGCACAGTGTTTATGTGAGTGCTCCCTGTATTTCAGTAAGGAAAGTCGATTCTCTGCCACTATTTGTTTCCTGATCATATTTACATTAGTTAAGCTGTTTGCCCGGTTTAGTTTAGTTGGTTTTATTATTGTCAGTTGTACCGAGGTGCAGTGAAGAGCTTTTGTTTAGCATGCAATCCAATCAAAGAAGACTGTACATGAATACAATCTAGCAGTCTACTGTACACAGGTAAAGGGTACAACATTTAATGCAAGATAGAGCATTGGGGTCCGATTAAAGATAATTCAAATGTCTCCAGTGAGGTATATGGGAGGTCAGTTCAGTTGCCTGATTCCAGCTGGGAAGAAACTGTCCCTGAAACTGGAGGTGTGCATTTTCAAACGTTTGTACCTCGTGCCTGATGGGAGAGGGCAGAAGAGGGTGTAACCAGTGTGAGACTGGTTCTTAACTATGCTGGTGGTCTTGCTGAGGCAGTGTGAGGTGTAAATGAAAGGGAGGCTGGTTTGTGTGATGGTCTGGGATACATCCACAACTCTCTGTAATTTCTTGTGGTCTTTGGATGGAGCTGTTCCACAACCAATTTGTGATGCATCCTGATAAAATATTTTGTTCTGCAGAATTTGCTGAGGATTGTTGGAGACATGCAGAAATTCCTAAGACTTCTCTGGAAGTGGAGACATTTATGTGCTTAGCCATAGCTTCAATGTGATTGGTCCAAGACAAATTGCTGGCAATATTTATTCCAAGGAACTAGAAGCTTTTGACCATCTCTACTTTGGCACCATCAATGTACAATGATTAGTATGGTAAAACGTACTGCAGATGCTGCTTTACCAAATATAGGCACAAAGTTTGTCTTGGGTGGGGGAGTGGGGGGAAGTAGCATTGAATTAATGTTAGTATTGATGACCATATAAAGCTACCAAATGTCATTAAAATGTCACCTGTTCATTATTATCCTTCAATTGAGTGGTGCCCAGCATATGCATGCTAAAGAAAAAGCGAGAGTCAAATCAAGAATGTTTTATTGTCATATTCCCGAAAAGGAACAATAGAATTCTTACTTGCAGCAGCACAACAGATATGTAAAACATGGTACTCTGTAAACACCCGAATAAACAACAAAAAAGTTTGGAAATAAAAAAATCAACCTACTATAATGCTCATCTGTTTTCACTTCAGTGTGTATGAAGAATAGCATTGTTTTTTCTCCTCTTAAATAGCTAAATAAAGGTTCTATTAAATAAGATTTGTAATCTAAGAAAACACTACAGAAAATATCTTGGGACATTTTAGTGCATTAGTTTTGCATTAAAGGGAACACGTAGATGAAATTTACGACAATGAGTTGTGCAGAACAGAATAGGGCTCTTTAACCCACCACGTAAGTGCCAATAATTTTGCTCATTTATACTAATCTTTTTAGCCGATATTAACTCCATATACCTTGTCTATTTAAGTGTCTGTCTAGATGCTTCTTAAACTTAAAATAGTTTGTCACCTCTTCTGACAGTGCCTTCCAGTTATCAACTATTCTGTAGTATCCTTTAATTTTCCTATCGCTCACCTTAAAATGATGCCCACTTGTTTTGATACCCCTACCATGGGAAAAATATTTTGATTATCTTACCCTCGACAAGCTTTTCAGCCAATTTTTTGCTATCTTAAATCATCCAAACCAGAAGACATCTTGGTGACTCTCCTCTGCACTTTCTCCAGTGCAATCACATTCTTCCTATGGTGTGACAACTAGATCTGCACACACCAGTCCAAGAGCATCCTAACCATTTTTTTTGTACAGTTGCAACATAATATGGGGGGAGGGACTCGGGTAGAGGGGGCTAGGGGTCAGGGTGTGGGGCAAGAGGCAGAGAAGGGAAGCACTCGGATCCAAAATGTAGGCGAGAAAGATGAAAAAGATAATAGACAGAGAATAAGGGATGGTGGGTTTCTAAAATGTGTATATTTTAGGAGCATTGTAAGTAAGGTGGATGAACTTAGAGCCTGGATTGACACCTGGAAATATGATGTTGTGGCAATCAGTGAAACATGGTTGCAGGAGGGCTGTGATTGGAAACTAAATATTCCACGATTTCGTTGCTTCAGGTGTGATAGAATTGGAGGGTCCAGAGGGGGAGGTGTTGCATTGCTTGTCAGAGAAGATATTACAGCAGTGCTTTGGCAGGATAGATTAGAGGGCTCGTCTAGGGAGGCTATTTGGGTGGAACTGAGAAGTGGGAACGGTGTAGCGGTTCTAGACCGCCAAATGGGGAACGAGAATTGGAAGAGAAAATATGTAAGGAGATAGCAGATATTAGTAGTAAGCACAAGGTAGTGATTGTGGGGGATTTCAATTTTCCAAAAATAGACTGGGAAACACATTCTGTAAATGGGCTGCATGGTTTGGAATTTGTTAAATGTGTGCAGGATAGTTTTTTGCAGCAGTACATAGAGGTACCGATCAGAGAAGGGGCAGTGCTGGAACTCCTGTTAGGAAATGAGGCAGGTCAGGTGACGGAGGTAAACGTTGGTGAGCACTTCGGGACCAGTAATCACAATACCATTAGTTTCAATATAATTATGGAGAGAGTCAGAACTGGACCTAGGGTGGAGATTTTTGATTGGAGGAAGGCTAACTTTGAGGGAATGCGTAAGGATTTTAAAGGAGTGAATTGGGACACTTTGTTTCATGGGAAGGATGTAGAAGAGAAATGGAGGACATTTAAAGGGGAAATTGTAAGAGTACAGAATCTTTATGTCCCTGTTAGGTTGAAAGGAAATAGTAAAAATTGGAAAGAGCCATGGTTTTCAAGGGAAATTGGACACGTTTCAAAAAAAGAGAGATATCTACAATAATTATAGGAGGCATGGAGTAAATGAGGTGCTATAGGAGTATAAAGAATGTAAAAAGAATCTTAAGAAAGAAATTAGGAAGGCTAAAAGAAGATATGAGGTTGCTTTGGTAAGAAAGGTGAAAGTAAACCCAAAGGGTGTCTACAGCTATATTAATAGCAAAAGGATAACGAGGGATAAAATTGGACCATTAGAGAACCAGAATGGACAGCTATCTGCAGAGCCA
This sequence comes from Okamejei kenojei, assembly GCA_035221665.1. Taxonomy (NCBI): domain Eukaryota; kingdom Metazoa; phylum Chordata; class Chondrichthyes; order Rajiformes; family Rajidae; genus Okamejei; species Okamejei kenojei. The sequence continues at coordinate 58,771,553 of CM069139.1, read as the reverse complement.
AAAGAGATGGGGGAGATATTGAACAATTTTTTTTCTTCGGTATTCACCAAGGAGAAGGATATTGAACTCTGTGAGTTAAGGGGAAAAAGTAGAGTAGCTATGGAAACTATGAGATTCAAAGAGGAGGAAGTACTGACACTTTTGAAAAATATAAAAGTGGATAAGTCTCCAGGTCCTGACAGGATATTCCCTAGGACATTGAGGGAAGTTAGTGTAGAAATAGCAGGAGCTATGACAGAAATATTTCAAATGTCATTAGAAACGGGAATAGTGCCGGAGGATTGGCGTACTGCGCATGTGGTTCCATTGTTTAAAAAGGGTTCAAAGAATAAACCTAGCAATTATAGACCTATTAGTTTGACGTCAGTGGTGGGCAAATTAATGGAAAGGATACTTAGAGATAATATATATAAGCATCTGGATAAACAGGGTCTGATCAGGAACAGTCAACATGGATTTGTGCCTGGAAGGTCATGTTTGACAAACCTTCTTGAATTTTTTGAAGCGGTAACTAGGGAAATTGATGAGGGTAAAGCAGTGGATGTTGTCTATATGGATTTCAGTAAGGCCTTTGACAAGGTTCCCCATGGAAGGTTGGTTAAGAAGGTTCAATCTTTGGGTGTTAATGGCGGAGTAGCAAGATGGATTCAACAGTGGCTGAATGGGAGATGTCAGAGAGTAATGGTGGATGGCTGTTTGTCAGGTTGGAAGCCGGTGACCAGTGGGGTGCCTCAGGGATCTGTGTTGGGTCCACTGTTGTTTGTCATGTACATCAATGATCTGGATGATGGGGTGGAAAATTGGATAAGTAAGTATGCAGATGATACTAAGATAGGTGGTGTTGTGGATAATGAAGTAGATTTTCAAAGTCTACAGAGAGATTTGGGCCATTTGGAAAAGTGGGCTGAAAGATGGCAGATGGAGTTTAATGCTGTTAAGTGTGAAGTGCTACATCTTGGCAGGACAAATCAAAATAGGAAGTACATGGTAAATGGTAGGGAATTGAGGAATGCTGTGGAACAGAGGGATCTAGGAATAACTGTGCATAGTTCCCTGAAGGTGGAAATGCATGTAGATAGGGTGGTAAAGAAAGCCTTTGGTGTGCTGGCCTTTATAAATCAGAGCATTGAATATAGGGGTAGGGAAGTAATGTTAAAATTGTACAAGGCATTGGTAAGACCAATTCTGGAGTATGGTGTACAATTTTGGTCGCCTAGTTATAGGAAGGATGTCAACAAAATAGAGAGAGTACAGAGGAGATTTACTAGAATGTTGCCAGGGTTCCAGCAACTATGTTACAGAGAAAGGTTGAACAAGTTAGGTCTTTATTCTTTGGAGCGCAGAAGGTTAAGGGGGGACTTGATTGAGGTCTTTAAAATGATGAAAGGGATAGACAGAGTTGACGTGGATACGTTTTTCCCATTGAGGGTAGGGAAGATTCAAACAAGAGGGCATGACATGAGAATTAAGGGACAGAAGTTTCGGGGTAACGTGAGGGGGAACTTCTTTACTCAGAGGGTGGTGGCTGTGTGGAATGAGCTTCCAGCAGAAGTGGTGGAGGCAGGATCGATTTTAACATTTAAGACTAAAGTGGATAGGTATATGGACGTGAAGGGAATGGAGGGGTATGGTCTGAGTGCAGGTAGATGGGACTAGGGGAAAACAAATGGTCGGCACGGACTGGAAGGGCCGAGAGGGCCTGTGTCCGTGCTGTAATTGTTATATGGTTATTAATATGTCATCTCTTATGTTCGATGCCCCAATCTATGATATCATCCATAACATATGCATTCATCACTGTACAATCCACCATGCTTCTACTTTCATCAACATCCCTTGGTGTTCTAACATTTATCGTCTTTGTCCTACTCCTAATTAACTTTACAAAATATATTTCACAATAACACATTTTGGCCAGCTAATGCCCATGCACAAATTTGGCATGTTCCATATTCTATCAGTTCAAATTAAATGCTGCATACTGTAACTTAGAACATAGAGCAGTACCGCATAGGAACAACACTCTTCTGCACACTATGCCTGTGCATAAAGGACCTGTCCCACTGCTGCGACCTAATTGGTGAGTTGAGAAGAGTTTGTCCTCAACATATTCGCAGCATGGTCGACACGAGGTCCTAGAAGGTCTTTGTAACTCTCCTTCATGCTCGAGAGTAGTCCCCGCGTACTTGAAGCCTCAGGTCGTGCCGTATTTTAGGTTGCGGCATATTTTTCAGCATGCTGAAAAATGCCCGCGAGTAAAACAAGGTCGCTGTGAAAAAAAACAATATTTTTTTAGTCTAAGTAGGTCGTAGTAGGTTGGCATGTTATTCATAGGTAATTGAAGGCAATCAAAGGTAATCGTAGATAGTCTTCAACATAGTCAAAGGAGGTCAAAGGAGATCGAAGGCGGTCGTCTTCATTCTCCACTATTCAGTGTCCAATTTTCCCGAAACTAGTCGAGGCTAGTCTTCAACAGAGTCGAAGGAGGTCTTCTACATAGTCGAAGGAGGTCTTCAATGTGACACTTTTTCATACTTTCCTAAACTCTTCTACGCTCTCAAATTCGGTCCCCGTGGTGGGACAGGCCCTTAACATAATGCAAGGTTACACTGATCTCCTTTGCCTACACATAATCCACAACCCTCCATTCACTGTTTATCCATGTGTCTATCCAAAAGCCTCTGAAATGCATCTTAGTGTCTCCACTACCACCCCTGGCAGCACATTCCTGGCACCCACACTCTCTGTGTATCCAAAAACCTTGACCCGACCTTGTTGGTGACCGACTCCGAACTCCAGCAACAGCAGCTTCGTCCGCCCCGAATCGTGGGGCTTCAATCGGCCCGTTCGCGGGGGCTTCAACATCAGGAGCCTCAATCGCCTCATTCGCCTCGATCTCCTCGACGCAGCAATTTGACCACAGGGCGGTGGAAGATCCCGTGGCCGGCCACACCGGGCCGGGCGATGAAAGTCCCCGCGAATGGGCCAATTCAAGTTCCGCTCTATGATCTTTGCTCCACCAGGACATCTCCCTCCTCCAATCACCGCGCTTTATCCTCAGTCCCACCCCCCCTACTTCCGCCTCTGACCCACACCTCCCTCCTCCAAACATCACGCTAAATCATCATGCCCCCCCCCCCCCCCCCACTGCCTGCTGACCGACGTCTCTCTCATCCAATCGGCGCCCTTGATCATCAGTCCCACCTCCACTGTCTCGCGGAAAGCGGAGATTTTTAATAGTTTTTTTTACATTTTTAAAATACGGATTACAAAACATGGGGGGGGGGGGTATCGACCCCAACCTCTCAAAACATGGGGGGGGACGTGTCCACCCTATCCCCCCCTGGGATTCCACCCCTGATACTTGCTATTAAGGGAGTGCAGAATTTAGAAGGGTGAGAGGCGATCTTATTGAAACATATAGGATTATTAAGGGTTTGGACACGCTAGAGGCAGGAAACATGTTCCCGATGTTGGGGGAGTCCAGAACCAGGGACTACAGTTTAAAAATAAGGAGTAAGCCATTGAGAACGGAGATGAGAAAACATTTTTCACACGGATAGTTGTGAGTGTGGAATTCTCTGCCTCAGAGCGCGATGGAGACCAGTTCTGTGGATACTTTCAAGAGAGAACTAGATAGGGCTCTTGAAGATAGCGGAATCTAGGGATATGGGGAGAAGGCAGCAACAGGGTACTGATTGGGATCTTCTTCTTCTTGCGTATGGCGTGCACAGCCTAAAGTTGTCGGACAACTTGTTCTATTTGATCTTATTCGATTGTGCACAAGGTGCTAAGGTTGATTGCATTTGTCGAAACAGGGCGGATCACGATTGGGATGATCAGCCATGATCACATTGAATGGCTCAAAGGGCCGAATGACCTACTCCCGCACCTATTGTCTATTGTCTATAAATGTATTCAAAGCAAAACGGTACAATTTTCTCATCCAAACTTTTAATGTAGTTTTGCTTGCTATTTTTTCACATAATTTTTTAACTGAGTTTTTTTTGTACTTTTTGCATTTTTGGCTCTGCATATTCTTTCCCCAAAAGATTTTACTTTTTCATGACAGAGTTTGTCTCAAACTTGGCTGTTTCCTCCCCTCTTCAATCTGTATCAGATTTTTTTCTTTGAATGTAATGAATAGTCTGTGACAAAATGCAAACGACTGTCTAAAGATAATATATTCAACCTCAAATTTAGGAGCAGAAACAACATCCATTAAACTCAAGGACTAATTTCCTAAGGTCAATGCCTGTTTTACAATGGGTGCAATATAGACTAATTTCAATACTGGTAATCTACTGTACACATCAGCAGAGAATCCTTATGTGACACTCCTGGCTTAAATAGTAAATAGTGTATTGTGCTCATAAATGCAAGAGGCTTCACTTGAATATTGGAACAGCCAGTGTCATTACAGAAGAGAACCAAAAAGACTGACATTTGTAAATATTAGACATGTAGAGTGGGGTATTCCATGCCTAAATAATTGCTACGGGGAATTATTTTAAAATGAGTTCTACAGCATATGTGAGAATTATTCAGATAATAACATTTAAACGTCTAAATATTGGCTTAAATAGTTATATTTGATAATTAATAGTGTCTAAATTAGTCTGATTTCTGCTAAATTTTATTTGCAGGGAACTCGAAGTACAGGTATTAATGTTACAATTAAAAAATATATGAAAAATATGTATAAAATTAGAAATCGGTTCCAATAATCTTCCATTTTAATGGAGAATGTGAAAATGTATTGAATATTCAGAATGTTTTGAAAATCTACTCTATTGTTTTAGTAATAATGGATCAGATCACTTCATCTTTACAGTGAGTAACTCACTTTTAATCTCTCAAAATAACATGATCCTACTGTTCCCTCTAAAATCCATTATTAATGCAAAATTACACGAGTGTAGTTGGCTAATAGGCATACTGTTGACAAGTTATTGATCCACTGCTTTTTAATCTCACAATTGCTGCCCCCTACCGCAAATCATGGTCATGTACAAGCAGCAATCCGCTTTTCTGGCAAAATTAATATAACAGATTTCTTAGATTCATTTCAACACTGGCTTAAAAAACGTACTGATAGTCCATGAAACATGTTTTTGATTATAGTGATCCAATACAGACAGAAAGGGAATGCTAAACATTGTTGTCCATGTGTACTCCTGATGTTGTTTGTTTACGTGCACTGTGTTAAACATGAGGCTTTCAAATATCTCCACTCCCTAAATTTGTACCGAAGACAAGTTATATTAAAGTGTAGAGCAAGACGATGTTTGAAGTCCTTTCATATCAAAAGTGCAGTTCTTCACCGAATTATATTTTTGATCACCGAATTATATTTTTGCCAAAAATCTGTACAATTTGACGTGTATTGGGTTTCCTCTTTTTTATGGATTGACTTCTTTAAAGTAAACAAGTCTTAAGCAATACATCTAAAGTTGTCCAGAGTTGCTGTGGGTTGATTTTAAATTGATTAAAATTGGCGTCTCAGTGGAAAACGAACAGTTCCCAACAAGTTTTCACGAGGTTACTTTCGTTGCCAATTTTAAGCACTTAAGCAATTGCAAAACGTGTGCTTTGGTAATGTGAATCTACAAGTATATAAAACAGCTTCAACTGAGGAGTAATTTGTCAAATAAAACGTATGTAATAAAAAGCAATACAAACGTTTGCACCCACAAATGTCATTACCCTGTACCAGCATATTAATACTGAATGTTGCCAACACACATTAACGTAATGTAGTAAAAAACAGAAAAAGTAATGAGACACTTAACAGAGGGGGAAGAGGGAATTAACATAGCAGATGATGATCTTTTATCAGAGCAGCGCAGACGCCAGATGTTATCACCTAATCTACCACTCCCCAATGGACGCATCACTGAATGCAACGCAATCATGAATCCGTAAATTGAGGATGGGACCCAGGGTACCTCGGCTTTTGGTTCACAAGTTCCATTAAAGGTTAATTTAACTACACTTTTAAACCGTAAATGTGTTTAATTAAGTAACAGTTTAAGGCGAAGGAATCACAATGATATCTATGATTGTATGTAATCATTATTAAATCGCTCTGCTTTTATGGGGGCATTTAAAACGGAGAGAGGTCTTTGACTGAGGCGGCCGGAGTGTGCTGGTTAGCGGCCTCGATGTCCACAGGCTGCAGCCTGGCAGCCGCTGGCGCTCCGCTCCGCTCCACCTCGCAGTGCGACGGCCAACTGGAGTCTCCAAACATCCCGCCCCACACAGCAGCCGCTTGGGTTGAGCCCGATCCGACCCGGTGTTAAACCAAATGTAATTTTCACAATAGTCATTCGATTCTTAACTAGACATATGTTGCATCTCCGAGACATCAGTTTTATTTCAAAACATTTAGAACACCTCATTCATTGTACTGATTATTCACTTAAATGAAAAATAAAATAAGTATTTTGTATGATTTTTTTGGTTTTGCTCCAAGAGACGACAAAATCTCTCTCTGGGCCCTGTGTGTGTGTGTGTGGAGTGGGAACAAGGCAGGGAGAGAGAAGCAGATCTAAAGCCACGGTTCGGTAACTCTTCACTATTCAGGCAGCACCCTGGTTGACATTAGGGGCAACGTTGAGGGAGGACATGGGGCATCGGGTTAACTGGCATAATTGACTATTACCTGTCAAGTCTGTGCACCTGATACATTTGTTTCGTTTCTTCCTCCTTTATATGTATCCTTTTAGCCATGTCCCGTTTTAAGCTGCTTCCACGGCCAAACATTAGTGTGCGTATGCTGAGGGGCGGGAGTGAAAATGATGCAAATTACCTGATTATTATTCAACAATTACATTAGCAAATTAATCAAACGGGTGCTTCTCATTTGTTCTGATCGACCTCAAAGCCATTCAAATGTTTCTGTTGTATTGGAAAGATATAGGAAAAAAACTGCAGATGCTGGTTGAAATCGAAGGTAGGCACAAAATGCTGGCGTAACTCCGCGGGACAGGCAGCATCTCTGGAGAGAAGGAATGGGCGACGTTTTGGGTCCGGACCCTTCATCAGACATTGGAAAGGTACATGGATAGGAAATGTTTAAAGGGATAGGGCCCATCACGGTCAGGTGGGACTAGTGTAGATGGGGTTCCTTGTTTGGCACAGGCCCATGGGCTTAAAGGTCTGATTCCATGTTGTATGGCTCTGTCTCTCTATCTCTGTTCTGGTGTAGGGAATTCCAGTTTGCCCAGCTTCGCTTCTCTTCATAATTAAACTTTCAGTAAATTATTATATAATTGGGATTACGGAGATATGGCTCCAGGGTGACAAAGGCTGGGAGTAATATGCAGGGGTATTCAATATTCAGGAAGGAAGAGGAGGTGGGGTGGCTTGCTGGTTAAATAGGAGATTCATGCAATAGTAAGGCGAGACATTAGCTTGGAGACTGTAGAATCTGTATGGGTACAACTGCGAAATAGCCAAGGGCAGAAAACCCATTTTGGAGTTGTGTGCAGACCACCAAATAGCAGTAGTGAGGTTGGGGATAGCATCAAACAGGAAATTAGAGATGCATGTGGCAAAGGTACAACAGTTGCCATGGGTGACTTTAATCTACACTTGGATTGGGCTAACCAAATTGGTAACAGCACTAAGGAGTTCCTGGATTGCATACAGTATGGTTTTCAAAGCCAATATGTAGAGGAACAAACTAGAGGGCTGGCCATCCTAGACTGGGTATTGTGTAATGAGGAAGGATTAGTTAGCGATCTTGTTGTGCAAAGCCCCTCGGGCACCAGTGATCATAATATGGTGGAATTATGCATTAAAATGGAGAGTGACACAGCTAATTCAGAGACGAGGGTCCTAAACTTAAAAAAGGTAACTATGATGGTATGAGATGGGAAATGGCTAGGATAGACTGGCTAAAGATACTTAGAGGGTTGATGGTGGATATGCAATGGCAAAGATTTAAAGATCGCATTGATGAATTACAACAATTGTTCGTCCCTGTCTGGCATAAAAATAAAACGGGGCAGGCGGCTCAACCGTGGCTAATGAGGGAAATTAGGGGTAGTGTTAAATCCAAGGAAGAGGCATATAAATTGGCCAAAGGAAGCAGACTGGGAGAAATTTAGAATTCAACAGAGGAGGACAAAGGGTTTAATTGAGAGGGGGGAAATGGAGCATGAAAGAAAGCTTGCGGGGAATATAAAAACTGACTGTAAAATCTTCTTTAGATATGTGAAGAGGAAAAGATGAGTGAAGACAAATGTAGGCTCCTTACAGTCAGAAACTGGTGAATGTATAATGGGAAATAAGGAAATGGCAGACCAGTTAAACAAGTACTTTGATTCTGTGTTCATTAAAGAAGACACAAATAATCTCCCAGAAATAATAGGGAACTGAGGATCTAGCATGACGGAGGAACTGAAGGAAATTCACATTAGTCATGAAATGGTGTTGGATAAATTGTTGGGACTGAAGGCAGATAAATCCCCAGGACCTGATGGTCTGCATCCCAGAGCACTCAAGGAGTTGGCCCTTGAAATTGTGGATGCATTGGTGATCATTTGCCAATGTTATATAGACTCTGGATCAGTTCCAATGGACTGCATGGTAGCTAATGTAACCCCACTGTTTAACAAAGAAGGGGAGAGAGAAATCAGGGAAATATAGACCAGTTAGCCTGACATCGGTAGTGGGGGAAGATGCTTGAGACAATTATTAAAGATGTAATAGCAGTGCGTTTGGAATGCAGTGACAGGATTTGTCAAAGTCAGCATGGATTTATGAAGGGGAAATCATGCTTGACTAACCTTCTGGAATTTTTTGAGGATGTAACAAGTAGAATAGATAAGGGAGAGACAGTGTATGTGGTGTATTTGGACTTTCAAAAAGCCTTTGACAAGGTCCCACTCGAGAGATTAGTGTGCAAAATGAGAGCACATGGTATTGGGGGTAGGGTATTGACATGGAGAGAGAACTGGTTGGCAGGCAGGAAGCAAAGAGTAGGAATTAACATGTCCTTTTCAGAATGGTAGGCAGTGTCTAGTGGGGTGCCACAAGGCTCAGTGCTGGGACCCCAGTTATTTACAAGATATATTAAGTCAAGTCAAGAATGTTTTATTGTCATATGTCCCGGATGGGACAATGAAATTCTTACTTGCTGCAGCACAACATAATATGTGAATATGTAAACATAGTAAATAACGGGGAACGTGAAAAAAAAGAAAAAGTTCAATAAATAACAAATATAGTGCAATAATAATATGGTCTTTTGCAGTTCAGAGCTCAGAGCTTATTCGTTGTGTTTAATAGCCTGTAGGGAAGAAGCTGTTCCTGAACCTAGACGTTAGTTTTCAGGCTCCTGTACCTTCTTCCTGATGGCAATGGTGAGATGAGTGTGTGGCCAGGATGGTGTGGGTCCTTGAAGCTTTTGGCTGCCTTTTTGAGGCAGCGGCTACAGTAGAATCCCTTCGACGGTGGGGAGGTCAAAGCCGGTAATGTACTCGGCAGTGGTCACAACCTTTTGTAGTCTTTATCGCTCCTGGACATTCAAGTTGCCGAACCAGGCCACGATGCAACCAGTCAGAATGCTATCTACCGAGCACCTGTAGAAGTTTAGGAGAATCCTCTTCGACATGCCAAATCTCCGTAATCTTATCAGGAAGTAGAGTCGCTGATTGCATCAGTGTGCTGGGTCCAGGAAAGATCTTCGGAAATATGCACGCTCAGGAATTTGAAGTTATTGACCCTCTCCGCCATTGTCCCACTGATGTGAACAGGATTGTGGGTCCTCATCCTTCCCCTACCAAAGTTCACAATCAGTTCCTTGGTCTTACTGATGTTGAGAGCCAGGTAGTTGTGCTGGTAACGATTTAGATGAAGGAATTAAATGTAACATGTTCAAGATTGCGAATTACACAAAGCTGGGTGACAGTGTGAGCTGCGAGGAGGATGCTATGAGGCTGCAGGGTGACCTGGATTGGTAGGGTGTGTGGGCAGATACATGGCAGATGCAGTATAATGTGGATAAATGTTATTCACTTTGGTGGCAAGAACAAGAAGGCGGATTATTATCTGAATGGTGTCAGATTAGAAAAACGGGAGGTGCAACGACACCTGGGTATCCTTGTTTATCAGTCACTGAAAGTAAGCATGCAGGTACAGCATGCAGTGAAGAAAGCTAATGGCATGTTGGCCTCCATAGCAGGAGGATTTGAGTTTCGGAGCAAGGAGGTCCTACTGCAGTTCTGTAAGACTGTACCTGGAGTATTGTGTACAATTTTGGTCTCCTAATTTGAGAAAGGACATTATTGCTATTGAGGGAGTGCCTCGTAGGTTCACCAGGTTAATTCTCGGGATGGCGGGACTCACATATGATGAAAGTATGGATTGACTCTGCTTATATTCACTGGAATTAAGAAGGCTGAAACATACAAAATTCTTAAGGGATTGGACAGGCTAGATGCAGGAAAAATGGTCCCCAGGTTGAGGGAGTCCAGAACCAGAGGTCACAGTTTAAGAATAAGGGTTAGGCCAATTAGTACTGAGATGAGGAAAAACTTTTTTCAGCCAGAGAGTTGTGAATCTGTGGAATTCTCTGCCAGAAGGCAGTGGAGGGCAATTAACTGGATGTATTCAAGAGAGAATTAGATATAACTCTGAGGAATCAAGGGATATGGGGAGAAAGCAGAAACGGGGTACTGATTTTGGATGATTAGCCATGATCATATTGAATGGCGGTGCTGGCTCGAAGGGCCGAATGGCCTACTCCGCACCTATTTTCTATGTTTCTATTAGAAAAATCTTTATGTGAATCCTGTTTAAAACTCATAACAAATAAAGGTATCTAAAACTGGAAACAATGTTCTCATAATGATCTAACCAGTTGTTTTAATGATTTCACCTTTGGTTTTGTGCTCTTTATTTTTCTATATCAAGAGTCAATAGTGTTTAATTGTCATACGTATTAAATCAGAGTAATGAAATTGTTACTTGCAACACAGGAAGCAAAGAGTAGGCGTAAACGAGTCCTTTTCACAATGGCAGGCAGTGACTAGTGGGGTACCGCAAGGCTCAGTGCTGGGACCCCAGCTATTTACAATATATATTAATGATCTGGATGAGGGAATTGAAGGCAATATCTCCAAGTTTGCGGATCACACTAAGCTGGGGGGCAGTGTTAGCTGTGAGGATGATGCTTGGATAGGCTGGGTGAGTGGGCAAATGTTTGGCAGATGCAGTATAATGTGGATAAATGTGAGGTTATCCACTTTGGTGGCAAAAACAGGAAAGCAGACTATTATCGAAATGGTGGCTGATTAGGAAAAGGGGAGATGCAGCGAGACCTGGGTGTCATGGTACACCAGTCATTGAAAGTAGGCATGCAGGTGCAGCAGGCAGTGAAGAAAGAGAATGGTATGTTAGCTTTCATAGCAAAAGGATTTGAGTGTAGGAGCAGGGAGATTGTATAGGGTCTTGGTGAGACCACACCTGGAGTATTGCGTACAATTCTGGTCTCCAAATCTGAGGAAGGACATTATTGCCATAGAGGGAGTGCAGAGAAGGATCACCAGACTGATTCCTGGGATGTCAGGACTGTCTTATGAAGAAAGACTGGATAGACTCGGTTTATACTCTCTACAATATATGAGATTGAGAGGGGATCTTATAGAAACTTATAAGATTCTTAAGGGGTTGGACAGGCTAGATGCAGGAAGATTGTTCTCAATGTTGGGGAAGTCCAGGACAAGGGGTCACAGCTTAAGGAAAAGGGGGAAATCCTTTAAGACCGAGATGAGAAAGACTTTTTTCACACAAAGAGTGGTGAGTCTCTGGAACTCTGCCACAGAGGGTAGTTGAGGCCAGTTCATTGGCTACATTTAAGAGGGAGTTAGATGTGGCCCTTGTGGCTAAGGGGCTCAGGGGGTATGGAGAGAAGGCAGGTACGGGATACTGAGTTGGATGATCAGCCATGATCATATTGAATGGCGGTACAGGCTCGAAGGGCCGAATGGCCTTCTCCTGCACCTAATTTCTATGTTTCTATGTTTCTAATAGCTAAACAGATTTGTCAAGACTGTACTCAATAGATAGCATAATAAACAAAAAAACAAAAAAAAATAGTGTGAAGCAAAATAAAGTCCCTGGTGCAACCAAGGCAATTTGTAGTTCAGAGCAATTTATAGTTGGAGTTTGTGGTGTTCAATAGCCTGATGAGTTGTTGGGAAGAAGCTTTTCCCAAATCTGGCCATTACAGTTTTCCAACTCCTATACCTTCTTCCTGATGGCAGGAGTGAAATGAGACTATGGTCAAGATGCTACAGTCCTTGATGTTGGCTGCCTTTTTCCATAACATTCCACAATCTTTAAACATGTATGCAGTCTCTATGCTTTTCAACTCTTTTTGGTTGGAGGATTTCCGGTGGTGCCATGGAGCACTGCAAAGGCGCAGCATTTAGCTCCGCTCCCGAAAAATGCAAGAAATCACTTAAAAAGCCGGTTTGGAATACGAGACCAATTTAAAAATACTTACCGGAGCTGCTTGGCGTTGCGCTGGTGACGTCATCAGAAATCACCACGAAAATAATGGAGGATAAAGGTATTTTTAAATGAAAAAAAGAATTCCTCCCCAAAGTCCTAAAAGACCCATTACAAGGTTCTTCTTAAAACTCAGCAAACATCAGGAAGTTCTGAAGAATTAGCCTCTGAAATGGCTACAAAGGAGAAAGAGATGGAAGAAATGAAGCAGTCGGTAAGAGAGTCATTAAAGAAAGATTATGCTGCTATGTTACATGATGAGAATTTTGCATTGAATGAAAGCATGACTAAGAACGTGAATCGTGGGAATCAGCAAATTATTGATAAAATCAGTAATTTAAGTAAACGTATTGATAATGTTGAAGAGGATTTAACTGCGGAAATTGAACAGGTGGAAAAAGACTGCAAGGAGAAGTTTGACTCGTCTCCAAACTACTACAGCATATAAGACTGCTATGAAAGATATGGAAACATCGTTGATAGAAATGTCTGAAGATATGAAGAGAATGAGGAAAGATCAGGAGTGTGTCTTGGGGCAACTGGCTAAAATGACTGATAAATGCCTTGATTTGGAAGCACGTTGAAGACCGCAGAATTGAAGATTAGTTGGAGTGACAGAGGGAAAGGATCCTCGGGAGTACGCTGCCAACTTACTTAAACAAGTATTCAACCTGCCTGTCAAACCAAAAATAGATGTGGCACATCGGGTGCGAAGAGCTCAATCAAGGCAAGGAGCCCCTCCAAGACAGATCATAGTGAAATTTCATGACATTTCTGCTTTGGAAGATATTATGAAAAAAATCCTATACGGAAAGAATATGATGTTTGGGGAGGATAACCTCAGATTTTTTAGAGATTATCCCATGGAAATCGCTAAAAAACGAGACTTGTTTTCAAAGACAAGACAGAGCCTGAAAGGAATTGTTATGTCATTGTCCTGTCAGGGACACATGACAATAAACTCTTTTGACTTTGACTTTGACTTCAAAATGTAAGATATGGCATAATGTATACTGCAAAAATGAGGATCACTTACAAGGATATGGAACGTGTGTTTACTGACCCAGAAGAAGCATACGAACATGCTCAAGAAATTGTAAAAGAGATAAATGGTTAAGTAAATCACCACAACTATCAGGACATGTTTTTTTTTTCTACAGATATCGGCAGAGGGGAACCTGAGAAATATGACTTTTTAAAAGACTAAGATGGCGGAGCTTTCCACGAGGTGATGTCTAGACACCTTATTTTCTTTGGAATGCTAACTCAAGGACATACTTTGTTCTACCTCGAATTCAGCTATTGAATTAACATAGCAATAGCAATCGAATTTAATGTGAATTGGTATAATGGTATAATGTAATAATGATTAACTTGCCTGGGGAGGGGAAGGGGAGGTTTTATTTTAAATCGTTAATGAATGTCCAGATTTAGGACAATGAGCTAAATAAAATGAAATATTATTAACACACTAATAAACTAACCCATATAATAAATTAGGTCCCATTTATGCCGGAGTGGAGAGGAGGAGATTCAAACACTTGGCACATAGCCATGAGTCTGATTCTGGTTAACCCCTTCCAACCAGCAGCTTACTATTACAAGAGACCGGGATCTGAATGTGAAGTAAACGTAAAAACTGTTAGTATATAGTAAATGGTAGACAATCTGAAGATTAATTAGATAAGACTTAATTAGATATACAAATTCTAATTTTGCTATATATCATTCGGTTTTGAATTGGCCCCTCTCCCCTTTTGCAAGGTTTGTCAAAGGAGCGGAGCTAAATGTATATTAACAGAAACGGAAGTCACTAAACACGTAACTACCACCAATAGGTGGCTATTTTTTTTAACAGTGTTGTTATTTTTAGACACTGTAATATCACTTTTTTTATTTTCTCACCATTTCACACTTTTTTGTCTTTTTTCTTAAGGACAATTTTAAAAGGGATGTACCAACAGAACCTAGTAGCCGCGAATGCCCACCCAACACCTAGAGTCCTGAGGTATCTTCTTGCACCATATGACTTAAAGGTATCAAAGTAATTTAAAATGCAAGACGATAAACAAAATAAAATTGGAGGAATCAAGTTTTGCAGTTGGAACATAAGGGGTGCTAATGAGCCAATTAAAAAGGGTAAGATTTTTGCACAATAGAAATCACTTAATTCAGACATAATCTTCTTACAAGAAACACACCTGAAACTGCAAGCCCAGACCAGATTGAAGGCAAATTGGATAGGTCAAATATATCGTTCTTCACATATCTCTAAATCTGGAGGTACGGCAATTATTATTCGTAAAGCTATACCATTTAAATCAAAGAATATCATAACAGATAAAGAGGGGAGATATCTCATAGTTACCGGAGAGATCCATTCTACCCCAATCACTATGGTAAATATCTATGTGCCTAATTTTGATAATCCCCAATTTTTTAATAAAATCCTGAATATAATCTCAGAGTTTAATTATCAAAATGTGATAATTGGGGGAGACTTCAATTGCATTTTAGATCCTTACCTGGACAAATCTGCACAACAAAAGAGGCGTAACATAAAATCTAAAACTAGTGAACTCCTAAATACATACATAAAAAACACAAATATAACAGATGTTTGGAGCATCGCTAACCCAGTTGGAAGGGAAAACTCATTTTACTCAATGGTACATAAAACGTATTCACGTATCGACTATTTTTTAGTAGATACAAAATTAATTCCTTACACAAAGAATCTCACATATCATAACAACATTATCTCCAATCACTCCCCGTTAACTTTTTTCTTAAAACTAGAAGGAATGCCAAATAAAAATCATTTTGGAGGTTTAATCCTCAAATTCTAAACGATCCACAAGGTGGTATATATCTAAAACAACAGATGGAACTTTTTTTTGAGACCAACGACACCCCAGATATTTCACCCTCTTTACTATGGGAATCTTTTAAAGCATTTATCAGAGGATCTTTAATTTCATACCAAGCTTTTCTAAATAAAAAGAATAAGAATGAACAAATGCAGTTAGAAGAACGGATTAGATAACTGGATCTAGATAATGTTAAAGAGCCAACCATAGATAAACATAATAAAATAACAATATTTAAATTTAAATTAAACAGAATATTATCTGCAAAAGTTATAAGAATATTTCAAATTACAAAACAGGAAAACTTTGAATTCGGCGACAAACCACATAAACCATTGGCACGTCAATTGAAAAAACGGGAAAAAGATCATACGATTTCAAAAATTAAATCAGATAAAGGTGAATTGTTAACATTACCCAATGATATCAATAACAGATTTGCTCATTTTATCAACATTTATATACATCTTAAAATGTCAGCAGATAGTACTAAAGTTATAAAGTTTTTGGATAACTGTAACCTCCCAAAATTTAATCTGCTGGAACAAGAGGAATTAGGAGCTCGGGTCTCAATTAAGGAAATAGAAGAGATAATAAATTTACTGAAGAATGGTAAAACACCAGGACCGGATGGATTTAGTAATGAATTTTATAAAAGATTTTACGAGATAATTTCACCACGGTTAAAAAACTGGATAAGGCTTTTTTACAATGGAAAAATAAAGGAATTTCTAAGATGGGTGATCTTTATAAGGAAAACACTTTTCTTTCATTTCAAGAGTTGCAACAAATTTATGGGCTACATAATAAAGAATATTTCAGATATTTTCAAATTAGAAACTATGCCTCTGCAAATATATATGAATTTAGAAATAGAAAAATAGAAATTTTAGATGAATGTTTGAATAAACATCCAAATATGGAAAAAATGATATCATATATATATAATATTTTATTGGAAAATGATACCCCATCAACAGAAATATACAGAGAGTCTTGGGAAAAGGAATTAGGCCAAATAATAAGACCAGAAATATGGGATGAAAGTTTATAACATATACATTATTGTTCATTAAACGCTAAACATTCTCTTATACAGTTTAAAATATTACATAGATTACATTACTCTAAATCTAAATTACATAATATTTTTCCAAAGATATCTCCAATATGTGACAAATGTCAAATTTCAGAAGCAAATTTGACACACTCATTTATTAACTGCATAAAAATTGTAGAATACTGGAAGGAAATATTTAAAATAATCTCGACCGTTAGTAATATAAATATAACCCCTGACCCAAAGTTAATTATACTTGGAATAATTGAAACTGACCAATTAATAACAACGAATCAAAGAACTTTTATTGACTATGGTTTAATAATTGGGAAAAAATTAATATTAAAATTTTGGAAAGGCCCTGCATTCCCAACAATCAAAATGTGGAATATAGAAATGTCAGAGACACTCCATTTGGAGAGATTGAGGCTTGTCCTTATGGATAGGTTAGATCTCTTCAGATGGATTTGGTCTCCATATATTGAATATTTACAGGGTCATAATGGTTCGGCGCGAGAACCTGACTGAGACCTGGATATTTGAATGGATGAAGAGATACATATAATAAATCATGAATATATCTATAAGGACGGATTAATGACGAATATTTTATTCTCCATCAAACCTTTTCTTACTCTTTATTCTATCTCTTAACTTTTCTATTTTCTTATATCTATATAAAAAATTAAAAAACAATATAGAAACACATTATCTTAATATTAGTACGAATATAAATATTATTAGATTTATGAGAACATTATTAGTATTATTAGTATTTTTTAGTATTTTATATTTTTAATTATATAAAATTATGTACTTTTAATGGTACAATAATTTTAAATTTAAATTTAGCGATAAGATAAATATTGTTAACATTAGGAAGAAATAATGGAAATTATATAAGTTTTACTAACTTTTTGTATCAATAATATCATAAAATTTGGCCTTATACCTAAAAAATTAGAGATAAAATGAAAATTACTAATAGTACGAGTATAATGCTAATATTATGAATGTATTATTAGTATTATGTATTTCTAATTATATAAAATATACAACTTTGAAATTTATAATTAAGGATAATACAGTATAAATAATATTATTAGTATGAATCAATTATTAAGACTATGTATTTTTACTATTGAAATATAATGTAACTGGTTGTTATTTTGTTTCTATAATAAATAAATTTAAAAAAAAAATAATTAAAAAAAAACTGTATACATACACTTTCAAAGAACAAACATTACCAGAAACATTAGCGGAATCAACGATTACACTCATATCTAAAAAAGATAAAGATTTAGAAGACCCTGGCTCATATAGCGCCATCGCACTGTTAAATACAGACCAAAAAATATTAACGAAAACTTTAGTAAGAAGATTGAGCAAATTAATAAATGCGGATCAAACGGGGTTTATACCCGAGTTATTCATTCAATAATTTGAGACGTCTGTTTAATATAATGCACTCATATAAAACTGAAGAGCAAGACCTATCAATTATTTCATTGGACGCAGAATAAGCATTCGATCAAGTGGTTTGGGATTATCTCTTTAAAGTATTGCAAAAATTTCAAATGGGAGAGAACTTTATCTCATGGGTAAAACTATTATATGACAAGCCGACTGCTAGAATATTAACTAATAACATGCTGTCTCCGAAATTTCAACTATCCAGGGGCAATAGACAGGGATGTGCACTATCACCCCTGCTATTTGCTCTTGTGATGGAACCCTTAGCTGAAAGCATAAGAACACATCCAAATATCCACGGTTATAATACAAAATACTCAAATAATAAAATATCACTATACGCAGACGATGTACTATTGTATATTACAAAATCGCAAATCAGTATACCAAATATATTAAATCTTATAGAGGAATTCGGATCCTTTTCAGGATATAGAATAAATTGGAATAAAAGTGAAATCATGACGATAAAACCTCAAGATTCGACACACCTTTTAAAATTCCCGTTTTAAATTGGCGCTGTGAGGCAGCAGTTCCACCAGTTGCACCACTGAGGTATTAATAGATATAACATCCAATTGTCTGGATCTACCAGTCCAGCACCACTGAAGTCTTGAGCGAGTCAGATTATTGGAATTCTATTGTCAGATGTCTCCTGCTCAACTGTGCTAGAACTGTGGTTCCACATTGGCGTCCTCAGTTACATCACAACCCTCTGCACCAGAGTTTTAGTTTACTATTGTCAGTGTGCCACATAATATTTGTATAGGTTTTCAAGAGAGAGTTAGATTTAGGTCTTAGGGCTAAAGGAATTAAGGAATATGGGGAAAAAGCAGGAACGGATTCTGATTTTAGATGATCAGCCATGATCATATTGAATGGTTTGAAGGTCCGAATGGCCTTCTCCTGCACCTATTTTGCTATGATTCTATGTTCATCCATTAAAGACACAAAGTCCCAACCCAAAACATCACCTATTGAACTTCTCCCGCTGTGTTACTCCAGAGTCTTTTTTCCCTTACGGAGGAGTTGACATTATATTGTATCACCTCCCTCTAGTGGTCAGATAACAACAGGAAAATAAGGCAGATTTACAGATCCATTCACATCAAAACGTTTCATGATTGTGGTGGATGCATATTCAAAGTGATTACAGTCACTTACAATTGATAATTATTTATCTCAAACAATAATGTGGTGATTGTCCAGAATTACTTGTAATAGACTTGGACACTTGGCAAATTCAGCACCAAATCATCGATTCCATACCAGCAGGCCTCAAATGGGTTGATGTAAAGGGCACTTTATACTACAAAAAGATGCAGAGGTGAAATTCTGACCAAAGGTGCATTTAAGCCCCTCACATATATAACTATAGTTATATTAATGATGGGAGGATATGTCAAAAACAAATTTGGATTTGGTGCAACCAGAAGTTAGTGCCACTATGTGCTTCAAACACCCCGTGGTTTCCTATTGTGACAATACTGGGACGTGTCTATTTTGGCAGTATAGTGTTGGAACCAATTGAGTGTAATTAATGTCTTGGTGCTCGTGATATAAACCCGGGAGAAGATGCTGAACAAAAACAAAAAATGCTGGAGGAACTCAACGGGTCAGATGGCATTTTGGGAGGGAATGGACAGAGTACATTTGGGTCAGGATTTTTCTTCAGACTGATTAGTTGTCCGTCCATTTCCTCAGAGTTCCTCTCTTTGTGATTTCCTCAAGATTCCAGCATCTACCGTTTCTTGTATCTCCAGAAGATGTTGAAGTTAATTTACTCCTCCCAATGGAAGCACTACAAAAGTGGACCAATTTTGTTGGCAATTCACGTTTTGAGGCAGTTACTCTTGGTAGTCCACGTCTCGGAAGTATAGTAGACAGGGATCATTTGTACTGGGTTTGATCATCAGACAC
This sequence comes from Okamejei kenojei, assembly GCA_035221665.1. Taxonomy (NCBI): domain Eukaryota; kingdom Metazoa; phylum Chordata; class Chondrichthyes; order Rajiformes; family Rajidae; genus Okamejei; species Okamejei kenojei. The sequence continues at coordinate 58,751,705 of CM069139.1, read as the reverse complement.
AAGTGCTATGCTTCCAATCAGAACCAAAAGTCCAAAGCCCTTGGTTCCACAAGAGTATGTAATTATATATGCCAAAAATCTGTTTCTGGGAGATATGATGTTAATGCAGATCACAAAAATGACTGTCGTTAGTGTAGAGCATTGAATCTACAGATATTTTACTGTTTCAAATGCTATGGAACACAGTGCAGCTATATGTGTTACACTGCCTGGTGAGTTTGATATGCAAAATTCTAATTTAATATAATTTCAATATAATCTGATTTTAGCCATCATTACTTTGCAACCATGTTTCTGTAAAGGCATTTGGATAATACCCAATTCATATTAATTTGTGCCATCAGCTTGTTTATCTAGTTTCACATGGTTCATGTGTTCAGAAGTTTTTAATTGAATAATTTTCCTTAGTCTGACTGTATTTGCATACTCTAATGCTTCCACATTCTTTCTAATGCAGCCTGGTTTTGATACATGTAATTCCCTTTCACTATTGCCACCAAGTATCTTTGATTGCCACCTTTCCTTTCGCCTTCCTAAACACCCCCTCACCTGAACCATTTTATTGGGTGCAAACCATCTTAGACAGTTATGAATAGCAGTTGTATCATTAACCAAAGTTTAAATAGAATAAGGCAGAATTCAAAATAATGGTTCATCAGCACTTTATAGGGGTGGAAGATTGCAACCTTCACGTGGTCCACCCTGTTTCGACTAATGCAATCAACTCGACGTGCACAAACGGAAGATCGAATAGAACAAGTTGTCCAACAACTTTAGTCTGTGCAGGCTACACGAAAGAAGCACCTTAAGGGCAATTTTACTTCGGAGTCACGTGAGTGATTTCGTGAAGACCCCACCAGCACGCATGCGCGGCATATCGTCGCTCGCATTTGCAGTTGACAGCTGCGGGGGGGGGGGGGGAGTGCGCTCCTCTACCAGCAGCATCAAAAAGGCCCTCAGGTAAGTTTTTACTAACCTTGAGTTAGTTAGTTTCTGTAGTTGTATTATTTACTTACAGAGACGATGGAACGGAGGACCAGAATGAAGGCTGCATTGAAGCATGCCGCCAAGGACCGCGGGACTTCGGATAGAAGTCAGCGGCCGCAATCCCCGGAGCTGCCCGCTACACCGGCAGCACCCGTACCACGGGCCGGGAAAAGAGCGCGGAAGTCGGGGAGCCCCACTCAGTCGGCAGGACCCGACTCTCCACCACAGCAGGCCAGGGAGCTGCACACTGGTAGGAGGCCCGCGCGGGAGCAGGGTAGGCAAGACCCTGACTCTCTACCGCTTCAACCCGAACAGCCAGCACTGGGCCAGCGGTAAAATAGTGTGTAAATCAGTGCCTACTTCAACGGCACGTTCCATTTCCCCTCTATTACAGGTCACCAGAGGGTGCACCAGTGGAAAAACCGCACCGAAGTCGAGTAGCCCCGCTGCAGCGGCCGGCACCGACTCACCACCGGCACAGTCTGCCAGACCGCATACCGGTGGGAAATCAACATGGAAGTCACGGAGCCCCGCAGGAGCGGCTGGCACCGCTTCAGTCCGCCAGATCGCGGACCGGTGGTAGAATACACAAGTCGTGTAGCCCCGCAGGAGCGGCTGGCACCGACTTTGCGTCGCATCAGTCTCGTACTTCTGGGACTGGCGGCAAGCCCACGAGGATGTCGTGTAGCCTCGCTGGAGCAGCTGGCACCAACTCATCACCGCCGCAGTCGCACCAGACAGGCGGTAACACCAACAGGAGGTTGTGTAGCCCCGCAGGAGCGGCTGGCACCAATACTCCACCGCTTCAGTCCGGAAGACCGCGGACAAGCGGCAAATCCGCGCGGGATTCGTGCAGCCCCTCAGGAGCGGCAGGCACCGACTACCTACCTAGGTTCCTTAGACATCACCTCGACGAGGTGCGGACTGATGGTAGACGCCCCAATTGTTCATCAGAACTTGGGGAAGTCGACTTGCCATCTGCAGATAGCGGCGACGGTCGCATGGCTCGTATGCAGCGAATGGTGGAGCAGCTGCTTGAAAGGGACCTTCTCCATCAAGAGCGTGTGTCCATAGGATCCAGAAGACACACAGCAGATCTACCAAACATCTCTCCCTCTTCAATAAGGAGTGCCAGAAGTCAGCCGTTAGCTGACTTTGAAGAGGGGTTGGTGCAAGAACCTGTGTTGCAAGAGATGCCTGAAGAGGAACTACTGGAAGTAGTGTCAAAGTTCGCCCAACCAGCATCAATTATTTAACCACACACCAGCTGCAGGAACAGGTGCGCACGGAGACTACAAACAAATACAAAGCTCCGGAAAATTGTGTCGCTCAATGTCCCTACCGTCAACACACTCATCTGGGGTAACATCAGTCCTGGGATCAGGGCCGAGGAATTAAAAATACAAAAAATCCTGAAATTATTGACCTCAGGCATTACTGCCTTTGCCAGGCCCATAGACGGGACGGACATGACGGAGGAGCAGCAGGATGCACTAGTGTTGCTGTGCAATGCACAATATGAAATAAACTGCTTTCGCAAGAGCTCCACCCGCCCAACACTAAACCCAAAATTTGTGGGTTTGTGCAAAGCCAATGTTACGCCGCCACCGAGACAGCTGTTCGGTGAAGACCTGCAAAACAGGTAAAAGACCTGGACGAGGAGGCAAATGCGGTCGGGTTGATGAAACCACCATCCTCGAGCAGACCACCGGCGTATCCTTACGCGACATCAAACAGGCCTCGGGTTCAACCCGACAGGGCAACCAGAACCTACCCACCGGTCGCACCCTATCAACAAAAGCCTTTTTTCGGACAGGGCCCTCAGCGACCAGCCTGGAAGATGCGGCAACCCCACATCCCAGCAACACAACGAACCAAGAAAGGCCAGAACATCAAGCCCCGCCGGTAACCATGGAGGTAAGGGGGTCTGGTTCTCTTGGGAGTGCTGCATGTATAACCACACAAGTAGGAGGGAGGTTGCATACATTCTGGGATGCATGGGGTTCTATAACTTCGGACACTTTTATATTACAAAGTATTCAGGGTTATGAAATTGAATTCATAAATGGACACCTTCCCCCAGTTCAACATGCACCTAACCGAAAATTTGCACTTTCTCACAAAGAGAAAGTGGAAAGACATGCAGAACTATTAAGGTTATACATCAAGGGGGTTATAGAAAAAACAACACATGAACCTCTTGAGTTTGTATCTAACATCTTTACTAAAACCAAAAAAGATGGTGGATGTCGTATCATAATTGATTTAACCCACTGGAATATCTTTGTACAGTATACCCATTTCAAGATGGAGACATTTGAAACAGCTAAGCAACTGATTTCCAAATGGTGCTTCATGGCCTGCCTCGACCTAAAAGATGCATACTATTCAGTACCTATACGGGAACATCACCGTAAATACTTAAAATTTGTCTGGATGGGGCAACTATGGCAATACAAAGCCCTACCTAATGGGCTTACAACAGCCCCTAGGTTATTTACCAAAATACTAAAACCGGTATCGGCGTCTCTAAGAAGACAAAACCACATAGTCATGGCATATCTAGATGACATTTTAATTGTGGAAAACACTTTGGAATTAGCTAAATTAGCAGTAACAGCTACCAAATCATTATTTAAGAAACTAGGGTTTGTCATCCATCCAGACAAATCTAAGTTCAACCCCTCTGTGATTATGGACTATCTGGGATTCACAATTAACACCAATCATATGATTGTCACTATCCCAGAGAACAAAGCAACAGACATAATTGAGGCATGCAACAGCCTTGCTTGCGCCAGGAAACCGACTATTAGACATGCTGCTAAGGTGATTGGGAAACTTGTAGCTACATTTCCAGCTGCACAATTTGGCCCATTACACTATCAAAACTTGCAAAGAGCAAAAATCTCAGCATTAAAAGCGAATGCTGGACATTTTGACAGACCTATGCAGCTGCCAAACAAGGCAAAAGTTGAGCTACAATGGTGGATTAGCAATGTTTGTGATTGTTTTAATCCCATCATTATATCAAACCCATCAGTCGTGTTACAAACCGACGCAAGCGCACAGGGCTGGGGAGCTACCGACACCACTTCCAGTTGTGGCGGCAGATGGGATTTGCATGAGTCTACAATCACAAGGTATTTGGAAATGCTGGGAGCATTTCACGGGCTCACGGTCACTAATCTGCATCATATACATGTCTGTCTTCAAATAGATAATACCACTGTGGTGGCGCATTTAAACCATATGGATGGTATCAAGTCAATATCTTGTGATGAATTGGCAAATTTAATTTGGCTCTGGCGTATTGAAATAAATATTTGGATATCAGCTACGTACCTTCCGGGTAAGCTCAATACAGTGGCGGACACCAGGTCATGGGTATTTAATGACAACATCGGGTGGATGTTGAACCCCCAAATATTTGCTAAAATATTATAACCAAATATGGAACACCAGATATCGACCTCTTTGCGTCCAGGTTGAACCATCAGATACCAACATATGTCTCTTGGGAACCAGATCCTGGGGCAGTGGCGATGGACGCCTTCTCGCTCCATTGGGGGAAAATTGTTTTTCTATGCATTTCCCCCATTCTGCCTCATCAGTTGGGTATTGCAGAAAATTCAACTAGATTCTGCATCAGGTATACTGATAATACCCGACTGGCCCACACAACCATGGTACTCGGTGGTCCTCAACATGATGAAAGAACCATGGGCACAGGTTACCAAATGCCCGAATTTGGTGACCAATCCCATACCAGGGGAAAATCATCCATGCCATGGTCATCTGAACCTGTTGGCTTGCAGGTTCTGAAGAGGCCATTACTGGAATTCAGGCTGTCATCAAGAACCATGGACATCATAACAGCATTGTGCAGAGAGTCCACAAGAAAGCAGTACCTCACCCACATAAGGAAATGGGAGGCCTTCTGTAATGGGACCAAGACTGCTTACAACTCTGCTACGATCACCAATGTGCTGGAATTCCTCGCGGGCCTTCATTATGATGAGGCCCTCAGTTACAGTGCCAGGAGTGCACTGTCATCCTATCTCAACATTGGAGTGGGATCTCACCAGCTGGTATCCAAACTCATGAGGGGTATATTCAATTCCAACCCTCCCCGACCACGATATATTACCTGGGATATTGGGGTGGTGTTGTCCCTACTCAGGAACTGGTCGCCTATGACGGGATTTCCACTGGACAAACTCACCTTCAAAGTGGTGATGTTAATGGCACTGACCACAGCACAACAGGTCCAGATACTAGAAACTAAAACTGGATAGAATGGTCTCGACCCCCAATAAAGTGACTTTCTTTTTAGATGAGTTACTTAAACAACACAGACCTGGATCTACAGGTCTGAAATTGGAATTCCTAGCATATCCCGTTGATGTAAGACTCTGTATAGCCACCTATCTCCGACATTATATCAATGTTACACACACCATCAGGAATATGGAGACGGGTCTGTTTATCAGCCATAAAAACCCACATCACAGGGTGACGGTGCAGACTATCTCCAGGTGGCTCAGGGTGGTATTGGGTGCAGCAGGTATAGACACTAACATTTTTAAATCGCATTCTACCAGGGCTGCATCCACATCAGCGGCGAGGACCATGAATCATGTCCTCGCAACAACGGGCTGGGCCAGTAAAACTACATTACATCGTTTTTATAACAAACCTGTGGCCGCTCCCCCAACGCTTGCAGAGTCAGTTTTAAGCGCTGTTCCCTAAATGTTTGTCCCCGAATTCAGGGTTTTTTTGTTTGTATTAATAAATACGTTATTATTTTTCAGCTTGTTCAAGTCTGAAATACGTTAACATACTTCCTCCATCAGTAATTACGGCAGTGTGTGAGCATGGACGTGGTCCAGGGCATGGAATCACAGAGCTTTGAAATCTTCACAAAGTCACTCACGTGACTCCGAAGTAAAATAGTAAGATTAAACGAGAACTTACCAGTTTGAAGTTTGATCCTTATTTTATAAGGAGTTACGATGAGGGATTTTGTGCCCTCCGCTCCCAACCCACTATCATAAGGTCAACTGGTATATTAGAGTCTCTTAATCTTACTATCTTCAGTCATTGTTGTTATCTGTGATTCCTCACCGCTGCTTTGAAGGTCGCGCATGCGTGCTGGCAGGATCTTCATGAAATCCCTCATCGTAACTCCTCATAAAATAAGGATCAAACTTCAAACTGGTAAGTTCTCGTTTAATCTTACTATTTTAGAGTGGATGATAAATGGTGGCCTTGTCAGTGACAACTAAATATCCCTAAAAATGAAAGGTCATAAGTTTCTCTGAGCTACTTCTAATGGCCTGCACAAGGAGAGTTAAAAGTGCATAAGATATTAATGAAAAAATATGCATTTTCTTTTAGTATCAAAGATCAGGTGCAAGCTCTTTGAATTCATTTTCGTTAATGGTATTGTAATTAATGTATTAGCCAAGAGTATAAAAACATACAAGGAATTTGATTTGTCAGTCATACCAAAAAAGCAACAAGACACACAACTACATAAAAATTAACATAAACATCCAAAACAGTGCACTGATGGAAGGCAATAACGTAATATCTTCTTCTTTTCTCCCGCAGTCGGGGCAGTTGAACCATCCGTAGTCGAAAAGATCGAAGCTCCCGCGATCGGGGTGGTCATAGCTCCTGCGGCTTGGAGCTCCAGAAGTCGGTCCCTAACAGAGACTGTGAGCTCCATGATGTTAAGTCCAGCAGGCTCCCGCTGTTGGAGCTCCCAAAGTCAATCCCCAGCAAGAGGCCAACAGCTCCTCGATGTTAGACCGCATAAGGAAAAGTCGCATCTGTCGAGGAAGATAAAAAAGATTCCCTCACTCCCCACGTAATACAAAACTAGATACACTCAAACACATTTAACAGACTAAAAACAACAAGAGAAAAGGACAAGACAGACTGTTGGCGAGGCTGCCATCGTACGGTGTAACCTGGTGGTCTTCTGGTATTATATGTGGTTGTGGTTTGTCATCTTTCAGTTTAGGCTTTATAAGTGTATGAACAGGCTGGAATGGAAGGCTTGTATGAACAGATGGGATTAATTTTAATTGGCATCATGGTCAGCGCAGACATCATGGGCCGAAGAGCCCGTTTCTGTACGGTAATGATCTACGGCCAGTAAAATTAAAGTGTTTATTACTCGCAAGTGGTGTATGCCGACTTCCTAATGCATCCATGTCAACAAGGCATCAATATCTTTTTGGACCAGACAACTTTGAATAGCCTTCGGAGTTACTGTAACAAATTCTTAACTAAATGTTCACAGCTTGGAATAAACAGAAACTGTTTTGACGATAAGTTTACCCTAAAGATCAATTATTTTCTCAACAGATGTTATCTTATCCACTTCTAATTGTGGAGCAAATACTTGTATCCATCTTGCATATGATACATGGAAACAGATGAAAATAAAGGTATGAGACTTTTAGGAGAAAATATATACGGTCATCTTTCAGCATTTTGTTTAAGTATATTGGACTTTAGAAGGATACTTAATATTTTTTTGCCTTCCATCATAGTGAGGAATATAGAGGAGTCACTGTGGTGGATGTTTATGTTAAAATTGTTCTGTTGCTTTTTATTAGTATGACTATGGCAAATCAAATTCCTTGTATGTTACAAAACATACTTGACTAATAAAGTATGATTATGATCTTCATTAAACCTGGACAGCATAACTGACAGAACATTTTTTTTAAATGAACCAAATTGCAAACTTATGTTTTATCCACGCAGTCTTGGAATAAAACATGCTTGAATAATCCTTCACTTTTCGAGCAACGATCCGTAAATTTTCCCACCACTCCAGACGATGTACAGGCAGCATCTCTGGAGACATTTCGGATGGAGACCCTTCTTGAGTCTCGACCCGAAACATCACCCATTCCTTCTCTCCATAGATGCTGAGTTACTCCAGCTTTTTGTGTCTATCTGCGGTTTAAACCAACATCTGCAGTTCCTTCTTACACAATAATGTTTCCAGTCATGAAATACTTAATGAAGAAATGATGAAATCATAGCATCAATTGCAAATGTGCTTTGTGCAACACAGGCTAATAATTAAATCATAAATATACCAAAATCTGGCTTCTAGCCTGAATTAAATGAATATTTAATTTTCCAATATTCAAGCGGCTACATTTTATATTAATGAAAAGCAATCATGAATTATTTTTGAAATGTAGTTGTTTGTTAATGCAAAACTAATGAGTGAATATTCTCAAAATGCAGCTGGTGTTCTGTGATTGAATGATAAATAATGATCAGAATGCACGAGAAAACACCTTTGCTCTTTAAAGTGGCACCATAAGACCATTAACAGCGAAAGAAGCGGACGAAATCTCAGTTCAACACTTCATTTGTACTTTACTGAGTATTGTTTGCAATGCACATCACAAATAATTTAATGATAATGCATACATTTTTCTCTTAAACTTACCCCGTCCCCCTCTCTAATGACTGCCCAATATCGGCAGATTATTGATATTACAATCTTACAATATTGTTTCCTCTTTTTGAATACAACACAGGCTTGCACATTTCTCTTAATTGTTGGTAATACCCTCCACAATAGTTAAATGAATTGCACTTCTGATTCAGTGCTTTTCTTAAATAAGGATGGCACAGCTGTGGAGTTGCTGCCTTACAGGGCCCTGAGACCCAGGTTTGATCCTGACTATAGGTGCTTGTCTGTACGGCCAGATTCCAATAATTGCAATACACATTGCAATTAAAAAAAAAACATATATATATATGTATGTATATATGTATGTATGTGTGTGTGTATATATATATATATATATATATATATATATGTGTGTGTGTATATATATATATATATATATATATATATATGTGTATGTATATATGTGTGTATATATATATATATATATATATATATGTGTGTATATATATATATGTATGTGTATATATATGTGTGTGTATATATATATATATATATATATATATATATATATATATATATATATATATATATATATATATATATATATATATATATATATATATATATATATATAAAAAATAAATCCAATTGATTGCCTGTGTCATTTCAGGCAACTATTAAAAGAACTAGTTTTTCCTTCTCTTAATTTGATTATATGGATTCTCAATATAATCCTAACTGAATATTACTTGAATTAGCTGAGAACCAACACAAATAAAAATTTAGATGTATAATTCTATTATTAATATCGCTGTCAATCTTTATTATTCAGAGGAAGGTATTAAGATTGTGCTCCTTTTGTAGATTCAGTGTTACCTGGAGACAAATATAAATGTCATTGGTGGCTGAAATTTAACACACCTAAGGTAACACAAACAGCACAGCAAATAGAACACTTTTTATTATTTCAAATTCTGCTCCATTCATTTCAAATGCTGCAAACATTTATCATCAAAACTTATTTTTGTCTGATATGAATAGTTTCTTACTGATTGTATTTATTTTCCTCAATCAACTGAATCACACCTGAATTATTAGTTACAAAGTTGAACGATTCTTATGCGTTTTTCATTATAACGCAGTACTCTGTTTATAGAGTACTTAAGCAATTCTGTTCAAAGCTACAGTACAATTGTATTAAAACTACAGTATAATAACTAAAAGTGCTTAACCGGATTTATGGATAGGATTTCAATACGAAATAAATAGTTTTAAATAGAATCAAGATGGCAGGGCAAAAAGCCCTGCTGGACAGCCAGCTATATACAGTAGTATAATGTTGGACACCACTGAAATTTTTACAATGATTTTCTTAAAATGTCTACATTATTTTTGGTTAAACATTAATAAAATCATAGTAATTTACTCAGCATGCCTTTTCATTTCTACTATCAACACACAAATCCAACAAATGTTTGCTGACCCATAGCACTTAGAGTAGTCCGGTTTAGACACACGACATAATACATTGGAACAGTTGTAAAAGGATATTATCCAATTACAAAAATTGTTCAGCATTATATTCAGAAAATCATTACACAATTTAAAATTTAATGAATTCCAGCATTCAAAAATAATTACAACCTAAAAGTCAACAATAAAATTAACTTAAACAACATGTGCAATTGGAAGCATCAAGCAGCAGCAATACAATTTGAAAAATAAAGTTTCCCCAGATTTAGAGGTCTATGGCTTTAGTTGTAAGTTTTGTTGTTGATATCGGGCACTTTGGTGAACCTTTGTATTTATTTTTTTCTTTTTCCAAAACTTTATGCAGCACAACATTAGAAAAGGATTTTTCTGGAGTTGCATCAGATCCTTCGGTAAGTACATTGTGCTTTGGCAGCACACAATCAACTAGATGAATTCTTGAAATTTTTCTATTAGTCCAATCCTCAAAAACAGACTGGTTGCCTCTTTGATCAGAGTTCTTGTGCTGGCTGGCCAAATTATTTTCTTTTAAAGCTCCAGAGTGTTTTGAATGTATTGGTAATCTGGTTTTGCAAAACCTTTCAGTAGATAAATGACATGCATCATTTCTTTGTTTACTTTGCTTTAGAGTTAAATTTTGTTTTACTGTGAATGTATCTGTATTAAATGACAAAACACTTTCATAATTTAATGGTTTAACCTTTGGAGAACCAACTGCAATTTTATATGATCTGGTCCTGCTGGGTACTAATTTGTCACTGCCAGATGATAAGGCGTTCATCCTTCTAATGGACTGATGGACTGGAGTACGTCTGAACTTTAAAGGTGATAGAACAGCTTTATGTTTTGGAGTTTGATCATTCAAAGAAAGACTATTAAATCGATTAATATGTTCAACCACTTTGAAGTGATGACCACATTCAGTCTCTGGCATAACTTCTGCTGAAATCTTTCTTTCCAAAGTGGGCATCTGTGAAAGGAATTCTGAAACTGGAGTTGTATCTGCAGAAGTCGAGATGTCCTTCCCTTTACTTAATTCATTGGTTGAGAATACAGACACATCAAAATGATGCTTATCGTCATCTACGTCTGAAGAGGTTGGCACAGTTAATATCTCTACAGGAATACTATTTTCATCCTGCTCTTTCTGTTTATGGTTGTTCTCGGGAAATGGCAGTACTGGTATTGAAAGTACCGTAACACACTTTTTGTCCAAATTAGGAGCTTCAGCTAAAGATAGAAAAGACATGCTTTCGTTTTGTAGAACAGCAACCCCATTTTTCTCCTGCTGATCCAAACTACTTGAGCAATTTAGATTATTGTACATACCAGGTGTTTTGCTCATGTTGGTTGGACAGGGATTTATTGCAACATTTTCAGGTATTATATTTGCAACTGGTTGGGATGGCAATTTGGAGGATGACCATTTTTGATTGGAGAGACCTTCAAATGGTCGATCATCCTTCTGAGGGGTGGATGTACTGGAAGTCTGCTGAGTAAGCAAATTACTTCTACATAAATTATTCTCGGCGGAAGATCTTTGGCTACCACTCAATGAACAGAGGCCATTTCCAGAATCGGAAAATGCCCTTTTCATTTTCAGCATAGTTTCTCCAGTCTGGTTTAATGAATCACTGCTCTTTTTCGGAGTTATATTCTGATTCTGTAAATCCCCATGTACAGTGGGTGGTTTTCCAATGACTAGTGCAGGCTCTGATTGACTGCTTCTGGAATTGAGATAACTCTCTAAGGTGGTTGCCATTTCAACATGGTTATACGTTACTTGGGACTCTGCAGGACTAGCACCATTCCAGGACATTCGATGTGCATCTTTATTGCTTATTGGAGTAAGATTTTCTTCAGATTTACTTCTGTGCTTCCAACCTGAAAAGGAAATAAATATAATAAATAGAAAACCTAATTTCCAATCATCACAAGGTGGTGCAGGGAACTAACAATTATTTATTTTACATTTGGTAGTTACAGCCTTGTAGTAGGCAGCAATGAGATGAAACAATACAGATACGAGAGCAGAAGGACCATGTTTGCTAAGATGAAATTAAAACTAGCATTTATGAGGGGAGGATATCATTTTTCCTACCTCTCTAGATGGCATGAACAAATTTATTTTCTCCCAAACCCCAGCACATATTATTGCAGCAGGATTACCGCCAGCTCAAAATTAAAAGATATTGAAGTTAATCCTTTTTCACCTGCATTGCCATCCAATAAACTCAGATATTACATATGCACATAATTCAAGCAGATTCGCCGTCTATTGTTATTTTCTTCTTCTGGAGCAGCAACTTGGGGTGGATAATGACTTGCTTTCATTATGGTGCTCCGAGTGCAGAGGTTAATGATAGGGCTGATTTGGTAACCACATTTATTCTACATTTGGTTAGGTGTCTGATGGGGTGACTGGGTGGGTATAGCACAACTCCAATAATCTGGCAGATTCAAGGCATTGATTGTGGTAGATTGGTTGGTTTTCTGGTCCACTGGATGTTATTTATATTCATAACTCACACTTAATTATTTTGTGCTACACAGTATACCAGAGCTGCCATGTTTTGTCAGAGCATTTCAGTATTCTAGTACCTGAAAATCAGTATTTTGCTGAGGAAATCAGTATTTTTACGCAGTCCCATTTTACTGAATTAAAAAAAAAATTATGTGCAGTCATACCCATTTAAGAGTACAAGAATGCAAAACTTTGCTACCAATTGACATGTCTTCTACGCATCTTACTTGACAGTGCATTCATTGCCATCTCTTTGTATGCTGCTGTTTGAATGGCCATTTCTTGCTTTTAGCACCAGATGATGATGATGTAGAAGCCATTTTGGAAGCCTCCCTCTCCCTCCCTTTCTCCATCCATCTCTCCCTCCGTCCCTATCTCTCCCTTTCCCTTTTTCTCTCCTTCCCTTTTTCCTTTTTTTCCTCCCTCCCTTATTCCCTTCCCCCCTCTCCCTCTCTCCCCCTTGAGCCCACCCACCCTGTAAAATCAAGGCCAATCACAATGTAACTGCAATCCCACTGATAACCAGAATTCCACCACTGCCTGAAAAATAATCAAAGGCTCAACTACCACAGAGAAAGAGAATTCCAAAGACCTATTGTTATACGAGAATTTTCCTGAACAGTCTGTGACCCATAGCGCTATGTTTAAAGCCCATAGTGCTCCAGCTGGTAATGCAATTTTTAGAACCCATAGCGCTGTAGCCGACAGCTCTTCGTTTAAATTCCCACACGTTAAACTGACAACGCTGTTTAAAACTGGAGCGGGACAGGCAACCTGGAGAGAAGGAATGGGTGATGTTCTGGTCAAGACCCTTCTTCAGACTGAACTGAACTCCGTATTTAAAATACGTATTTAACAACACAAAACCACACATCCGTATTCTAATCGCATTTCCAAACAAAATACAGAAAATCCGCATTACTTGACAGCTCTGGTATACATTTTCCAGTGAACCAGGCGAATAGAAAAGGAGCATGGGACCTATTAAGTTGAAAGGCAGCACAGGAAATGGAGTGTGGCAACTATTATTTGGTGCGCCAGATGTAGAACCATCAGGATTGTGGCCTGGTTTTATTATGGGAAGAAGTGTGTGTGTGTGAGAAAGGACTAGGGTAGATAGGAAGAGAGAGAAAGGTAGACACAAAATACTAGAGTAACTCAGCGGGTGAGGCAGCATCTCTGGAGAGAAGGAATGGACGACGATTCGGGTCGTGACCCTGAGTTACACCAGCATTTTGTGTCTACCTTTGATTTAAACCAGCATCTGCAGTTCTTTCTTACACAAAGAGAGAGAAAGGGACAGACAGCGTCTGCGTTATCTAAAATTGGAGAATTCAATACACAACTTTATTAATATTTACCCTTTCCATCTTTGTGCCCTCGATCCTGAGTAAATGGCAAATCTTCCACTGAGAACCAGTTGTGGCTGTAACCGTCACTCTGATTTGCTAGTCGCCAGCCAATGTTTTCTGAACCCTTTGGTGCTGGGATTCCAGAAGAGATGGTATTCTGCACAGAAACCAAAAAAAATTGTAAGTAAATTGTAAGTTAATTTTAAATTATCTTAGGTAAAATTGGTTTGCATTTCAGTAAAACAGGTTTGTAATTTACATTAATGAACAATGTCAGGACATTTTGGTTCAGGTTTGGAGTTATAATGGAAAAGTTAATGGTGCTCATTGTTGAGTAATTTGGACACAAGCTTTTTGTTGTCATGCATGTACAATAAAATGCAGAGTGGATAAATGTTCTTAACTCATTATACAAAGTTGTATTTCAATTCTTAGAATGGAGCCCTTTTTGTATGGGAATATAATCTAGAATAGCTAGTCTTGATACAGACATGTATCAAGTTTTAGTGACATGGCAAAACATTTGGATCTATTGTATATTAACAATAATCTTTAAAGAATTTCCAACTAACAAAGTAGCTCATGTAAACATTCTGGTAATCCAGATCCATTATCCAGAACTTTATTTTCTGATCTTAAATTATTTAAAAAAAAATGCAGAAAGTAACTCAGCAGGTCAGAAGGCATCTTTGGAGAACATAGATTAGGTGCCATTTTGAGTTGCAGAGATGCCAACCCTAAATTTAGTTCACAGTAACATTCAACCCATTTGTCCGTAACAAATGGGGTTAAATGCATTTCTCTCCGTACTCACTTGGGGTTGTTGCCGGCGGGTCTGCGCCTGCGCACTGGTGCAGATCAGCGGGCTGCCGGCGGGCGGGTGCGGCACATGCGCACTTGGCAAGGTTGCCGGCGGGTCTGCGCCTGCGCACTGGGTGGGGGGTGGGGGGGGAGGCCCGATGATGGGGCTGCCGCAAGCGGCCGGCTGGCGGCAAGAAAGTGCCGCTGATCGCGCGGGCCGGCGCCGCCCGGGCTCTGGGCCGGGCGTGGCGTGGCTCGAAATGGCGCCAGGCCCGGCAACCCTCCCCCACTGTGCACGCGCGGCCACTGGGGCCCGGCAACCCTCCCCCACTGCGCACGCGCGGGCACTGGGGCCCGGCAACCCTCCCCCACTGCGCACGCGCGGCCACTGGGGCCCGGCAACCCTCCCCAACTGCGCAGGCGCGGACACTAGGGCCCGGCAAAGTGCCGCTGATCGCGCGGGCCGGCAAACCGGGGACACATGGCGCCGGCGTTCACCACGGGAGGAACACCGGCGCGGCGGTGTTCCGTAACAGCATGTTTGGCTGCCGGAACACCGTAAAAAGGTTATTTCGCCGGGACAAAATACGGCGAATCCGGGACACTTGGCATCTCTGGAGTTGGGATATTAAATTATATCAACATGTGTTAGTTGCATTTTTGTAATTTATGCATCAGACAATCTTACTGTGCAGACAATAAAGATAAGGTTAAAACATATTTACAATTTCATGAAAGAAACAATATAAATAAACTACAAAGTGCAAAACTGAAGCAAAAGTCCCAGTCACCTGTGGTCACTCTGTCCTCCCCTGTCCTATCACACAATAGGTACAAACGTTTGAAAACATACCTCCAGCTTCAGGGCCAATTTCTTCCCAATGGTTATCAGGCAACTGAACCACCCTACCACCAGAGAGCAGTCCTGCAATACCATCTACCTCATTGTAAACCTTCAAACTATCTTCAATTGTACTTTATCTCGCACTGAACATTATTCCCTTTATCCTGTATCAGTACACTGTGGATGGCTTAATTGTAATAAAGTAAAGTATTTTTGCTGACTGGATAGTGCGCAATAAAAAAGCTTTTCATCTGTGACCTTGGTACACATGACTATAATAAACTAAAGTAATTGCTCATTAGCAATGAGTTTGTCAGAAACATAGACCTTAAAACAACGCAGTAATACATCAAGAATATTTGTAGCAAGAGGAACACAAATTTGCATGATGAGTAGTCCCAACATTGGAAGGAGTAATTAGCAAGGGAAATAAAATCAGGCAGTAATTTCAATTGAACAAAATGAACCAATTGATTAATTTTGGGCATCTCTAGCAAAATGAGAAGTGCTTTTTGAAATCTGACAATCTTATTCCTATTTTTCACTGATTATTAAAAACATCATTAATAATAGGATCTAATGAGGCTACATTTTTAACTCACACCAATGGTAATCTAAGCTATTATCAGACTCATGCATCATATCATCTAATATTATGCTGGTTATGGCATTACTGTATTTTTTACTACGAAAAAACAGTTTAAGTGGAATCCAAATAACACTTCTTTCTCAAGAAATGCAGTTAACCTGAAGAGACACAAAAAGCTGCGTAACTGCAGAATAGACAGCATCTCTGGAGAAAAGACATAGGTGATGTTTCGGGTCAAGACCCTTCTTCAGACTGAGTCGGGGCAAAGGGAAACGAGAGATCTAGTGGTGATACAGGGCAATATACAACAAATGAATGAAAGATATATAAAAACGTAGCGATGATAAAAGAAACAGGCCATCGTTAACTGGACTGGATGAAAATGAGCTACAAACAATGAGACTCAACAAGATGACTTTGAAACTAGTTCAATCTTGAGTGGGGGAGGGATGGAGAGAGAGGGGATGCAAGGGTCACAAAGTTAGATAAATCAATATTCGTACTGCTGGGTTGTAAGCCGCCCAAGCAAAATATAAAGTGCTGTTCCTCCAATTTGCGTTTGGCCTCATTCTGACAACGGAGAAAGCCCAGGACAGAAAGGACAGTATGGGAAGGGGAACTAAAGTGTTTGGCAACCGGGAGATCAGATAGACAAAGGAAGACTGAGCAAAGATGTTAAGCAAAACATTTGTCCAGTCTACGTTTGGTCTCACCGATGTACACCTTGAACAACAGATGCAGTTGATCAGGTTGGAGGAGGTGCAAGTGAACCTCTGCCTAACCTGGAGGAATTGCTGGGGTCTCTCGGTGTCAAGGGAGGAGGTATAGGGACGGGTGTCGCATCTCCTGTGGTTGCAGGGGAAGGTATGAGTTAACCAGGGAGTTGGGGGGCGGGGGTGGAGAACAGTCTATTTGGAAGGCAGAAAGAGGTGGAGATGGGTTAGAGGTGGCGAAAATGTTGGAGGATGATGTGTTGTATCCGATGGCTGTTGAGGTGAAAGGTAAAGACTGGGGGGGGACTCTGTCCCTAATGTGACTAGGGGGAAGGGGGAGGAAGAGTGGAGTTGCGGGGAGACACGTGTGAGGGCCTCATCTATGATGGAAGAGGGGAACCCCGTTCCCTAAAGAATGTGGACATCTCGGTGGGCCTTTAACCTGCTGCGCCACACCATTTAATTCCCTTTATCATTCAGTCACTGGACTAGTAAAAAAATCCATTCATCTAAGAAAATGATGAAAAGCTCCTGTTCAAATTCATTAACCAGATGGAAGGTAAAAGAACAAAAGGAAAGACATGAAGGAGTTAGTTAAATTAAGTTGTCATAATCTGTGCTCTTTTGAATTTTATGCCTAATTGGTAATTTAATAATTCCAAGAAGTCTAAGGGGTACTGATTAGGGATGATCAGCCATGATCACATTGAATGGCGGTGCTGGCTCGAAGGGTCGAATGGCCTACTCCTGCACCTATTGTCTAAGTCTACCTAAAACATCTAAATGAATTGCAGAAAAACTCAAATGAATTAAAAAGACAATAAAGGGGAGTAAACAAAATTTACAGATACTGAAATTTTTTTTAAAAAGTGGATTTTAATGGAAAAGTGGAATGAAGGGCCATTCATCCAAATGAGAAAGGAGGAAAAACAAGTATGTTTCAAGTTGCATGGGTTAACTGCGGAGAGTGTCATGGTTATACAGTACACAAACAGGCTCTTCAGCCAGGGAATGCCTGTGCTAGGGTGACATCCCTATCTACTTCTCCCCTACTCACAGCACTTTCCAGTGCAATTGCATGAGATACAACACACACACTTTTACCTCTTCCCATTCCAGCATCCAGGGACCAAAATAGTCCTTCCATGTGAAGCAGAAATTCACTTGTACTTCATATTTAGTGTATAGCATTCGGTGCTCTTATTGTCATCTCTTCTATATTTGATAAATCAAATGCAAATAGGAGACTTGACAGAAACCTGAATGGGTATGTTTTGCAATGTCGGTGCAATAATCCATCTTCTTACCACCTTTTTTGGCGCTCTACATTGCTCACACGTAACCTTGATCAACAGCATTTCATCGTATGCCTGGTCATATTGTAACCGTTAAGACTCATCACCAACAATTTTAGGTTACTTCCCCCTCCCAAGATGCAGCTGTACTCTGTTTCAATTTGTTTCTTATTTCCTTTTCTGTCTCTAACTGCTGTTTTTTAAAAATAATGTTGTCCATAACAACTTCAGAATTGTCCATAAAAATTCAAAGTGTAGCATTGTCAGATTTGGATGTGCTACAGTCATCACCAAATGAAAAGTATTCAAATATAAAATCATTATTGCAACATCAACTTACTGTGTCTTTGCTTTTCCCAAGGCTAAATTTCAAACGCAAGGATTTGCGGACCATTTCTTTGCGATTAAGTTTTGGAGAAAAACAACAAGTTTTCCCCGACTCCAACCTGGAAGACAAATAATTTCCAAATACTTCAAATGACCACAGAACTTGGATGAGTCTGGAAATAATTCTTATTATTATTATTCACACTTCCAGCAGGACTACTTAGCTTGTTATTAGAACCAGAAATCAACCATGATTTAGGGCATTTGCTTGAAACCCATTAAGTTATTAGCTGGTTAATTAGCATCTGTCCAGCTGTGAGGGATGATGGTGAAGCTTTGATGTTGTCCTGTTTGGAGATGCCCTATCCAGTGTGACCATTGCTATATATAGTAAGTGCACAATTTTGGAACATTGTTGCTTTGTATGGCTACACCATTTTGTACCCCTGCTAAAATCTTCATTGGGCTATGTTCCAAATCAACAACCTCAACATGAGCAGTACAACTCAATTCCACGTTATGTGCACACAGAGCAAGCATTCCAAAACCAAATATTGCAATGGCATATTTAGGTAAAAGTCAGTTCATTTTGAAAATTGTTTCAATAACAGTTGCTTCATTATTGACAATCATTTTGTTTTTAACAAAACGGTAAAGCTGCTCCAGTAAGTTGAACGGGGTGGAATATTGCAACCTTCACGTGGTCCGCCCTGTTTCGACTAATGCAATCAACTCGACGTGCACAAACGGAAGATCAAATAGAACAAGTTGTCCAACAACTTTAGGCTGTGCACGCCACACGAAAGAAGAAGAAGTAAGTTTTACAGGTATCGATCGTGCAGATGTAGAGTTTCTTTATGCGTCTCTTCTTCCTCCTTGAATGTCGCAGCCTTTACAATTGCTTCCACAAATGCATCTGGCCATTGGTGCAATATCAGGTTTAGCAGCAGCCAACATTCTTTTATTAAAGCTAATTTTGGAACGAGTACTGGGCATGCACCTTTTTCCACGATGTCATGTATATAATATAAAAACCCTTTAAATTTGTTATCATTATCTCCAAACAAAAGTGTAATGAAGCAATATTGGATTAAAATTGGAAAGGGGCAAAGTGGGATATTCTGAAGATAAGATTTTTGAGCAAGCGGACAATTGGGCCCAAGAGTGGGTGATGAATTTAAAACTAAAGTCAGATCAGTAAAAATGATTTTATAATTGGGCACGAGAGAATTAAACAAAAACTAGCCTGTGGTTTTCCCAAGTTAGTAAGTGAAATAGACAAACACAAAACAATAAAAAAAAGTGAAGAAATCAATTGGCTTCAAGTGTATCATCACTTGCTTTCAGTCTGGATTTAAAACAACTAATTTTACTTTGTAAACGACAATAGGAAATTCAAAGTAAAAATGACCCCTCTTAGTGGCAAAAGTATCAGGGGAAAGGAAGCAATAAATAGTAAGCACAGGAGAAAGTTTGACGTAGGGAGGTTGAAGGTGCGAATGGAGATCTGGAAGATGATAATAACCTGGTACAGTAGGAAATATACTGTACAAGATAACAAGAAGTGAGCAAGAAAAATAGAAATGCCAACAATAAATTATACAGATAAAGCTCAAACATGTAGATTATTAAAAAAATGGCAATAATAAAAGCAAAAGTTGGCTGATTCAGCTTCATAGATGTCTAGGACACAGAATTCTAAAAACTTGTTAACCTCAGAGGGAATTTCACATAATATCCATGTAAATTGGTGCTCCCATGCACCAGAACCATGTATCCTAGCTCTAAATTACCCCCGAGGAAAAACATCCTCTTGGCCTTTACCTTTGTATACCCGGCATTTGCCAGACATATCAATACAATCTATTTCTCAAACTCCAGAAAGTATAGACCTAACTTGCTGAACCAAGAATGAACCTCCTTTCCCCAAGAAACCATAGAGTAATTTTCTTTATAAATGGTCTCCATTGCATATGTATCCTGCTATAATAAGATCAAAACTGTACTGTACAATTATAGCAAGACTTCCCTCCTATTATGTTGCAACCCCATTTTAATTTAGGTTCCATCATCAAGTGCATACAAAACCTTATGAATAAATGTAATAAGCCTCTAGTATTAACAGTGAGATTGTTTCAGTATTTGATAAATACCTTTCCACTCTTTTGTTCTCGAGTCTCTTACTTTTCCGTCGATTAGTTGATGCATTTGACTGAACTGTACCACTTCCATTAGATAGCAACAGTGAACCTGGCAATGATTCCAGTGACACTTGTGGAGTGCCTTCAACAAAAGTACACAATGGCCAGTCACAAACTGAGCAAAAGCACGTCATCACATTATTCTAACACATCTCTTCAGAAACTTAAGTTCTTCATTACAAAACTTTTTGATTAACTTAAGATTTAAATGCAAATAATAGGTGCTCATCAGATGATTTTTCAAATTCTGCAACAGCACGTGGATGCCACAGCAATTTTCATACCCATCCCTAAACATTTCTAAGATAGATCACTCAAGTGGTCTCTTTTTGATGCTGGTACTTCCTCTAGGATTTAGAGCCAGTGATGTTGAAGGAACAATAATTTGTTTCAAAGTAAAAATGGCAGACATCGGGGGCTGGAAGGGGGCTTAGAGTAACCTAGGTAAGTAATACAATGCAGTTGTCAATTGGAAACAGATCAGGGTAACACACATGATCAGTGTGTGAACAGGTGGGTTAGTGTGCCAATGGAGTGCACGATTCCGTCCTCAAATGGTGCAAAGCTTTGAATATCATTGGACCTGCTGTGATCTCAGCAAATTAAGAGTATCCTGTTGCATTCCTGACATTGGATCATGTGGATGTGTGGAACGATATTGGATGTCAGGGGTTTATGTAACTTTTCATAGGATACACAACCCGTAACAAATTAAAGGACATGGCGACAATATCACTAACAAAATGTAATAAACTATTCAAGGAAATACCAGGACAAAGTATTTTGTCAAAGGAGGAGGAATTAAGCAGTACCCAAATGGAGGTTTAGAGAAGAAACTGTGGAGTTTGGAGAAGACCACTGGTAGGGCAATGGAAATTGGGACTGACAACAGGCCTGAAGTAAAGAATGAGAATATTTCTTTCAAAAATCAGAGTTTCTGCAAAATCATTGTTTTTTGCATTGCAGGACACTTCATTTTATTTTAATAAAAAGCATGGGTTTACAAAAGGTACTAAATGACGAAATACAACTGATTAAAAGTAGACTTACAAGCTTCATTCATACCATCATTCTTCTTGATCCCAACTGAAGGTGTACAATTCTGGCTAAGGAAACCACTAGGTAATAGTTCCAAAGCTATATTGTGTCTGCGAGATCGCCTATGAAAAATAAGTCACTTTATCTCACTATGTGAATTTAAAACTTCAACTTCAAAAAATCATTATGAAATATTGAAATAGTGACTTAGACAGCAATAAACTGTTATTGAAATAGTTATCATGTTAAGTTTCCATATTCTTGGAGATATGAAGTATGTTGACCTTCTTCAGCTCACCTCAGAAAATCCACTAATTCCTCATTTTAATTTGTGTTGAATTAATTTGTGATGGGACCAGAATAGGATGGGTATTGCAGTACTGCAGTTTTCACAATTTAGTGGCAAATGGCAAATTACTTTAGTTCATTCATTTAACAGAAGCAGTCCTACTTTCATGATGGAAAATATAATTTTATCTGAAATATTTCACAAGATCTTGGAACAATTAAACTAGAACTTGCTTGAGATTTAAAAATCAGGATATATGGCAATAAGTCTGAACTTTTCAAAATAAAACAAACGTTGACACAGAACAATTTCACCTATAACTATAAAAAAACATACCTTTTATTTGACAATCCAAGACTTTGAGAAGAATCTACCAGTAGTTTCCGTTTCCATGTTGGAGTCTTTATTATTGGAGTTCCTGAAGATGTTTCTAACAAAGTTAAAAAATAAAAATTGCTAATTAGTTGATGTTCAAGAACAAAGATTTAAAACATTAAAGTTTTGTTCAATCAGATTACATAAAAGACATATTAGAGTCAGAGTGGAAATGGAAGGGGAGTTGAAATGACTTGCAGCCAGATGCTCAAGGTGCACATGTGCTTTACAAACCAGGCATCTGGTTTATGCTTTCTATTGCTTACATTGAGGTTGGCACATCACGAGTATGCTATATCACCAGACACTCGCTATGTGTTCACCTCTACGTAAATGGTCACTACCTCCCAGGGGTATCTTTAACTACTAAATCTTTAATTCATCTTTCATTATTCATGACCAGATCTAAAATGCCTTGTTCTGTAACAACGTTCTAAGAAATAATTCTAAACAAATTAATAATTCAATAGGTACACTGTGGCATTATTTTCATTAACAATGTCACTGTCACCATCTTAAGAGATCTAAATAAATCTCATATCTCTATGATCAGCAATGGCTGTCTTTTTGGGAAGTAGAGCTTGTACTTCACAGTGATCTATAGTGGGATGGAAGATTTCAACCTTCACGTGGTCCGCCCTGTTTCGACTAATGCAATCAACTCGACGTGCACATATGGAAGATGAAATAGAACAAGTTGTCCAACAACTTTAGGCTGTGCACGCCACACAAAAGAAGAAATGATCTAAAGTGACTCAAATTAAATTTGAACCTTGCACTGATCTGATGATTTTTCTACTTTTCTATGGTGGACATAGTTTTATCATGTAGAAGTCAGCCAAATCTGGATCTAAATCCAAACTCAAAATGATCAAACGTTTCATTGAACTCAACCATACCACGATCGCTAAAATAAATAGTGATGCATAGGCACCCTGATAATTAAGTTTGGCTTATTACTCATCTTCAAAATCTAGCATGCCTTCTTTGCAGGTTGTTTCTAGAACATTTTTTTTGAATTATCACAAAATGAGTTCCATGCAAGAACTATACTGCTTGGCTCATTTCCTCCCCCCCCCCACCCCCTCGCTTTGTAAATTATCAACTCCCTTTGGAATGCTAGAAATGAAACTCCAGTATCCTGGTTGTGTTACACATTTTATTCACTTGTGTAAGTTTACCCTAGTCTTGGTTCTTTTACCAATCAATCTCCTAGTGTCATTTTTTCCCTTGCCCCTCTGCCATGGGAAACAATTTCTATTTTCTCGATCTGTATCCTTAATGATTTTAAATACTTTCTCAGATTCCTTCAATCTCTCCAATTTCAATGCTAGCTTTTACATTCTTTCCACATAACATTTTATCTCTTATGCTTTTTCAACATATTCTCAACCTGCTGTCACTTTTAACAAAATATGTATATCTACTTTCAAATCTTTGTTCTTGTATCCCTTTTCGAAGGTTATCTTATTCTTCCCATGTATCCGTAATAGCATATTATACTTAGCATTAAATCTACCACATCAATCTATTTAGGCAGCCTTTTTAAATCTCCTTTAGAGAAGATATACAGGCAAAAAAAAAAAAACAGCACCTCATATTCTGCCTGGATAATCAACAACTCAGTTGGATGTGAACAGTGCCAGGCAACAGGCACCACCCATGTTAATTTCTCTCTCGTTCTAATCCACCCAGATTCTCTCAACCCCCCCCCCCCCTCATTCGGACCGATCGTTCAGTCCCATGTTAGCCAGTTTCTTTCCCCTCCTTCACTTATTCTATTTGCCCCTTAACAGGAGGGGGACCAGCATTCTGGCAGGCAGGTTTGCCACTGCTACACGTGTGGGTTTAAGCTAAATAGTGGGAGGGAGGAGACCAACTGGAGATATAAGGATGGAGTTAAAGGGAAAGAGGAATGTTAAGAAAGACACCAGAATTAACGGGGCAGAAAGCTCAGGAAGGGATAGGAGAGTGTGGCCAAGTGAAATAGGAATCGATGTGAAAGGTGAGGGGAATAATGGATTAAGAGTATTATATATGAATGCACGAAGTATAAGAAATAAAGTGGATGACCTTGAGGCTCAGTTAGAAGTTAGCAAGTATGATGTTGTAGGAATTACAAAGTCATGGCTGGAAGTGGACCAGGGCTGGGAACTGAATATTCAAAGGTATATGTCCTATCGAAAAGACAGACAGATGGGCAGAGGGGGTGGGGTAGCTCTGTTGGTGAGGAATGATATTCAGTCCCTTGCGAGGGGTGACATAGAATCATGAGATGTAGAGTCAGTATGGATAGAACTGAGGAATTGTAAGGGTAAAAAGACCCGAATGGGAGTTATCTACAGGCCCCCAAACAGTAGCCTGGATATAGGGTGCAAGTTGAATCAAGAGTTAAAATGGCATGTTGCAAAGGTAATGCTACGGTTGTTATGGAAGATTTAAACATGCAGGTAGACTGGGAAAATCAGGTTTGTGCAGGACCCCAAGAAAGGGACTTTGTGGAGTGCCTCCGTGATGGATTCTTAGTGCAGCTTGAACTGGAGCCTATCAGGGAGAAGCCAATTCTGGATTAAGTGTTGCGTAATGAACCGGATTTGATAAGGGAACTCAAGGTAAAGAACCCATTAGGAGGAAGTGACCATAATATTGTTTTAATCTACAATTTGAGAGGGAGAAGGGAAAATCGGAAGTGTCAGTATTACAGTTGAACAAAGGGGACTATGGAGCCATGGGGGAGTAGCTGGCCAAAGTTGGCTGGAAAGATACCCTATCAGGGAAAATAGTGGAAGAACAATGGCAGATATTTCTGGGAATAATACAGAAGGTGCAGGATTAGTTCATTCCAAAGAGGAAGAAGGATTCCAAGGGGGAGTAAGGGGCAACGGTGGCTGACAAGGGAAGTCACAGACAGTATAAAAATAAAAGAAGTATAACATAGCAAAGATGAGCGGGAAGTCAGAGGATTGGGAAACTTTTAAAGAGCAACAGAAGATAACTAAAAAGGCAATACGGGCGGGGGGGGGGAGGAGATTAGGTACGAAGAATATAAAGGGGGATAGTAAAAGCTTCTTTAGAAATGTGAAGAAGAAAAAATTAGTTAAGGCCAAAGTTGGACCCTTGAAGACTGAAACAGGTGAATTTATTATGGGGAACAAGGAAATGGCAGACGAGTTGAACAGGTACTTTGGATCTGTCTTCACTAAGAAAGACACAAACAATCTCCCTGATGTACTAGTGGCCAGAGGATCTAGGGTGACGGAGGAACTGAAGGAAATTCACATTAGGCAGGAAATGGTGTTGGGTAGACTGATGGGATTGAAGGCTGATAAATCCCCAGGGCCTCATGGTCTGCATCCCAGGATACTTAAAGAACTGGCTCTATAAATTGTGCACGCATTGGTGATCATTTTCCAATGTTCTATAGATTCAGGATTTTGATTTAAGGGTAATTAATGTTATCCCACTTTTTAAGAAAGGCAGGAGAAAGAAAACAGGGAATTATAGACCAGTTAGCCCGACATTGGTGGTGGGGAAGATGCTGGAATCAGTTATAAAAGATGAAATTTGGATAGCAGTAACAGGATCGATCCGAGTCAGCATGGGTTTACCAAGGGGAAATCATGCTTGACTAATCTTCTGCCATTTTTTGAGGATGTAACTAGGAAAATGGACGAGAGAGCCAGTGGATGTAGATAAGGTACTGACATGGATAGAAAATTGGTTGGCAGACAAGGAAACAAAGAGCATGGATTAACGGGTCCCTTTCAGAATGGCAGGCAGTGACTCGGTGCTGGGACCGCAGCTATTTACAATATACATTAATGATTTAGACAATAGACAATAGGTGCAGGAGCAGGCTATTTGGCCCTACAAGCCAGCACCGCCATTCAATGTGATCATGGCTGATCATCCCCAATCAGTACCCTGTTCCTGCCTTCTCCCCATATCCCCTAACTCCGCTATTTTAAAGAGCCCTATCTAGATCTCTCTTGAAAGCATCCAGAGAACCTGCCTCCACCGTCCTCTGAGGCAGAGAATTCCAGACTCACCACTCTCTGTGAGAAAAAGTGTTTCCTCGTCTACGTTCTAAATGGCTTACTCCTTATTCTTAAACTGTGGCCCCTGGTTCTGGACTCCCCCAACATTGGGAATATGTTTCCTGCCTCTAGCACGTCCAAGCCCTTAACAATCTTATATGTTTCAATAAATGAAGGGATTAAAAGTAACATTAGCAAATTTGCAGATGACACAAAGCTGGGTGGCAGTGTGAACTGTGAGGAGGATGCCTTGAGGATGCAGGGTGACTTGGACAGGTTGGGTGAGTGGGCAGATGCAATTTAATGTGGATAAATGTGAGGTTATCCACTTTGGTGGCAAAAATTGAAAGGCAGATTATTATCTGAATGATGTCAAGTTGGGAAAAGGGGAAGTACAACGAGATCTGGGGTCCTTGTTCATCAGTCAATGAAAGTAAGCATACAGGTACAGCAGGCAGTGAAGAAAGCTAATGGCATGTTGGCCTTCATAACAAGAGGAGTATAGGAGCAATGAGGTCCTTCTGCAGTTATACAGGGCCCTAGTGAGGCCTTGGAGTATTGTGTGCAGTTTTGGTCAAATTTGAGGAAGGACATTCTAACTATTGAGGAAATGCAGCGTAGGTTCACATGGTTAATTCCCAGGATGGCAGGACTGTCATATGTCGATAGAATTGAGGGGATGGGCTTGAATACTCTGGAATTTAGAAGAATGAGAGAGGATCGTATTGAAACATATAAGATTATTAAGGAATTGGACACGCTGGAGGCAGGAAACATATTTCCGATGTTAGGGGAATCCAGAACCAGGGGGCCACAGTTTAAGAATAAGGGGTAGGCCATTTAGAACAGAGATGAGGAAAAACTTTTTCACCCAGAGAGTTGTGAATCTGTGGAATTCTCTGCCTCAGGAGGCCAATTCTCTGGATGCTTTCAAGAGAGAGTTAGATAGAGCTCTTAAAAATTGTGGTCAGGAGATATGGCAAGAAGGCAGGAACGGG
Organism: Okamejei kenojei; assembly: GCA_035221665.1. Classification (NCBI taxonomy): domain Eukaryota; kingdom Metazoa; phylum Chordata; class Chondrichthyes; order Rajiformes; family Rajidae; genus Okamejei; species Okamejei kenojei. The sequence goes on along the minus strand of CM069139.1, from coordinate 58,724,391 downwards.
GTACTGATTGTGGATGATCAGTCATGATTGTATTGTATATCTTTATTATCATTTTTCCTGAGTACTTGCATATCCAGAGGAAACGAAAAAAATTTGCTCAACCAGTGTCCATTCAGTGTGCGGTAAAAAATAAATAGAAATAAAAATAAAAATACATATATCATGAGTTCCAATCAGCAGCGGCACGACAATGGCTCTGCTTCAGTGTGTCCAGGTTAGTGGTTGGTGCGCGATACTTTGGCAGGAGGCAAAGCCCGTTTATCAGTCTAATTGCCTGCGGGAAGAAGCTGAGGAGCATCCTGCTGGTTTTGCAGCTGATGCTCCTGTACCTCTTCCCAAATGGCAGGATGGAGAATATGTGATGCGATGGGTGGTAGGGGTCTTTGATGATGGGAGATGGCTCTGCTGATACATCTCTTCCTGTATATGCCCAGCAGGAAAGGGAGTGGAGCACCAATAATCCTGCTGGCGGTCTCCACAATCCTGTCCCGTTGGTGCCGTTCGTACGCCTTGCAGCTCCCGAACCAGGAAGTGATGCCGCAGGTTAATGTGCCCTCAATTGTCCACCCATAAAAAGTTCGTAGGTGTGCAGTGGGGAGACCTGCTTTCCGTAGTCTTCGGAGAGGGTGTTGTCGCTGCTGGGCTCTCTTGACCAGTGCTGTGGTGTTGGTCGTGGATGTCAGGTCATCTGACAGGTGGAGTCCTAGGAACTTCACACTGCTGACCCTTTCCACATCATCTCCATCGATGTGCAGAGATGTATGGCGTTGTTTTCCCACCCTCCTGAAGTCAACCATCTCCTTCGTTTTTCCCACGTTGAGAATGAGGTTGTGGGAATTGCACCATCCTGTGAGCAGCTCCACCTCCATCCTGTACGCCGACTTATCATTGTCACTGATGAGACCCACCACTGTTGTCATCAGCGAACTTGCTGATGAAGTTGTTGTTGAGTCTAGCAGTACAGTCGTGTGTAAGCAGACTAAACAGCAGGGGGCTTAGGACACAGCCTTGGGGCGAGCCAGTGCTCACGGCTATGGTTTTTGATGTCCTACTACCCACCCTGACTGTCTGCTGCCGTTGCGATAGAAAGTTCAGGACCGAGTTACATGTGACAGCGTCAACCCCCAATAACTCCAACTTCTCCACCAGCTGCTGCGGAATGATCGTGTTAAAAGCAGAGCTGAAGTCTACGAAGAGAATCCTGGCATAAGTATTTTTCCGATCAAGGTGTGGCAGTACGAGGTTCAGTGTTGTTGAGACTGCGTCCTCTGTGGATCGGTTGGCTCTGTAGGCGAACTGCAGTGGGTCTAGGTCGGCAGGTAGGCTATTTTTGATATGCTGCATAACCAGTCGCTCAAAACACTTTATTACTATGGGTGTTAGAGCCACTGGTCGAAAGTCATTATGGCAGGCTGGGTTTGGTTTCTTCGGGACAGGAACGATGGTGGCACTCTTAAGACAGTTGGGCACTACTGCCTGGCTGAGCGAGGTGTTAAAAATGTCTGTGAAGACATCTTTCAGTTGCTCGGCGCAGTCTCTTAGAACGCATCCAGGAATGTTGTCCGGCCCTGTGGCTTTGCGTGGGTTGATGCTGGCCTTTTTAACTCCGGCTGCGGACAGCCTGAGCGACTGGTCACTGATTGACCGCAGTTTTTCTACGTAAAGTCAATGGCGAAACCCGGAAGAAGAAAAATACCAAGTAATATTGCCCGCAGGAAACTGCGCGTTTTTGGACCAATCAAAATACCAACTAATATTGCCCAGTAAAACTCCCTTATATAGGTAATATAGGTAATAATCTCTAATAGTTCGCTTGACCTGTATACACAAATAACTCTTTTGGTATACTTGCTTCAGGTTTTTTTCCCCACAAGGAGGTCACAATTTCTTGTTCTACCTACCAGATGAATCAGGGTGAGTAGCAGAAGGTGTTCTATTTGATTTAAATTTACTCAGTGCGCCACTAACAATATCTGAAAGACACAAGAGAAAAATACAATCGAATCCACAACCGTTTTTTTTACTGATATGTATCTCGTACCATATTGCACCGCCTTTTTTCATATTGAAACAATTAATTGGTCAATAAAATAGCTTTTACATATTCTTAAATCTAAAACATATCCAATATCTTTAAAAACAAAGTATTTTGAAATGACAGGAATATTAAAAAATGTGAAATTCTCAGAACATGTATATGCTAAATTATATTTCTGAACTTTAATCCAGGATTCCAAAATTTCTTGTAAACATTTTAACAAGCTACCCTAGATTTTATTCAAAATTTATCCAATTTACACAATACTGGAAAAGATGTATTTGCCAGAAGAGCGAACTATTGAGGGAACAGAGCAAGTCACTGGGGTCTTGTTTTGAAAAAATCTCGGTTCAAATATTGACTTCCAATTATATTATTATTTGATGACTGCAAACATAGTTTAGGGGAGTATCAATTTATGCTCTGTATATGGGGCTTGAATGCACAATTCTGTCACCTAACACCAAATGGCTTATGAATATTGATCAATATGTTTCTTTATACTATATTGATGAATGTAACAAATATTGCTGGATATTCTCTTTTCTGGAGATTTTCCTGTAGATGTCCTGAATGATGTCTGACCCCTGCACCAACTCCTGATCTGGCAATTGTAATTTTGAAGATGTACTTTGTAATATATTTAAGAGTTCATCTCCATATTTTAGAATGAAAAAAAAAGTTTTCTTTTCTGAATCCAGTTGGTGGAATCTCTATTAGGTGAAGGAATATGGTGATGCTGATAAGCTGAAGTGTTTGTTTCAATGCAAGGAGTGTTGTGAAAGAGAAACACAAACTTAGAGCCTGGATTGATGCTAAAAAGTAGCCATTATGCAAAGGTGGTTGAGGGAGGGACATGACTGGCAGCTCAATGGTCTGGGCTTTAGATGTTTCACATGATTGAGTAGCAGGCAAAAGAGATTGAGGCGTTGCGCTACTGATCAAGGAGACCATCACAGCGGTGACATACAGGTCGCCAGGCTCATTTCCCACAACGTTCACTTTGTTCCCTTCTCGGGTTGAACCAACGAAATATTGTTCGAAGATAGTGTATTCATGAGAATGTATCACTTAGATACACTGTTTTTTGTTGTCTAAGCCTTTGGCACCAAGGAAGTCCCAGTCAATATTGGGGTTAAAGTCTCCCACTAAGACTATCAAAAGATACTAAATCAACAAGGTAATATGTTACATATCTGTTCCTCTATCTCCCACTTGCTATTAGGGGGAGCTATAGTACATTCCCATTGGAGTGCTTGCAGCTTTCTTATTTCTAATGTCTAACATTATCGCCTCAGTGTACGAACCCTCCAGTATGTCCTGTCTGAGTGCCACTGTGAGAGTCTCCCTGATTTGTAATGCAATTCCTCCACCTCTTTTGCCTCCATCTTGATTACATCCAAACATTGAGCTGTCAGGTTTGTTCCTCTCACAAAAACATTGCCACAATGGCCACAACATCATAGTTCCAAGCACAGATCCAGGCTCGACGTCCGTTTGCTTTCTCCACAATACTCCTGGCATTGAAATATAACACACTTCAGCCCATCAGCATCACCATATTCCTTCACCTCCCCCGGCCTATCCTTCCTTTGTGACTTGCTGGTCCTAACTTCTTTGTCATTGCTTATTCCAATTTCTGGCCTACTACTATGATTCCCTCCCCCTGGCTCTAATTTAAACTGAGTAGCACCAGCAAACCTCCCTGCAGGTTACTGGACCCCCTTCAGTTAGGGTGGAACCTGTCCCTCTTGTACAGGTCACCTCTGCCCAATAGGAGATTCCAATGGTTTAAAAATAGAATCCCAGCCCTCTGCACCAACTCCTGAGCCACACATTAATCTGTCTTATCTGCCTATTCCTACCCTCACTGACACATGGCACCAGGAGCAATCTAGTGATTACAACCCTCAGGGTCCTGCTTTTTAATCTTCTGCAAATGCTTGGAGACATCTGGACCCTGGCAACGGGGAGGCAACAAACCTCCCTGAAGTTTTGTTTACTGCTACAGAAATTCCTGTGTCCTGTTACCTAAAGATCTCCTATCTCGTTGACGCTGTCTGACCTTTCCCATCCCAACTATGCCTCAGAGCCAGGTCTGACACTGCAAATGTCCAAGTAGTAAAATGCACAGCAGGATCCTTTTCCTAAATCACCTTTCATCTCTCTATTGGATTTTCATTGGGCAGAAAGACAAATTAAGGTTGGCAAAGACACATATGATTCAGAGTTAAAGATAAAAGATTGAAAATTAAAAGTGCAAAGCAAATAGGTTGGCGTAAGATTATTTCATAGTAATTATCAAATTGTGAAAAAAATCTAGAAAACATCTTGCTTAACTTTCTACTTAGCACTTTGGAGTATTTGTTCAGTGCATTTTCAGTGCTATGATGGAACATTTGGCAGAGCGTGTTGTTTTTAAACAAAATTAAATGTATCAATAATAGTTCACTTATCATTATAATTTCTTAAGGAAGATTGTAAATAATTGTCAGGAAACTGAAGAATTAAAAAAAAATCCAACATGATTTATAATCCATTGACTGCAAAGATGTTGGAACTATTTTTTTTTAAACTCATTTTTACGTGCAAAGAAAACCATAGCAGAAAATGCAAGGAATTCCTTTGTTTTAACTTATGATTGAATGATCAACTGTACTTGCAGCAAATAAGATATGTCAAATCAAATGAAGGATGAACACAAAATATTATTCAGTCACAATTTACAGCAAAGTCGACACAAGCTGAACAATCCGATTACAAGCTTGCTAAATATAAAAAGATTTAGACAGAAAAAGGACATAATTGAAATTGAATTTTATTAACCTCCAACACTCCGTCGCCTATGTCTTTTGCACTCTGCCACTCTTGAACCATCTCCATCTTCCAAGTTTTCTAATGGAGTGGTGAATGTTATATCACCAAGCATTGCTGGAACTTTTTCCAAGATAAACTCTGGAAAGCAACCTTAAAAAAGGGAATTGTTATTACTGACTTAGTGAGAATCAAATTATTAGCCAATTTTAAGAGATATGCAAGTTAATATAATTTGCCCACATTAGAACATAAAAGATAACCAAGTGCAAAATGAGTCCCCAATTAGCCCAGCAGAGACTTTCCAATTTGGTGCTTGCAGATGAGCTGCCCCATTTACAGTAAAAGTATCAGTGTACTTGTAAACAACTTCATTTTATGAATAGTTTTGAGATAAATCATTGATGAGCTAGATATACAAATTTTAATGTCACGTTTCAGCATTATCTGTATTACTAAAAGTCTGATCTTGACCACGTCCTGTTTTTCTGTTTCATGATTTTAGAAAAAACACTGCCACTTACGGATGTGATTTTTGGCCATCTTACCCAGAGTTCCCCTCCGCTGCGCAGGACAAGAGGATTTTTCCCCATCGGTGAAAAATAAAAGAGTTATTAATGTTTAAAAAATGTTGAGATTCTCTCTGCTGTCCCTGCTGGTGGGAGGAGGGAGGGACTATAAAACACGGAAGTGTTGTGCCTCAGTCGGTCTCTGCAAGATGGGGGAAGTGGGAGGGTAATGTATCTCAGTCTGAGCTGTGAATAACACTGAACATATGTCTACTAAACTGTGAGTGTGGTTTTACTGACCTTGAGTGCCCTTAATGTGGTTGGAAAATGAAAATGTGGTTGGTTTGAAGTAAAAGCATTGCAAATGGTTGGTGGGGGCTTGGGATGAAGTAAAAACATTGCAAATGGTTGGTGGGGGTTTGGGTTGAAGTAAAAGCACTGCAAATGGTTGGTGGGGGTTTGGGTTGAAGTAGAAGCACTGTAAATGGTTGGTGGGGTTTTGGGTTGAAGTAAAAGCACTGCAAATGGTTGGTGGGCGTTTGGGTTGAAGTAAAAGTACTGCAAATGGTTGGTGGGGGTTTGGGTTGAAGTAAAAGCACTGCAAATCGTTGGAAGTCTAAACTTGACAACTTCCTGTTTGCACTGTATATTGATTTTAGATAAAACGCTACCACTTACGGCTGTGAATTTTGGCCCTTACTCAGTCCCCCTCCGCTCATCAGGTGCAGAGGATTCTTCCCACCAATGAAAAATAAAAGTGTTATTAGTGTTTTAAAAATGTTGAGAATCTCCTGTCAATCACGCCATGAAGGCCACACCTTTTCCAGTGGGAGGGATTATAAAACCCGGAAGTGTGGGTGTGGCTCAGTCTCTGCATGATGGGGGAGGAAGAGGTCACGACTCTGAGCTGTGAATCAACTGAACACACTGAATGTCTACTGAACTGTGAGTGTGGTATTTTGTGTGGTTTTACCCTGCTTGAAATGGTATGAAACTGCACTTGAATTTGGTGGACTTGGATCCTGCTTGAAGTGGTATGAAACTGCACTTGAATTTGGTGGCGTTGCACCCTGCTTGAAGTGGTCAGAAACTGCACTTGAATTCAGTGGCCTTGCATCCTGCTTGAAGTGGTAGGAAACTGCACCTGAATTTGGTGGCCTTGCACCCTGCTTGAAGTGGTATGAAACTGCACTTTAATTTGGTGGCCTTGCACCATGCTTGAAATGGAATTTCAAGGAATAGCCGTGAGTCAACTGCCAGCCCACCAGCCGTGAGTGAGCTGCCACCCCAAGAATCCATTTGGCCCACAATGTCCATACTAGCCTTCTGGAGACCAGTCCCTTCAGCCCACAACACCCATACCAGCGTCCCAGAAAGCCGCCGCCCCCCCCCCCCACCAACTGGCAACCAATATTGGAATTGGTGGAGAGGTGAAATATTGCGTTGGGGGACCAGCCCTCCCGTGTGAACATGGAACCCAACGGGTCCCACTTAGTCTAGTTTATCTGATAAAGGTTGCAGGATGCATTGCAGAAAACCAAACAAATAACACTGGAGATAAGGAGCAATTAGCCGGGTGACTAAATGGTCAGTCAGAGAGGAGAATTAAAAAAAATGTAATGAAAGGCAGATAAAGGTGCTAGATACAACCCAAAAATCAGTTAATGGAATGAAAGGAGAGAATCAAGACAGAACTGAAAGAACACAGAGTTCTGAGAGTTGGAGGTTACACAGATAATAAACAGATTTGAACACTCAAAGGAGTTGTGAACAATCTGGTTGGGAGGGAATGGACAGGCGACATTTTAGGTCATGACCCTTCATCAGACTGATCATGGTTTCTCTGCATGGCTTCCTGTGAACATGTTATTCCCATGCTGCATCTTTTGTAGCTCTCACAGGTAAAACTGAGTTCCAACCCTCACCACTACATGAAGTAGTCTCAAAGAGCACATTTTCAAGCACATATCAAAAACAACGTATTTAGATAAAATAAACCATTTACAAAATAATACACAGGCTAATTAAGTAGTAGACAAACGTCCCGGGAATGACAAAATGCTTTAGCTACAAAAGAAGTGAGAAGAACATCAATAACAACAGAACAACACAAGCAGAACAGAATCGAATCAACTTCTATGGAAGGCAATGGTGTTAAATGGAAGTGCCTATTGCACATTCCTCCATTGAATATTAAAGCTAATCAGATTCTATGGCTGTCCTTAACCTAGAAGTATTCTTACAATTAAAAAAAAATGGCAAATCAAAGTAAAGAAACAATTGATTCATTAGATATTTGTTATTAGTATTTTAGTTCCCATCAGTTTCTGCTCCCAAATGATCATATAGTTTTTGTCAAAACTTGCTCATTTCTAAGTAATCTTGGTTTTTTTGTTACGAAAATGGGCCAGACATTGCTGAGAAAAACATGTGTGAATGATGATCTATGCACGAGTTAGCCAGGAATTCGACTGACTCAAGTTGCTGTCGGAATTGTGCCACATCATGTAATTTCACGCTCAACGATCCAATAATTCCCATAGTGTTTGCTCTGTAGCTAACTGTCTTTCTAGTTTAGTCAAGTTTGCTATTTACGTTGCAAATGCTGTTCAAATTTGATAACACCTGATTACAGCGCATGAATATAGCCCCAAAAGTAAACAATATGTGCAAAGACTCAGACTTGTGGGAATTTCCTTAGATTTTAAACTTTAAAAAAAAAATCCAGAATCTTCCTGTCCATTATTTTTTCTATGCCTAATTTGGCATTGAACTCATCCACACTCAGATTGTTTTTCTTAGTACTTACTCTGTTTCTTAATTGTTAAAAAGACATTGGTTATAGATATTTAAATAAACTTTCCTCGCATACATATTCCAGAAGAAAGTAAAGGAAATTCAACTGGGAGAAATTTTGTGAATTCTTCAAATCCACTGGCAAGACATATGGATAATTAACAACCGACATCAATTCACACCAACAATTCCACATGTTTTAGCAGCTCTTGGCTGGTGCTATGTATCTGCTGATCTGGTGAAGAAATAATATCTCAAACTTTTTATTAATTAATAACTTCTGTTCTGCATTTTGTGAATCACTTGATAAAGCAGCCAGATTTCTCATTCTGGAACCTATTTAAAATGCAGAGAATAGGTGCCAGCAGGATTCATAGAGTTCTCGATAAAGTTACAGCATACAGTAGGTTAAAAAATTGCATACTGCATTTTTATTTGCTACGGAAACAGTGAACACTAATGTAAACTGCTGGTTAAATACTGTCAGCAGCTCAGCCAGATTTTCTAAAATATTGAAACAGTTCCAAAATTTATTTTTTAGCGTGCTTAGAAACAATTGGCCTCTTGATCCAGAACCACGAGGCTGGAATATGTTTATAAAAGTTTAAAAAATTGGCTTAAATGGGAAACTGAAAGCCAATTTGATTTTATTATAGTATATGATCTACATGGAAAAGATTACCAACATCAAACTGGTTAATTTTTCAAGTAAAAAGCAATTTGTTTCAATCTTCTTTAAAATAAACAAACAGTGCAAAGCTCCATTAGTTGGACTAGTATCATGCCAAGTTCATCAGAAAATGAGTCCTTTTGTTAATCGTATCTTGTTCAAAAACAACGCTGATGAAGTGTGGTTTTCAACAATACAACCCATTTGGAAGAAAAATCTTGTTATTCTATACAGCAGGGATATAAAAACAGAATGACGGGCAGATCTCATTGCCTCTTAAAGTCTAGAAATCCAAAAGAGTTTTGAAGTCAGGTAATGATGATTTAAATCAGCAGCCAGCTAAATCTGTAGTGTATGTTATTTTCACGTTGCTGAACATACAAAAATGGACTCAAGTATAATCAGATCACTTTCAATAAGGCAAGCATTACATGGATTTACAGAACAGCATTAACCTTTCAACATTCAAGCAATTTTAAATGACATGACTATTGACCAAAATGGATTTCATAAAGTTACTTTTGATGGTTATAAATGGACTTTGTCCGAATAAAACACTATAACATGGAGTTCCAAGAGGCCAGCCATTAAGTGCCTGTCTTCAACTACTTTCAGAAAAGCAGCATCACCATTCTCAGTCAAGTCAAAGACGCATTGATTGAATACATGGGGAGAAAAGTAGAAGGAAACGAATTTAAAAAAAAACTACATACCAATACCATCAAAATTGTCAATTAGCGTGTGCACTGTTGCAGCTTGAAGGTGAAGCCGTTGCTCTGCCAATGAGGTTACTTTTTCACTTCCATCTCCAGAATGGAACAGATTGGGTGCAAACACTACAGCAAGATTGCTAGCATCCATTTTGTTATCTTTTGACCTAAACAAGTGGGGAAAAAATTAGTTCACTAAATTGACTTCAAATTAAAAAAATAAACTCTATTGTATTTTCTCTATTTTAGTGTTTTGAGATTTACACTTATTTACCTCTGCAGCACTTATGTAAGACTAAAATCAAGTGTGTCAGAAACAGACAAGACGTTGAAATTGTTCACTATATGATACAAAAAATATGCTCTGGTTAGAATCTTCAAATATGCGTTCCGTTACCTATGTACTATCTCCAGTACATAAAAAAGTTTAACTTTCCCAGATATGGATTCACATAGGTAAATTCACTTTATCTTTTCTTAATCACACTGAAATATGAGATTTCTCAATTACTACTTGAGGCAATAGGGTAGGAATTTCAACATCAAATTTATTTCTGTTGTAGGAAAGTCCCTCCCATATTGTTTCCACTCCAATAATAAAAAAATGCAAAAATTGGTAAGTAGAGTTTACCAGTCTTAGAATAAGATTGAATTGATGGTCAACAAAGATGTTTAACAAATTAGAAATGGATCAGAACACACTTGAAATGTTTAGCAAGCCGGGCATCATCCGCCTGCAACAGTTTATTATTCAGGTCAGTGACCTTTCCGAAATAGAGAAAGTTAAAGAGAAAATGTTTTTAGGCACAAAAAAAAGGGAAAAAATAGCAGAGAAAGCACAAAAAGTCTGTAATAAGACACACAATAACAAAAGGGGCAATGAAATTGGAGGGGACAGTAAAAACTAATGAATAAAAAAAGTTTGAAGCTTTACTTCACTGTGGGTGCTTTCCACCATTGTACATAAGGTCCTCAACCACATCTGTTCTACTACCTGAGCCATTACATTCCTCTTCCTGTCCACTTCTACCAATCCTTCTCTTCGCAGCATCAGCATACACGTTAAACAGATCATCCTCCTTAATTTCCAACATAATGCCAGATACATCTTCCATCATAACCCTAAAGGCATTCCAAAGAGATAATTCCTGCCAGGACACCCCAGTTAACCTCCTCGATATCCCCAACCCTCTCATAGCATCATAATATGCCATATCAGGAGACGTCACTTTATCCTTTTACTCCTCCCTTCCTGCCATCCAGAGGTTAAAACAATCTTTCAGTAATTTAATTATACATCGTCTAATTTGTCACCTGGCAGTTGATGATATCAAAATAATCTATTCTACATTGGAAGAACTGAACCGACTGACCAATTCACAGAATGCCTCTGCTCAATCGGCAAGGATAAGCTTAACTCTTCCAGTTGCCAGAACTGGAACTCTTCCAGTTGCAACTCTTCCAGTTGCCAGAACTTTAATTCTCAATCTCCACCATCTAACAATCATTTTGACAGTTGTTCCTGTATCACACACACTACAACAAAGACCAACTTAAACTAGAGGGACCCCACTTCATTTTCAAAATTGGTATGTTATTACCTTTCAGACTTCTTCCCACCCTGCTTCCTGTAAGGACTATCCCCTACTCCCAATTCCTCCATCTACACCGCATCTGCACCCAGGATGTGGTGTTCCAAACCAGGGCATCAGAGATGCCCTCATTCTTTAGGGAACAGAGGTTCCCCTCTTCGACTATAGATGAGGCTCTCACCAGGGTCTCCTCTATAGCCCGAATCTCCGCTCGCACCCCCCCCCCCACTCGTAACAAGGACAGAGTTCCCCTTGTCCTCACCTTCCACCCTACCAGCCGTAACATACAACAGATAATCCTCCGACATTCCCACCGCTGGCCATATCTTTCCATCTCCTCCCCTTTCGGCGTCCCTCCATCCAAGGACCCAAGCAGTCTTTCCAGGTGAGGCAGAGGTTCACCTGCACCTCCTCCAACCTCACCTATTGCATCAGCTGTTCTAGATGTCAACTTCTCTACATCAGTGAGACCAAGCAAAGGCTTGGCGATCGCTTCGCCCAAAACCTCTGCTCAGTTCGCATTAACCAACCTGATCTCCCGGTGGCTTAGCACTTCAACTCCCTCTCCCATTCCGATTTCGACCTTTCTGTCCTGGGCCTCGTCCATGGCCAGAGTGAGTCCCACTGCAAATTAGAGGGGCAGCACCTCATATTTCACTTGGGTAGTTTACACCCCAGCGGTATGAACATTGACCTCCAATTTTAGATAGTCCTTGCTTTCTCTGTCCTTCCCCTCCCCTTCGCAGCTCTCCCACAGCCTACTGTCTCTGCCTCTTTCTTTCTTCTTCCCGCCCCCCCCCCACTCCCATATCAGTCTGAAGAACGGCCTTGACCCGAAATGTCACCTATTCCTTTGCTCCATTGATGCTGCCTCACCTGCTGAGTTTCTGCAGCATTGTGCAGTTCTTTCTTAAACGTTTCTACCTTCGATTTTTGCAGCATCTGCAGTTCTTTCTTAAACCTTTCAGACTCAACAGTTTCAAGAATCAATAGCTATAGCCTTAGTGCCTTGCGCTTCCCGCATTGTTATTTTTTCCTTCTTCCTGCAATTTCAGATATTATTCTTTTTCCTGCTTACAACTCTTCCTGGTCAACTTTTGTTCTCCATTAATGTCTTTATACTTATTTGCAATGCTAGATTCACTTCCTTTCGACATTTAGTCTCACCAACACACCAGATCTGTGTTCTCCCTGCTACACTCCTCACCTGGCATTGCATCTTAGAAAGGTACTAGTTCTGATAAAAGATCTTCAACCCGATACATTAACTCTGGTTACATTACCATATTTATCTACCTGAATATATTTAGTACTCAAAAGCAAAGTGCTATCTGAAATAAAAAAGAAAATGCTGGAAATATTCAGGTCAGGCAGCATCCATGGAGAGGGAAAATGAGATAACAATTCAGGTCCTTGACAAGAACCAAATCATTAACTCTGTTTCTCTCTCCACATATTTTATTCTATTTTACTTCAGGTTTTAAGCACCTACAATACTTTGCATTTGGCTTTTAGTTAGGCCCATTTTCGCAGCGTCTTATAGTTCACAGGTAGATGGGTATATAATAAGAAACGTTAACGTTTTTCAAAGGAAAAAATAAATAGAGCAGAACATAATAAATTATAAAGCAGAACATAATAAATTAAAAATCAAAGAAATAATACAGAATCTAGAGCAACTATAAATTATTAAAATAACATTATTATATACTTTAGGTATGGGCTTGCTTGAAAATGTACATGAAAATAGGGGGAGAAAAGACATGGAACTGGACTAAAAAGCTGATACATTGCCCATTATAAAGAGAGATACACGTTTAGATTCCACACAACGGGTAATAATTTTAAAAAGCTGGAGTAACTCGGTGGTTCAGGCAGCATATCTGGAGAACATGGATGGGTGTTATTTTGGTTCAAAATATGTAATTAAATAAAATTACAACAAGTCTTGCTAATGTTGAGGGAGAATCTATTGAATTGAAATAAAAAACAAACGCTCTAGTGTTCCTCAGGGCAGGAAGTCAAGACTGTCACAGTTGCACTAGCCTGTGGGTCTCCAGGCTGCAACTGTATAATAAATTCCTAATTCTTCTTTAAAACGGCCCATTTAGTTCCATGAAAACACTACATTAAAACAAATACATGGGGAATTGGACAGTCCACCCAAAAACAACTCTGGGATCCTGCCTTGTCATCACATAGTTGAAATAAGGGAACCTCTGAAATAATAACATTGTGGGAGCAACATAACCAAAAACAATGAGATAGGTACTTGAATAGGAACGGTTTGGAGGGATATGGGCAAAACACTGGCAAATGGAATTAGTTATAAAATCTGGCCTGCATGGACATTTTGGGTTGGGCCCACTTCCTTGTTGCACGAACAAATGACAGAATAAAAGACAATAAAAAGATGGCTCATTACTATTTGCTCAACACTCACATCCAGCAAAATCAATAAATGAAATCACAGGTCAAGATTCTATAACTGCAGCCTACATTTAAAGATAGTCAGTGAAAGCAGACTATTATTTAAATGGTGGCCGATTAGGAAAAGGGGAGATGCAGCGAGACCTGGGTGTCATGGTACACCAGTCATTGAAAGTAGGCATGCAGGTGCAGCAGGCAGTGAAAAAAGCGAATGGTATGTTAGCTTTCATAGCAAAAGGATTTGAGTACAGGAGCAGGGAGGTTCTACTTCAGTTGTACAGGGTCTTGGTGAGACCACACCTGGAGTATTGCGTACAGTTTTGGTCTCCAAATCTGAGGAAGGACATTATTGCCATAGAGGGAGTGCAGAGAAGGTTCACCAGACTGATTCCTGGGATGTCAGGACTGTCTTATGAAGAAAGACTGGATAGACTCGGTTTATACTCTCTGGAATTTAGGAGATTGAGAGGGGATCTTATAGAAACTTACAAAATTCTTAAGGGGTTGGACAGGCTAGATGCAGGAAGATTGTTCCCGATGTTGGGGGAGTCCAGGACAAGGGGTCACAGCTTAAGGATAAGGGGGAAATCCTTTAAGACCGAGATGAGAAAGACTTTTTTCACACAGAGAGTGGTGAGTCTCTGGAACTCTCTGCCACAGAGGGTAGTTGAGGCCAGTTCATTGGCTATATTTAAGAGTGAGTTGGATGTGGCCCTTGTGGCTAAGGGGATCAGAGGGTATGGAGAGAAGGCAGGTACGGGATACTGAGTTGGATGATCAGCCATGATCATATTGAATGGCGGTGCAGGCTCGAAGGGCTGAATGGCCTACTCCTGCACCTAATTTCTATGTTTCTATGTTTCTCAGTGAAAGTGGTAGCAATGAAACCCAATCAACAATGATTAGTGTGTGGCTCAGGTCATCCCATCACAATGTTAGCTACAGGAATAATTTGCATTTTTGTAGGTGAATTTGAACTTCATCTAGTGCATGTTTTTATTAAAGTAGTTGATAATGAATTCACCTCAGTTGAAAATAATTAAATAAAAATGCGGTCACCAATCCCGAATTAGATGCATCTTATAAATAGGATGAAATAAAGACAAATGAGAAACAACATAAGCAATAGAATTTGTTAATTGCGGACAGATGCATGACAGGGCACATCAAATGCACCGTAATATTTATATCTAAAATGAAAAAAAAAAATGCAAGCACTGGAAATATAAAACATACAGAAAAATGCTGGAAAAACGTAATGGATTAGGGAAAATCTGTGGAAAAAGAAAAGTGAACGATTCTGGTCCATGATCCTTTGTCAGAACTGAGTTATGCACTTAATATACTTTGATAATGAGGTTGATAAAGCTGTGTAGGACGGAACTGGTTTAAATCGAAAATAGACACAAAATACTGGAGTAACTCAGCAGGACAGGCAGCATGTCCGGAGAGAAGGGATGTGTGACGTTTCGGGTAGAGACCCATCATCAGACTGAAGTCAGGGGAGTGTGCGGTATATAAATAAGGAAGTGTAAGGTGTGAAAACAAGACAAAAGGGAATGGAGATCAATGATAATGTAGAATAGATCATTGTTAGTTGGGAGAAGGTAACAACAAATAAAACAGATATAAAATGTATTTGGAGAATTGGGGTGGGGTTGGGGATGCAGAGAGAAGGAAAGTAAGGGCTATTTTAAGTTAGAGAAGTCAATGTTCATACCATTGGGGTGTAAGCTACCCAACTGAAATATAAGGTGCTGTTGCTCCAATTTGTGCTGGGCCTCACTCTGACAATGGAAGTGGCCCAGGACAGAAAGGATACAAAAGTTGTTCTACTCATCAGTACACACAGTAGGCTATAATACAAACCTGAGGGACACATTTTGGAGAAAATTCAGGAAATAATGCAGTGTATCAATATTTTTTTCAGGAAGTAAACAGGAAATAAGAAGTGTGGTCGAAATCTTCTCACTGTTCTGTAGTTGTTGTGCTCTGAATAAGGCTTCGTGCAATTCCACTGGAAGTACAGGCTCAGGCAGCTCCCGAAAAAATTGTTTTATCAGTCCAGCCACATCACAAGGGGGAGCCAGAGTAAGACATTTTTCACCTTGATCCACTTTTTCCTGGAGAAACAATCACATTGCACTTGCATATCATTGTAAGCTGCAGGAAGGGAAGAGGGCAAACATCCGCCTGTCCATCTCACCAAAATCAAAGGCTGCATCTCACCTCCAATCCCCAAACAATTGCACTATAATCAACATTATATTCAGCAAGAAAACTGAAATTAAATGCATCACTTTCTTTACCAAAATTGGCCATTATCAATAAAATTCTGATTTTGTTTTTCAAAAGTTCCAATGTATGCTTGTTCATTTCAAATATGAGCATATGTCAGTCCTTTTCCTTCCATAGATGCTGTCTGACCTGCTGAGCTCACCAGCATTCATATATACTTAACTTATATTCAATGAACACACTATCGTTTTAAAAGATGATGGCACTAAAGATAGATTCAAACATAAAAAATTATCAAACATAACTAATTATCCCTCAAAAATGTATAAATAAAAAAGAATTGTGAGAAATTTGGAGAAACAAACAAAAAATGCTGTAAATATACCAGACCTATGCACCATTTAACAAAAAAAAAGACAGGTCTCATTATTTTATGAGTGTATCACAAAAATTTAATAACCAATGTTGCTCCATATAATTCCTCATTGACCTGTTTCCCTCTCCAAATTTTATTTTTCATGTTCCCTATTTACATTGAAATAGAAATATAGCTAAAAGAATTAAGTGCAGATTAATTTCCTTATATCTGCCAAATATTAATTTTCTAAGCAACTTCACTTTAATCGGGAGAGGGACCACTTAGCAATCTGCATGCGTCCAGTCACATTCACTGAAATTTAATTGGCTGAGATTTATTTCACATTATTCATGCGGGAGCATTCCATAGAAGTTTTGGTCTAAACAGGTTTATTGCATTGGCAGAAATAATTACTAGCTCAAAGTTACAGCTGATCCTTCTCAGAGACTTGCATTTAAATGACTGGGATTAAATCCAATAAGGAATGGAATCTGAACCATAAATACATTGATGCACCACAAAAGAGCAATGGGCAGTTCCTCTACAAAACTGCAGTAAAATTTGATTAAAACGGGCCTGTTTCTATTTGAATCTCAAATGTTATTATCCCTTGGAGTCCTCTTTCTTATCACCTCCCTAAAACTGGATGGACGAAAATACAGAATATTTTGCACATTTTGAAGAGTGAGGAAGTACAAGTGCTATGGAAAAGCAATATACCATTACCTTACTGTTACAAATACTCAGAAAAAACACTTTTATTTACACACTCAGTAAATTTCATTAACTTGGTACATTTCTCACTGTGCTTGATAGGTGCATTACATCAAAACAAATTTGAGTCTGGGCTGTGATAGGACCTTCACTTATGCTGGCCTTCATAACAAGAGGAGTTGAGTATGGGAGTAAATAGGTCCTTCTGCAGTTGTACAGGGTCCTAGTGAGACCACACCCGGAGTATTGTGTGCAGTTTTGGTCTCCAAATTTGAGGAAGGACATTCTTGCTATTGAGGGAGGTTAATTCCCGAGATGGCGGAACTGTCATATGCTGAGAAAATGGAGCGGCTGGGCTTGTATACTCTGGAATTTAGGATGAGAGGCGATCTTATTGAAACATTAGATTATTAAGGATTTGGATACACTAGCGGCAAGAAGCATGTTCCCGATGTTGGGGGAGTCCAGAACCAGGGGCCATAGTTTAAGAATAAGGGGTAAGCCATTTGGAACGGAGATGAGGAAACACTTTTTCACACAGAGCGTTGTGAGTCTACTGAATTCTCTGCCTCGGAGGGCGGTGGAGGCCGGTTCTCTGGATACTTTCAAGAGAACTAGATAGGGCTCTTGAAGATAGCGGAGTCAGGGGATATGGGGAGAAGGCAGGAACGGGGTACTGATTGTGGATGATCAGCCATGATCACATTGAATGGTGATGCTGGCTCAACTCCTATTGTCTATTGAGCCATTAGATGAATAACCTAATGTAGGTGTTAAGGCATAGCTTAAATGGGGAAACAAAATGAATAAGATTGGACTCAAAATTCCAGGGGTTGCCTTGATTTCCAAAGCATGGCTAACAATGATGAAGCAAAGTAGACCTCAAGTTCAACGTAATTATTAAAAGTTGAGATTTGAGATGAGAAAATGATACAGGTGTGCGTGTGTGTGTGCGCACACGCTGGAGAGAAGCAAATCCATGGAGGAATTTTTAAATGAGTATGAGGGTGTTAACAATTGACGTTCCCGCTGATATTACAGCAAGTACCAGGTGATGCAACAATACATAACCAAGTTATATTGTGAAGTGCAAATGAGAATCAACAAATGAGATTAGAATCCATTTTTTTTTCAACACCCTAAACTAGGGTGGTGTCTGGATTCTTTGCATGCAAGACTGAATATTCCACAAACTGTGCAGCATTTGTAATGCGAAGGTTCTACAATAATGCCACTTCAACAAAACAATGACAAAAATAAAATGATGTTCATCTCAAAACAATGCAGCTGGAGGATTTACAATTGAAATTAAGCGTGGAAAAATAGAACATTCATACCTTTAAAACTCTAAGACGACTCACAGATCCTGATTTTCTGAAGAGTCCTTCCGTATTAATGTGCTTTTCTAAATAGCTACAGGCATCAACTAGAAACCTACAAGTTCAGGTCATAATGAATTGTTACTTTGGAATCACTTAATAAAGTAATAATATTTTCAAGTTATTAAAAAATGTTCAGTTAGCTCTTACACGACAATATTTAAAGGAGCTACAAACAGGGTGAAGATGGTGCATCAGAACAATTTTCACTGAAAGATTATCAATAAAACACAAAATGTATGTAGAAACAAGGAACTATAGATGCTGGTTTGCAAAAAGAGAGAGTTAGTGCTGGAGTAACTAAGCATGTTAGGCAGTATCTCTGGAGAACATGGAAAGGTGATGTTTTGGATTGGGACTTTTCTTCAGACTGATGGCTGTGATGGGGGGGAGGGTCGCAGAGGAAGAAAGATAGCTGGACAAACCCTAGCAGGTAATATCAGTATTAGATCAATGTGAATTTGGGTGTTATATGCCATGTATTGGTTATCTCAAAACCATTCAAACAGACCTATTCATAGTTAGAGAAACATAGATGTTAAAGTAGGAAATATGATGAAAATTGGTGGTCATAAAGAGCAGGTTGTCTCAGGGCACAGCAAAGAAAGTGGAGCAGAGCAATGGCAGAGGAAATTTAAGCCTGGCAAGTGGAAGGTGATGCATTTGGGAAGGTCCAATTGGGGTAGGACATGTACAGTAAATGGTCGGACACCAAGGAAAATTGATGAACAAAAAGGCCCATGGGCCCAACTCTCCGAAAGTGGCAACAATGTCAATAGAGTGGTGAAGACAACATATCCCATCCTTTGTTTTATCTGCTAGGACATAGAATATGAGATGGAACGTTACGTTGCAAAACACTGATTACGCTACATTTCAGACTATTGTGTGCATGTTTAGTCGCCATTCTATGGGTCTGTCAATACTGAGTACTCTTTCAGTTTCAAACATGTTAAAGACACAAACATTAAAATCACACCAAAATTCATATTCTAATTTTGTTAATTATATCAACTTACTGTGGAAGACTGGCATGTCCGAGGTGAGTGCATAGTGGTAGAGCATGCAGAGGGGTGCCGAACACTCCATTGTATATTATTTTCTTGTCCTAAGTCAATCCAAAAAGAATATGCGAGCGCACAATTTGCATCCAATTAATATTACTGATTTTACTCAAATAACCCAAAAAAAGCAATAGCATGTAATTATAAAAAAGAGATACAGTCCCTAAAATTATAAATCTGGTTAAACCCATGGTATCCTTCCATGTACTTGATAATGCCTTTGCTCTGCGAACCCCCCTCCAAGAATTCTGGACAAGCAAGGATCTACTGTGAACAAACAGTATGCACTTTCCCCATACGAAAACATTTTTTTTTTAAGTCTCTTGACTTAAAATAAATGCATTTTATTTTGGTTAGTTAAAGGTCCAAACCATATTTTTATTTTGAAATCCAATTACTAATAAACTAAGATGCTCTTAAAGTAAAACTATGCGAAGTAAAACGAACTACTGAAGTATTCCAATTCCCCTCCATTGACAGTAAAGCATGCAACTTGGCTTTATATTATGCACCAAAGTAAAAAAACAATTCTACATAATCATTGCTCTAATAAAAAGAGGAAACTTTAAAGAGCCAGTTATTGCACATAAACCGTTTAAGCTGCTACATTAGACTACTGAAACCATTACTTTGAACGTTCACACCAGTGACCCAAAATGCCATCTGTCCATTTCCCTCCTCAGATGCTGTCTACATTCTTCTCAAGCTTGGCAACAAATGCTTGCCATTAATGACCAGAATCCTCAAAAAACATAAATACTATGCTTCCAGATAGAAGGAACTATGGGTCCTGGTTTACAAAAAAGGCGTAGCGGGTCAGGCAACATCTCTGGAGAATGTGGATAGATCAGTTTGATATGGAGAAAGCTGGAAGAGTGGAGGGACAGGACTGCCATGGCAAGTGATAGGTGGATAGGGGTGGGGGTGAAGCTTGGTTGAAGCTTTATAAGGCACTGGCCAGACTGTATTTGGAGTATTGTAAACAGTTTTGGGCCCCATATCTGAGGAAGGATGTGCTGGCATTGGAGAAGGTCCAGAGGAGGTTTATGAGAATGATTTGGTTAACGGCACTGGGCCTACACTCATTGGAGTTTAGAAGGATGATCTGCTCATTGAAACTTACCGAATAGCAAAAGGCCTGGATAAAGTGGATGTGGAGAAGATGTTTCCACTAGTGGGAGACACTAGGACTGGAGGCCATGGCCTCAGAATAAAAGGACGCACCTTTAGATGGAAGACAAGGAGAAATTTCTTTAGTCACAGGGTGGTGAATCTGCAGTATTATTGCCTGTGGAGTTCGTCAATAGATATTTTAAGGCCAAGATTGATAGATTCTTGATTAGTATAGGGGTTATGAGAAGAAGGCATGCGACTATATGTATGTATTTATGTATGTACTTAATCTATGAACCACTGTTGTATAACGTCAGTACCTCCACCAATGTAAAGCACTTTGGCCAACGAGTTGTTTTTTAAATGCGCTATATAAATAAAAGTGACTTGACTTGATTGCAGTTGCGAGGGAAAGAGAGATCAGCCATGATTGAATGGTGGAATAGACTTAATGGGCCAAATGGGCTAATTCTGCTTCTATAACTTATGAATGATACCTCCTCAGGTATCTTCTGATGCAACTGCAGATGTAACACAATACAATACTTTATTAGCCAAGTATGTTTTGCAACATATGAGGAATTTCATTTGCCAAGTCATATAAGTAAAAAGCAACAGAACATACAAAATACATTTTAACATAAACAGCGAGTCCCCTGCATTCCTCACTGTGATGGAAGGCGAAAAAAAGTTAAATCTCTTCCCCTCTTCGTTCTCCTGCGGTCGGGGGCGGCTAGCCTTCCGTTAACGGGACGATCTTGACTCCCGTAGCCGGCGGTCGGGCCTCCTCGTCGGGGCGATGAAGCTCCTGCATCGAGGGGAAGCTCAGCTCCCACGCGCCATGCGATCTGACCATGGGCTGGCGCTGGTCGAAACCTTCTGCGTCGTTTATAGAGCTTCCCGGCATCGGTCTCTACCCGAGACTGTGAGCTCCTTGATGGTAAAGACCGCAGGCCGTGGTTGGAGCGTCGATCCCAGGCAATGGATCGCAGGCTCCGATGTTAAGTCCATGCCTTGCGGTAGGGCTCAAAGTCAGTCCAAGGAGGCCTCCAGCTCCACGATATTAGGCCGCAGAGCAACCGGAGATACGATCCGGAAAACAATTGTAACTCCGGCAAGGTAAGAGACTGAAAAAAAGGTTTCCCCCTCCCCCCACATAAAACAAACCAGAGAAGATTACCACAAACTTTTAAAACACACAAAAAAAGAGAAAAGCCAGACAGATCGTTGGCGAGGCTGCCAATCGTGCGGCACCCCTGGTGATTCCTATTCACAATTTGCACCTCTTCTCCTTATCTCAGACCTTTTTTTTCCCCATACCTGGCCTTTGTCCAATCTGGCCAAGCTCTCATTCCACTCCTACCCTCAGGAAGAAGGTAATGGAGCCTGAAAACTGTAATGTCAAGGCTCTGGAGCAACTTATTCCCAACCACCATCAGGCTATCAAATACGGCAGCCTCCAACTACATAGACTTTGGGGGCAATTTTTTTGTGTTTGTTTGTTTGTTTTTTTATAAAGTGAACTGTTTTGTTGTTTATTATGGTGTTTATATAGTTCTATGTTTACAAATCTTTTGTTGCTGCTGTCAGAATTTCGTAATTGCAATTCAGGTCATATGACAACAAAAAGTTGTAGGAAGGAACTGAAGATGCTGGTTACACCGAAAAGACACAAAAATGCTGGAGTAACTCCGCGGGACAGGTAGCATCTATGGAGAGAAGGAATAGTAACGTTTCTTGTCGAGACCCTTCCTCAGACCCTAAAAACTTTGCGTTCACATGTATCGACCTATTACTCGTCAGGCTTTGTCCTCTCCGCTCCCCCATCGGTCTGAAGAAGGGTCCCGGCCCCCAAACGTAATCTATTCGTGTTTTCCACAGATGCTGCCTGACCCGCTGAGTTAATCCAGCACTGCACTGCGCGTGTCTTTGAAAGAGTATGTTCGCCAGGAAGACTACGTCAAAACAAATAAAGTGGGCCAGTCGTGATACGCCCCGATCCCAAAAATGAACGTTTAAAACAATCGAAAATAGACACAACAAGCTGGAATAACTCAGCGGGACAGGCAGCATCTCTGCAGAGAAAGGGATGGGTGACACTTCGTGTCGAGATCCTTCTACAGACAATCGTTTTAAATACCAGTATAATTTGCTCATCCCAGTTCACTGACCGTCCACATATCTGTGTAAACATTACATTCTCCAAGTTCCCACATGTGCATTGAAAACAAAAAGTAATACCCCCTCCTCCATAATGTAAACAACGTCCTGTCGTACGCTGTAACTGCAATGTTGGGCATTGTCTTACCCGTCCTGGCGGCCCTCTGTTGCAGTTGATCCTATTCCACTGTTTCACTTTGATCCCGTTGTCTCTGAGGTGCTGCACAACGGCGAGCCTCAGTATGTTCCTGTCCACTTTCATTCTGGCCACCGCCCTCTGCTCCCGTTCTCAGGACGCCCTCCGCTGCCCCGGTCAACAGTTTATACTCGATCTTCCCTCCTTCTCCCTCACCAGCTGCCCCTCCCGCACAGTTCACCGACCCCGATCTTTCCCCTCTCCTCACCAGCTATCCCTGATCTCTCCCCTCTCTTCCTCGCTCACCAGCGTCCCCTGCACCCACCACTCTCTGTCCTCGACCTCTCCCTCCCTTCTCGCCCACCAGCCGCCCTTGTACCCACCGCTTCTGTCCTCGACCCCCCCCCCCCCCTTTCTTGCCCACCAGATGCCCTTTCGTCCCTGACCTCCCTCCTTCTCACCCACCGCTCTCCCTGACCCCCTCACTCTCCACCAGCTGCCCCTGTTACCTCCTCTCCTCACCCCGGTTACTCCCCTTCCCCTCCCCTCAACCTCCACGGTGTCGTCCACTCCACTCGAGCGGTAGCCCCCGCGCGCGTTCTCCGTTCGAACGGTGGCGCGCTCCGACGAGGCTTCTCATTGGTTGAAGCGAATTCAAATGTGAGGTCCGACCTGCGCGAGCGGGTCTTCGGTACAGCCTGAGGCGAGGGGGTTTGTGCGCATGCCCCACACGGCCGCTCGCTCTCGCGCTCGCGCTCTGCCGCCTCCAACGCCGAAGTGCGCGGGTAGCGGCCATTGAAACTAAAGATTATAGAGGATTGAAACGAGCGGAGCTCTTTTCACGGCTCATGAAATACGGAGAGGTGAGAGCGTGTTGAAAATAGACCGTGGTACTGCCCAACAAATACAAACAAAGAAATCCACAGGCAACCATTAATTCAATCTTCTTTTATTTTAGACAGCATTATATAACACGGAAACAGGTCCTTCGACCCGCCTACTCCATGTCGACCGAGTTGGCAAACTGGCCTTGTTCCATTTACTTACATCTGGCCCATACACCTCTAAACTCTTCCCGTCCATTTATCAGCCAAATTTATTTTAATTGAATTCTTTCTTTTTTGTTTACGTATTTAACTTTTTGTTGTACTTATTGAGTACTTTGTTTACAAACCTGCTGTTCTGCTGCTGTAAGTAGCAATGTTACGACATTTTGAGATTTAATAAATCAAGTCTGCAATGTATCCCATCAGATAATAAAATGTTGTCCCGCACTTCCCCTTTAAACTTTGACCCCTTACCTTAAAGCTATCCCCTCCAGTCTTTGACATTTCAGGTCGGGCTCTGTCTATTTCAAGTTAAGGTTCAAGTTCACATTGCCACATGCACCAATTAAGGTACAGTGGAATTGTATTTACCATGCAGCCACAACCAAAAAGAGCATAATACATAATAGAATATAACAAGAACATCCACCACAGTGGAATCAACATTCTTCACTGTGGTGGAAGGCAATAACTAGCAATGTTACAAAATTTTGAGATTTTAAAAATCAAGTCTGCAATTTGTCCCATCAGATAAAGCATCGAAAGAAGTTTGATTTGACACCTAATTCACTTTCATATCTTCAGTATTAAAAGGTTATAGACATTTTCATCATCGGAAATTAGCATCTTGTTCCCTATTGCTTTTCAGGATGACCTGAAATTAAAGCATATAATTCGTTAGTTACCTAATTGTAGCTAATTACAAAATTCAATTACTAGATCTAAACATCTATCCATTTCTTAAGCAAACGTTAACGTTTTAAAAAAGCCTAAGTGTACAAATAACATTCACACAAGAATTCACAATATAACATGATTTTTAAATCTCATTGTCATAAATTTATAGGCCAAATGGAAGGAATTTTGTGTTTAATTCCCGTAAATTAATGGCCATTTAAATCAACTTGCAAGTGGGTTTTTGTGGAACGCGATCGTTTGGAACGTTGCAATTTGCGGTGAATTTAACGCCCAGTTGGCAGGTAAAATACTGCCGGTTTGTATATTTTCTTAGTCACCTTTTCGCAATAAGAAATTTTGATTAAAGGCTTCCTAAGAAGCACGTTTTTATGTAAAAATAAACTCTGTTCCTTCTTTTGTCCCCTACGTAAGATCCGTCCCGTTGTCGTCGTTCACGGCTTTAGAAGATGATTTTTAATTTACTCTAGCAATTAAATTATTCAGCGCAGTTTAAAAATACCTCCATAAAACAAATGTCGGAGCGATTTCTCTTCAGCAACTAAATCCCCTGAGATTAATCGATTTCTATGGTCTGGAATAAACGGCATTTTATACCTGCCCCCC
Source organism: Okamejei kenojei (assembly GCA_035221665.1). Classification (NCBI taxonomy): domain Eukaryota; kingdom Metazoa; phylum Chordata; class Chondrichthyes; order Rajiformes; family Rajidae; genus Okamejei; species Okamejei kenojei. The sequence continues at coordinate 58,699,322 of CM069139.1, read as the reverse complement.
TCTCAAAAGCGCCCAAGACGCGCACACAGACAGTGGCAGAACTGCAGCGCCACTAAAGTTAAGTTTTGTAACATACCTACTGTGAGAATTTTATTTTTCTGTTTCGGGACATATGGTAATAACATATTCTTGACTCTTTTCTGGCAGCTCGTACCACATGCAGACTATCCTCTTGAATAAAAATGTTGCCCCTGAGGTCCCTCTTAAATCTCTCCCATCACTTTTAGTTTTTGGACCCCCTACCTAGCAATGTTACAAAATTTTGAGATTTTAAAAATCAAGTCTGCAATTTATCCCATCAGATTTGAGCCAAAAGAGATGGGGGAGATATTGAACAATTTATTTTCTTCGGTATTCACCAAGGAGAAGGATATTGAACTCTGTGAGTTAAGGGGAAAAAGTAGAGTAGCTATGGAAACTATGAGATTCAAAGAGGAGGAAGTACTGACACTTTTGAAAAATATAAAAGTGGATAAGTCTCCAGGTCCTGACAGGATATTCCCTAGGACATTGAGGGAAGTTAGTGTAGAAATAGCAGGATCTATGACAGAAATATTTCAAATGTCATTAGAAACGGGAATAGTGCCAGAGGATTGGCGTACTGCGCATGTTGTTCTATTGTTTAAAAAGGGTTCAAAGAATAAACATAGCAATTATAGACCTATTAGTTTGACGTCAGTGGTGGGCAAATTAATGGAAAGGATACTTAGAGATAATATATATAAGCATCTGGATAAACAGGGTCTGATCAGGAACAGTCAACATGGATTTGTGCCTGGAAGGTCATGTTTGACAAACCTTGAATTTTTTGAAGCGGTAACTAGGGAAATTGATGAGGGTAAAGCAGTGGATGTTGTCTATATGGATTTCAGTAAGGCCTTTGACAAGGTTCCCCATGGAAGGTTGGTTAAGAAGGTTCAATCTTTGGGTGTTAAAGGCAGAGTAGCAAGATGGATTCAACAGTGGCTGAATGGGAGATGTCAGAGAGTAATAGTGGATGGCTGTTTGTCAGGTTGGAAGCCGGTGACCAGTGGGGTGCCTCAGGGATCTGTGTTGGGTCCACTGTTGTTTGTCATGTACATCAATGATCTGGATGATGGGGTGGAAAATTGGATAGTAAGTATGCAGATGATACTAAGATAGGTGGTGTTGTGGATAATGAAGTAGATTTTCAAAGTCTACAGAGAGATTTGGGCCATTTGGAAAAGTGGGCTGAAAGATGGCAGATGGAGTTTAATGCTGTTAAGTGTGAAGTGCTACATCTTGGCAGGACAAATCAAAATAGGACGTACATGGTAAATGGTAGGGAATTGAGGAATGCTGTGGAACAGAGGGATCTAGGAATAACTGTGCATAGTTCCCTGAAGGTGGAATCGCATGTAGATAGGGTGGTAAAGAAAGCCTTTGGTGTGCTGGCCTTTATAATCAGAGCATTGAATATAGGAGTAGGGAAGTAATGTTAAAATTGTACAAGGCATTGGTAAGACCAATTCTGGAGTATGGTGTACAATTTTGGTCGCCTAGTTATAGGAAGGATGTCAACAAAATAGAGAGTACAGAGGAGATTTACTAGAATGTTGCCAGGGTTCCAGCAACTATGTTACAGAGAAAGGTTGAACAAGTTAGGTCTTTATTCTTTGGAGCGCAGAAGGTTAAGGGGGGACTTGATTGAGGTCTTTAAAATGATGAAAGGGATAGACAGAGTTAACGTGGATACGTTTTTTCCCATTGAGGGTAGGGAAGATTCAAACAAGAGGGCATGACATGAGAATTAAGGGACAGAAGTTTCGGGGTAACGTGAGGGGGAACTTCTTTACTCAGAGGGTGGTGGCTGTGTGGAATGAGCTTCCAGCAGAAGTGGTGGAGGCAGGATCGATTTTAACATTTAAGAGTAAAGTGGATAGGTATATGGACGTGAAGGGAATGGAGGGGTATGGTCTGAGTGCAGGTAGATGGGACTAGGGGAAAACAAATGGTCGGCACGGACTGGAAGGGCCGAGAGGGCCTGTTTCCGTGCTGTAATTGTTATATGGTTATATGGTGTTATATAGATAAAGCATAAAAAGAAGTTTAATTTGACACCTAATTTACTTTCATATATTCAGTATTAAAAAAGTTATGGCCATTTTCATACTCGGAAATTAGCATCTTGTTCCCTATTGCTTTTCCATTGACTTAACACAAAAGCTGTGACCGAGGACAGTCAAAAGCCCATAACTTTCTTAAAAATTAAGAGAACTGAAAGATATTTTCAGTTATTATAGATTGCAGTATTCTGAAACAAATATGAAACAATCTTACTTGAATGACCTGAAATTAAAGCATATAATTAGTTTGTTAGTTACCCAATTGTAGCTAATTACAAAATTCAATTACTAGATCTAAACATCTATCAATTTCTTAAGAAAAGATGAACATTTTTAAATAGCCTAAGTGTCCAAATAACATTCACACAAGAATTCACAATATAACATGATTTTTAAATCTCATTGTCATTAATTTATAGGCCAAATGGAAGGAAATTAATGTTTAATTCTCGTAAATTAATGGCCATTCTTCTTGCGAGTGGGACTTTCTGGAACGCGATCGATTGGAGCGTTGCGGTTGTGGTGAATTTAAACCCCATGTCGGCAGGAAAAATACTGCCGGTTCGTATGGGGAATAAATCACCTTCTCGCAACGTGAAATTTTGATTAAAGATATCCTAAGAAGCCGTTTTTAATGAAAAAATAAACTGTGGACTTTGCCATGTCCCCTACGCGAGGTCCGTCCCGTTGTCGGCGTTCACGGCTTTAGAAGATTATTTTATATTTACTACAGCAATTAACTTAGCAACCGCAGTTTTTCCTTCATCAACTAAATAGCCTGTTCAAGATCGATTTGAATTGGCTTCCGAAATACCGCATTTTAAACCCACCCCCCTCTCAAAGGCGCCAAAGTCGCACACACGGGCAGTGACAGAACTGCAGCGCCGCTCAAGGTAAGTATTGTAACATACCTACTCTACCTAGCAAAGTTACAAAATTTTGAGATTTAAAAAATCAAGTCTGCAATTTATCCCATCAGATAAAGCATAAAATGAAGTTTAATTTAACATCTAATTCACTTTCATATCTTCAGTATTAAAAAAGTTATGGCCATTGTCATACTCGGAAATTAGCATCTTGTCCCCTATTGCTTTTCCATTGACTTAACTCAAAAGCTGTGATTGAGGACAGTCAAAAGCCAATAACCTCCTTAAAAATTAAGAGAACTGAATGAAAGTTTCAGTTATTATAGATTGAAGCATTCTGAAACAAATATGAAACAATTTTACTTGGATGACCTGAAATTAAAGCATATAATTAGTTAGTTACCTAATTGTAGCTAATTACAAAATTACTAGATCTAACTAAACATCTATCCATTTCTTAAGAAAATGTTAACATTTTTAAATAGCCTTAGTGTCCAAATAATATTCACACAAGAATTCACAATATAACATGATTTTTAAATCTAATTGTCATGACTTCATAGGCCAAATGGAAGGAATTTAATGTTTAATTCCTGTAAATTAATGGGCATTTTAATCATCTTGCGAGTGGGTTTTTTGTGGAACGCGATCGATTGGAACGTTGCGGTTGCAGTGAATTTGAACCCCATATCAGCAGGAAAAACACTGCCGGTTTGTCTGGGGCCAAAATCACATTTTCGCCAATGAAATTTGGATTAAAGTCATCCTAAGAAGCAAGTTTATATGTAAAATAAACGACTTACCTTATATTTTGTCCCCTACATGAGATCCGTCCCGTTGTAGGCGTTGACGGCGTTAGAAGTAGATTTTTATTTTACTCCAGGGATTAAATTGTCCCGCAATTTTTTTTTTAACTTCCGAGAACGGAGGTCGGAACGATTTTTCTACAGCAGCTGAACAGCCTGAGAAAGTTCGACTCCGACAGGTAGAAGAAAAGCCCCCCCCCTACCCCCACACGGCCAGTGGCAGAACTGCAGTGCCACTGAAGGTAAGTATTGTATCATCGCTACTCTACCTTAGAGAAAATGACTGGGGGCATTCATTTTATCTCCCCCCCCCCCCCCCAATTATCGTCTACACCTCAATATGGTTACCTCTTGTCTTTTACACTCCCAAGCAAAAAGTTCCAGCCTATAACTCAACCCAGGTAACCTGGTAAATCTCTGCACAGATTGGGATTGTTATCAGGAGTAACTTTTGTGTATTTCTATAACAACCTAGATAACATTATTATTTTCCATTATGAATTGGGACTGTGCTTTAAAAAGTGCTTCACTAGCTAATAAGTACTTTTGTCCAAACTTTTGGGTTTATTTTTGGCTACATCTTGTGGGAGAAATCCTAGTTTTTCAGTTTCAGTTAAGCTTATTGTCACATGTACCGAGGTACAGTGAAAAGCTTTGGTTGCCTGCTAACCAGTCAGCGGAAAGACTATATATAATTACAGGCATCTCTAAGGCGGGGTACAATGAAAAAAGGTGTCACCTAAAGAACAAACGGTGAGTGGATAAAGCACAGGAAGTCCTGCTCCCAGTCAGATTATACAATACCCTTATCAGTGTTTTCTGTACCTAGATGTGGCTAATGAAAAACTGGAGTAATATAGTCAAGAGTGTTTTATTGTCATATGTCCCAGATAAAACAATGAAATTCTTACTTGCAGCAGCACCACATAATATATAAACATAGTACACAGTAAACAATATAATAAACATGAGGAAAAAAAGTCCAATGTGTTATCAAGGTAGTTGTGTAAGTGCAGGAAAAAGAGCAATACTCTATTGGGGTCTTTCTGATGGAGTAATAACAGGAAAGTTGGATTCTTCACCGTGGAAAGTTTGGCAGGTGAGATTAGAGTAGAAAATTGCATAAATAAAATTAAAAGATATATTTTAGAATAATAAACTAAAATGGGACCAGGACAAAGGAGCACTGGTTCACAGAGGAAAGGTAACTTTAGGATAGACATTTTCTTCACACAGAAATATATTCTTGGAACAGATAGAATTGCAGAGGCAGAAACGTTGGAATCATAAAATTTTCATTATTTTATCATGGGGAATCAATCTGAAAGTTTAAGCAAATCTATCTGTCACATAATAATAATAATAAATAAATAATAATCATAATAAGTACTTTATTAAACACATTCAGGGGAAATTCAGATATCCTTGCAGCACACTAATAAAAATACAACAGCATTAAAGAAGAGGTTTAACATTAAAACATAAAAACATCTCCCCACAATGGTTCCCACTGGGGGAAGGCACAGTCCCGAAAGTCCAGTCCCCATCCCTATGTCCAGTCATAGTCAAGCCTATTGAGGCCTCAGCAGTCGCCGCTACGGAGGCCCGATGTTCCAGGCGTTATCACCGGGTGATGGTGCTCCGGGTGTCGGGTGAACCCTCTCAGCGGCTTGGGGTGCCAGGAACGGCTGTCTCCTTACCGGAGACCACGGCTTCCAAGCGAACAGGCCGCGCTAGACGGAGCTCCACACGCTGGCGATCTTGGCATGAGATCCTAGGCTCGCAATGTAAAGTTAAGTGCTGCCACCCGCAGCTGGCCACTCCACAGACCCGTAGCTCCGCGATGTTTTTATCGGTGGTCTCTGCATACCGGAGTTCCAGCGCAGCGACCCAGGCAAGGCAGCGCCCGCTCCGCGATAGTGTTCCAGCATAAGGCGCAGTTAAATAAATTTATCATGCAGCGTTACAATTAAAATAGGACATAACTAATAGGACACACTAAAAGACTACAAAAAGTAGTAAACACTGCCCAGTCCATCATCGGTTTTGACCTCCCTTCCATCAAGGGGATCTATCGCAGTCGCTGCCTCAAAAAGGCTGGCAGTATCATCAAGGACCCACACCATCCTGGCCACACACTCATCTCCCCGCTACCTTCAGGTAGAAGGCAGAGATGCCAAGTGTCCCGGATTCGCCGTATTTTGTCCCGGCGAAATAACTTTTTTACGGTGTTCCGGCAGCCAAACATGCTGTTACGGAACACCGCCGCCCGGTGTTCCTCCCGTGAGAACGCCGGCGCCATGTGTCCCCGGTTTGCCAGCCCGCGCGATCAGCGGCATTTTGCCGGGCCCTAGTGACCGCGCGTGCGCAGTGGGGGAGGGTTGCCGGGCCCTAGTGACCGCGCGTGCGCAGTGGGGGAGGGTTGCCGGGCCCTAGTGACCGCGCCTGCGCAGTGGGGGAGGGTTGCCGGGCCTGGCGCGATTTCGAGCCACGCCACGCCCGGCCCAGAGCCCGGGCGGCGCCGGCCCGCGCGATCAGCGGCACTTTCTTGCCGCCAGCCGGCCGCTCGCGGCAGCCCCATCACCGGGCCTCCCACCCAGTGCGCAGGCGCAGACCCGCCGGCAACCATGCCAAGTGCGCATGTGCCGCACCCGCCCGCCGGCAGCCCGCTGATCTGCACCAGTGCGCAGGCGCATAGCCGCCGGCAACAACCCCAGGTGAGTGTTACGGAGAGAAATGCATTTAACCCCATTTGTTACGGACAAATGGGTTAAATGTTACTGTGAACTAAATTTAGGGTTGGCACCATCATCTCTCCGCTACCTTCAGGTAGAAGGTACAAGAGTCTGAAGACTGCAACAACCAGGTTATTATATTGTGAATAGCTACTTCCCCACAGCCATCAGGCTATTAACCTTGGCTCAGCCAAAACTCTGAACATTAATATCCCATTATCTGTTTATTTGCACTTTATCAGTTTATTTATTCATGTGTGTATATATATAAGGGTATATGGACAGGTAAGGGTAAGAGTCTTTGTTATCATAACTCTTTCTCATTGTCCTTGTTTAGAGTCCAGCGCTGCAAATATCAATGGTTTGTGATTCACCTACAACTATAAGTATTGCTAATCTTGTAATTAAATGTTACCAGACTGCAGATTTACTGTTTCCTGGATCGTGAATCAAAGGGAACTTTATGTAAAATATGGAAGAATTGAGACCAAGTAGAATTGTTGGATTGAAGGAGATTACAGCTTGTTCGGTATAGATAAGAATTGCCGGAGAAGAACTCTGACCGCCGGCCTGCGGCCTATAACATCGTGAAGCCGCGATCTCGGTAGGAAGCGACCGATTCGGGACGTCCAAGCCGCGGAGTGTCCGTCCGTCCCAATGTCGGAGTTCCGAGCATCCCAACGAGAGGGCCTGTACATCCGGCCGGCCGCCCGTAGCGGCGACTGCGGAGGGTTATTGGCCCTGACCATGGATGAACAAAGTAGGAGGACTGACTGAACGTTATTGTAGGTATGTTACAAAACATACCTTCAGAGGCGCTGCAGTTCTGTCACTGCCCGTGTCGTGACTTTGGCGCCTTTGAGAGGAGGGTGGGTTTAAAATGACGTTTTCTCCAGCCTGTTCAAATCGGAATTGCTGAAGAAAAATCGCTCCGACATACGTTCTCTGAAGTTCTTTTTAAACTACGCTGGATAATTTAATAGCAGGAGTAAATTAAAAAGCATCTTCTAAAGCCGTCAACGCCGACAACAGGACGGATCTCACGTACGGGACAAAGCAAGGTACGCCGTTTATTTTTACATATAAATGTACTTCTTAGGATGCCTTTAATCAAAATTTCATGTTGCGAAAAGGTGAAATAGGCCCCATACGAACCAGCAGTGTTTTTCCTGCCGATATGGGGTTTAAATTCACCGCAAATGCAAAGTTCCAAACGATCGCGTTCCAGAAAATCCCATTTGCAAGATCATTTAAATGGCTATTAATTTCCGGGAATTAAACACTAAATTCCTTCCATTTGGCCTATAAATTCATGACAATGAGATTTAAAAATCATGTTATATTGTGAATTCTTGTGTGAATGTTATTTGGACACAGGCTATTTAAAAATGTTAACCTTTTCTTAAGAAAGGGATAGATGTTTAGATCTAGTAATTGAATTTTGTAATTAGCTACAATTACCATAACATAACATAACAAATACTTTATTAATCCCCTTATTCAGGGGAAATTCAGATGTCCTTGCAGCACACTAATAAAAAATACAACATAGCATTAGAGAAATTTAACGTAAAAACATCAAAAACATTCCCCCACAATGGTTCCCACTGTGGGGGAAGGCACAAAGTCCTGTCCCCATCCCCATGTCCACCCAAAGTAGCTGGGCCTATTGAGGCCTCCACAATCGCCGCTACAGAGGCCCGATGTTCCCGGCTGTCCTCACCGGGTGATGGTACTCCGGCATCGGTAGACCCTCTCAGCGGCTTGGAGTGCCAGGAACAGCCGCCTCCTAACCGGAGACCGCGGCTTCCACGCCAACAGGCCGTGCTGGACGGAGCTCCACACACTGGCGATGTCGGCGAGAGATCCCTGGCTCCGCAAATGTAAAGTTCAGCGCTGCCACCCGTTGCTGGCCACTTCACAGACCCGCGTGTCCGCGATGTGTTTTTATCGGTGGTCGCAGTGCGGCAACCCAGGCAATGCATCGCCTGCGATAGCGCTCCAGTGCTGCACTGCCTCCGAAGCCTAGGTTCTGGCCAGGTCTCCTCAGGAAAACGTCGCTCTAGACCCCGCTGGTAGGCCGCGAGGACGGGTCAAAATTGCTGCTCGAGGAAAGCCGCCTCTCCGACCAGCTAGGGACTTGAGAAAACAGTTTCCCCCTTCCCCCCACCACCGCCCACACATAAAAAGATTATACCCCCAACTAATACTTTTAACGTACTATAAATGAAGAAAATAAGTGAAAAAACGGACAGCTGCAGGACTGGCAGCCGTACAGGACAGCGCCCCCTCTTCAACTCCTATTAGATAACTAACTAATTATATGCTTTAATTTCAGGTCACCAAGTAAGATTGTTTCATATTTGTTTCAGAATGCTTCAATCTATAATAACTGAAAATTTCATTTAGTTCTCTTAATTTTTAAGAAAGTTATGGGCATTTGACTGTCCTTGATCACAGCTTTTGAGAAGTCACTGGAAAAGCAATAGGGAACAAGATGCGAATTTCCGATGATGAAAATGGCTATAACTTTTTAATACTGAATATATGAAAGTGAATTAGGTGTCAAATTAAACTTCTTTTTATGCTTTATCTGATGGGATAAATTGCAGACTTAATGTTTAAAATCTCAAAATTTTGTAACATTGCTAGTTATTGCCTTCCACCACAGTGAAGAATGTTGATTCCACTGTGGTGGATGTTCTTGTTATATTCTATCATGTATTATGCTCTTTTTGGTTGTGCCTGCATGGTAAATACAATTCCACTGTACCATAATTGGTGCATGTGGCAATAAATGTGAACTTGAACCTGAACTTGAAATAGACAGAACCTGACCTGAAATGTCAAAGACTGGAGGGGATAGCTTTAAGGTAAGGGGACAACGTTTAAAGGGGAAGTGTGGGACAACATTTTTTGCACAGAGAGTGCTGGATGCATGGAACACAATGCCATGGGTGGCGGTGGAGGCTGATACGATAGTTGTTTAAGAGGCTTTTAGATAGGCACATGGATATGCACGGAATGGACTGGTATAGACCACCTATAGGTTGGTATGTTACAATTCCTACCTTTGGCGGAGCTGCAGTTCTGCCGCTCCCCGTGTGCGCGACTTTGGTGCCTTTCAGAGGGGGGCGGGTTTAAAATGCCGGTTTTCCCTAGACAGTCCAAATCGATCAATCGCAGGCGATTTCGTCGCTAAAGAGAAATCGCTCCGACATTTATTTTATGAAGCTATTTTTAAACTACGCTAGATCATTTATTAACTAGAGTAGTTTAAAAATCATCTTCTAAAGCCCTGAACGCCGACAGCGGAACAGACCTAACGTAGGCAATAAAAGAAGGTACACAGTTTATTTTTACATAAAAACTTGCTTTTTAGGAAGCATTTAATCAAATTTTCATCATGCGAAAAGGGGACAAAAAAAATATACGAAACCGGTAGTATTTTTCCTGCCGACTGTGGGTTAAATTCACCGCAAACCGCAACGTTCCAATCCACCGCATTCCACTAAAACCCAATCGCAAGTTGATTTAAATGGCCATTAATTTACAGGAATTAAACACTAAATTCCTTCCATTTGGCCTATAAATTCATGTAAATTAGATTTAAAAATCATGTTATTTGGTGGATTATTGTGTGAATGTTATTTGGCAATTTAAAAATGTTTATCATTTCTTAAGAAATGGATAGAGGTTTAGATCTAGTAATTGAATTTTGTAATTAGCTACAATTAAGTAACTAACTAATTATATGCTTTAATTTCAGGTCTTCCAAGTAAGATTGTTTCATATTTGTTTCAGAATGCTTCAATCTATAATAACTGAAAATTTCATTGAGTTCTCTTAATTTTTAAGAAAGTTATGGGCTTTTAACTGTCCTTGATCAGAGCTTTTGAGTTAAGTCAATGGAAAGTCAATAGGGAACAAGATGCTAATTTCCAAGTTTGAAAATGGCCATAACTTTTTTAATACTGAAGATATGAAAGTGAATTAGGTGTCAAATTAAACTTTTTATGCTTTATCTGATGGGATAAATTGCAGACTTGATTTTTAAAATCTCAAAATTTTGTAACATTGCTACTATAGGCAAATCAGCTTAGTTTATTTTGGCATCATGTTTGGCACAGACATTTGGGGTTGTAGGGCCTGTTCCTGTGCTGCATCTTTCTATGTTCTATGTTTTGGTGACCTCGAAAGAGATTTAAATATATTCATGATAATTTTCAATTGGAGGGACTAGAAATCCACAGAGTTCAGTCTAGACAAAAGTTTTGTGCTATGTCAAGGATCCCATTGAATGGTCAGCTCTTGGATAGTAAAAGTATGAAGGGTTTTCAAATTCAATATAGTTATAAATAATTATCTATATCCGAAGGGAAATATAAGATCAGGATGGATTTGAAAATAATTTTGAGATTTAAATGTTTTATACATTCGGATAAGATTTAATTTTTAATGAATGACCACATATTTTCCCGATCGCTCCATTCTTGCACCTCTGTGACAATCTCTGGTAACAGCGATACAATACAATACAATACCGTTTATTGTCATTTGAACCTAAGTTCAAACAAAATTTCTGCAGTCATACGAAGAAGAAACAAAACCAAGACCCACAATTAACACAGACATCCATCAGAGTGAATCTCCAAATACCTCCTACTGTGATGGAAGGCAAAGTCTTGTCTCTCCCCTGTACTTTATTCTTCTTCCGATGTTAAAGCCCCCGGCAGGCGATGGTCAGTCCGCGGCCGTTAAGGAGCGAGGCGTGGTATTACCAGCAAAGGTGGGGCTCCGAGGCCCGCCGATGCCGACCACCCTGCATGCATCTGGGAAACACCTCGACCGGTCATAGGTAGTGGCAATTGCGGCCGGCCAAAGCATTGCTCTGCACCTGGAATCGTCATTTGGGACGGCGGTTTCTCGTTGACATAGGAGCGGAGGTCAATGTTTTGCCCCCCCTGGGGTGCCGACACTCGTTCCGGAAAGAAGGGGCCTCCCCTGACCGCCGCCAACAGCAGCAACATCAAAACATAGGGGTCCGCACGATCCCGCTCAACTTCTGTCACTTTAACCATATAACAATTACAGCACGGAAACAGGCCCTCTCGGCCCTTCCAGTCCGTGCCGACCATTTGTTTTCCCCTAGTCCCATCTACCTGCACTCAGACCATACCCCTCCATTCCATTCTCGTCCATATACCTATCCACTTTACTTTTAAATGTTAAAATCGATCCTGCCTCTACCACTTCTGCTGGAAGCTCATTCCACACAGCCACCACCCTCTGAGTAAAGAAGTTCCCCCTCACGTTACCCCTAAACTTCTGTCCCTTAATCCGCATGTTATGCACTCTTGTTTGAATCTTCCCTACCCTTAATGGGAAAAGCTTATCCACGTCAACTCTGTCTATCCCTTTCATCATTTTAAAGACCTCAATCAAGTCCCCCCTTAACCTTCTGCGCTCCAAAGAATAAAGACCTAACATGTTCAACCTTTCTCTGTAACATAGTTGCTGGATCCCAGGCAACATTCTAGTAAATCTCCTCTGTACTCTCTCTATTTTGTTGACATCCTTCCTATAATTAGGCGACCAAAATTGTACACCATACTCCAGAATTGGTCTCACCAATGCCTTGTACAATTTTAACATTACTTCCCTGCTCCTATATTCAATGCTCTGATTTATAAAGGCCAGCACACCAAAGGCTTTCTTTACCACCCCATCTACATGCGATTCCACCTTCAGGGAACTATGCACAGTTATTCCTAGATCTCTCTGTTCCACAACATTCCTCAATTCCCTACCATTTACCATGTACGTCCTATTTTGATTTGTCCTGCCAAGATGTAGCACTTCACACTTATCAGCATTAAACTCCATCTGCCATCTTTCAGCCCACTTTTCCATATGGCCCAAATCTCTCTGTAGACTTTGAAAATCTACTTCATTATCCACAACACCACCTATCTTAGTATCATCTGCATACTTACTTATCCAATTTTCCACCCCATCATCCAGATCATTGATGTACATGACAAACAACAGTGGACCCAACACAGATCCTTGAGGCACCCCACTGGTCACCAGCTTCCAACCTGGCAAACAACCATCCACCATTACTCTCTGACATCTCCCATTCAGCCACTGTTGAATCCATCTTGCTACTCCACCATTAACACTCTTAACCAACCTTCCATGGAGAACCTTGTCAAAGGCCTTACTGAAATCCATATAGACAACATCCACTGCTTTACCCTCATCAATTTCCCTAGTAACCACTTCAAAAAATTCAAGAAGGTTTGTCAAACATGACCTTCCAGGCACAAATCCATGTTGGCTGTTCCTGATCAGACCCTGTTTATCCAGATGCTTATATATATTATCTCTAAGTATCCTTTCCATTAATTTACCCACCACTGACGTCAAACTAACAGGTCTATAGTTGCTAGGATTATTCTTTGAACCCTTTTTAAACAATGGAACAACATGCGCAGTACGCCAATCCTCCGGCACTATTCCCGTTTCTAATGACATTTGAAATATTTCTGTCATAGCTCCTGCTATTTCTACACTAACTTCCCTCAATGTCCTAGGGAATATCCTATCAGGACCTGGAGATTTATCCACTTTTATATTTTTCAAAAGTGTCAGTACTTCCTCCTCTTTCAATCTCATAGTTTCCATAGCTACTCTACTTTTTTTCCTTACTTCACATAGTTCAATATCCTTCTCCTTGGTGAATACCGAAGAAAAGAAATTGTTCAACATCTCCCCCATCTCTTTTGGCTCTGCAGATAGCTGTCCATCTGTCTCTCTAATGGTCCAATTTTATCCCTCGTTATCCTTTTGCTATTAATTTAGCTGTAGAAACCCTTTGGATTTACTTTCACCTTACCAAAGCAACCTCATATCTTCTTTTAGCCTTCCTAATGTCTTTCTTAAGATTCTTTTTACATTCTTTATACTCCTCTAGCACCTCAGTTACTCCATATCTCCTATAATTATTGTAGATATCTCTCTTTTTTTGAAACAAGTGTCCAATTTCCCTTGAAAACCATGGCTCTTTCCAAGTATTACTATTTCCTTTCACCCTAACAGGGACATAAAGATTCTGTACTCTTACAATTTCCCCTTTAAATGTCCTCCATTTCTCTTCTACATCCTTCCCATAAAACAGTGTGTCCCAATTCACTCCTTTTAAATCCTTACGCATTCCCTCAAAGTTAGCCTTTTTCCAATCAAAAATCTCCACCCTAGGTCCAGTTCTGACTCTCTCCATAATTATATTGAAACTAATGGTATTGTGATCACTGGTCCCGAAGTGCTCACCAACGCATACCTCCGTCACCTGACCTGCCTAATTTCCTAACAGGAGGTCCAGCACTGCCCATTCTCTGGTCGATACCTCTATGTACTGCTGCAAAAAAATATCCTGCACACATTTTACAAACTCCAAACCATCCAGCCCATTTACAGAATGTGTTTCCCAGTCTATTTTTGGAAAATTGAAATCTCCCACAATCACTACCTTGTGCTTACTACTAATATCTGCTATCTCCTTACATATTTGCTCTTCCAATTCTCGCTCCCCATTTGGCGGTCTATAATACATAGAAACATAGAAACATAGAAATTAGGTGCAGGAGTAGGCCATTCAGCCCTTCGAGCCTGCACCGCCATTCAATATGATCATGGCTGATCATCCAACTCAGTATCCCGTACCTGCCTTCTCTCCATACCCTCTGATCCCCCTAGCCACAAGGGCCACATCCAACTCACTCTTAAATATAGCCAATGAACTGGCCTCAACTACCCTCTGTGGCAGAGAGTTCCAGAGACTCACCACTCTCTGTGTGAAAAAAGTCTTTCTCATCTCGGTCTTAAAGGATTTCCCCCTTATCCTAAAGCTGTGACCCCTTGTCCTGGACTTCCCCAACATCAGGAACAATCTTCCTGCATCTAGCCTGTCCAACCCCTTAAGAATTTTGTAAGTTTCTATAAGATCCCCTCTCAATCTCCTAAATTCCAGAGAGTATAAACCGAGTCTATCCAGTCTTTCTTCATAAGACAGTCCTGACATCCCAGGAATCAGTCTGGTGAACCTTCTCTGCACTCCCTCTATGGCAATAATGTCCTTCCTCAGATTTGGAGACCAAAACTGTACGCAATACTCCAGGTGTGGTCTCACCAAGACCCTGTACAACTGAAGTAGAACCTCCCTGCTCCTGTACTCAAATCCTTTTGCTATGAATACACCCCTGAAAGTGTTGCTACACCGTTCCCACTTCTCAGTTCCACCCAAATAGCCTCCCTAGACGAGCCCTCTAATCTATCCTGCCAAAGCACTGCTGTAATATCCTCTCTGACAAGCAATGCAACACCTCCACCTCTGGTCCCTCCAATTCTATCACACCTGAAGCAACGAAATCCTGCAATATTTAGTTTCCAATCACAGCCCTCCTGCAACCATGTTTCACTGATTGCCACAACATCATATTTCCAGGTGTCAATCCAGGCTCTAAGTTCATCCACCTTTCTTACAATGCTCCTAGCATTAAAATATACACATTTTATAAACCCACCATCCCTTATTCTCTGCCTATTATCTTTTTCCTCTTTCTCGCCTACATTTTGGGTCCGAGTGCTTCCCTTCTCTGCCTCTTGCCCCACACCCTGTCCCCTAGCCCCCTCTCCCCGAGTCCCTCCCCACCAGCCTTTCTAGTTTAAAGTCTCCCCAGTAGCCTTTGCAAATCTCCCTGCCAGGATATTGGTCCCCCTCGGGTTCAAGTGCTACCCGTCCTTTTTGTACAGATCATGTCTTCCCCAAAAGATGTCCCAGTGATCAAGAAACTTGAATCCCTGCCCACTGCACCAGTCCCTCAGCCATGCATTTATCCTCCACCTCATTCCATTCCTACTCTTACTGTCATGCGGCACAGGCAGTAATCCTGAAATCGTTACCCTTTTGGTCCTTCTCCTTAACTTTCTCCCCAACTCCCTAAATTCTCCCTTCAGGACCTCATCTCTTTTTCTGCCTATGTCATTGGTACCTATGTGTACCACAACATCAGGCTCCTCTCCCTCCCTTTTCAGAATCTTTTGGACACATTCCGACACGTGCGAGACCCTGGCACCAGGGAGGCAAACTACCATCCGGGTTTCCCGACTGCGTCCACAGAATCGCCCATCCGACCCCCTAACTATAGAGTCCCCTATTACAATTGCCCTCCTCTTTTTGCTACCCTTCTGAGCATCAGGGCCGGTCTCTGTGCTGGAGACCCGGCCGGTGTTGCTGCCCCCAGGTAGACTGTCCCCTCCAATTGTACTCAAAACCGAGTACCTATTTTCCAGTTGTACAGTCACAGGGGTACTCTCTAGTCCCTGCCTCTTGCCCTTCCTAACCGTGACCCACTTGTCTGCCTCCTGTGGTCTGGGAGTGACTGCCTCCCTGTAGCTCCTCTCTATGACCTCCTCACTCTCCCTGACCAGACGGAGGTCATCGAGCAGCTGCTCCAGGTTCCTAACACGATCCTTTAGGAGCCCCATCTTGGCACACCTGGCGCAGATGTGGATGTCTGGAGGGCTATCAGATTCCCTGACCTCCCACATCTGACATCCAGAACAGTACACTGCCCTGGCCTTCATACTGCCCCCCCTTACACAGGATACAATAGCAACAAAGTACACAACAAACTGCTGGGATCTGACTGCCAATCAGCTGCTTACCCTCGTCCACTTCCCACCAATTAGCGGCTTCCTCAAAAAAAAAACACTTCTCTGAATGGAATGTTATGGATTTAGGTAAAAAGAAGCCCCGCGCTTGATTTTAAACCTTACCGGTCGGGTGTCGCTCCTCCCCATCCTTCTCTTCCAAAGGCTCCTGTGGGCCTCTGAAAAAACAAGCCCCGCGCTGGATTTTAAACCTTACCGGTCGGGTGTCGCTCCTCTCCCTCCTTCTCTTCCGACGGCTCCTGTGGGCCTCTGAAAAAACAAGCCCCGCGCTGGATTTTAAACCTTACCGGTCGGGTGTTGCTCCTCTCCCTCCTTCTCTTCCAACGGCTCCTGTGGGCCTCTGAAAAAAACAAGCCCCGCGCTGGATTTTAAACCTTACCAGTCTGGTGTCGCTCCTCCCCCTACTTCTCTTCCAACGGCTCCTGTGGGCCTCACTTTATTTGGACCTTTACCATTGCCGACGTCTCACAATCGTGGCTGGGCGGCGACATCCTCCGAGCGCACTCCCTGCTGGTCGACGTGAAAGGACAACGTCTCGTTAATTCTGAGATGTTCGAGCCGATCGCCTTGCGCCACGCTGAATTGACTGCGCGGTCAATTGACGGCTTAGTAACCTCCAACAACGAGTATGCCAAGATCTTGGCAGATTTCCCTGACATCATAATTCCACAGTTTACAATGGCCAGTCCCAAGCATGGCGTGAAGCATATTCCCACCACCGGACTGTCACTCCATGCATGCGCACACAGGCTGCCCCCTGACAAGCTCCAACTGGCCAAAGACGAGTTCCGCAAGATGGAGGAAATGGGCATAGTGTGCCTCTCAGACAGCCCATAGGCATCCCCGCTTCACATGGTCCCCAAAGCGTCTGGCGGGGACTACTGCAGTCTCAACTAGGTCACAACAGCCGACCGGTACCCTGTCGCTCAAATCCAGGACTTCACGGCAAACTTGGACGGTGACAAGGAATTTACCAAGATCAACCTGGTCCGTAGCTACCATCAGATTCCAGTCCACTCAGACGACATTCCCAAGACGGCTATCATCACCCCGTTCAGGCTCCTGCGCATGCCTTTTGGCCTCAAGAACACCGCCCAAACTTTCCACTGGCTCATGGACATGGTGAGCCGCGGGCTGAACTTCGTGTTCATCTACCTCAATGACTTCCTCATCGGCAGCCGCTCTTGCTTAAGACAGTCCATGAAGACTGTCTTGTGTCTGCCGCCCATGTCGATGATGGAAGCCATGGCATCGTCTTGCAGTACTCTGAAGAGTCTCTCGTAAGGCATTTGCAGTGGTGTACGGTGGGAATCCCGGCAAACGAAAACGTACTGGCAGTCCTTGAGGTCGGGTGGGATGTACGTGGTTGTGAGACCGTGTTGGGACTGGAGAAAGTGTGCCCACCTTCTCACGGACGAGCGTCAGCATGGTGATGGGTGGTTTTTGATGTCCACGCGCCGCCGTGATGAAATCCCCTGCGACTGTGAACGAGGTGCTGTACACCAGCTCGACCGAGGAAGTTGCCAGGTCCTTTGGGCAGTGCGTATACCTAGCATGACCCACGGCAATTCGTCCATCCAGTCTGGGCCTGTGAGCCATGCCTTGAGGGATGCCTTTATGTGCCGGTGAAAACGTTCCACTAGGCCGTTTTCATGCGGGTGGTAGGCCGTTGTGGGGTGCAGCTTAGTGCCCAGCAGCTGGACCATTGCTGACCACAGCTCGGAGGTGAACTGCGCACCTCTTTCGGAGGAGTGTCCGCCGGCACTCCAAAGTGGGCAATCCAGTGGGTGGTGAGGGCACCTGCACAGGTCGCATTGGAGGTATCTGAGAGCGGGACAGCTTCCGGCCATCTAATGACTCTGTCCAATATGGTGAAGAGGTGGGTGACACATCTGGATGGGGGCAGCGGTCCAACGATGTCGACGTGGATGTGGTTGAAACGCCGGTGTGTCAGGGCGAAGTTCTGCAGCGGTGCCCTGATGAATCTTGGAGGTTTGACCGGTGATGCACACTTTGGCCCAGTTGCCGACCTGTTTGCGCAACCCGTGCCACATGAACGTGACTGCCATCATGCCTTTGTTGTCCGGATGGAAGAGTGAGCTGGGCCGTGAACCATGTTGAAAATCCGGCGGCGCCAGGCAGAGGGGATGATGGGTCTTGGCTGTCCCATAGACACGTCGCTGAGGATTGTGGTGACAGCGGGCCCGAATCGCACATCCTCCAACAGCAGGCCTGAGTTGATGGTGCTGTAGGTGAGCATCTCTTCATCCTCTTGCTGGGTGGCTTCCACGGCCTTGTAGTCGACACCTGGGGCCAGAGCATGGATGGCATTGATGGCGATGCGGGACAATGCATCTGCGACCTGGTTGCTCTTGCCTGCGATGTGCTGGACGCAAGTTGTGTATTCTGAGATGTAAGTCAGGTGGCGCTGCTGTCAGGCTGACCAAGGATCAGACACTTTGGCAAATGCAAACGAGAGTGGCTTGTGGTCGGTGAAAGCTGAAAAATCCCTGCCCTCGAGGAAGTAGCGGAAATGCCGGATGGTCAGGTAGAGAGCGAAGAGCTCCCGGTCGAATGCGCTGCATTTCTGCTCGGGTGGTCTCAGGTGACGACTGAAAAAGTCGAGGGGCTGCCAGCTACCATTGATCAGTTGTTCCAGCACTCCGCCCATGGCTATACGAGATGCATTGACCTCCTTTAACATTGATCAGTGCAAGGCTTTATCCTGGAATAATATTCAAAACTTTTCTTCCTGTGAACAGTTGAAAATATTATGACTGCATGTTAGCAGCAATGTAAGGAGGGGGGGGGGGGGGTACAATGTTAGAGCATATTGGTTAATCCCACATTTGTCTTTCCCCAATGTCCTGTAAATTAGTTCCTTGTATTGTTTCTTAGCTTTAAATGGATAGATTCTGCCCTTTTTTTGCTCTCTACCTCTCCTCTTTTCAACTTTGTTTTATCACTTTTACAGTTCTGATCAAGGGTCATTAACCTGAAACATTAAATCTGTTTCTCGTTCCACTGAGGTTGCTAGGTTTGCTGGGCATTGAGAATTTTCTCTGTTCTTATTCTTGATTCTGTCCATGTCTTCCAGCATGTCCCTTATCCATCTATATAATATTTTCATTTCCTTTTCTGCCTTCTCTTTATCTTTGTTGAACATCTTGCAAGCAAGAATACTCAAGAAATATTTAGAACCAATTCTCACCCTATCCCTAGCCAGGTTTATGTTATTGCTGCAATATTTTAATCCCACATGGTTAATTTTGCCTGCTGCTCACCCGCCTTGTTATGCATTTATATGTTCAAAGTGCCTGCTTCTTTGGTACATGTCAAGAAACGGTTTTGAAAACGACAGATATAGAACATTACTGTTGCTGGAAACAAAAAATAATAGAGAATGCTCGAAATACCTAGCTGATCGAACAGCATTTGTGGAGAGTTCCCTTTACAACTCCCTGGACCACTTCCATCTACATCAGGGGTTCCCAACCATTTTCATCCTGTTTACCCCAGGCAACTTTAATAGCACATAACAATGTTGTTTCACTTATTTATGAACAACTAATGATGAACAGATACTGGTATACCAGAACCAAACACAGTCAGTCAATGAGAAAAAAAAATGTACATATCCAGAATCAACAAATTCACCCCCTGGGTAGGCGAAATTTACCCCTTGGGGGTATATTTACCCCAGGTTGGGAACCCTTGATCTACATCAACCACTTCCCATCTCTCAGTATGTTCCTGTGCAACATTTGTCTCTTTACCTTTTCCACTCTCCAGGATTCAAAGAATTCTATGGAATGAAACAATGATTAATTTGTATTTCTGATCCAATATATTACATTGGGCAGGCACGGAAATCGCTATCAAAATAAAGAGGGGACCGGGGGACACAATTTCTTGGTGGCCGCGCACGCATGCGCACATTTACACGTGAAGCTTCGGAGACTCAATCCAGCGCTAAATGCAGCTCAACTCTGCCTGTCTCACCGGGTTAACCTACAGCCCTGCCTGGACTGACGGGACACCAGCGCTGCTTCTCCGCGCCGGCTTGAAACCTGGGCCATATTTCCCGCAAGTTCAGGCGGGGCTGTAGGTTAACCTGGCGGGACAGGCAGAGTTGAGCTGCTTCTCTGCGCTGGCTGTGGACCTGGGGGCACAGCTCCTGTCTGACTCCCGACGTCTCTGGCCACCCCCGGGCATGGGGGGGGGGGCACCCGGGTGGGGGCGGGACAGCGCCAGAGAGCTTGGATCGATCCTGGCTGTGGATGAGGTGCAGGTCTGTGCCAAGTCTCCCTCCTCCAATCACCGCGCACTATCCTCAGTCCCACCCCCCTACTTCCACCTCTGACCGACTCCTCCCTCCTCCAATCATCATGTCCCGCCCCCATTGCCTGCTGACCGATGTCTCTCTCATCCAATCGGTACCCTTGATCATAAGTCCCACCCCCACTGTCTCGCGGAAAGCAGAAATTTCACCGAGTTTTAAAATCCGGATTACAAAAAATGGGGGGGATCGTCCCCCACCTCACAAAACAGATGGGGGATGTATCCCCCCTGGCCCCCCCTGGATTTCCGCTGCTGACAATGGGTGTTCTTAACTTGGTTTTCCCTACACTTAACAAATCAAACTCAGAGTGACTGCTTTTGGTTGCACCTACATTCAGCCTACAAGGATGGCGCTGAGCTTTCTGTGGCTCAAATAGCAAGATGGTGCCAAGTCAAACGACTCTCTGCATGCTGGCTCCAGAAGTGGATTTGCATTCACTCATTACAATTGCTCCACTCGATAAGATACAATAGAACTTTATTTATCCCAGTAGGGAAATTGATCTGCCAACAGCCATAAAAACACAAAATACATGAAACATGAAATTAAAGTGACGAGTGGAAAGGCTTGGCGGATGTGCAAAGATTGGGTAGGGGGAGGAGGGTCCGTTTCGGTCTACCCCACGAGAGAAGGGGGGAAGTTGTAAACTTTGGTAGCCACAGGGAAGAAGGATCTCCTGTGGCATTCTGTCCTTCATCTTAGTGGAGCCAGTCTGTTGCTGAAGGTACTCCTCAGGTTGACCAGTGTATCTTGGAGGGAGTGCGCTATATTGTCCAGGATGCTCCGCAGTTTGAGGAGCATCCTCCCCTCCAAGACCACCTCCCATGAATCCAACTCCGCCCCCAGGATGGAGCCAGCTTTCCTGATGAGTTTGTGGATCCTATTGGCGTCCACAGCCTTCACCCTGGTGCTCTGTCCTTTGTTGTACAGGGTCTCCGTGTTCCTGGACCAATGGAGTGTACTGTCCAGGTACGCTCTAAGGTATTTGTACTCCCTGGTAAACTGCATATCCACACCATTGATGGAGGAAGGAGACAGAGGTGTTCATCTCCTAAAGTTCACCACCAACTCCTTAGTCTTGTCGGTGTTAAGCTGCAGGTGATTCAGCCCACACCACCAAAAAATTTGTTGACTACACCTCTGTATTCAGCTCCCTTCCCCTCACTGATGCAGCCCACAATTGCAGTCATCTGAAAACATCGGCAGGTGGCAGGAGTTATATCTGAAGTCTTCTTTTAAACCGCTACTCCAACAGCACATTCCCTTTATCATGTATCTGTACACTGGACAGCTCAAGTGTAATCTCTACATAACTAAAAACTCTGATCTTGTACACTTCTGGTTTGCGTGGTTTTTCTATTTGCGCAAAAACGGTACGCAATCGCGCACACGATTTTTCGCCAGCTTACTCAACTTACTCATGTGCTGCGAGTGCAACAAGTTATGTTCCGATCGATGGTATATTGTAAAAGTTATTAAGGTTTAAAAATCGTAAAAACAACGCATGCGCAATTTGCTGTCAGTTGCTGCCACGCAGATTGGTCTCCTCTCCTGTCAGTTAGGAAGGGGCATCGCCGGGACTGCGACACCCCTTCCTTGACCCGTCTGCTGTCAATCGTCTGGAGGTCGCCATAGTAAAGGAGTGGCGCCGCCGCCCAAGGAGCTGCAGCCGCGCAGTACCTGGTCGAAAGAGTGGTTCCATGGGCTGAGCACACGGACTGGGCCTGGGCTGGTGTCGCGGGCCGAGCCCAGGGACTGGGCCCGGACTGGAGCCAAGGACGAGACCGGGGACTGGTCCTGGGCTGGAACGAAGGACGAGCCCAAAGATGTTGGGGCCTGGACTGGAGCCCAGACGTAGGCCGAGCTGAGGGTTGGAGTCGTGCCCAAGCCCGGGGCCTGGTCATAGTGTACCAGCGCCTCGGGGGCCGCCGCCATCCTGCAGCACAGTCTCCGCTTCCTGCTCTGCGGGCACCTCTGGCTCAGCCGCCCGCCACCCTCACCCCGCCCCCGGCACAGCGAGCCCGGCTCCGTCGAGGCCCAGATCCGCGAGTGCTTTGGCCGCCTACAGCCAGGGCTGGGCCAAGTACGAGAACTAGGCTATACAACTTGCTGGGGCAGGGAATGGGAGGAGGATGATGGAAATGGGGAAGAGGGAGATGGGGTGGTAGAGGGAGATGGGGAGCAGCGGGATGGGCAGCGCTCCAGCGGCTCTTGCCCGCGGGCGCAGACACCTGGAGCGGCCATAACGCGCTGCAGCCCGGCCCACAGCACGGGGAGGGGGTGGGGTGGTGGATGGAGAGAAGATGGAGGGAGGAGAGAGGGATGAGGGAGGGAGAGAGGGTTGAGCGAGTGAGGGGAGGGAGGAACAGGGGAGAGAGGGATGAGGGTGGGAGGGGGGCAGAGAGGGAGGGGGAAAAGAGGGGAGGGAGTGGGGTAATGGGCAAGGTGAGATAGAGGGGGTGAGTAGAGGGAGATGGGGACAGGGAGGGGATGGATTTGATGGGAAGGGGATAGGCGTGAGTGGTGGAATATTGCGTTGGGGAACTCGTGTAGTGGAATATTGTGTTGGGGGGACCAGGCCTCCCATGTACAGGGACCCAACTAAGTCCAGTCATGTATAGTCTTTCACCGCAGACACAACACCGCAAGCTGGAGGAACAGCACCTCATATTCCGCTTGGGGAGTCTGCATCCTTTGGGCTTGAATATTGAATTTTCTCAATTCTGTTAACCCTTGCTGTCTCCTCCCCTTCCCACCTCTCCCTCAGCCCTCGGGCCTGGCATTCCCTCTATCTCTATCTCCCTCCCCCACCCAAGTCGCACCAGCTTCTCATTTTCACACCACAAACAGCTTACAATGGCTTGTTCCCTTTATCACCGATACTTTTTTGCATATCTTTCACTCATTGTTCCTTATCTCTCCACATCACCATCTATATCTCTCGTTTCCCTGATCCCTGACCAGTCTGAAGAAGGGTCTCGACCGAAACGTCGCCTATCTCCTTCGCTCCTTAGATGCTGCACCCGCTGAGTTTCTCCAGCTTTTTGTGTACCCTCTAGTCTTTCCACTGACTGGTTAGCACGGAACAAAAATATTTTCACTGACCCTCAGTACACAGTGACAATAAACGAAACAAAACTTTCCAGGCACTTCATTCTCCATTCCACTTGCATTCTGGCCTTTTGCACTTTTATAATATGCCTCGGCATACACTTGACGATCAGAACTCATCTCCCATCTAGGCACATTGCCGTCATCTGAACTGAATATTAAATTCAATAATGTTAGGTAACACACCTCTGATTTCATCAAACAGATCAGTATGGCTGTAAATTATCTATATCTGTAGTATTAACTTACTTTCTCTCTACTATCACTACCTGATATGCTGGCATTTCCTATACTCTGACCTCAGTTGTTGTTCTAGTGTTTGGTTCTCTCAAAATGCCCTCTTTATTTTGTCAACCAGATGAATTCATCAACAGTTTATGACCCAATATTCTCTTGGCTCATTCATCCCTGGCTACTCTGCATCTAAAAAGTAACATTTTTTTTACCAGTTGAGACAAAGGGCCTTTGACCTAAAACATTAACTCTGTTTCTCCTTTCCCAGATGTTTCCTGACCTACTGAGTATTTCCAGCATTTTCAGTTTCTATTGCAATTTTCTAATGTTTTACTTTTCAGTGGTAGGTTTGCTGATAGCCAGGCCTAGCTTGCATCAGTGTAAAATACTTCAATAGATGTGAAGCATTCATGTTATATTGATCAAATAATTTGCTGAAAATATTTGGGGGAAAAAAGTGTAATTTTGACTATTTTCAGAACTCGTTTTCAGTATTGCATTACCGTTTGCTTCTTGCTTTCTTTTGCATACAAGTAATTGGTGTGTAATTATATTTGCACAAAACTGTTACCTCCCATTGTGGTATCCAACAATCTCAGAATTTCAATGTTGGATTTTGTGATCTGTTTCCCACTGTGGTGAATGGATTATCTTGAATTATGTTGTGTGCTATCCCACAAATTAGCAGAAAATCTATATTAAAATAACACATTTTGCTTAATCTAGCTCTTCTTGTTTGTCGTGTTTCTCAAAGTTGACTGACACAAGATTTAAATATATAGCTGGAATACACATAACAAAAGCAAAGTAAAGATAGTTCTTACTTAAGCCATAAATATATTAACTTTGCATTGGGTACAACTTGATTCTGCAACATTTATTTTAAATATTCCTGTGTTAGATTCCACCAGGCAGCAAACTGTTGTAAATATATCAGTCTTGGTATGAATCACCTTATACATAGCTTAATGGCAATTATGGTAAAATATTTGTAACTTTAATTGTACAGTACTTTATATAGCCTGCAGCTCATGTTGCAATAGCATTAAAAAAGCTCTAAGTGGCAGTGAATGAATCCTATATCTTTACCCAGTGTTTTGACTTTAGATACTAATAATATTTGAAACATATTGATCCTAAACTACAGGTATGTCCTGAAGTGAAAAGACTCACAGTTTAATCTTTCCTGCGAAGCTTCCGCCCAGCTGTTTACATGCTCTCAACTTTACCAGTAACTCCAGTAGCAAAAGTTACTTGATCCTAATCAGCACCTTACTTAACACATGTGGAACTCTATATTTTGGTATTCTTGGTTTATTATTGTCACGTATACCAAGATAGAATGAAAACCTCAGTTTGTATGCCACCCAGGCAAATGATACCATACATGAGTACATCAGGATGTACAAAAAGAAAACAGACTGCAGAATATAGTGTTATAGCTACGGGAAACGTGCAGATAAAATATGAAGAAAGGACCTGACTCGAATCATCACTTGTCCATTTCCCTCCATAGATGTTGCCTAAATCCAGCAGATTGTTTTTTGCGCAAGATTCCAGCTTTTGCGGTCTCTTGTGTATCCATATTATTAGGAGAAATTATTTCAAACACATCCATTTGTCTGAAAGATGTCTGGAGGACAACTTAACATTACTTTGACACCTTACCAAATGGAGGAAAGAACATCTTATGTCCATCTAGAATTTATTACATTTGTTTTTCAGAAATGTTACAGGTCTGAGTAAGGTGGAGATATAGTTAAAATATGCAAGTTAAAGATATATAAATTTGCCAAGAAAATGTAAACTTAAGTATTTTTTGCCTTTTATAAATTATGTAAGATTAAAATATTTGACATTAGACTAACTGTCAAACAGGTTAAATTCCTGGTTATTGATTTATTTGGGAAGTTTAAAGATTTAATTTTAAATACTTAATTGGGAAAAGAAAAACAATAGTTATTTCACCTGAAATGTGCATGCAATTCAGAGCAGTGGGTTAAATGATGGTTTCCAGTCTTTATTGGAAGAAAAGGCAAACCAATGTTGGTATTGTCTCACAGGTCTAGGATTGAGGCCCTGCTTTTATTTACTGACTACAATAGGCAGGCCATGCCACTCCTGTACCAAAAAACAGACTCCTGAAACGGACACTCTATTTCAAGCTCTCTCTTGGATGAAATTACCAGGCAGACAGAGAAAAATATTCAAAGATGAGCTCAAAGTTCAGTTTAGTTTAGAGATACAACTTGGCAACAGGCCCACGGAGTCCACGCTGACCATTGATCATCTGTTCCCACTAGTTAGCCCACAACACACTAGGGGCAATTTATAGTGGCCTACAAACCCACATATCTTTGGGACGAGGGAGGAAACCAGAGCACCCAGAGGAAACCCATGCAGTCACAGAGAAAATGGTGCAAACTCCACGCAGGCCAGGTTAGGATCAAACCCTGGTCTCAGGCACGTTGAGGCAGCAGCTCTACCTCTGCGCCTCTATGCCACCCAGAATGGAAACAGGCTTTCAGCCCACCGAGAACATGCTGACCATCAATCATCTGTTCGCACTAGTTCCATGTTATCCCACTTTCTCATCCACTTCCTACATACTTTGGACAATTTTACAGAGGACAATTAACTTACAGACTTAAAGCTTCCTTAAAAAGTTCCAACATCCCTACCGACCCCTGGGAATCTTTTGACAAGGAGCATTCAGGATAGCATGGATAATGCCATGTCCATGCATCATGAATACACTGAAGCGTCCGGTGCAAGGGCCCATCGGATGCCAAACATCCTTTGCACCATCCCGCCCAGGACTCTCAGCAACTGAGACCTCAATGCCTGTCATCTTGTTGCCCCTTCTCCTGTCACGCAACGACCCTCTGTGCTTCCGGTTTCAACACACTAGGAGCATGGAGAACCAGCTGGGAACAGACTTCACCACCTACGCAATTCACTTTTGCACCGAACAGCACAGCCCCACCCGGCTTGGATCTGCCCCACAAAGAGTGGTGCCAAGTTGTCCCGGATTCGCCGTATTTTATCCCGGCGAAATAAACTTTTTACGGTGTTCCGGCAGCCAAACATGCTGTTACGGAACACCGCCGCGCCGGTGTTCCTCCCGTGGTGAACACCGGCGCCATGTGTCCCCGGTTTGCCAGCCCGCGCGATCAGCGGCACTTTGCCGGGCCCTAGTGTCCGCGCCTGCGCAGTGGGGGAGGGTTGCCGGGCCCTAGTGTCCGCGCCTGCGCAGTGGGGGAGGGTTGCCGGGCCCCAGTGGCCGCGCGTGCGCAGTGGGGGAGGGTTGCCGGGCCCCAGTGGCCGCGCGTGCGCAGTGGGGGAGGGTTGCCGGGCCCCAGTGGCCGCGCGTGCGCAGTGGGGGAGGGTTGCCGGGCCCCAGTGGCCGCACGTGCGCAGTGGGGGAGGGTTGCCGGGCCCCAGTGGCCGTGCGTGCGCAGTGGGGGAGGGTTGCCGGGCCTGGCGCCATTTCGAGCCACGCCACGCCCGGCCCAGAGCCCGGGCGGCGCCGGCCCGCGCGATCAGCGGCACTTTCTTGCCGCCAGCCGGCCGCTCGCGGCAGCCCCATCACCGGGCCTCCCCCCCACCCCCACCCCCACCCAGTGCGCAGGCGCAGACCCGCCGGCAACCATGCCAAGTGCGCATGTGCCGCACCCGCCCGCCGGCAGCCCGCTGATCTGCACCAGTGCGCAGGCGCATAGCCGCCGGCAACAACCCCAAGTGAGTATGTTACGGAGAGAAATGCATTTAACCCCATTTGTTACGGACAAATGGGTTAAATGTTACTGTGAACTAAATTTAGGGTTGGCATCTGCCCCACAAAGAGTGGGTCGCCCTGAATCGGCTCCGTACAGGGGTCGGCCGTTTCAACACCAACATGCATCGCTGGGGGCTGCGTTCATCAGCATCCTGCATGTGTGGAGCAGACCAGCAAACAGCGCAGCACGTAATTTTTGACTGCGCTGTCCTCCGCCCCCCTGGTGGAAGGGTAGACCTCACGGCCCTCAACAACAGCCTGGACAGCGTTACATAACCTCTGTTGCCTCAAACGTAAGAAGAAGACATGTTTAATCAATAATGTCATGTTTAATCAATAATGTTTTATTGTTAATGTTATATGTGTCATTCCTAACTGTCACTGTATGTCATGTTGTCACTTGTGGGCGGTGCACCAAGGCAAATTCCTTTTATGTGAATACTTGGCCAATAAACTTATTCATTCAAGAATAAGAAGTACGCTGAAGCCTTGCACAAGCAGCAGGAGTGCACTACTGGTTTACTACCCACCTACCTGCACTGATAGTCATGTTATAGCCATTCATTGGCCAATAGATCCCTGGCTTCTCCTTGCAGCTCTTCTTAGTAAAGACACAGCATTGCTACCCTCCAGTCTTTCAGTACTTCACTGATTGATTTGCATTAACCATAAGAATTTTATTTCTTTAGGATGTTAACCTCACCAGTGTTCCTTGATCACTGTTGACAGGTTTTAACAGGGCTCTTTGATGCCACACTCAGTGAAAAAACAGCTCACTCACTGAGCTCAATAATGATTGTGTGATGTTCAGTCTTACCAAAATTGTAATGCATAGAATAACTAACAAGAAAGTAGATTAATGAGCTAAAAGGTGTGTCCTATTGTTAGATCACTTTCTCTTTGCTGCAGTCCCACAAGGTCAGCAGTGCTATTCAACATTTTGCCAGCGTGATCAATGGCGGTGCTATGGAGCTGTCTTTGGTGATGGATATTTAAATTCCCCTTCCATAGTACAAAGTGTGCCCCAGATGCTCTTTGAACTTGAAAATGTGTTCATTATGGAAAATTGCTAATTCATCAGCTGAGGAAGTGTAAATATGACAGCAGGAAGTTATTTTGTTCTCATTTGAGATTATATCCTGGTATTGGAATCGGCATTTAGGCCTCCCTGTAACATGCCAGCACCTGTGATGTGGACTGGAATTAGCCATTGATTTATATAAAAGAGCCTGGGACATTGACTGACAAGTAGGATTTTGTGAGTAAAACTTCATCGGGTTGACTAATCTCTGACACAGCTCTTCAAGTTTACACACCGCAATTTATATATTGTGAGGAGAGGTTTTAAGACATTACATGACATTGGTGTGCCCAAATCCAATTTGTGGGTCTATGGTGGATAATCTGTCAAGTTATGTCCTTTTTTTAACAGTGATTTTGATGCAACTGAATGGCTTACTAGGTAATTTCAGATTTGATTATGTCATGGGTCTAATGTGACTTGTAAGGCAGACTAGATAATACCAGCAGATAAGTACATCTGAAGAAATTAGTATGCTTGTTTATTTAATCCAAGTAAATTAATTTCAAAATGCAGCCAGATTAAAACATTACTTATAATTGATAATTACTTATAAATATGTTTAAAACTGTATTTTCAATATAAGCATGCTCCCGATTAGAGTAGCCTGTGCTTTCAGTCACATATTATGGATTTTATTATTGGATTTATTTAAAAACAGAACAATATTTTAGCTATCTTTCAAACCAAGGAAAGTAGGTGGTGAAAAAAGGGAAATATTTCATTCTATTGGCTTATTAAAAGCTTCTGAATCGCAAGTTGTCTCTATCTTTTTTTAAAATATTTTTTTTATTAGAAGTAAATACATAATAAAAAACATTTTGTTTGTAGTGGTCATACATTATTAGTCTCTATAGTTGTCTCTATATCTTAACTTTGAAAAAATTGAGCAAAGTTTATATTATTTTGCTTTTTTGCCTTCATTTGCACGTTATTAATTTTGCACAACTGCTCAAGGAAAGCATATAAAATGATCGGAAACGTATAGCAACGGCAAGCTGCTTGCAGCTGCTTTCACAGGCTTATAACACACCCAGTTATATAAACCTTCCATTACACCTGTGGTAAATGGTTGAGTTCACCAGTCTCTGTTGGCTTCCTGCTTGAGTTATATGAATCCATTAATAACGCAGTATTTTTGAAGTGAAAAAACGTTCATTTTTGAGAGTTTGAATATGTGACGATATTGCTGTATATTTTATTCCTTCATTAAAAAATAACACTCATGAGCAAACTACTATGCATTGAATTGTTTGGCAACGTTGAGTCATGAATGGATGGAATATTCAGTGACATGATAAAACCTTGGAATTTCAACTGCAGTGAACCATGGGAAATCAACAACAGTATTCCCCTAAAATCAACTTTTGAACATTACAGACAGTTCAAGATTACATTTGGTTTGACTAGATGCAATAAAAATGTCACAGTGTGAAGCTTTACATAGGTCAGTGTTAAACCACAGAATAGCACAGCCTCACCACAGACTGAGCACCTGACTAGTTTTATTTTGCAAGTATTCAAAGTTAGTAGAACAAAGGATATTAACAGTAGAAAGAGGTAAGAAATTGTCAAAATTTGTTTAAAATAATGTTTCCAATAACCACGTTTTAAATTAGTTTAACACTGACTACATTATCTGCTTTGTTCCTGGGCTTCCCTGTGAAATTAACTTTTATGATATAAATACATTCCTTGTGCAGTTGTGCAAAATTGAGAATGTGCAAATGAAGACAAAAAAGCGAAATTATAAAAAAATGTTGCTCCATTTTTTCAAAGTTAAGACATAGAGACAACTTGCGATTCAGAAGTTTTTAATAAGCCAATTAAGTAGAATGAACTATTTCCCATTTTCCCCCACCTACTATCCTTGGTTTGAAAGTTATAGCTGAAATATTGTTCTGTTTTAAAAGAAATCCAATAATGAAATCCCATAATATGTGACTGAAAGCACAGGCTACTCTAATTGGGAGCATGCTTACATTGCAAATACAGTCTTAAGCATATCTGAATTCCAAATTCAATTTTAAGTAATGTTTAATTTGGCTGCATTTTGAAATGAATTTACTTGGATTAAATAAACAACAATACTAATTTGGTAAAGGATGGCCAGGGCTTCTATGTGAATAAATTTAAAGCCAATTACTATTTATTAATCAAGAAAACAGGAACTTAAGGAAAAATAGGACAATCAGCTACTCAATCCTGCTTCAACATTCATTTGGATCATAACTGATTTGCAGCTCAACTCCATTTACGACCCTTTGCTCCACAGTATATTCTGTGGTGCTGGAGAGATCAAGAAGAATGATTTTACCTCAGCAAGTTGATTTTTGCATTGGCTTTTCTGCAGAAAATGCCAGTGCTAATGTGAGTAGGTTCTGAGATTCTGAGAATCACTATATTATGGCCTGAATCTGATCTTAAACACTTTGTACAAGTAATCTTATTATATTTCAGCATTTTATCTGGTAATGCATATTGATATTTTTCATTGAGATCAGAAATATTACTTGTCTGAAGGTTGGAGGGACTTGGCAAACAAAAAGTATTCAAAAGAAGTATAATGCATGTCTGCTGAGACCATATTTTGTTCTTTATTAAAGTGTTTTTGCTGTTGTTTCTTCCTGGTCCTCTTTTCTTGAAGCAAGATGCATGGATTAATTTTGTACTCCACTGATTTTTTTTCTTGATTAAAGATTGATAGTTAAAATTTCCCTCCTCCAGAAGTGACGATTGACAGTAAATGTTACACAGGTTGATTTCACTGTTTTTCCGTAAGATCTTGAACATTTACCAAATCACTGTTATTTTTGAATAGCTTTTTAATAGCTACTAGACCAAGTGGGACCCCTTGTGTCCCTGTCACACGGGAGGTGTGGTCCCCCAATGCAACCCGTTCCCCCAACTCAATATTCCACCACTCACCCGTTCCCCCAACACAACATTCCACCACTCACCCATAGCCCTCAACTGCACAGGGGCAGCTAATTTCCCCTTATCCCCAACACTCGCTCCTCCTCCTCTTCATCCTCCCACTTTTTAAACTTAAAAAAAAATGCAAGCATTTGCTGCCAGGACTTTAAACAAAATCGCAATTCCACTTCCCTTGCCTCCCCCAGCATTCCCTCCCCCTACTGTTCAGCCTCCCTCTACCAGGAGTCAGTGTTCTGTGATTGCAATATTGTTGCAAATGAGATCCCATTGTGACATCATAGCTGTAACTGGCAGCAACTGCCACTGCAGTTTTCAAGTCATTCTTTCTCAAACAGAATTTTGTAAACTTAAAAATGTGATAACCTGTAAAATATAACATCAATTTAAATGAAAGTTGTTGAAAACACACCACAAGACAATTGTGAGTAAGGTGGTGCAAAAATTGTAGCACTATTGTGTACCATTTTGGCATAATTTCAGGATCTCACTCACAGACCGGCATATATATATGTGTGACACACACACACACGCACACGCAATATATATATACTAGACCAAGTGGGACCCGTTGGGCCCCGTTCCCCCAACGCAATATTCCAGCACTCACCTATAGCCCCCAACTGCACAGGCGTGGCTGATGGGTTCCCATTGTAATGCCAGAGATCCCTATTGTAATGCGAGTCACAGCAATCCTCCCCAACTGCGCCTCACCATCCCTCTTCCTACCCCTGTCCTCCATTCCCCCTCATCCCCCAGCACTCCCCCCCCCTTCCTCTTCACTCTCCCTCTTATTTCCCCACTCCCTCCCTCACCTCTCCCTCTCCTTTTCCCTACCCTCAGTCACTCTCTCCTCCAGCTCTACCCTATTGCACTCCCCCACTAAACATTTCTCCCCCTCCCCCACCCCCACACCCTCCCTCTCCTTACAACAATGTAACAAATCTTTCAATGCTCTCGGTGGAACACTGTTGATTGGCAGTTTATGTAAATGAGATCCCATTATGATGTCATTGTTGGGTGGAGCACTGTTCACGGCGAAGATCCTATAGCGGAGCAAGATGGACTACTCCCACGAAAAACGCATAGTACGGTCATGGGCAGATTCATGGGTAATTATAGGACCCATTTTAGCAACCAGCCTCATCCATCTTGCCTCCGCCATCTTGCTTCCGCACAAAGATATTGTCTTTGCTTCCGCCTCCGTCTTCGGGGTTGAGGCCAAAGATCCTATAGCGGTCCCGTTTCCTCTGCTGTTGCTGCTGCTTCATGGTCGCCACCTCTCGCTTGCACTCCCTTTCCCGCCGCTTCGCTGCAAAGCTCCTTTTTGGGTTGTTTTTTTTCAGGCCAAAGAATATCCGGTTTTATTTTTAAAAGGCGAGGAGAGGAGAGGCGGCGTTGGCCGAGACCACACTGGAGCTGCGAGGAACAGGTGGGCGGACGGACACTCCTTCACCGGGCGGGCGGGCTTTGTGCTGCTGTGCGGTTCGGGCGCTCCTTCAACCGTGCGGTGTGTGCTGAGCTGTGCGGGCGGGCGGTCGCTCCTGGGCTGTGCTATACTGTGCGGGCGGGCACTGCGGGTCCCGGGGCTCCTAGGCAAAGATCCTATAGCTTCAGGTTTTTCTGTAGCTCCCGCGGCAACAGCTTCGTCCGCTGGACTAGAGGGCGGCAGCTTCGACCGCCCCGGGCTGCGGAGTGTGAACCGGCCGGTGGCAATATTGGTGCCATATGCTGCTGATGTGTCGTTATCAGATATTCAAGAAAATTACTAGAATCAAAATTTATAAACATTTTATTCTTTAACAATAATTAGCAGAATTATGAATCTAACCCTATATCACAGACACAAACTGTTCCCCCGCAATGTTGATTACACTGCAAGTCGGGTTGGGTAAGTTCCGGTTACTGAAATGGACGGAAAAAATGCCCATGTTCTGCTCTGTTGCGTATTACACGTCAGCCCATTGCATTTCGCAGGAGTGGCCTATCTTGCTCTGCTATAGGATCTTTGCTTCACGGGCAGTTTACGTAAATGAGATCCCATTGTCAATGCAGTTTTCAAATCACAGCTGTAAGCACAGGGAAGAAACTTTTCTCAAATTGGGGTTTTATAAATTAAAAGATGTTAATAACTTGTAAAATATTACATCAATCTGAATGAAACTTGATACACTACACATAGGACAATGGTGAGTAAGGTGGTCCAAATTGTGTACAGTTTAGCGCGATATCATGTACCGTTTTGGCATAATTCAGGACATGAATCAATCACACACACGCAGACAGATAGGCAGACTCACACAAGATGAGAGTTTTAGTAATATACTAGATCCAATTGGGACCCATTGACTCCCTGTCCCACGGGAGGCCTGGCCCCCCAACGCAATATTCCACCACTCACCGATAGTCCCCACAGAAGTACTGGTCCCCCAACGCAATCCGTTCCCCCAATGCAATATTCCACGACTCACCCAAGTGCGCAGGAGCGGCTCATTTCCCCTTTAAAAAATTCTTGCTGCCAGGAATTTTTTTTTTAAATGCACCTTCAACTTTTTTTTAAATCCTTGCTGCCAGGAATTATACTTGCTGCCAGGAATATTTAAAAAAGGGATTGCAACATTGTAGCTTGCAATTGCACTTGCTATTTTTGGCAGGACTTAGTGTCCCGGGATTGTAACATTGTAGCTGGTAGGGTTACAATCCCATTGTGAAGTCACAGCTTAAGAGGGAATAATTTTTTCTCAAATTTGGATATTTTTAAATTAAAAATTGTGAAATAACTTGTGAAATATAACATCAATCTGAATGAAACTTGACACAAACTACCACAGGATTATTGTGAGTAAGGTGGTGCAAAAATTATAGCGCTATCATGTAACCTTTTGGCGTAGTTCAGATAACGAAAAGCTGGCAAACAAACAAATATGCTCACAGACACGATGAGACTTTTAGTAATGTACTAGACCAAGTGGGACCCATTGGGTCCTTCTCACATAGGAGGCCTGGTCCCCCGAACAATATTCGACCACTCACCCATAGCCCCCACAACCTGTTCCCCAATGTAAGATTCCACCACTCACCCGTTCGCCCAACGCAACCCATTCCCTCAATGCAATATTCCACCTCACCCACAGCCCCCAACTGTGCAGGTCGGCTCTTTTTTTCACCCTCCCTCATTTTAAATGATGTAGGTGCCATCGACAAGGACATCTTTTGTTATCCAAATCTAATCATTAAACTTTCAATTTAGAGAGCAATCAAAACGCTTTGCAATCACATATGTGTTGGGTTAGGCTGGCAGATTCTTCCCCTGAAGGACTCGGTGTCCTGGGATAGTAACATTGTAGCCGGTAGGGCTACAATCCCATTGTGATGTCATAGCTGGGAACTGCCAGTGAAGTTTTGAAGAAATCCTTGTCAAAGTGGGATTTTGTAAAGCTAAAAAGGTTAAGTAACCTTTACATCCCTCCCTCCATCCTCCCCCCACCCAAGTTCTACTAGCTTCAAAGTTGTCTTGTTGACTCTCATTGTCTGCAACTCATTCTCACCTAACACACAGCTAACAATGGCAAGTGTAGGAAGGAACTGCAGAAGATGGTTTAAACGGAAGATGGATACAAAAAGCAGGAATAACTTAGCAGGTCAGGCAGCATCTCAGGAGAAAAGGTATAGGTGATGTTTCGGTCTTGACCTATAAGTCTAACAATGGCCTGTTTCCTTTATCATTGCTACTTTTTTGCATATCTTTCAATCATTTGTTTTATATCTGTCTACATTATTGTCTATATCTCTCGTTTCCCTTTCCCCTGACTCAGTCTGAAGAAGGGCGGGGGGGGGGGGGGGTGGAGTTTGTTGGGGCAGGGATGGTTGTGGCGGCAGCGGGGTAGGGGGGGTGCGTGTGGGCGGGGGTTATGTGTGTGTGGGTGGGGGGGTATGTGGGCAGGGGAGATAGTGGGGGGAGAGGTGTGTGGGCGGGGGTGTTGTGTGGGGGAGAGGGGTGTGGGCGGGGGAGTGAGCTCAAGAGAAAAGACGGGAAGAGCCATGGGGGAGAAGGGAGCATCACGGGGAGGGGGGAGGTGCCAGCGGGGGGACCGGGGGGTAGTGGCTGGAATAGGCGGTGCGATGGGGACTCACAGCGGGTGCTGGTCGCTGGTCGTTCTCCGCTTTCCGTTTCGCGACATCTCCGACTCTGGGCTGGGCTGGGTCTCTGACTCCGGGCTGGGCTGGGCTGGGTCGGATTTCCGACGCTGGGCTGTGTCGGGTCTCTGATGCTGGGCTGCTTCTGGTCCCCCCTAAAATTGTGTCTGGTTGGAAACCTCCGCCGGCCATCCTCAGCTCCAGTAAAGATGAGATGGGGCAGGAAGAGGCGGACCATCCCGGGGAGTGACGGGAAGAGACTAATCCTCGCAGCGCCGACTAGCAGGAGAAGAGATCGATCTCCGCATCTGCGGTTTTTATGATTTTTTAACCTCGCTAACTTTTACGACATTCAACCGATCGGAACAAAACTTGGTACTCTCGCAGCACAGGAGAACGGTGAGTGAACTGGCAAAAAAATCGTAGTGCTATCGCCAACCGTTTATGCGCAAATAGAAAGACCGCCAAACCAGAAGATACCAAGATCAGAGTTTTAGTTATGTACTAGACCAAAGCCAGACCCGTTGGATTTGCTCCCCCAATGCAGC
Source organism: Okamejei kenojei (assembly GCA_035221665.1). Taxonomy (NCBI): domain Eukaryota; kingdom Metazoa; phylum Chordata; class Chondrichthyes; order Rajiformes; family Rajidae; genus Okamejei; species Okamejei kenojei. Next base: position 58,662,925 of record CM069139.1, on the reverse strand, counting down.
CGTCCCCTACCCGTAGCGGAGAGGGAGCGGGAGGGTGGCAGAGAGGGAGCGGGAGGGGGGGTTGGCAGGGAGGGAGGGGGGTGGAGTTTGAGGGGTGGGGGGGCGCATCATCACAAGGGGAAGGCTGGTTCCCGAACGCAATACCCAGCACATGATGCTTGGCCATGACTGTCTGGATCAGCTTGTGCGGGATGGAGCCATAGGCGTTGGCCAGGTCAAGCCTGAGCACTGTCAGGTTTCCCTTATTCTCCCTGGCTTCTCTGATGAGCTGGGCCACCACTCCTGTGTGCTCGAGACACACCGGCACTCCAGATAAGCCTCCCTTTTGCACTGAGCTGTTGATGTAGCCATTGCTGGAGAGGAAGTTGGTCAGCTGCCTCGCCACTATGCTGAAGAAGATCTTGCCTTCAACGCTTAACAAGGAAATGATGCGGAACTGATCAATCTTCCTGGAATCTTCTTCCTTTGGGATCCAGACTCCTTCAGCGAATCGCCACTGCTGCGTCATTTTCCCTCTCTTCCAGATGCCTTTCAGGATCTTCCACAGCTATATAGGTTACCCTTTTTTGCGCGAATTAAAAAAACTGCAAACCGGGTCAAGATGAGAAGATAGATAGATCGATCTATTTCTCTTAAAGATAACCTTTTGTGCATAATTATGTGTCAAATGTTTAAACATTTATTTCTTAACCAACAACATTTCTAAATGTGAAGCAATTAGAATAAAAATCAAAGAAATAGCCTGGAATGTGTTTGTATTAAAAAACTGGTATAGCATTTCCCATGTTTCCAACTACTATACAAAAATGTCAAAGTCACCTACTATTCAAAAATAATTTTTTATATTATTATATAACTTTGATATTTGTACATCTTTGGATATAAAATTCAAGAGAGATAGCAAACATAATATTGTGCAGTAAAGTAAGTGTTTAATTAGCAAACAGTGCACATTATGAGATTGAATTGTGAATGATCTTTTTTGGACAATTTACGCACACTGCCAGAAAATGGATTCTGAGATGTGATTATTATTAGTGTAATGCTATCTTGATTAAGAGGTTTGTGCATGTGCACCTAACCTTTGGCAGCGCCCAAACAGGGTTGGTGGGATAATATACCAGCCATGGAGATTAGCTAACTTGTTAGCAATGCTGGCATTTTTTAACTGAAAATATTAGTAAATGTACTATCTTCCTCACACAGCTGAAAATAATAGTAAACAGATTTAAACTAGAACAACAAAATAAATTATGAACTGCTGGCAGGTTAGTATTTATTTATTTTGGCTTCTCTTTGCAGCTTTTCCATTTTTGAAACTCAAGTTTTAATAGTTTACACAGAGTGGTTTGGCTGGAACTCGAGTAGTATTTTGTTATTTAGAAGTTTGTGCTGAAATAAGATATCTTAAGGTAGAGCAATGTCAGCATTGTTGTTCCAATTATTATGAATCTAGCACTTTGTAAGACTACTACAGGTATAGGTAGCATCATGAAGTTTGTGTGCGACTTGCATGATAACGAGGCTTATAGTACAAAGGAAGGTAATTATATTCCTTCTTGTTAGAGAGAAGCAGACATATAGGTTAATGAGGATTAAAGACTTTCAGTCACATTTTTCATGGAACATGCGTCCAGTCACATGTCCCATGAATTGTCCATGTACATAGTTTTAATTGTGTTAACCCCAGCGCACAGCTATTCTATGACCAGAGACACGTGTATATTGATACGGATTATCTGTTAATAATGTAGCTCAGGACATTAAATGGGGACGAAGACTAAATGCCACCAAATATAAAGGAACAAGATGAGAAACTACATCGTAGAGAGATTGTTTCTATCTGGGTTCCAGGTGATCAAAATATTTCTCAGCTTATACCAACTTCCACTTCACCAATAGTTCCACACCCTACCCTTCCAACAGTTATCACTGCAGTGCCTATCCAAAGACCAATAAAATCAGGGGATGGCCATTCAAATCCAATGCTATAAATTAAATTACTTGTTTAAATATGTATAAATGTAATCAGCCTTGTGCTGGGCATTTGCCTGCCATTGCCTGTTCTGGTGTTCATTTAAATTATTTGGCTGAAAAATGGGTGGTTGACTGCTGATTTTTTAACTGTGGAGGTTGTAGATGCCAATTGAGCATAGAAACAGAAAAATAGGTGCAGGAGTAGACCATTCGGCCCTTCGAGCCAGCACTGCCATTCAATATTATCATGGTTGATCATCAAAAATCAGCACCCCCTTCCTGCTTTTTCCCCAAAGCCCTTGATTCCTTTAGCCCCTAGAGCTAAATCTAACTCTCTCTTGAAAACATCCAGTGAATTGGCCTCCACTGCCTTCTGTGGCAGAGAATTCCACAGAATCACAACTGTCTGGGTGAAAAGGTTTTTCCTCATCTCATTCCTAAATGGCCTACCCCTTATTCTTAAACAGTGACCCCTGGTTCTGGACTCCCCCAACATCCAGAACATTTTCCCTGCATCTATCCTGTCAAATCCTTTAAGAATGTTATATGTTTCTATAAGATCCCCTCTCATCTTCTAAATTCCATGGAATACAAGCCCGGTCGACCCATTCTTTCATCATATGTCAGTCCAATCATCCCAGGAATTAATCTGGTGAACCTATTCTGCACTCCCTCAATAGCAATAATCTCATTCCACAAATTAGGAGACCAAAATTGCACACAATACACCAGGTGCGGTCTCACCAGGGCCCTGTACAACTGCATAGGACCTACTTGCTCCTAAACTCAAATCCTCTTGCAATGTAGGCCAACATGCATGGCGCAGCGGTAGAGTTGCTGCCATACAGCGAAAGCAGTGCCGGAGACCCAGGTTCAATCCTGACTACAGGTGCTGTCTATACGGAGTTTGTACGTTATCCCCGTGACCTGCGTGGGTTTTCTCCGAGTTCTTCGGTTTCCTCCCACACTCCAAAGACGTACAGGTTTGTAGGTTAATTGGCTTGGTAAATGTTAAAAAAAATTGTCCCTCGTGGGTATAGAACAGTGTTAATGTTCGGGGATCGCTGGTTGCTGCGGATCCGGTGGGATGAAAGGGCCTGTTTCTACATTATATCTCTAAACTAATATAAACTGCCTGCTGTACCTGCATGCTTACTTTCAGTGACTGATGTACGAGGACACCCAGGTCTCGATGCACCTTCTCTTTTCCTAATCTGCCACAGGTTCTGAAGAAGGGTTTCGACCAGAAACGTCATCCTTCTCTCCAGAGATGCTGCCTGTCCTGCTGAGTTACTCCAGCATTTTGTATCTACCTTTGATTTAAACCAGCATTTGCAGTTCTTTCCTACATCATTCAGATAATAATCTGCATTCCTTTTCTGGCCACCAAAGTGGAGAACCTCACATTTATCCACATTATACTGCATTTGCCCACTCACCCAACCTATCCAAGTCACCCTGTAGCCTCATAGCATCCTCATTGCAGCGCACATTGCCACCCAGCTTTGTGTCATCTGCAAACGTGGAGATGTCACCTTTAATTCCCTTGTCTAAATCGTCCAAAGCATTATTTTGCAAAGCTGCGAGCACAGCATCTCTGGCTTCAGATTGCCTAATCTCAACCAAAGCAATGATTTCCTGGCTGGCTGACAACAAAAACTAGACTGTTAGTAGTTAGAAGACCCATTACTCTCCTATGAGAGGTTCATGCTCCACAGATACTTCTCTCATAAGATGGTTTTTCAGCAATCCTTTTACCCTTGCTGAGAATAGGTTAATGGAGTATTGTAATTCCCTGGAAATCCTTTTAATAGTGGTAACCAGGAAATAATAGCAGTAGCCTGACTTTGCAGAATGAGCATCTATTGCAGCATTCAGACCGTTGCTGAATATTAGTGCAGCAAAGGTAGCTCAGTTTAGGCATTGTGTTATATTCCACTTATATACTGATGGAAATCACCGAATTTTAGAGTTAAGTACTAATTAATAGTAATTGTTCCAAAATAAAACAGTTGATGAGGCCAGTGAAGTAATTGGAAGATGTGGCTGTTCATGGTTATCGAGTCAGGTTGTTTAAATTTCTTTCAAAGCCACCAGATTTCTGGTGTATCTTTAAAAGTAGTATCAATTAATGCGGCAACATCGTGGTACACATGACCAATATGATCATCCGACTCCAAAATTAATAAATTAACTTGCAATAGAACAGTACCCCTTGCCACCTATCTTAAAATGTATATATTGAATTAGCAGGAGCAAAAGTCTTCACTAAACTGAATATGTCTCATTGCCTATACCCACAAGTGTTGGCAAAGGGATTTTGCATGACAGTTAACAACCCATAAGATTGTACACCAAGTTACTGAATAGGTTAAGATCATTACCTAAGGTTTTCCAAACAACAATGGTTAGAAAGACTAGTATTGTTTGTGCAGTTGAGATGTCATTCCAATTGCAAAAGTAGCCTCAAAGTAATTTAAATAAATATGTCAATGGAACGGAAATTTTATCAAAAGAAGTATACTTTTGTGTACAAGGAGCTAATTTGTGTAATCATAGAATCATAGAAAATAGGTGCAGGAGTAGGCCATTCGGCCCTTCGAGCCTGCACCGCCATTCAATATGATCATGGCTGATCATCCAACTAAGTATCCTTTACCTGCCTTCTCTCCATACCCCCTGATCCCTTTAGCCACAAGGGCCACATCTAACTCTCTCTTAAATATAGCCAATGAACTGGCCTCAACTACCTTCTGTGGCAGAGAATTCCACAGACTCACCACTCTCTGTGTGAATAAAGATCTTCTCATCTCGGTCCTAAAAGATTTCCCCCTTATCCTTAAACTGTGACCCCTTGTTCTGGAGTTCCCCAACATCGGGAACAATCTTCCTGCATCTAGCCTGTCCAACCCCTTAAGAATTTTATAAGCCTCTATAAGATCCCCCCCTCAATCTCCTAAATTCCAGCGAGTACAAGCCGAGTCTATCCAGTCTTTCTTCATATGGAAGTCCTGCCATCCCAGGAATCAGTCTGGTGAACCTTCTCTGTGCTCCCTCTATGGCAAGAATGTCTTTCCTCAGATTAGGAGACCAAAACTGTATGCAATACTCCAGGTGTGGTCTCATCAAGACCCTGTACAACTGCAGTAGAACCTCCCTGCTCTTGTACTCAAATCCTTTTGCTATGAATGCCAACATACCATTCGCTTTCTTCACAGCCTGCTGCACCTGCATGCCTACTTTCAATGACTGATGTACCATGACACCCAGGTCTCGTTGCATCTCCCCTTTTCCTAATCAGCCACCATTCAGATAATAATCTACCCTCCTGTTGTTGCCACCAAAGTGGATAACCTCACATTTATCCACATTATACTGCATCTGCCATGCATTTGCCCACTCACCCAACCTATCCAAGTCACCTTGCAGCCTCCTAGCATCCTCCTCACAGTTAACACTGCCCCCCAGCTTCGTGTCATCCGCAAACTTGGAGATGTTGCATTCACTCATCCAGATCATTAATATATATTGTAAATAGCTGGGGTCTCAGCACTGAACCTTGCGGTACCCCACTAGTCACTGCCTGCCATTCTGAAAATGACCCGAGAGTAATTTGAGAGTAAATTAAAATTAACTGCAGTCAATTAAAGAGAAAGTTGGGAGCATCATCAGGGTCTAAAAAGCATATTGTTTCTGAGACTTAGTCTTTCAAGGAGTCCCTAACCTTCCGCAGTTGACACTACTACACTAACTATTAAAGAAAGACATGTCATGGCAATTGGGAATAGGCATGCAAAAAGTGTGTGATTTGCACAAGGAAAGTGATAAACACAGCCGACTCACGAATGGCCGAGGCTCCACCCCGCTGCTGGGCCGGATGGGCAGCCAGCGCCCAGGGATCATCGGGGTCAATGCTGGTGAGGACGTCTTCGGGCAGCCGCCCCAGGTAGGCCCGCCCTATCGGGTGGCAAGGCCTTGAACAGCGGCCAGCGGGGTAATGGACGGGTCCACGCTCTCCCCGCTCCTGGGGCCATCGGGCGGGCATCGGTGATGCTGGGGGTGGGGGACTGCTACACTCACAGCTCCTGCAGCAGCTGGTGGGGCAGTGGCGGCTGGAGGGGAAGTGACAGCAGCCGTGGCCTCTCAGCCCTAGTGATCAGTAGCTGGTGTGGGAGCGATGGCAGCCGCGGCCCCTCAGTCCTGGTGGGCAGCTCCGGGCAGGTCATGCGGGAGAGAAAGCGAGGGCCAAAGCTGCTGCACTGCTGTCTGCTGCAATGGGCCCGTAATGCGGGCGAGGCATAGGCTAGACCAGGCATAGGCAGGAGTCGAGCAGCTCCACCATGTCGGTGGGGCCCAAGGTGGCTTCCAGGTGCAGCGCAGAGTTGACGGCTGCATCCATAGCGGTTAGATATCCAACTAGGTGTTAGAGGACCAACGTGCATGTACAAACCTATTATGCCAGAAAAGAAGTAAGCCATTTGTTCACCACGTTTGGTGCCTCTACATTGGTGATCCCGACATTCCAAAACAGATATTTTTGATTTCCCGATGCACGCAGCCGACCATCTACTGTGGTGACCTGATGTCTGCATTACCATAGAGCTGGGCTGCCGGCTGCAGACATCAGGTCACCACAGTAGATGGTCGGCTGCATGCATTGGGAAATCAAAAATATCTGTTTTGGAATGTCGGGGTCACCAATGTAGAGGCACAAAACGTGGTGAACAAATGGGTTACTTTTTTCTGGCATAATAGGTTCATACATGCACGTTGGTCCTCTAACACAAAGTTGTTGTTACTGCTGCGAAGCTGTTGCCTCGTGGGCTCGAGCTGAGCCTCTGCTGAGGTGGAAGGACACTTACCCCTAGAGAGAAGAGAGAGAGTAAGAGAGAGCGAGAGAGAGGGTTGTCCCAGGGTTCGTTATATTCCGGGACACACCCCTGTACCACATGCCAACTCCTCCCTGCCATTGCCCAATCACATGACCGACTGCTGAGGGTTCATGTAGCTAGTGGCCCAACCACCGGGTGCCGCCACAATGCAACATTTTCCCAGGTTGTATAAACAATTCAAACAAGGTTTCACACTTCAGCCAATCATCAAACAGCAGCACCACAACCTGTAACATTATTTTCAATACCTTTTTACACCCCCTTCTACAACCAATCCCCACTATGCATTTGCAGACCTTTTTATCACTCTCTGCAAACCTTCATACATATTAATGGTTAGGACATCTGGACCTCTCCACATCTTGCATATCCATCTGGGGTCCAGACTTTCTGGCGCCAGCTCACAGCTTGCAACTTTTCACAGAAAGAGGTCAAGCAGGCCCTGCAAATGCAAAGATCCTCCATTTTGTAATACCTATAATTTGGCCAATATTAACAGTCTTGCAGCCTGAACTCTATTCTGCTGAGGCTAGGAACCAGCACTCAGACACCCGCTCATACCTTCCCCTTGACCATGACTTCACATATGAACACCAGCCCACCATTTCCCAGACTATTACTGACCTGATCACCTATGATGATCTCTACGCCACAGCCTCCAATCCCATACTGCCTTTTTCTGTCTCATTCCCAAAATCCACAATCAGGACTGCCCTGACAGCACCATTTTTTTCTGGCTGCTCCTGCCGCACCAACCTCATCTTCAAATACCTAGATTCTATCTTTTCTCCCCTTGTCCAATCCCTTTATACCTATCTCGAAGACACCTCATAGGATTTACAACACTTCAATAACTTTCAATTCCTAGACTCCCATAATCTGGATGAGTGGTTTCTGAACAACAATCTTGTTCTCAACATTAGCAAGACCAAAATGCTCAGGAAGGGAAAACCAAGGTCCACAAATCTATCTTTATTGGTGGAACAGTGGTGGAGAGAGTCCCAACAACTTTAAGTTTCTGGGTGTACACGTAGAAACATAGAAAAATAGGTGCAGGAATAGGCCATTCGGGCCTTCGAGCCAGCACCGCCATTCAAAATGATCATGGCTGATCATCTAAAATCAGTACCCCGTTCCTACGTTCCCGCATATCCCTTGATTCTAGCCCTAAGAGCTAAACTGAATTATCTTTTGAAAACATCCAGTGAATTGGCCTGCACTGCCTTCTGTGGCAGAGAATTCCACAGATTCACAACTCTCTGACCCGCTGAGTTACTCCAGCTGTTTGTGTATATCTCATTTTGGTAAGTTGAGTTCAATTAATTTGCTAATTTATCTTTTAAACCAGAAAAAAGAATCAGTATAAATATACGTGGAAATATTTACGAAGGAATTGCAGAAGCTGGTTAAAACCAAAGATAGACACAAAATGCTGGAGTAACTCAGGGTCTGAAGAAGGGTCTCAACCCTAAACGTCACCCATTCCTTCCCTCCAAAGATGCTACATGTCCCGCTAAGCTACTTCCGCATTTTGTATATAAATATTCTTTGACAAAAGGTTATGTAAGTGACTGCAGCTAACTATTATTCCCTGCACGGTACGAGCAATGTTCCAGGAACTCCTTTGTTCCACCGTGCTCAAACAACAGTGAATGTTTCTTGACAAGCGAGAGAGCAAGTGGTGATGTGGGAAGGTTCAAAGATTGGGATGTTTAATTTCCAAACTCCTTCATTTGACACATGTATTAATCCCTGATGACAATGCAGATGTTGATTATTTAAATTTTTATGTTGAATCACCATTTTAATTTATTTCTGTTAACTGATTTAAAAAGAAATGCACTAAGCTGAATTATTTTGGGCAAGTAATGTGTACCACTGAAGCCAATGTCTGTTGGTGTTTTATTGCAAATGTTGCATATGGCAGCTTGGCTTTGGGGGAAACATTGGCGGCAGTTCCCTAATCTTAAATACAAGATAAACATTACATAACGAGACTGTCATTTGTTGATTATTGTCATTTATTTGAATTGAAAAATAAGCAAAAGCATTTTTTTGTGATTTTATTAACTCCAAAGAAAATGGAGTTAATCAGTACTCCTCCTCAACTGCCCAAAAAGCCAACTGCGTACATAGAGAGTAACATCAATAATGTTGAATAGCAATAAGCTCACATTGGCAGAGTGTTCCATCTTCTTTAGGTGAAATTCATTTGTTCACAGTAGGTTCAATATTCATTCTCAGAAGCAGTCGTGCTCATAGCAGTGATGATGCAAAATGAATCCTTTCATCACAGTGTTGCTAAATGCATGATCTTGTTCTTATTAAAATGGCAGCATCTGTCAAGTTCAATTTAAAATGAAAGTTAAGCAATATTTCCAATAAAAATAGTATAATTTAAGAAATAACATCTATTCAGAAAAAGCATAAATCAATCGATGTTTCCAAATGTCTCTGCTTCTTACATGTGTGATTTAATTTTTAATTATCAATAGGAAACACACATACACCAACCACCTATGATCCACATTAACAGGCAACGTCATCGTTATTTTCAGAATCATAACACAACTGAACCTACTCGGGACCTGGATTCTTTCCTCTCTGTTGACCACTACCTAGTAAGCTAGACTAGGTAGTGGTCAACTTTTTCTCTATTGTGTTCCAGTATATACTGGCAATATTGTGCCTTTGATGGCAAAATGTTTTTGCAAAAATTGAACTTTCCTTTGTCAATAGAGAGGTGGTAATCTGTAGCAATAGTGCACCTGCTTGATTGTTACAAGTGAGAATAAGCAAAGGAAATTGATGTGGTGAACAAGTACTAAAAGAAGGGGGTGGAGGGTGGAGGGTGGAGGGGTAATGGTGAAATGAAAAAAGACAGACATTGATATCAATGGCAAAAAGTATCTTGAAAATGTACCAGCAGTTTATTTGAAAGAAGGTAGCACTGCTTTGTACGATCAGACAATGGGAAAAATCTTGAGGAGACTAGTGTGAGAATGAAACATGATATCAAAATACAAGGAAGCTTTTATAATTGTGAATGTATCCTGTTTCATTCCAGATGTCAGAAAGCTTCTGTGGACATGAGGCAAGTCAGGATTCCTGCTTTGAAATGCTGGAACGTTTATTATTAGCTCACAAGAGACTCAGGCAGATTTTAATTGTTTTTTTCCATCTACAATTAGCAATGTGACCTTATAGAACCAAGGATCTGGGTGCAATTTAAAACCCCAGTCCTCTCTGTGTGGAGTTTATGTGTGCCTCCTGTGACCATGTGAATCGCCCAAGAATAAGTTGCAGGCATATGAAGGGAAGTGCACTTGGAGTATCATTTTGCAGAGAACCAGCATGGAACATGAGTCAAGTGTGCTCCTTCTGTGGCATAGTAGGAAATAGTTATCCCAAAAAAATGCTTACAAAGTAGAGACTCTTACACAATCCATCTTCCATTATTTCAAATAACTAGCATTGTTCTGAAATAGAAACATTATTCATGTAAGCCTTTTTAATATTAGATGTATAATTTGTGAATATCAAAGAAGAAATATAAATTAATTTTAATGTTCTCAGGGAGTGTGCCTTCAGATCTGTTTGGAAATGCATTATGAAGTGCTGATCTAGGTTGTCAGATGAGTGTTTTAAAGGTGCAGCTGAGTTGTGGGCAAGAGGAACAAAATTGTGGAAAATACAGACTGTTTATTAGCAGTGATAATTTACAAAGGTCAATAGAAATATTCATTTTAAGGGGTGGTGGGGTATGAACAGCTTAAGCCACAAACATTTTTAATATATTTTACAAACACTTAACTAAAAAAACACAATGCTATAAGATACAGAGAACTACCAGCTCACTTTAATCATTAGCCGTCAATCTTCAGTCAGGATTTGAAATTGAGTAGTGAAGCACTTGGCACTGATGTCTTTGGAGTGTGGCTGCTTTATTCCCTCTCAGACTAACATAAGGCGGCAGTGTTTCAACACTGTGCAAGTCCTGTGTCCAGGACTTAACACCTGTCAATTGATCCTCTTCTCATTCAAAAGGGCATCTATCATATCAGTGCATGGTAATCTGATTGGCTACAATGGTTACCGTACAGTAATATATGCAAGCTATTATTGGTGGGTAGGTGGTGCAGAGAGTTAGCAGCTTCAAATACTGGGATTTTACAGCCATGCACATAGGTGCAATCAAGATAAATGCTCACCAGAGCCTCTACCTTCTTAGAAAGGTAAAAAGATTAATTAAGTCTCTGAATAGTCCAACAAACTTTTACAGATATTCCGAAGAGAGTAACCTTTGTGGATGCATTATGGCCTAGTATAGCAATTATAATGCACAGGAACGGAAGAGGCTGCAGAGAATGGTGCACTCAGCTCGGTCTATCATGGGCAGGCCATTCCTTTCCTTTCCTTCAAACACATCTGCATGAGGCGCTGCCTCAAAAAAGCAGCATCAACATAAGGATCTCCACCATCTGGGCAATGCTCTTTTCTCACTGTCACCATCGGACAGGAGGTACATAGAGTCATACAGTGTGGAAACAGGCCCATCGTCCCACACCGGCCAAAAATGTCCCAGCTACACTGGTCCCACATGCCCGCGTTTGGTTCATATCCCTCCATACCTGTGCTATTCATGTGCCTGTCTGACTTTCTTAAATGTTGGGAGAGTCTCTACCTCCTCTGGTAGCTTATTCCATACACCCACCACCCTTTGTGTGAAAAAGTTACCCCTAGGATTCCTTTTAAATCTTTTCCCCTTTACCTTAAACCTATGTCCCCTGGTCCCCAATTCACCTACTCTGGGCAATAAATTCTGTGCATCTACCTGATCTATTCCTCTCATGATTTTATACACCACAATAAGATCACCCCTCATCCTTATGCACTCCAAGGAATAGTCTCATCCTACTCAACCTCTCCCTATAGCTCAGACCCTCTAGTCCGGGTAACATCCTTGTAAATCGTTGTACCCTTTTCAGCTTGAAACATCTTTCCTATAACATGGTGCCCAGAACTGAACACAATACTCTAAATGCGGCCTCACCAACGTCTTATGCAACTGCAACGTGACCTCCCAACTATTCTCAACACTCTGACTGATGAAGGCCAATGTGTCAAATGCCTTTTTGAACACTCTATTTACCTGTGACTCCACCTTCAAGGAACCATGCACCTGCACTCCTGGATCCCTCTGTTCTACAACACTCCCCAGTGCCCTACCATTCACTGTGTAGGTTCTGCCCATGTTAGACTGCATGCACCTCACATTTCTCCGTATTAGGTTCCATCAACCATTCCTCAGCCCACCTGGCTAATTGATCAAGATACTGCTGCAATTTTTCACAACCATCTTCACTCTCTGCAAAACCACTCACTTTTGTAATATCTGCAAACTTGCTAATCTTGCCTGTATGTTCTCATCCAAATCATTGACATAGATGACAAACAGTAATGGGCCCAGCACCGAACCCTGAGGCACACCACAAGTCACAGGCCTCCAGTCCGAGAAGCAACCTTCCACCATCACCCTCTGCTTCCTTCCATGAAGTCAATTTTCTATCAATTCCGCTATCCCTCCTTGGATTCCATGCAATCTAATCTTCCAGAGCAGCCCACCATGCGGATTGTGGTAGAATGCTTTGTTGATTTGCTGACATAAGCCTGATCAGATTCCAGACTTACTACTTTCCTTCAACTATCAGGTTCTTGAACAAACCAATGCAATCTTAACTCTAGCTTGACAGCAAAACACTATAGACCCTCCTCTTGCCCTACTATGGACTTGCTTTTTTCGAATTATGTTTTTGCACTGTCTTGTTTTTTGTATACTTTTTTGTAGATTTAAAAAGATTTTTAACGTGTAATTTAGGTATAATTAGTGTTTTATGTGTTTGCCTATTTGCCTGTGAAGCTGCTGCAGGTCAGATTTTTATGGTACCTGTGCCTCACTATACGTGTATATGACAATATACTTGAACTTAAACTAGGCATGTTGGGCTAAACTCTGCTGATAATCCACATATTTCACAATTTTTCCTGCTCTCAATTAACAACCCCGTAACCTAGGCCTGCATGCACCTGTCCTTCCATGTCCTTCCATGTCCTTTCCCTTGCACCATCTTTTCTGCCTTCCATACACCCCCTGAAAGGGTCATCCTGGACAGAGACAGACAATCGTTGTGTGGGCAAGTGGATGAGCTAAGGGCAAAATATTGCACTGGAGGTCTAATTTTGTAAAATCCATGAAATCATGACTAGATTGGCTATTTCAAACTAGCCAATTATAGTGTTGGTAGTAGCTCCGCCTAGTATGTACTTTTATAATATCGAGAACCCGCTTACGCTAGTTAGTAGCAGTAGCAGCTCGGAGCTGTTACATATGCAGATCCATGCTGTAAGTGATTTAATAAATATGTGTTGTATCTTAATGTTTGTTTGAGTCAAATCATTACATGGTGTCAGACAATGAGTCTTGCCTACTCCATTCATGTTTATTGGGTTTTATTTTCTTCTCATAATTTTGTGTCTCTATCTCCATTATGGCAAATTCGTGTCGCCGCCCAAGCCCTTTGAACTTTGATTCAGATATTGCTGAACGATGGCGTATTTTCGAATGTGACGACACTAATTATTCTCGCATTGTTCATCGTAATGACCCCGCTGAAGTGTGTGCATCCGTTTTGCTTAACCTTGCGGGACCTGAGGCAATGAATCATGGCGACAACTTCACTTTTGCGACTGCTGTTTTGGATGACAACGGTCATGTCCGTGTACCTGCAGAAACAATTGATGACCCGGGGGGTTTGCTCAGAAAGCTCAGAGAGCTGTGTGATATGCCTTCAAACCATATTATTGAAAGATCCAAGTTATATGCTTGTTTACAACAGGTCGATGAGCCTATTGAACAATTAAATAGCGACCTCAAGCACATGGCTGCACATTGTCAATTTCGTAATTTATGCGATGAGCTCACCCATGACAAATTGGTTGGTGGAATACTTGATAGCAAGTTAAGAGGTGAGTTGCTTCAAAATACAGAATTAACCCTTGAACAAGCCGAACATTCCTGTCGTATTTCTGAGATAACGTCTCCCCACACTGATCCAGTGCCTTTCAGTCCCCGCCAGCAACATAGCATTAATCTTACAGACTTCTCCTCTCGCAACCCCTGCATCGAGTCTGCTGCTCATTGTCAAAATTGTAACTATTTCCATGTGAAGGGTCAACAGTTCTGAGTTGCCTTCAGGAAAGCTTGCAATTTCTGTAGGAAATTAAACCATTTTGCTCGATGCTGCCATTCATGTGTGAATCCTGCAGCATCAAGGACGAGCCTGCACCTGCATCAACATGAGCTTATTGATAATGACTCCCAAGAGCCTGAGTTATCATCCCCCATCCCGCTCTCAGACAGCGTAGATACCAGTTCTGCCATCCACTCCCCTCTTTGTTTAACGAGCTAGTTGACCCTGAAGTAACCATGTTTGTGAATAACCAGCCTCTTTCTGCCAAGGTGGACACTGGTGCAAAATGCAACGACATTTCATTAAGGGAGTTTAAAAAAAATTGTGATGCTGAATGTATAGATAAGGCCTCCGCAACTCTTCAGGCTTGAGGGGGGAGAAGTCCTGCACCCACTTGGAAAAGCTAATTTAAAATGAACTGTAGAAGAACAGACCCGCACCTTGCAGTTTTATATTGTCAAGGCAGATTCAGAGACTTTGCTCGGCAACACTGCATGCCACGATCTAGGCCTGGTTTACTTTGGACGCACTGTCCACAAAATTCTGCCTCACTGATGAGCCCATCCAGCAACGGCTCTCTCAATACAAAGACCTGTTTAATGATGAACTTGGCAAGTTGCCTGTCAAATATCGTATTGCTGTTGATCCCAAAGTCACTCCCGTGGTCCGAGCGCCACATCATGTCCCATATGCCATGGGTGACAGAATACATGCTGAACTCAAGCGCATGGTCTCCATGGGTGTTATTGCTGATGTTACTGACCCGTCTGACTGGGTTTCCACCATGGTGGTTGCAACTAAGAAAAACAAGGAGGAGATCCGTATCTGCATCAACCCTAGAGATCTTAACACTGCCATCAAGCGCTCACATTACCCAATGCAAACGACAGAAGAAGTCGCTGCACAGATTGGCAACGCAGCAGTATTCTCAGTTCTGGATGCCAAAAGCTCCTTTTGGTAGATTCCACTGGACCCAGACTCTTCCAACCTCACTATGTTCGGCACCCCCTTTGGCCGCTACAAATTTCTAAGAATGCCCTTCGGCATCAACTCAGCTAGTGACGTTTTCCAGCCCACTATGAAACAATTGTTCGCAGAGTACCCGTGCGCCATTATTGTTGATGATATTCTCATCTATGGTCGTGACCTGGCTGAACATGATGCCCATAGGAAGAGAGTACTTGACCGTGCAAAGACATTCACCTTAAACACAATCCACTAAAGTGCAGGTTTCGAGTTCCTGAGCTTACTTACGTCAGACATGTTTTTACCAGCGACAGTCTCAGACCAGATCTGCTGAAAACTGCAGCTATCAACGAAATGCTGGTTCCTACTGACGTCGTGAACTTACAACGATTCCTTGGTATGGTTAACTACCTGGGAAAAATTATTTCCAACCTCAGTGACATATCGGCCCCCCTGCGAGAGCTGACACACAAGGACGTGGCATGGTCCTGGTACCCGCAGCACCAAAGGGCTTTCGACACTCTTAAATTGCAGCTGGCTAGCGCACCTACACTCGCTTACTTTGCTCTGGAATTACCGGTAACGCTCACCTGCGATGCATCCCAGTACGGGCTAGGAGTAGCGTGCCTGTAGGCCACCACTGACGGCGATTTCAAGCCCATTTCATATAAATCCCGTACACTAACTGACACTGAACAGCGCTACGTCCAGATCGAAAAGGAACTGCTCACAGTGGTTTTCGCCTGCACTAAATTCAAGGACTTCATCTTTGGTAAAACTGTAACCATCGAAACTGACCACTAGTCCCTGGTCACCATTTTGAACAAACCGATCCATGCTGCTCCAGCACAACTCTAGCAGATGATGATGCAACTGCAGCGATTTGATTTCAACATTGTCTACAAGAAAGGTAAAGACATGTACATAGCAGACACGCTATCCAGAGCCCCGCGTAAAACCAATGAACAACAACTCTCCAAACAGGACCAATTCTCAGTCATGAAGGTCTCGTTTGTGCCAACTGATCGTTTAAGCAGCCTAGCTGAACACAGGGCAGCTGATGAGACTTTACAATTGCCGTCTACAGTCATCCGGCACGGCTGGCCCGATAAACAGTCCAACACCCCCTCGAAATACGCCCCAACTTCCTGGTTCACGATGAACTAGTGCTACAGGACGGAATCATAGTCAAGGCAGTGGTCCCAGCTGCCCTCCGGGATGAATACTATAATGACATCCACAGGGGCCACCCCGGCGTAAAGGGCGCAAAGCATGTTTTACTGGCCCGGTATGACCAAATACATGCACGATAAAAAACGAAACCTGCGCTGTCTGCAAAAGCCTGACACCACATCAGCAGAAGCAGCCTTTACTGCCGCAACCTGTCCCTCCTCTCCCGTGGTCCTCGTTAGCCACAGAGGGCCCAAACGCCGCTGGCTACAAGAGTCAAGATCGTCCCGTCAATGGGAGCTCGAGGCCCCCAACCGCAGGAGAGCATAGAAGGAAAGAGATTTGAACTTTTTTTATCGCCTTCCATCACAGTGACAAATGTGGAGGATGTTTATGTTCAAATGTATTTTGTGTGTTCCGTTGCTTTTTATTGTATGACTGACTTGGCAAAATGAAATTCCTCGTATGTTGCAAAACATACTTGGCTAATAAACTATTATTGAAATTGTGATTGTATGCTTTGGATCATGTAGATGTGGGTAGGATATTTCTCTGGCTACAGAGTACAAAACTAAGAATCACAATAGCCCATTTAGGATGTATTTGAGGAGAAATTACTTCATTGTACGAAGATGAGTCTTTGAAATTCTCTACTCAGGATGTATGTGGTGATTCATTTATTAATTCCCTTGAAGGATAGGTTTTTGTATATTGAAGTAACAGAGATATAGGGATACACCTGGCAAATGTGTGAGAAGGTCAACTATTTTCTTGTTAAATAGTTGAATAGGTTAAAGTGGTCAAATGCTCTCCTGTTTCTAGCAGTCAGAAAGCTGTGAGTTCAGATCCTACTCCAGAGAACTGAGCACAAAATATCTTGGCTGTCGCTTTAGTGCAGGCATTCTGGGAGACGTGATATTTAGGATGTCCTGTCATTTAAATTACGCGGATAAAAAGACCCCATGACACTTGCCTCCTGCTTCATCTACCTCATTGGTATATTGAAAACTAAAGTTGGAAACCACAGTTATTAATTTTCTGCAATCAGGACAACCTGCTTGTGAAAGTTCATCTCTTTTCAACTGGTTTATAAAAATAATATTGAAAATATTACACAGATCATAGTAAGGAGAAGATTTAAAAATTATAAAGAATTTTGTATGTTGCCTTTCAGCCATGACCATAATCAACATGGCCACTAGTTTTCATTATTTCTTTACCTTTAATCAAGGCCGAGCTAAGTCCCATATCAAACAAAGTGCTTCAGCTCCCAGATCAGTAACACCTGCAATATCAATATAACAATGTTGTAAATCTGGCTGAGATTGATGATGGATTCCATATACTCTAAAACGATGCAATCAAAAATGCAATGGTTTCATTAATGAGGACTTGCTATAAAGGCACATGAATGCACACTTAGGTCTATAAAAGGACTGATTAAAATGTAACTAAGAATATATTTTCTTGTAAGTTTCATAAAAACAAATGTAACTATTGGACAAGTGAAACGAAAGGTTGGGAGAGATTGTAATTTATTAAGCACCTCTGGGCTTTGGAAGGTCACAGACTTGAATCCGAAAGATCATGGGATTGGAGGCATTTTATGTTTGGAACTAAGTGGGTAGGGGTCGGGGGTGTTAAAGCAGTGGTGTTGTTGAGATGAAGCAGAAATCTCGTCAGATGGTTTGATGCTCAGCGAGATTACAAAACGAAGGACCAAGGTCTGTTTGATTTTGATGGTAAAATAATATTCCAACACTAATGCTTTTGATTCATACAAAGAATTGTTTCTTTCAAACTGAACGCTGAATCCCAAACTGGTTGGCCCAGGGGCACAGCAGTAGAATTGTTGCCTTACAACGCCAGAGATCCTGACCACGGGTGCTGTCTGTACAGAGTTTATACTGTACATTCTCTCTGTGACTGCGTGGGTTTTCTATGGGTGCTCCACTTTCCTTCCACACTCCAAAGAGGTTAATTGGCTTCAGTGCGTTATAGAGCCTTATTGTGTGGAAACAGTCGTTTCAGCCTAACTTGCCCTCGGCGGACTACTTGTCCCATCTACACTGGTCCTACTTGACTGCATTTGGCCCATATCACTCTAAACCTGTCCTATCCATGTACCTGTCTAAATGTTTCTTAGCATGAAAATGTTATCCCTCAAGTTTTGATTAAATTCAATCCCCCCTGACCTTAAACCTATATCCTCTGATTCTTGATTCCCCTACTTTGGGCAAGAGTCTCTGTGCTTCTACCCGCTATTCCTCTCATTATGTTGTACACCTTTATAAGATCACCCCTCATCCTCATCCGCTCCAAGGAATAGTCCTAACCTGCTCAACCTCTCCCTATAGCCCAGGCCCTCGAGTCTTGGCAACATCCTCATAAATCTCTATACCCTTCCCAGCTTGACAACGTCTTTCCTAAAACATGATGCCCAAAAATGAACCTAATGCTCTAAGAGCGACCTCACCAACATCTTATGCAACTGCAACATGACCTACCAACTTCTATACTCAATGTTCTGACTGATTAAGGCCAATGTGCCAAAATATCTTTTTGACCACACTACTACATATGATGCCATTTTCAATGAACTATGTACCTGTACTCCTAGATCCCTCTGCTCAACAACACTCTCCAGAGCCATACCATCCACTGTGTCGGTTCTGCCCATGTTATTGCTCCCAAAAAGCAACACCTCACATTTCTCTGTATTAAATTCCATCAATCATTCCTCAGCCCACTGATCCAACCAATCAAGATCCTGCTGCAATTTTTGATAACCATCTTCACTATCTACAATATCACCCACTTTTGTGACATCTGCAAACTTGCTAACTATATGCTACATACAGGTTCTCATCCAAATCATTGATATAGATGATGAACAGCAATGGGCCCAGCACCGAATCCTGAGCCACACCACTAGTCACAGGCCTCCAGTCTGAAAAGCAACCTTCCATCATCACCTTTTGCTTCCTTCCATGTAGCTAATTTTTTACCCATTCAGCTATCTCTCCTTGAATCCCATGGGATCTAACCTTCCAGAGCAGCCTACCATGTGGAACTTTGTCAAATGCCTTACTAAAATCCTTGTATAGAACGCCATCAGCTGTGCCCTCTTCGACCTTTATGATCACATCTTCAAAAAAACTCAATCAGATTCGTGAGACCCGACCTCCCACATACAAAACCATGTTGACTATCCCTAATCAGATACTGTCCATTTAAGTGCATGTATGTCCTATCCCTCAGAATATTCTCATAACCTTCCGATGTTAAACATAGTTCCCAGCCTTTTCCCAGCAGCCCTTCTTGAATAGAGGCATAACATTTGCCTCCATCCAGTCTTCCGGCGCTTCGCCTGTATTTAATGACGATTCATAAAATTCATTTAAGGGCTCCTGCAATTTCCTCTCTAGCTCCCCACAATATTCTCAGATATATCTGAACATGCCCGGGAGATTTGTCTATCTCCGTCACGACTCTTCATCCAAACCGAGAATATGAGAACAGTAACGGAGGTGTATTCAGGAAAAATATTCATCAACTACTTTGTTATTGCTGTAGTCTCCAAAATCAGCTCATACTTATTTAACATCCAATAACAAAATAAAATACAAATTCCTCATAATAGTCTATTGAATATTGTTCCTTGTAAAATGTTCTCATTTATTTTCCTGACCTTGATAACATTAATCTTCAAATTACTCAGGAACTATCTTTAGAATGTTGATTGCATAAACACTACAAACCATGTAACATTTGGACTAACATAACTTATGTTCAGGTCTAGGCGACCTGGATGAACATGTTCATTTGAGGAATATATAATATCAATAAAATATTTGCCATAATTCAACTAATTTTTTTCTATTTAATTGGTCTATGTCACGTTGCCACTACTTTAATCTGATGTGCCTTTTATTGCCAAAATCCTATGCAGCTCTATAACATTGTGCAAAAGCCTAAAGAACATAAATAAATTGCGTTAGAAATAAAATTCACATGTATTGTCAAGTAGTGCAATGTGATGGTAGTTTATACATATCAAAGAAACTCTGTGTGGCATAATTAAACTCCCTCTATATAAATTTTAAACAGCATTAATATTTTGACCCTAACCATGTTGGCATAATTTCTTAAATTTATTTTTGTTCCATAAACAGTTTGAAATTTTAGAAACACCACTGCTCAAATGTTAGCTCAGCACGTTAAGTTTAAAGTATCGAAAACAAACTGCAGCTGCAGGAAATCTGAAATAAAATGCAGAAAACACTAAATTCAGGTAGCATGTTTAAGAAGGAACTGCAGACATTGGAAAATCAAAGGTAGACAAAAATGCTGGAGAAACTCAGCGGGTGAGGCAGCATCTATGCAGCGAAGGAAATAGGCAACGTTTCAGGTCGAAACCCTTACAGATGGATTCAGGTAGCATTTGTGGAAAGAAAAATAGTTAATGTTTCAGGCCCAAGGTCCTTGAGCATATTCAGTATGTTCTGTTTTATATTTGATATCTCAAGCAAATAAAGAAAGCTAAGATTCTATGAGTCTGGCACATTAAAGCTGTAAAAAGCTCAAAACAACGTAACACCCAATATCATTCAAAACCAATCTAATTGTGTTATATTCAAACACTTTCTATATTAAATCTCAATTTATATTGAGCCGGGTTGTGTTCTGGCCTATATTCAACCATTCCAATGCAAGTAAGTCCTGCTGTTATGTGATATGTCACTTAGCTCAACTTGTTCAGACATCAATGCTGTAAAACTCCTGAAGGGTTTTATGCATTTCAATGAGATTATCTCTCAGTCTTCTAAACTCAAGAACGTATCCAGTCTGGTTAATTTCTTTATTTTTAAAGGGTGGTGAAATGAATGCCATTGCCAGCATTTAAGAAGTGTCTAGACATCCACTAACATTAAGGAGGCAGAAACAGACCTGCTGAATTCCTCGAGCTGCTGACTGACCCACTGAGTTTTTTCAGCATTTGTTTTTTTGCTCAAATTCTTGGATCTATAATTTCTTGCGTCTCTATTTTAGGAATCAGTCTGTAAAACTTTTGATATCCTTACTCATTCGGAAGTATATCCTTAAGCAGGGTGTTTAAGAAAGAACTGCAGATGCTGGAAGAATCAAAGGTAGACAAAAAAGCTGGAGAAACTCAGCGGGTGAGACAGCATCTATGGAACAAAGGAATAGGCGACGTTTCGGGTCGAGACCCTTCTTCAGACTGATGTCGGGGGGGGCGGGAAAAAGAAAGGAAGAGGCGGAGACAGTAGGCTGTGGGAGAGCTGGGAAGGGAAGGAGGGAGAAAGCAAAGACTATCTGAAATTGGAGATGTTAATGTTCATACTGCTGGGGTGTAAACTACCCAAGCAAAATATGAGGTGCTGTTCCTCCATTTTGCGGTGGGCCGCACTCTGGCCATGCTGTATCTACAGGGCCCTCCATAATGTTTGGGACAAAGACCCATCATTTATTTATTTGCCTCTGTACTCCACAATTTCAGAACAGAAAGGTCAGATTCGGAATGGGAGGGAGAGTTGAGGTACTGAGCCACCAGGAGATCAGGTTGGTTATTGCGAACTGAACGGAGGTGTTGGGCGAAGCGATCGGAAAGTCTGCGCTTGGTCTCACTGATGGAGAGTGGTTGACACCTGGTACTGCGGATGCAGTAGATTAGAATTGGGTCTCACCAAGCCTTATATAATTGGAGCTACGTGCTTTTATTCTTGTACTCACACCCTCTTGCAACAAAGGACAAAAAAAAAACTATTGGAGGCACACATTAGTTTAGTCAGTATCTGTACAGGGAAATAGACAGTCGACATTTCGGATTAGGACCCTTGGTCTATTTCGATGGTAACTTTCAGTGATTTGTGTACAAGGAGTTTTTATTTGATAATATAAAATGTAGATATTGAAATATGTCCAGGTTTTTAGCTGCTTAATCAGCTCAACATCAATTGATGTTCAAATCTTACCATGTTCTCATTTTTCGCATTGGTATTATTTTCTTGTGTGGGCTGGACATTATTACTTTAAATAATGCAGGATACTCCCACGAAGTGAAGGTATAGCAATGACATTAATAAAATGGAAAGTTTGTGTCATTGTGTGAAATGTATTATGGAAAGTTAAATAAAATTATTTATTCTTCAACATATAGTAGGCAGAGAATGTCACTCTGCTTTGCATAAATGTTTTCTCAGCATTTTGTACATCTTCCATTGATTTATTTTAAGAAATAAAAAAATCAATTAGCTCTCAACAATAAAAATAATAGCTTTAAAGTTATAGCAAATTGATCTTAATATTAAAAAATAAGATAACAATTAATTTCTTAAATGTCTTCAGACCAAATTGTCTATAAGCACAATGAATCATAATCCTTGATGGTTTAGTGCTTTCAATAATTCACAGCACCAAGAAACCTGACCTTGCTGTCTGCGTGAAGTTTAGATATCCTACGACAATGTGTGTTTCCTCCAGGCACTCAGGTTTCCTTCCACATCAAAAAGACGTTTGTAGGTTGAATGGCCTCTGTAAAATTGCCCTTAATGTGTAGGCAGTGGATGAAAAAGTGGAATAACATAGAATTAGTGTGTAAGGGTATAATGGTTGGCGTGGAGTCGCTGGGCCGAATAACCCGTTTGTATGCTGTATCTACAGGGCCCTCCATAATGTTTGGGACAAAGACCCATCATTTATTTATTTGCCTCTGTACTCCACAATTTCAGATTTCTAATAGAAAAAAATCACATGTGTTTAAAATGCACATTGTCAGATTTTATTAAAGGCCATGTTTATACATTTTGGTTTAACCATGTAGAAATTACAGCTATGTTTATACATAGTCCTCCCATTTCAGCACACCATAATGTTTGGGACACATGGCTTCACAGGTGCTTGTAATTGCTCAGGTGTGTTTAATTGCCTCCTTAATGCAGGTATAAGAGAGCTCTCAGCACCCAGTCTTTCCTCCAGTCTTTCCATCACCTTTGGAAACTTTTATTGCTGTTTATGAACATGAGGACCAAAGTTGTGCCAATGAAAGTCAAAGAGGCCATTGTGAGACTGAGAAACCAGAATAAAACTAACATCAGCCAAACCTTCGGCTTATCAAAATCAACTGTGGAACATCATTAAGAAGAAAGAGAGCACTGATGAGCTTACTAGTCGCAAAGGGACTGGCAGGCCAAGGAAGACCTCCACAGTTGATGACAGAAGAATTCTCTCTATAATAAAGAAAAATCCCCAAACACCTGTCTGACAGATCAGAAACATTCTTCAGGAGTCAGGTGTGGATTTCATGAACAGAAATACAGAGGCTACACTGCAAGATACAAACCACTGGTTAGCCACAAAAATAGGATGGTTACAGTTTGCCAAGAAGTATTTAAAAGAGCAACCACAGTTCTGGAAATAGGTCCTGTGGACAGGTGAGATGAAGATTAACTTATATCAGAGTGATGGCAAGAGCAAAGTTTGGAGGAGCGAAGGAACTGCCTAAGATCCAAAGCATATCACCTCATCTGTGAAACCAGGTGGTGGGGGTGTTATGGCCTGAGCATGTATGGCTGCTGAAGGTACTGGCTCACTTATCTTCATTGATGATACAACTGCTGATGATAGTAGCATAATGAATTCTGAAGTGTATAGACACATCCTATCTGCTCAAGTTCAAACAAATGCCTCAAAACTCATTGGCCGGCGGTTCATTCTACAGCAAAACAATGGTCCCAAACGTACTGCGAAAGCAACAAAGGAGTTTTTCAAAGCTAAAAAATTCTTGGGTGGCCAAGTCAATCACCCGATCTGAACCCAATTGAGCATGCCTTTTATATGCTGAAGTGAAAACTGAAGGGGACAAGCATAAGCTAAAGATGGCTGCAATACAGGCCTGGCAGAGCATCACTAGAGAAGACACCCAGTAACTGGCGATGTCCATGAATCACAGACTTCAAGCAGTCATTGCATGCAAAGGATATGCAACAAAATACTAAACATGACTACTTTCATTAACATTACATTGCTGTATCCCAAACATTATGGTGCCCTGAAATGGGGGACTATATATAAACACTGCTGTAATTTCTACATGGTGAAACCAAAATGTGTAAAAATGGCTTTTATTAAAATCTGACAACGTGCACTTTAACCACATGTGATTTTTTTCTATTACAAATCTCAAATTGTGGAGTACAGAGGCAAATTAATAAATGATGGGTCTTTGTCCCAAACATTATGGAGGGCATTGTATAAATTAAACCAAACTACACCAAACAATAAGAAAACAAATGATTTTCAAATGTAGCTGGTGCAATTTTCCAAATGCCTTTTAAATTAGTTGGTAAGATGTTAGTGGATTTTATATATTAATGATTTGGATAATGGCTTTGTGGCCAAATTTGCAGATGTGCAAAGATAGATGGAGGGGCAAGTAGTGAAGAGGAAGCAGGGAGTCTGCAGAAGGATTTGGACAGGTTGGAAGAGTGGGAAAAGAAGTGGCAGATGAAACGCAGCATAGCAAAGTGTGAGGTCATGCACTTTGGTAATAGGAATAAATGTGTAAACTATTTTCTAAATGGGGCGAGCATTCAGAAATTAGAGGTTCAAAGGGACTTTGAAGCGTTGGTGCAGAATTCCCAACTGGTTAATTTGAAAGTTGAGTGGGTAGTAAGGAAGTCAAATGCAATGTTAGCATTAATTTTGAGAAGGCTAGACTATTTAAAGCAGGGACGTAATGCTGAGGCTTTATAGGGCAGTAATCTAAAGTTGCTATACAATTTAAAATTGGGGATTGCCATCAGCTTCTGCCTTTAGATCGCTTTTAGCAGTATTGTGGAAAGTGCAGGACACATTGTTAAATGTTGTTACAACATTTGGACTACTGACCTTTCATTGAAGAATATGTTTCCACAGGGAAATAGAAAGTTACATATTCATGATGTAAGCTATATGGGGGATTTCCACAATAAATATGACGCATGTGAACTATACTTCATTTGTACTTTTAAAAAAAAACATTAAAATGTTGAGTTTGTTTGATGACAAAAAATTACAGATTTATTATTTTCAACAACATTGCATTGTATGCTCTAAACAAAATGGTTGCAATCAGAGGTAATGTAAGGAATTTTTGTTTTCATTGTAGCTTAGTTCCTTATCATATGATATAAACATGTGGGACACGGATGTTAAGCTAAAATCATAATCGTACACTTTTTGTGATTCCTCTTTCTCAGTGGAGCACATAGTCTGCTACTAAGCCACACAGTTTATTTAATCATAGTCTTTGAAGAATACTTGATATCAAGTAACATTGAGTGAACCTCAAATTAATTCCAACACTGAACACTTATTCCCTTCCCCTTTTAACATTTTGAAGGGAACAATTCCATGTGACTTCCTGGTCTGCACTTCCAACCCCACCAACCAGTCCCTTTCTCTCACTTACCAATGCAGCCGCAGATGAGCCAAATACCTGTCATAGAGTCCTAGAGTCCAAATAGCCCATTGCTTTCCCTCTCTCGCCATCCCCTTCCCAGGTCTCCCACCAGTCTTACTGTCTCCGACTACATTCTTTCTCCGTCCCGCCCACTCCCCTGACATCAGTTTGAAGAAGGATCTTGACCCAAAACATCACCCGATAACCAAGGTACACAAACACTCTTTCCATGTGAAGCTGCAATTCACTTACACTCTCCCAATCCAGTGTGGTGGACATCTCTACATTGGAAAAACAAAGTACAGACTGGGTGATAATTTTATGATGCACTGCATTCAGTCCACAGGCTCTATTTTCCTTGCTGCCTGCTATGGCCTGCTGGGTGGCCATGGTGGTGCAGCGGTAGAGTTGCTGCCTTACAGCGTTGCAGCGTCAGAGACCCGGGTTCGATCCTGACTACGGGTGCTGTTTGTACGTTCTCCCCGTGACCGCTTGGGTTTTCTCCGAGATCTTTGGTTTCTTCCCACACTCCAAAGACGTATAAGTATGTAGGTTAATTGACTTGGTGTATGTCCCTAGTGTGTAGGATGTCCCTAGTGTGTAGGATGTGTGGGGATCGCTAGTCGGTGCGGACTCGGTGGGCCGAAGGGCCTGTTTCCGCACTGTATCTCTAAAAAAAAACTAAAATTAGTTTACAAGACATTTTACTCTGATGCACAAGTGTGCACAAACCACACGGATGCACAAGTTTTTTTTTCTCTTTCCTCCTATGGCTGTATGGTAATTCGCATATCACTGTACCTTAATTGGTACATGTGACAATAAATGTCCTTTGAAACCTATGAAGTGTCCCATGACTATGTTGCATACAACTGAAAACACAATATCTGTAGTATCTCCAATAGTGACAAGCAGGCTATGTTGAATATGTCTAGGTGGCAGACGTTTCTGCAGACAACTAATGTAATACCATAATTAATAATAATCTTTTTTTGTGTGTATTGTCCCTCCTTAAGCATTTCTTAGAATTAATTCCTTTTGAATTGCTATAACAATTACGTAAGTAAATTAGGAAACAATTGTGGATCATCAACCTGCCATTAACAGCAGCCACAGGAATGAACTATTGTCATCTGGTGGTAAACGATTAAGGAAGGAATATTATTCATGGGTGCACAGATAATTCCTTTAGTCTTCACTGGCATGTAAACCTAAATTTTAGAAACAAGGAACTGCTGGATAACAAAAGAAGACACAAAGTGCTGGAATAACTCAGTGGGACAGGAGAACATGGATAGGTGACATTTCAGGTTTGGACCCTTAAGTCTAAATTTTACTTCGGAGTCACGTGAGTGAATTCGTGAAGACCTCACCAGCACGCATGCGTGACATATCGTTGAATGCATTGCACAGCGACAGGTAGGGAGGAGTATTGCTCCTCTACCGGCAAGTTTAAAAAAGGAACACTCAGGTAAGTACCGCTAATTTAGAGTGGTTAGGGCACTCTGCTTTCCTATTTGTATTCCAGAGTACCCACTACCTTGAGCGATGGAAAAAACTCGAGGAAAGAAACAGGCCGCTTCCCGACAGACTGCTGAGGACCACGGGACCGCGGGCAGTAAACAGCGGCCAACAACGCCTGAGCTGGCCATTGAGCATACGGCAGCCCCCGACTTCCTACTGCTACAGTCCGGAGGAACACCGCGGACTGACGGCAAAGTCACCCGGAAGTCGGGCAGCCCCTTTGACTCGGCTGAGTCCGGGCCTGACGACCTGCCATTCGCGGGTAGCGACGGCGGTCGATTATCCCGCATGGAGCAGATGGTGGAGCAGCTGCTCCAATGTGACCTACTCCAGCAGGAGTCTGGTCACCGTGGATCTCTTCACAGACCCTCGGCAGTACACTTTTCAGGGCTGCCCAATGTCTCACCCTCTTCGCAGGGGAGCATTAGGAGTCAGGGCTGGGCTGACTCTGAAGAGGGGTTGGCTGAAGAACCCAACGTGCTAGGCGTGCAGGAAGATGAACTCCTGGGTATGGTATCGAAATTCGCAATACCATCCCAAAAGGGACAGCCGTTACAACCACAGCTGGCTGCGAGCATTAACTACCTAACAACGCACCAGCTGCAGGAGCAAGTTATCAATGATACCACGGCCAAATACCTTGCTCCAGAGAACTGTGTGTCTCTCAATGTACCGGCAGTCAACAACCCCATCTGGGGAAACATTAGTCCCGGCATCAGGGCTCAAGAGATCAAGATGCAGAAGATATTAAAGCTGCTAGCTGTGGGAATTACTGCATTTGCCAGATCTATAGATGGCAACGACATGACGGATGAGCAACAGGACACTTTAGCACTACTCTGCAACGTCCAGTTCAAAATTAACTGCTTCAGAAAAAGTGCGATCCGTCCTACACTTAACCCAAAATTCGCAGGGTTATGTAAAACTAGCAGCATACTGCCGCCTACTCTGCTGTTCGGGGACAACCTGCCAAAACAGGTTAATGACCTTGACAAAGAAGCAAAAGCGGTGGGCATGATCAAGGCACCGACTACCATCAGGTCAACAGTCAGCCGGCGGCAGCACCCCTATGCAACCACTAACAGGTCCCGCTACCTATAGCGACAGGACAGTGGGTGAAACACCGAAGGCCGCACAACCCACACAAAGGTATTTTTTAGGCCATGTCCCAGAGCTGCCTTCCTGGAAAATGAGCCAACCCCACACCACAGCGCCTCCACCTCCCAAGAGCCAAGGACGGAAGAAACCGACCCAGCGCCACCGGTAACCATGGAGGTAGGTGGGTCTGGTTGCCTTGGGAATATCGCATGTGTAACTACACAAATAGGGGGTAGATTACACTTGTTTTGGGATGCATGGAGTTCGATAACTTCTGATCTCTTTATACTGCACAGTATTCAGGGATACAAAATTGAATTCATTGACAAACTCCTCCTACCAGTTCAACATGTACCTAGCTGGAAATTTGTGCTTTCACAAAAAGAGAAAATGGAAGGTCATGCGGAACTACTTAGATTGTATTCTAAGGGAGTAATAGAGAAAACTAAACATGAACCTCTTGAGTTTGTATCGAACATCTTCACTAAAACCAAAAAAGATGGTGGATGCCGCATTATCATTGGCTTGACACAACTGAATACTTTCATGCAATATACCCACTTCAAAATGGAAACATTTGTAACTGCTAAACAGCTAGTTTCCAAAGGGTACTTCATGGCTTGCATTGATCTAAAAGATGCATACTATTCAGTACCCATACATGAAGATCACTGCAGATATTTGAAATGTATCTGGATGGGGCAGCTATGGCAGTATAAAGTGTTGCCTAATGGACTAACAACAGCCCCCAGACTATTTACCAAAATACTGAAACCAGCATTGGCGTCTCTTCGGAAACAAAAGCACATTGTCATAGCGTATCTTGATGACATCCTAATTGTGGGGAAAACCTTGGAACTGGCTAAATTGGCTGTTACAGCCACCAAGCTTCTATTTCAAAAACTGGGATTTATCATCCACGCAGACAAATCCAAGTTAATGCCTTCTGTAATAATGGAGTATCTGGGGTTCACGATCGACTCTGTTCATATGACTGTCACCCTGCCAAAAAGCAAGATGACAGACTTCATAGAGGCATGCAATAGCCTTGTTTGCACCAGTAAACCAACCATTCGGCACGCTGCCAGGGTATTCGGGAAACTTGTGGCTACATTTCCAGCCACACAATATGGACTGTTACATTACCAAAATTTACAAAGAGCCAAAAAGTCAGCACTCAAATCTCATGCTGGTCATTTTGACAGGCCTATGCAGCTACCGGCCAAAGCAAAAATTGAATTGCGATGGTGGATTAACAATATTCAACATTGCTTTAATCCCATCACAATCACAAACTCTTCGGTTGTGTTACAAACTGACGCCAGCTCTCACGGCTGGGGAGCTACCGATACCACCTCCAGTTGTGGTGGTAGATGGAATACACACAAATCTACCTTACTTCGGACACAAGGTATTAATTATTTGGAAATGTTGGGAGCGTTTCATGGACTGTGGGCCTACTGTACAGATATGCACCATCTGCATGTTCGCCTACAAATAGATAACACCACAGTGGTGGCATATATTAATCATATGGGTGGTATCAAGTCGATATCTTGTGATGAATTGGCAAATTCAATCTGGCACTGGTGCATAGAAAGAAACATTTGGATATCAGCTACCTACCTTCCGGGTAAGCTCAACACACTGGCGGACACCAGGTAACGCATATTCAATGACAACACCGAATGGATGTTGAACCACCAGGTATTTACCAACATTATAGCTCGGTATGGAACGCCAGATATCGATCTTTTTGCTTCTAGACTTAACCATCAGATACCAACATATGTCGCATGGGAACCAGACTCTGGGGCAATAGCGATGGACGCTTTCTCGCTACATTGGGATTTGTTTTTCTATGCATTTCCCCCTTTCTGCCTCATCAGTTGGGTATTGCGGAAAATTCAATTAGACTCCGCATCAGGAATTCTGATAGTACCTGACTGGCAATGTAAAAAGGTTAGGGAAATTAAAAAGCGAGACCTTGACGCCTACATGGTTCCCTGTGGTCCTCGACATGGTGAAACAACCATGTCTCCCGATTCCCAAACGCCCGAATCTCCTGGTACATCCCGTGATGGGAAAATCATCCGTGCCATGATTACATGAACCTGTTGGCTTGCAGGTTCTGAATTGACCTCTCCTGGAGTTCGAGCTGACGGACAGGACCATGAACATCATCGCGGCGTCATGCAGGGAGTCCACAAGGAGACAATACCTCACCTATGTTAAATAATGGGAGGTATTTTGTTCCAGGACTGGCACCACATACAACTCTGCCACCGTTACGGACGTACTGGAATTCCTGGCTAGCCTTCATTACGATGAGGAGTGCTTTATCGTCCTACCCCGGGCTTGGGTTAGAACACCTTGGAGTAGGCCTTGGGTTGGAACACCCTGGTGTCTAAACTTATGAGGGGTATTTTTAATTCTAATCCTCCCAGGCCTCGATATTCTCAAACCTGGGATATCGGACTGGTCTTGTCCCTGCTCAGGGATTGGGCACCAGTCATGTCACTCTCATTGACCAAGCTCACCTACAAGGTAGTGATGCTGATGGCACTTGTTACTGCACAGCGGGTCCAGTCCCTGCATAAATTAAAATTGGATACCATGGTATCAACTCCAAATAAGGTGACCTTTTATATAAATGAGTTACTTAAACATAACAGACCTGGGTCATCTGGCCTATCCATTAGACAGATGCCTCTGTATAACTACCCATCTTCGGCATTACCTAGAGGTTACTAAAAATCTCAGGGGTATGGAAATGGGCCTTTTAATCAGTTTTAAACGCCCTCACCACAGGGTAACTGTACAGACCATTTCAAGGTGCCTCAGGGTGGTGTTAGGTGCAGCAGGGATAGACACGGACGTTTTCAAATCTCATTCTACCAGGGCTGCGTCTACATCAGCGGCTAGGATGATGGAAGTTCCCATGGACCACATCCTCGCAACGGCGGGTTGGTCCAATGAGTCAACTTTTCAATGGTTTTATAACAAACCTGTGGCCACACCTGCAACTTTTGCAAATACTATTTTAAGTTCTGTATCTTAATTTCCCCGAAGTTAGGGATTTATTATTTGTTGTTAATAAATACATTATTTTTTTTCAACTGTTTCAAGTCTGAAATACGTTAACATACTTCCTCCATTGGTCATTATGGCAGTGTGTGAGCATGGACTCGTTTCCAGAGCATGAAATCACAGAGGTTTGAAATCTTCACAAAGTCACTCACGTGACTCTGAAGTAAAATAGTAAGATTAAATGAGAACTTACCAGTTCAAAGTTTGATCCTTATTTTATGAAGAGTTATGATGAGGGATTTCATGCCCTCTGCTCCCAACCCTCTATTATAAGGTCAACTGGTATGTTAGTTCTCTTATCTTACTATCTGCAGTCTACTCTACTATCTGTGCTTTCACACCGCTGCTTTGAAGAATGTCACGCATGCGTGCTGGCGGGGTCTTCATGAAATCCCTCATCGTAACTCCTCATAAAATAAGAATCAAACTTCAAACTGGTAAGTTCTCGTTTAATCTTACTATTTTGTTTGCCAACTCATAAATGGAGCCTAGACTGCAGCTTCCTGATTAATGGATAAAAAATGATACCATCCAAGTTAGCAAACATGTTACATAGAAACATAAACATAGAAAATAGGTGCAGGAGGAGGCCATTCGGCCCTTCGAGCCAGCACCGCCATTCATTGTGATCATGGCTGATCGTCCGCTATCAATAACCTGTGCGTGCCTTCTCCCCATATCCCTTGACCCACATGTTGTACTGTGTTCATGGATATCATGTTGCATGGGAAGGAGGGAAAATAAATAGTGAGACATTAAATTAGTGAAATTCAGATGAGAATTATTGCTATGATCTTAAACCAAAAGGAGATGGCAGGAAATGTTCAGCAGATCATGCAGCATTTGAGGAGAGAGAAAAATAACAATTGATATTGCAGAGGTGCAGTGGAACTGGTCAGTTCTGATTCAAATACAAGAACCGATTTGACTAAAATTGTTGAATTCATTATCGAAACCCAAATACTTAATTATGCTCGGGCAGAGGAATAGCTGTTCTTCAAGTTTGAGTTAGTCCTCGTTGGAACAGAGTAGAAGACCACATTCTGGAAAGTTTTACTCAATCTATGTTTGGATTTTCTAGTGTAGCGGAGGTGATAGACAGGAAGACAGTTAAGGCCTGCAGCTGACATGCTGAGACACAGCAGTCTTTTAATTCATGGCTGTATGATATGAAGCTCATCCACCACGCAGCCTCTCAGCTTTGTTATTGTTGAGATGTTGGACGATAATGAGGATAGTTACGTTATACTTAATTCTATGGGATGGTATAGTTTCCAAAGTACTGGAAATGTATGGAGATATTATTCCAGCAGGCATTTTACCAGAAACCATGAAGAAAAGGCATAGTTGCCCACATCTAAAGGGGCTGTCCCACTGTACTGGCTAATTCAAGAGCTCTTCCAAGTTTCCCCTGATTCAAACTTGGAGAATTACGGTAATAGCGGCTCGTAGGTACTCGGGGCTCACGTGGACATTTTTCAACATGTAGAAAAATCTTCACGAGTCTTCACGAGTTTACCACATTTCCCGAATACCTGCCGTTAGCATTACGAGCCGCTAAGAGACGTCCCGAGCTCCGGCGTACCCGCTACGTACATTCTACGTGCTTACCACGAGTTTGATTTTTTTTTAAACTCGGGAGAGCTCTTGAATTAGCTCGTACAGTGGGACAGCCCCTTAAAAATGAAAGGGGGGGGGAGGGAGTGGGAGTTACAGAAATTTAAATTTTGTTGATAAATGTTGAGCCACAGATTCTATCCAAGCCCATTGTCAACAACTGCTCTGGAACATGTAATTTCCTGAATCAGATGTCTGGAATCTTTGACAACCTCTCGCTCCACATTCCAAAGATTCATGTACAAGATTGTAGGTAGCCTATCAGCCCAGACGTGACCCACAGAAACATTGAAAGCAATCTAAAATGCAAATAAACAGTAATGTTGGAGATATTAAGTAGATTGGGCACCATCCGTGTAGAGAAAAAAAATAGAGTTTTTGATGAAAGGTTATCAACTCAAAACATTAATATTAATGCTGAATATCTCCAGTATTTCCTGTTTTACCCTCCAGTACATGTTTGACATTCTCTTCTTCTTAGGGAAGGAATTTATACTTAATCAAACCACTCAACGTGGATATTACAATGCCATGTTAAACATTGGAAATGAGTTGGAGAGCTTTCCAATCAGATCTGGAGATCCGTCTCCCTGCTATCATTCAATTATTAATCTCTGCTTCATCTATCAGGAAAGACAAATAAATCAAGTGAGGGATGTAGTGGTAATCCAATGCAAATGAGGCATACTGGTTAACTTTGCTTACACATTGCAAAGCTCAACAGTTAATCCACAGGCTCTTATGCAGCCACGACCATTACAAAATACATTGCAGTTACTTGCCTAGAATATTCCAGCATTATCTTCCAAACCTGCAACCTTTCCCACCAAGAAAAGCAAAGACAGCAAATGCATTGGATCATAACCACCAACAGGTTCCCTCCAAGTTGCACAGTATCCTCATTTGGTATTATATGTGTTGTTCTAGATTCCAGCATTGTATCTCCTTGATATATTGCCAATTCTAAATCCAAAAACGCTCTCCCCAACAGTACCATTGAAGTAGTTTCACCTTCGCAAGGGAAGTTAGAGATGGATAATAAATGTATAGGAACTGCAGATGCTGGTTTAGACTGAAGATAGACACAAAAAGCTGGAGTAACTGAGCGGGTCAGGCAGTATCTCTGGAGAAAAGGAATAGGTGATGTTTGGAGTTGACCCGAAACGTCACCTATTCCTTTTCTCCAGAGATGCTGTCTGACCCGTTCAGTTTCTCCAGCTTTTGTGTCTATCTATGGACAATAAATGTTGGTCTAGCTCATAAAGCCTGGAGCTAATGGATAATTGTACGATGTGATCCTAGAGCCATATATTGTAATTAAAACTTGATCAAACTAAATGGGGGAACAGACCCAAGGAGCAGATTAGTCTACTCGTACAATTATTATAGTTTTCTATAATATAGTCACAAATGGCACATGGCAAAATAGAATTATAGAAGGGAAAGGTAAACTTTTTCAAAACTGAAAAAGCTAATTTTACTTTTAGAGATACAGCGTGGAAGCAGGCCTTTGTCCTTTGGCCGAGCACCAATCACCCACACATTAGTTCTATCCGACACACTAGGCAATTTACAAACGCTGATTAATCTACAAACTTGCATGTCTTTGGAATGTGGGAGGAAAGCAGAGCACCTGGAGAAAGCCCATGCAGTCACAGGGAGAATGCACAAACCTTGTACAGACAGGACAGATAGTCAGGATCGAACCTGGGTCTCTGGCGCATTAAGACAGCAACTGTACTGCTGTGCCACTGTACTGTCAAAGTTGTAGCCTTCATATATACTGAAGGTTAATTGGAAATAATTTGAAAAATATTTGCAATGAATTTCCATCAGCTATCTTTAGGCATGACATAGTTTCTATTAAAGTTACTAAACTTACTTCCTACGGTTACCAAATACTGTTGTGCCTCCATCATTGGTTACATTTATTAAAATCTGACAAAGTTTACGAAAAAGTAACATTCAGAAAATAATGATTTTAGTGATGTTGAAGTTTATTGGATATTATAATTGCTACCACATCATGCGTTAGTAACCTCAGTCTATATAATTACCTCTGCTTGTTAAGGCATGCATAAGGTATGTTTTCTTAAAATGAGCCTATTTGCATATTAAGGGGAGAACATAACAGATGTAACGTGCACTGGCAAATGTTTATCCCCTTCAGACCAAAAGCTACCTCCTCCTTGCTGGATGATAAGATCTTAATTTATATGTCGCAAATATACAGCACTCGTAAACTAAAGCATTTCCTTTAGAAGCTACTTCTAACAGCAGTTGTGCGAGAGAGATTGGTTGCTGCACAAGAAGCATGAGATGAACACGGTCATTTTATTGTTTATGCCACTGTGTGAGCAATGAGATACCGACAAAATGCAACATGTCAGCCATCGGATTATATACGAACATTAGTGGGAATCAAAGAAACTCAGTGAGTGCCTGTTTGCTTGTACTTTGTGTCTCAGCAATTCCTTTTTATAATTTTGCTCTTTACTTATTTTTCTTAGCATTTAATGTAAATCATTTTGATTTTGACAAGCATAATCATACTGCAGTGTAGTAGTTTCAATTAGAACTTTTTATAGAGATTCCATAAGAATATTTTTATCATGGATCTTATATTTTCTAGAATATTAATGGCAGCTTGTCACCGCTTGCATCAAGGAGCACGAGTAGACTAATCTGCTCTTGGGTCTGTTCCCCCATTTAGTTTGATCAAGTTTTAATTACAATATATGGCTCTAGGATCCCATTGTACAATTATCCATTAGCTTTCTGAACAAGTAAGTTCTGAAATCTTGATGGTAGACAAAAATGCTGGCGAAACTCAGCGGGTGAGGCAGCATCAATGGAGCGAAGGAAATAGGCAACGTTTTGGGCCAAAACCCATCTTTTGAAATCTTGATGTTTTACAATTGTAAAATATGAATTATGCAAAGTATAAGACACCACAGTGGCATTGCTAGCAAAAGTCCTGCCTTACAACTCTGGCTATATGTGCCAGCTTTGCAACATTCCCTCCGGGTGCTCAGGTTTCTTACCACATCCTAAAGATGCGCAGATCAGAAGATAAATTGGTCGCTGTAAATTGCTCCCAATGTGTAGGTGAGTGTGGAGTCAAATTGATGGGGTTGAGGACATAATTAAATGAGGTTAATGCAAATGGGTCGTTGAAGTCACTATTGACTACCGTACACTGGCAGCAATATTTTGGATAACTCTAAAATAATGAGGACGGTGGGTTAGGAGTAAATTGAAATCGTCAAATTTAGTAATTAAAAAAGCATGAATAATAGTTTTAACTGTGGATAAGTTGATTAAAGGCAGTTAAATGTAATATTGCAGAGGAAATAGGTGGTCATAATGGAAATGGATGTGGAAATGTGGTCTGAAGCTCTTTAAAAGACCAAGTATAATGACAAGATTGTGCACACTTTTCGTTGTCTCTTACCATTTCCAAGAAGGCCTTTGCAATCAGTATTTGGGAATGGATCCCTGTGTTGCAGTAATTAACTGTAATTTTTGTGATCTTCTTTATATATCATTGGAAATAATTTGTAGCATCATTTTTCACTGGAAAATTATGTCACATTTTCGGATAAAGTTGGCATAGGTCAGCAGATTGAAGAAAAATAGAAGGGGTTGCAAGGATATTGGAAGGTGTACAAATTATTGAGAGACACCAGAGGAACATTGTGGGATTGCGAAAAGCAACAGTTGCAGGTGCTTCTTCATTGGCATGAAATAAGTTTAAAAACAGATATATGCCTAGTTGAAAGGCAGCAACTTTGCTGTGAATAGGGCCAAATTTCCTTCTCTGCAAGTGAACAAGATGATTTTCGACATTACAGTTCTGTCTAGTTTTTTAGTGTAGAATTATTTTATTAACCAAATTAAAGTTCCCAACAGCCTTTGTGGAATCTATGACCAAATCTTCTGGATTATTCATCAAATAACATGACCATTATGCTACATATATTTTTCAAAGCTATATCAACCATATAAACTCAGTCTCTTACTTGAACTAATAACTAAAAGGGCAGCACAGTGCCGCAGCGGTAGATGTGCTGCCTTACAGTGTAAGAAACCCGGGCATGATCATGACAATGGGTGCCGTCTGTACAGAGTTTGTACATTCGCCGTGTGACCGTGTGTGTTTTCTCGAGGTGCTCTGGTTTCCTCCGATATTCCAAAAAGTGCGGATTTGTAGGTTAGTTGGCTTTTGTAAATTGTCCCCAGTGTGCAGGATGTGAAAGTGGGATATCATAGAACATGTGTGCGGGTGATCGTTGGTCGGCATGGACTTAGTGGGCCATACTGCATCTCTAAACTAAACTAAACAAAAGAAACAACCCTCTTTTTTAGTTTAGTTTAGAGATACAGCGCGTAAACAAGCTCTTCGGCTCCAAGTCGGCACTGACCAGCGACCCCGCATATTAACACTACCCTACTCACATTAGGGACAACTTCACATTCATACCAATTAACCTGCAAACCTGTACGTCTTTAGAGTGTAGGAGGAAACCGAAGATCTCGGAGAAAACCCATGGGGGTCAGGGGGAGAATGTACAAACTCCGTACAGCCTAGCACCGGTAGTCAGGACTGAACCCGGTCCTCTGGCACTGTAAAACAGTAGCTCAACCGATATGTCCCCATGCCATCACACTTATTTTATACAACTGGCTGCTTTGTAATTTCAAATGGCTTTTGTAAATTGTCCCCAGTGTGCAGGATGTGAAAGTGGGATATCATAGAACATGTGTGCGGGTGATCGTTGGTCGGCATGGACTTAGTGGGCCATACTGCATCTCTAAACTAAACTAAACAAAAGAAACAACCCTCTTTTTTAGTTTAGTTTAGAGATACAGCGCGTAAACAAGCTCTTCGGCTCCAAGTCGGCACTGACCAGCGACCCCGCATATTAACACTACCCTACTCACATTAGGGACAACTTCACATTCATACCAATTAACCTGCAAACCTGTACGTCTTTAGAGTGTAGGAGGAAACCGAAGATCTCGGAGAAAACCCATGGGGGTCAGGGGGAGAATGTACAAACTCCGTACAGCCTAGCACCGGTAGTCAGGACTGAACCCGGTCCTCTGGCACTGTAAAACAGTAGCTCAACCGATATGTCCCCATGCCATCACACTTATTTTATACAACTGGCTGCTTTGTAATTTCACTATCAAAACCTACTGTTTTTTAATACATTTTACATATTGTACAGCAACTCCAATATGTAAGTTGGAGTTGCTGTACAAAGTTTAATTTTGGTGAGTCTCAATATTAAGAGCTATTATTTGATTTGACATTATTTGGTGAGCATATTAGAGCAATTATTTTAATGATTTTAATCAGAGTTCAATCTTTATTCCTAAATTACTTGCTGTTCAGTTTCACTTTTTCTGGTAATGATGGTACTTCTGATCATTCCTTGGAATTTCGTACCATCTTAAAATCAGGTTTAATTTTACCAGTGGGCAGAATTTTGTTTTGTTACCATGTCAAAAATAGCTCAGTTATCTATAAGTAAGATGCAAGAAGTCTGAACTGGGCCTTCATTATGTACTCATTTAACATTTGGGGTCAGTATTTCCAGTGGTATTTTCTGGTGATCAAGGTAAAAAGGGATTCCTCTTATCTTAATGACATTTCAAGACTTCCTTTAAACATTGGGAGTGACCAGGTTGAAACTGAAGTAGCTATTTTATGGTAGGCACAACTGCATAATTTTTGATCAGTGGAAAATATTTGCTGTTGAGAACAGTGACTACTTCAATTTTGACAAGGTGTCTTCTTGCCAATGTTGTTCACATTAAAAAAAGAACTGGAGTATGATACTTGTATTGCCATGTTAGTAGCACTTAAAATATTACATTCAAAGAATTGGATGGTTTAATTAAATTAACAATTGAGACAATATTTAGATTTTAATATGGATAAATGTCATACATTTCCCCTTAGGAATAAGTTAAATGTAATGCATATGCTTGGAGGAAAGATACATATTTTAGTATCTCACTGAAGTAAAGCATAGAAATGAAACACAATTTGAATGTGAGCTTATGAACCAAACTAATAATTTTACATATAGACTAAAAAAATTGTGGCTCGAACTTTATCGAGGTCAATTTGTTTAGAAAACAAGAAAACTGAGAAAAGCATGCAGCCAACCATACTATAACCATGTAAAACACTTTTTTTTGTAATGAAGGGTACACAAAAGGCTGGAGAAACTCAGCGGGTGCAGCAGCATCTAAGTAATGAAGTTGTAATTAAGCTGTTTTCACCAGAGCCTTAGCATAGAAGCACATGTAATGTTGACAAAAGTTATAGCAGTGTAAAAGCAGCAATAATCTACTGTAAGATTTGAAAATACCATTACAAATTTAACAATTAGCTCATCAGAGTATCAGACCTGTGTAAAATGAATTACTCATATGTCCATTAAACTCAATTAAAAATTAAACTGGACACTGTTTTATGATTGGGAGGGAATGTAATAAAGATAAATGATCAGGCAGGCTTTTGCTGTCTCAGTTTCTTTCTTCCAATCTTTCAATCTAAAATGTCTAATCTCTATTATTTTTTTCCTTTCTGAAGCCATTGTCCTGAAATGGTCATTCTGCATCTTTTTCTAATTTTCCTGTATGACCTGGTGTCTTTTTCAGCAGTTTCTCTTTTTGTTTCCAGGAATATTGGCCTTGAAGAAAGGCATTTTTGTTTGTCAGCGGGTTTCTGCTCATCCCTTCTTGATTGCTTTGCATGCTTCTACCACAAGCAAGCTTGTATCCTGTGTTCTGAACGAGCACAGACTCAATTGCAGAGTTCTACTTAGGTACATAAGGGACTGCAATATCAATCAAAAAGCAAACAGCTGCAGGTCTAGTAGCATCTGTGAAGGGTCTAGATAGATGACATTTTGGATCAGGATCCTTTTTGAGACTGATAAAATGTCCTGACTCAAAATGTCATCTATCCATTGCCGTCCACAGATGCTGCCTGACTGGGAGTTCCTCCAACACTTTGTTTTTTGCTACAGTTTCACTTCATCAGTTTCATTTTGTTCTAAATATCTCAGTTTCATATGGATGTTCAAATCTAATCTCAATCACCTACGAGAATGGCTGAAGCAGTCCCCCATTTAAGGTTCCTCTTTCATGGCATTTTTTTTTTTAGTTTCAATCCTACGAGTACCTTCCCTCGCCTCTTATAGGACATTTATGAATGCTTTGATACCCTTTCCTATTGTCAAGTCAGCAAGCAAATTATACCCTCCTTTACAAGGTCCATCTTCAATTATTTTTTCCCTTCAGGACTTCTCTATGTCCATTTCTGACAATAGTCTAGCAATCAGTATTCACTTCAGGATTGCCAACTCCCACCATCTGCTTTGATTTCTCTTCCTCCCACCCTCGTAAAGATTTTGATGCATTCGTCTATATTCTTTATTTCTGATGTGCATATTCTGAAATACCATCTTTCACATCAGACTTCCCAGTAAGCATGATATCATCCCTCTCCTTTCAATGGAAATTGTTTCCTCTACACCAGTAGTCATCTCCTCAATCTCCACCAGAGTTTGCTCATTTTCCAACTGTATCCTCCTAAGCAAGCTCAGAAGATGCAATACTTGTATTTTTATCTATTCCAGGAATGCAAATGCTTCAATCAGATGAAATAGTGACGTACCTGTAATTTTATGTATGTAAGATAATTATGAATGAGGGAATGACTTGTCCATCTTGATTCATCCATCCAGAATGATTCTTCCACCACTACATTTTTCAATTGTTTTTAAATGATTCCAGACCTATTGTGTTTACTACTAAATGTAATAGATATATTCCACACTTTGTTCATGTATTGTGCACAGTGGTTTTCTGCCACCTGTTCGAAATTTTTTTTCTCCATCTTGAACCAGTGTTCTTTTTTACATTCACTATATAAATTTGCAGTGTTTGTGGTATCACTTACTTTTCATTTCTATGTGTAGCACTTTACCTTTATTTACATTCATTTTGTCTAGCATTATTCATGCTTCTGATACTTTGGCTACTTTATTTGTATTTTCTGCGTGGCTTTTTTCAATGTTGCTGCCTCCATTATGACATCCACACAAATATGATTGCTTTTCATTGTTTTTGAATTTGTCTACATTAGAAACAACAATGGTTCCAACACTATTCTCTGAGGTGTCCCTAACTCTGATTTGACCCCATAATGATCACCTGTTTCCCATTTCTTAATCAATTTCTAATACATTATCTGAATTGAAGTGATCAAGAGGCCAGAACTAAAGCATGTTGAAGGCATGGAGAGATTTGAAATGAAGCAAGAGAATTAAAAAAAAACATCATTTATATTATCATTTGTTGCCTCATTCTATCAAAATTAGTTCTTTTAAACAAGGCAAACACAGTTCACAGTTTTCAGCACCTGATTTCCAGATCATTGTTCAATATTTTGTTGTACCTCGCTAGTAATATTACCTTCATTTTTTGGGTAAATTACAGAGAGCAAATTACAATAAACTTGGACTGCTATGTGTTCAGTGCAATGGTGTCCTTTAAAGTCTTATGTAGTAAGTCATAATTTAATAATGTTGATCAATCAAATACCATGAAGTTTGATTTCCTTTGGAGTGTAAGAACAATTTATACAAATTTCAAGGAATAAATAAACGGAAACATCCAGGGTAAATTACAGAGCTCATAATCTGTCAATCAATCATTTAATATACCTTTTTTCTTCCTTTATTTTATGTATTTACATTTCCTTTCCTCCTGTTACTCCCATCTCCTCTACCCATTCACTTCAGCACAACAATTAGGTAGTCAGCACTTGTAAACATAACATAATGTTCAATGACCTCTCTGTCGGTGGATCACCAGTTTCCTGACAGACAGGAAGCAGCATGTGAGGCTGGTAAAGCATGTTTCGGACCCGCAGACCCTCAGCATAGGAGCACCGCAACGCTGCGTACTCTCCCCTCTCCTCTACTCTCTCTACCACAATGACTGCACCTCCACAGACTCCTCTGTCAAGCTTCTCAAGATTGCAGACGACACAACCTTGATTGGACTAACGCAGGATGGGGAGGAATCTGCGTACAGACAGGAAGTGACACAGCTGGCATCCGGGGGCCATCACAACAACCTGGTGCTCAATGCTCTTACGACAGTGGAATTGATTGTGGACTTTAGGAGTGTTCCCCCTCCCCTCACCCCACTTGCCATCAACAAGACCACAGTCACATCTGTGGAGTCTTTTTAGTTCTGGGGAACCATCATCTCCAAGGACCTTAAATGGGGTACCATCATCGACTCCACAGTCAAAAAGGCCCAACAGAGGATGTACCTTCCTGAGAAAACACAACCTGCCACAGGCAATGATGGTCCAATTCTACACGGCCATCGTAGAGTCTCACCTTCTCTATCATGGTCTGGTTTGGTTCAGCCACCAAGCACGACACCCGGACGCTGCAGCGAATCGTCCGATCAGCTGAGAAGGTTGTTGGCTGCAACCATCAACTCTGACCCCTCTCACCCTGGCCACAAACTCTTTGAATCACTTCCCTCTGGAAGGCGACTCCGGACTATCAAAGCTGCCATAGCCAGACATAAAAACAGCTTTTTTCCACGAGTAGTAATCGATAATGTTTTATTATTAATGTTTAATGTTTTATATGTAATTCCTAATTGTCACTGTATGTCATGTTGTCACATGCGAGCGGAGAACCAAAGAAAATTCCTTGTATGTGAACATACTTGGCCAAATAAACTTATTTATTCATTCATTCATTGGACCTGGTGTTCAATCAATACCACAAAAAACGATGAGGCAATTCAAAATACTGCAGGTGCTGGATGTCTAAAATGTAACAAATTATCTAAATATCTAGAAGATCAGGTTGCATAAATGGAGAAATAAATGGTTAATCTTTTAAGTCATTCATCAGAACACTTCGGCTGGGATTCACCGGCGTAAAACATAGATCTCGTAGTAATGTAATATCTTGGTTATACTGCTGCGAGAATGTTTTACTTTCTTCCCAAACTGTACTGAGAACAACAAGACAATTATTTCTGTACCGTCTCGTATCATGGTTCTATGTTCCATGAGATTCACCAATCCTACAGTAATATTCTGGGTTTCTAGGAATATAACAATGCTTCTGGCAATGTCGGAGCAAAATTCAATTAGAAAAGGCATTTTATTTTTATTTTCTCTGAACACGTTCATTTAAATGGAGATGGTATATTCAACCATTTGATAGTCAGAAAGTGTCCATTTGGTTAATGAATGGTGCGAGTTTGACAAGTAGGTGGTCAGTGTTGTGGATGTGGCCAAGACAGTTGGAACATCTCCAATAAAATATTCAACCAGTGTTTGACAATCAAGGCTTCAACATAAATGATATGCCATAATGGACTTTATTGCCGCCCTTGAAGATTGCAGAAGAGCATAGTTTTTCAGCTAAGAATTACAAAAGGCCACATCATCTCAACCACATTATCTAGGCTTCATATCTGTGGCCTGCACAACCCAAGTGGGATGTCTGAAAATGAAAATGAGAGCCATTTTGCATTCATTTAAAAGGTAACCAGACCAGAAGCATCCAT
Source organism: Okamejei kenojei (assembly GCA_035221665.1). Lineage (NCBI taxonomy): Eukaryota > Metazoa > Chordata > Chondrichthyes > Rajiformes > Rajidae > Okamejei > Okamejei kenojei. Next base: position 58,619,246 of record CM069139.1, on the reverse strand, counting down.
GAGTTCAGGGAACCTTATTGAAGAAAATATACTATTTTATGTTTTAGAATTAAAACCCTTCTTCAGAACTCATGAAAGAGCATTGCCAGTGGCTGATGCTGCCTGGCCCCAATGGATATTTCTGGCTTTTTTAAAATATGTTAATAGCCATTTAGAATATTCATATTCTTATTTTAAATAGGTAACATAGAAAAAATAATAGGTCACTCTGAATGTGTAACATTCTAGAAAAGTTAATGATAAGCACATCTAAAGGAAATTGGACAAAAAATTTGCATTTCGTGATCATAATCATCTTTATGCCTCGGGCTATAATTATAGGAGGTATCAATTCCTGAATTAAGTTCAGAATTTACTACTTACATTGCAACTGTCAGAAGGCCACGTATGCTATAAGCAGAATATGCTTTTTTCCCAATCTGGAGATCCCAAATCTTAGCCACTGGAAAGTTCTCAATCTGTCAGAGCAGTAAAAAATCAATCTTTTAAAATTTAAATCTCGGTTATTGATTGAAAAGTATTTATTGAAATGCTTGAATATTTATTATTGTTAAAGTGGCAAGAATCAAATTTAAATTAAAAAATTGTTAATAATTGAAAAAGATAATTTTGGTTAACGTCTTGTATACAAGCAGCGTTTGAACAGCAATTTATTCAGGAGCATTGGTTACCCCTTTTGGCTAAAAATAACAAATTATGCTATTGGAATGTTCATTGTGACTTCCAGTATGCCATTAAATGTTTACACTAAATGTCTACATTTTAATACATCAAAATAAACAAATTTTTTTTGCGAATCACAGGATGCATTAGATCATTTTGCTGTATGGCCATGTGCACTGTAGGTGTCATTCAGTGCTTCTGTGCATTCTATGGCTGGCTAGTTTTAAACAACATGCCTGTGTTCACAAGTTGTTGTGAACTTTTTTTGTGGTGTTTTAATTTGCATATGAAACACAGCCTCCACAATGTGCCTTATTTGCTTCAGTTGCCAATTGGGTGATGGTTCCTAACAGCCCAGCTCCAGAGGGTTTTACTTTAATCTTTTGTGTTCGGGCCTGATGTGAGATTCAGCTGAGCAATCTGACACTTCTCCAACTGCTACTGTTTCATCTTCCAGGAAACCCCAGCAAGAATGCAGAAATCTTGAAGTTGCTACTGCTCAGAAGCAGCAAAGCTATAATATATCAAGCTTAAACCTTACTCCAATCACTCGGGTGAGCATAATGATGTCTCTTGGTCAGCTAGCTAAAGGGGCCAGCTTGGATGACCTACTGGAGACCTGCATTCAGTCCTTTGGTAAGATTTACTTTTGTTATTGTAGAGCTCATTGTTCTTCGTTCAAGGGAGTCTCATCAATCTTTTTCCCCTGGTAACAGATATCTTTAAATTAAGAATTGTTTAATTAATTTATGAACAGTTACATAAAATAATTCTGATTTTAGAATTATGAAAGCATTTTAGAAGATTTAATTCTACATATATCACACAATGTTTATTAGATTCCACAGAATAAAAGTAATAGATTTACAATATGTGTGTGCAGTGCTGATTTGTTGTCATTTTAACGCTTTAATGTAGACAGTTTAAAACTCTCAATCAGGTTACACACAATGTAGCCGCATAGCATGGATTTTTAAAAAGTGCATTTAGCTAAAATATTAAAATGCATGGATATATTATTAAAATCACTGTTTAATTCTTTTCTGAACAATGTCTGGAATTTTTTAATGAAATATTTTATAGCATAAAGTAAACATTCTGTTATTTCACTTTATTCAGAGAACACCATTTAAAAAAATTATTGTGGTTATTCTTCTGTGCTACCATACGTTAATGAATTAATTTAAATGTAAAGGGTTGTAATTGAGTGTTCATGAAATTAATGGGTTCTTATTAAATTCAGAATTCACAACATTTTTTTTTCCTGAGCTTTGTGAGAGCATTGTTTCATGCAGTGGCAGAATACTGCCACATTTTTGAGGAACATGGATGGGAACTGTCCCTGTTTTGAAATGAATTTGTGAAAACGGTCTTTGTGTTTGTGCACATTTAAATCAGGGAAAAGGGCTAATCAGACAGAAACTGGTGAGTCCCAATAGATTAAGAAAATACAGTTTGATCAGCTCACAGTCCATGTTTTGCTTTTATTTTATATGCCTCTTGTCACTTTAGGCAACTTCCTTTTGATGAATAATAATGATTATCCTTAAATACTGTAAATTAGCAATGGGGAAAAGTGCATATGTAATTGTTTATATATTTTGCTGACAATTTTCTGCGTTATAGTACCATGACATTGTAAACCAGCATATTCCATTCAAATTCCTTTATGAGATTATTGTATCAGAGACATTGATTGTCCCAGATATCATTGACATTTTAGCTCTTTTTGAAAATGATGTATCATGTCATGCCACAAACATTTACTCCAAGGTACTGAAATATACTTTTACAAGGCACATACCTTTGGTGCTTAAAGATTATGATGCTTAAAGATTACGGTGCTTAAAATCTATACCTGCTTTATCCTCAGTTCCAGCAAACAAAAGGCACCAACATCCTGTGCAGTTTGGATTACATTTCCAGGCTTTAGGAATAATCCCAGATGAATGTTTTGCTCATGAAGAAAGTTATTTGTAGTTAATATTCAGTCAAAGACTCGCGTGGAAGAAATGGTTTTGAATTTGTGGGACATTGGCATCAGTGTTGGGGAAGGAGGGAACTGTTCCGACGGGATGGACTCCATTTGAGCCCGATTGGAACCAGAATCCTGGCAAACTGTATAACGAGGGCTGTAGTTAGAACTTTAAACTAAATAGTGAGGGGGGGGGGGGGGGGTCAACAAATTAGAAGTGTAAGGGTGGAGTTAAAGGGAAGGAGAATGCAGGAAATGTTACAGAAGTCTCCCAAATAAATGGGACGGAAAGTTCAAGAAGGGGTGCGAGTGTAAGGTTGGGTAAAATCGAGACCGGTGTGAGAAGGAAGGTGAATATTGAATGAAAGGTGTATTTGAGTGCGCGTAGTGTAAAAAACAATGTGGATGAGCTTGTAGCACAGTTAGAGATTGGTAGATATGATGCTGTGGGAATTACAGAGATGTGGCTGCAAGAGGATTGGAGCTGGGAGCTGAATATTCAGGGTTATATTTCATATCTGAATGTCAGGAAGGTGGGCAGAGAGGGGGTGGGGTAACCGTTGGTTAGGAATGTAATTCAGTCCTTCGTGAGGGGTGACATAGAATCAGAAGATGTAGAGTCATGGGTGGATAGAGCTGAGAAATTATAAGGGTAAAAAGACCCTAATAGGAGTTATTTACAGGCCCCCAAATAGTAGCCAGGATATAGGGTACAAGTTACATCAGGAGATAAGATTGGCATGAAAAAAGGCAATTCTATGGTGGTCATGGGAGATTTCAATATGCAAGTAGACTGGTAAAATCAGGTTGGTACTGGACCCCAAGAAAGGGAATTTGTAGTGCCTACGAGATGGATTCTTAGAACAGATTGTAGTGGAGCCTACCAGGGAAAAGACAATTTTGGATTTAGTGTTATGTAATGAACCGGATTTGATAGGGGAACTCAAGATAAAGGAACCATTAGGATGTAGCAAACAACCAAAATATGATGTTTTAATCTGCAATTTGAGAGGGAGAAGGTGATATTGGATGTGTTGATATTGCAGCTGGGCAAAGGGGGCTACAGAGGCATGAGGGAGGAGCTGACCAAAGTTGACTGGAAAGGGGACCCTAGCAGGGATGACGGTGGAACAGCAATGGCAGTAATGTCTGGGAATAACATGGAAGATGCAGAATCTTTTCATTCCAAAGAGGAAGAAATATTCTAGGGGGAGAAAGAGGTGACCGTGGCTGACAAGGAAAGTCAAGGACAGTATAAAACTAAAAGAGAAGGTGTTCATTTGCAAAGATTAGTGGGAGGCCAGAGGATTGGGAAGCTTTTAAAGAACAGAGGGTAACTAAAAAGACAATACAGGGAGAAAAGATGAAATACAGTACGAAGCCAATAATATAAAAGAGGATAGCAAGAGTTTCTTCAGTTATATAAAGAGCAAGAAAGAGGCAAGGGTGGACATTCGACCGCTGGAAAACGATGCAGCAGAAATGATAATAGGGAATAAAGAAATGGCAGAGGAGTTGATTAACTTTTTTGCATCAGTCTTCACAGTGGAAGACACCAGCAACATGCCTGAAATTCAAGAAAGTCAGGGGGTGGAAGTAAGTGGAGTGGCTATTACGAGGGAGAAGGTGCTTGGGAAACTGAAAGGGCTGAAGGTGGACTGCACCCTAGGGAAAGAGGTGACTTTGGAGATTGTGGAGGCATTGATAGTGATACTTCAGGAATCACTTGAGTCAGGAGTGGTCCCAGATGATTGGAAAATTGCCAATATTACCCCACTGCACAGAAAGGGAGCAGGGCAGAATAGTGGGAACTATAGGCCCGTTATGCCCCTGTCCCACTTAGGAAACCTGAACGGAAACCTCTGGAGACTTTGCGCCCCACCCAAGGTTTCCGTGCGGTTCCCGGAGGTTTTTGCCAGTCTACCTAATGGTCGAAAGTGGTTTCCGCTTCCTCTATGTTCCGGCAATTATTTCAAAAAATTCAAAACCGGCCGCGACTAAAAATAGGTTCCCGTTTTTAAAATCGGTAATTTTTTAGTTCAAGCCGGTTGCGATGCTAATTGAAGATGGTTGCTGGAGGTTGCAGGTAGTGGAAGGTAAGACCTCCCCGGTGGAATGAAACTGGGTGAAAAAAAGGTCTTACCTTCCACTACCTGCAACCTCTGGCAAACTCCTTCAACTAGCATCACAACCGGCTTCGACTAAAAAATTACCGATTTTTAAAACGGCAACCTATTTTTAGTCGCGGCCAGTTTTGAAATTTTTGAAATAATCGGTGGAATAAAGAAGAAGCGGAAACCACTTTCGACCATTAGGGAGACTGACAAAAACCTTCGGGAACCGCACGGAAACCTTGGGTGGGGCGCAAGGCTCCAGATGTTTCCGTTCAGGTTTCCAAAGTGGGACAGAGGCATTAGTCTAACTTCGGTGCTTGGTAAGATTTTAACGTCCATTATAAATGATGAGGTTACGGAGTACTTAGAAGTTCACAATAAAATAGGCCAAAGTCAACATGGCTTTGTGAAGGGGAGGTCTTGCTTGACTAATTTGCTGGAATTCTTTGAAGAAGTAAATAGCAGGAGAAAAGAGAGTCAGTAGATGTTGTTAACTTACATTTTCAGAAAGCCTTTAATAAGGTTCCACATGTTTGGCTGCTTAGGAAGATGAGAGCCCATGCTAGCAAAGGGCAGATACTAGCATGGATATCAGGTTGGCTGGATGGCAGAAGACAAAGAGCGGCAGTAAGGGGGGCTTTTTCTAGTTGGCTGCCAATGACTAGTGGAGTTCCGCAAGTATCGGTGCTGGGGCCACTACTCTTCACATTGTATGTGGATGAGGGGATTGAAGGCTTTGTGGCAAAGTTGGATGAGGGGATTGAAGGCTTTGTGGCAAAGTTTGCAGATGACATGGAAATCGATAGAGGGGCAGGTTGTGTGGAGAGAGCATGGACTCTGCAGAAGGACTTCGACAGGGTGGAGAGCGGGCAGAAAAGTGGCAGATGGAATATAGTGTAGCAAAGTGTGGGGTTTTGGTAGTAGGAATAAAGGCATAGATTATTTTCTAAATGGGGTGAGAATCCAGAAATCGGAGGTGCAAAGGGACAATAGAAATAGACAATAGATGCAGGAGTAGGCCATTCGGCCATTCGATCCAGCACCGCCATTCAATTGTGATCAAGCTGTACCGCGTTCCTGCCTTCTCCCCATATCCCCTGACTCTGCTATTTTTAAGAGCCCTATCTAGCTCTCTCTTGAAAGCATCCAGAGAACCTGCCTCCACTGCCCTCTGAGGCAGAGAATTCCGCAGACTCACCACTCTCTGTGAGAAAAAGTGTTTCCTCGTCTCCATTCTAAATGGCTTACACCTTATTCTTAAACTGTGGCCCCTGGTTCTAGACTTCCCCAACATCGGGAACATGTTTCCTGCCTCTAGCATGTCCAAACCATTAACAATCTTATATGTTTCAATGATATATCCTCTCATCCTTCTAAACTCCAGAGTGTACAAGCCCAGCTGCTCCATTCTCTCAGCATATGACAGTCCCGCCATCCCGGGAATTAACCTTGTAAACCTACGCTGCACTCCCTCAATAGCAAGAATGTCCTTCCTCAAATTAGGGGACCAAAACTGCACACAATACTCCAGGTGTGGTCTCACTAGGGCTCTGTAAAACTGCAGAAGGACCTCTTTGCTCCTATATTCGATTCCTCTTGTTATAAAGGCCAACATGCCATTCACTTTCTTCACTGCCTGCTGTACCTGCATGCTTAGACTTGGGTGTGCTGGTGCAGGATTCTCAAAAAGTTAATCTGCAAGTCGAATCAGTAGTAAATAAAGCAAACTCAATGCTAGCATTTATTTCAAGTGTATACAAAAACAGGGATGTAATGTTGAGATTCAAGATTCAAGAGAGTTTATTGTCATGTGTCCCTGATAGGACAATGAAATTCTTGCTTTGCTTCAGCACAACAGAACATAGTAGGCATGACTACAGAACAGATCAGTGTGTCCATATACCATTTTATAAATATATACACACATGAATAAATAAACTGATAAAGTGCAAATAAACAGATAATGGGCTATTAATGTTCAGAGTTTTGTCCAAGCCAAGTTTAATAGCCTGATGGCTGTGGGGAAGTAGCTTTTCCTGAACCTGATCGTTGCAGTCTTCAGGCTCCTGTACCTTCTACCTGAAGGTGGCGGGAGATGAGTGTATGGCCAGGATGGTGTGGGTCCTTGATGATACTGCCAGCCTTTTTGAGGCAACGACTGCGATAGATCCCCTCGATGGAAGGGTGGACAGAGCCGATGATGGACTGGGCAGTGTTTACTACTTTTTGTAGTCTTTTCCGCTCCAGGGCGCTCAAGTTGCAGAACCACGATGCAACCGGTCAGCATGCTCTCTACTGTGCACCTGTAGAGGTTAGAGAGAGTCCTCCTTGACAAACCGACTCTCCGTAATCTTCTCAGGAAGTAGAGGCGCTTATGTGCTTTCTTAATAATTGCATCAGCGTTCTCGGACTAGGAAAGATCTTCAGAGATGTGCATGCCCAGGAATTTGAAGCTCTTGACTCTTTCAACCATCGACCCAGTGATATAAATGGGACTGTGGGTCCCCATCCTACTCCTTTATAAGGCGCAGGTAAGGCAGCATTTGGAATATTGTGAGCAATTTTGGGCACCATATCTGAGGAAGGATGTGCTGGCTCTGGAGAGGGTCCAGAGGAGGTTTACAAGAATGATCCCAGGAATGAGTAGGTTAACATATGATGAACGTTTGACGGCTCTGGGCATGTACTCGCTGGAGTTTAAAAGAATGAATCGGGATCTTGTTAAAACATACAGAATAGTGAAAGGCTTGGATAGAGTGGATGTGGAGATGATGTTTCCACTGGTGGGAGAGACTAGGACTAGAGGTCATAGCCTTAGAATTAAAGGATGTTCTTTTAGGAAGGAGATGAGGAGAAATTTATTTAATCAGAGGGTGGTGAATCTGTGGAATTCTTTGCCAAAGAAGGCTGTGGAGGCCGTCAGTGGATTGTTTTAAGGCAGAGATAGATTGATTCTTGATTAGTACAAATGTCAGAAGTTATGGAGAAAAGGCAGGAGAATGGGGTACGGAGGGAGAGATAGATCATCTATGATTGAATGGCGGAGTAGACTTGATGGGCCGAATGGCCTAATTCGACTCCTGTTCCTTATGACCTCATGACCTAACATATAACGGTTTTAGCTGATACAGATTATAGCAAAGCATTCGCAAAAGAGATTTCTAACAAAACTTTACCCTAACTAATTATTTTAAATCCCTTGTGTTTCACTCCTCAATAAAGGTAGAGAAATTTTTGTCAAGCTTTATTATGAATTTTCCAGTTTCAATAAAACATTTCTTCAGCATAGATTTTTCTTTTTTGAATTTCATTATTTTTTTACTCAATGGATGCATACTTGCTTTCACATCATGATTTTATATTATGTTACAATATGTACAACTACCATATCATTCTTACAGCATTTATTTATGCTATTCAACTGTTAAAATAAAATAACAATTTCTAGCTATTCTGCTAAGATTCTTTCAGTTACAGAATGATGTCATGCCATGAAACAAAAACCAATTCATGAACTAGGCTTCTGATTTGACTGCTATTTATACCAGCTGCTAACTTTAAGGAGCAATCTATTTAAAAAAAAATGTGATTTTCAAGGTATCTTCGGATGTAATATTGGGAAATAGCAGGCTTTCTTACTGAGGAATTTCAGTCAAATTTTACAAAGTGCTGCAATGCTGATTGGCCGCTTCATTTGCCATCTGAATTGTTCTATCCAATGTAAAATTCCTGTTGTATTCCATATCTGCATTCATTGAAAGATCCACCCTTCTCAATGGTTCTTTCATTGGGATATCATCCAATTGTTTTTGTGCTCTTTTAGCCAATTGCAGTTCCCATCTCTCTTCTTCAACTACAGTTTATTGATTGTACTGTCAATTGCTACTTTATCCAAATTCACTTGATCCAGCCTTCTTTCAATAATGTGAATTGCACAAAAACAGTCTTTGGCTCATGAACTATGACACTCAGGAACCAACAAATAGCTGGGATTGTGTTACATAACTATAAATTATAAGAAAAATTCTTAACCTTTGTTATTTTTCTACTCGCTACCAACATTAGATAGGTTTTAAATTGGATTTTGACTCGTGTTTAGGTTTTTAATAGTACTATCAAACAAGATGAAAATGCAGTAAAAGGGTTTATTGAAATCCTATAAATAATGCACAATTGCTTCCTGCAATATGACCCAGTTCCAACTGTCTGACTGTGCTTATTTATAATCTTGGGCCTAATTCAAATGTAGGGAATGGTACATTATTTCCCTTTTTGTTCTCTTATATTGGTTGATTGCAAAAAAAAGTTATATAAAAGTTTTATTTCACATTAATTTATCCAATACTCTGTAGCTACTTCATTCATCCATTGCATCATCACTTTGATGGGACGCAAACCTGAGCAAGATTTCTCCAGAATGACTCAAAATTTATTGAAGGATAACCTGGTTTGGAGGTAGTTTCTGTAATATTTTCACTGGCATTGGCACTAGATGGATTCCCTTTGCAGCCATATAGAAAGGAATGCTCAGATTTTGATATTTTGGTTCTATTTAGTCTCTCGATTGTTCCATTCAGATGTAAATCTGTAGTGTAATATTTTGCCCTATCTGCTGGTTATTTTTTCACATTTGCTGAGAGCAGCGGATCTTCGGAGTGTATAAGGACAAAGCGTGTTCATGCCAGCTCCCATCTCTGTATGCCCCTTTATAATGGCAACCATAATAGCAAGCAATTCTTTGAATATTGGTGCTCTTTTGATTCCACAAAATAATGGAAAATATTAACATAAATCACTAGTTAGAAAACTGACAACATTGGGTGAAAGATTAATTAAACATCTTTTCATTTTATGCCATGTTTAAGTAATTGAAGAATAATGTGGGATGAGGTGAAGAATAAAGGAGGCTGCAGAAACTGGTAGGCATTACCCATCCATCACAGGTATTGATCTCACCACCATTAAAGGAATCTATAGGAAGACTCACCTCAAAAAGGCAGCTAATATCGTCACTCATAACACCCTGAAAACAGTTACCTCCAAATTCAAGAATGGCTTCTACTCATCAATTATCATGCTCTTGTACCATACTGTAAATCCTAACCATAACCCTAGTTCAGCAAAGAACCACTATAGACTTTGCTTTGGATATGCACTAAGTACTTGGCATGCACTATTATTGATCCGCTTTATCTCGTATAACTGATAATTTATAATATATATTTATATCTTAAGTTGTGTATAATATACCTGTAAAGCTGCTTAGACTTAGACTTAGTTCCTCCCACACTGCTGAGTGCATTGGACTGCAAGCTTTCCCCATTCTGTTCGGTCATGTGCGACTTCTTCCACCCTCGATAGATTAGCGTCCCGGGCTTCCAAATCCTTCTGGAATGTTCGCCTCCATGTGAGTTTTGGTCGGCCTCTTTTCCTTCTTCCATCAGGTTGCCATGTCATTGCTATCTTAGGTGCACGTTCTGGTGACATTCTGAGTACATGTCCTGCAAATTTCATCCTGTGTACCTCTATGTCCTGGCTGAGAGGCTTTGTTGCAGTTTCCCGGTATATCTCCTCGTTTGTGATGTGGGCTCTGTAGCTAGTCTTCAGGATCTTTCTCAAGCAGTGTTGTTGCAATGCATCCAATTTATTTTTCATCTTCACATTGATTTTCCATGTCTCACTGGCATAAAGGACTGTAGGGCAGACTACGGACTGGAAGAGCTTGACTTTTAGCATCTTGGATATCCCTCCACTAGACCATATTGGCTGTATTCTTCTGAAGACTCATGCAGCTTTACCAATTCGAGAGTTGATGTCGAACTCTACATCTCCATCTGCTGTGAACATGCTGCCAAGATGGGTAAATCTTGTGGCATTTTCCACAGGTTCCCCATTGATTATCAGTTGGTCTATTGGCTGCTGGTCTCCAGTCTGCACGGTCTTAGTCTTCTGGCAGCTGATCTTTAATCCAACCTTTGATGCATTCTCCTCCAGAGCAGTTGTCATCTCTTGAAGGGTGTGTCTCGACTCTGCTAGTAGTGCAATGTCATCGGCAAAATATAGGTCTGTGAGGCATCTTCCTGTTCTCCACGGTGTTCCAAAGTCAGGTTTGTTCATTGTCTTCCATATGACATAGTCGATTGTGACAATAAACAGTCAGGGGGATAGAAGGCAACCTTGCCTTATCCCTGTGACAATGTCAAATAATTCTGTGTTTCCTGAAGCAACCTTGACGCAACAACTGGATCCCTTGTAAAGGTTCTTGAAGATGTTGATGAAAGCCTCTGGGATGCCATCTATCTAAGTCTCATCTTGACCACTTCCTGTCTGCGCTGTATATTGACTTTAGAAAAAACGCTACTATATACACCATGATTTTTGGCCATCTCACTCACAGTCCTCCTCCGCTGAGGCAACCCCAGGCATTTTTCCGATCGATGAAAAATAAAAAAGTTATGTGTTTAAAAAATCTTGAGATCAGCTGAATGGTAGGGGGGAGCTGGACTATAAAACCCCAAATGCCTGGACGTGAGTCAGTCAATCTGGAAGATCGCGAGGGAGAGTCCACAACGGGACAGCTTGCTGTCCATTCTAAGCTGTGAATCATCTGAACTGTGAGTCTGCAATGTACTTGCAATAAATGATCTGTTAGCCCTTAATGACAATGCAATGAGTTGTTTGGCAATTTGGTGGCCTGCATTCTGCTTGAAATGTTATGAAATTGAATGTGGTGGCCTGCGATCTGCTTGAAATGCTATGAAATTGAATGTGATGGCCTGCGCGCTGCTTGAAATGCTATGAAATTGACTGTGGTGACCTGCACTCTGCTTGAAATGCTATGAAATTGAATGTGGTGGCCTGCGCTCTGCTTGAAATGCTATGAAATTGAATGTGGTGGCCTGCGCTCTGCTTGAAATGCTATGAAATTGAATGTGGTGGCCTGCACTCTGCTTGAAATGCTATCAAATTAAATGTGGTGGCCTGCGCTCTGCTTGAAATGCTATGAAATTGAATGTGGTGGCCAGCGCTCTGCTTGAAATGCTATGCAATTGAATGTGGTGGCCTGCGCTCTGCTTGAAATGCTATGCAATTGAATGTGGTGGCCTGCATTCTGCTTGAAATGCTATGAAATTGAATGTGGTGGCCAGCGCTCTGCTTGAAATGCTATGAAATTGAATGTGGTGGCCTGCTCTTTGCTTGAAATGCTATGAAATTGAATGTGGTGGCCTACACTCTGCTTGAAATGGAATTTTAAGGAATAGCCGTGAGTGAACTGCAGCCCACCAGCCCAGACTGATCTGCCAGCCCACCAGCCCTGAGTGGCTGAGCTGCCAGCCCACCAGCCCTGAGTGGCTGAGCTGCCAGCCCACCAGCCCTGAGTGCTTGAGCTGCCATCCCACCAGCCCTGAGTGACTGAGCTGCCAGCCCACCAGCCCTGAGTGACTGAGCTGCCAGGCCACCAGGCCTGAGTGACTGAGCTGCCAGCCCACCAGCCCTGAGTGACTGAGCTGCCAGGCCACCAGGCCTGAGTGACTGAGCTGCCAGCCCACCTGGCCTGAGTGACTGAGCTGCCAGCCTACCAGGCCTGAGTGACTGAGCTGCCAGCCTAAGAATCCATTTGGCCCACAATGTCCATACTAGCCCTCTTTCAACCAGTCCCTTTTGCCCACAACACCCATACTAGCGCTCCAGAAAGCCCCCCCCCTCCCCCCACTGGCCACCAATATTAGAATTGGTGGAGAGGTGGACGGGTTCCACTTAGTCTAGTACACTTTAAGAATTCGCCGCAGGGTGTCTCGATGTACACTATTGCATGCCTTTTTGAAATCAACAATGCGGTCCCAAGCCCGGACAAAGGAGGAGGTTGGCTAGCACCCCTACTGTGTAAAACCCTAACCCGCTACTGAAACAGCAAGCATAAACTATACTGGAAACCGGCATGAGAGATGGAGCTCGCCCGCTGCAAGTATGACGGGCTCGGGCCAAAGCCTCCGGGACGCTTGTGCCCCGAAAAAGAGTAACAGCTTCTCTGCCAAAACTGCTATGAGAATAGCTACCTGGAATGTCAGGACCTTGTACAAGAGTGGGAACTTATCCCAGCTACTGAGAGAGTTTGAGAAGTATGAGCTGAGTGAATTCCGATGGATACAGAGTGGAAAGCTAACGAGCGAAAGGAAAAACACTGATGTACTATGGGCATGAACAACACCACATACGATGAGTAGGACTGATGTTAGACAAAGAGAAAGCAATGATGTAAAACTGCAGCAAGTAAGAATTTCATTATTCTGGTCCCAGTGCTTATGAAAATTAAACACTCTTGATGTTCGGTATAAAATCAGTATTCTACACAATTCCTTGAGTTTGCAAATAGTAAGTTTGGTAACAAAATAATGAGCCACATCCCCTGAAGCTCACCAGCTCCTATCACAAGATTCATTCTTGTGGTGAAAAGGCACTTACACTTTTGGTATTAAAATCCCTGATGGTTAATACATAGAGGCTGTTCTTAAACTTGGAGGTTAGTGTTATCAGGATGGTATTGATGGTATTGATGGTATCTCAGACTTTTTGATGATATTCTTGAGGTAGGCTTTCCTGTAGTTTGATGATGAGGAGGTCAATACTTGTGATGGACGAAGCAATGTCCACCACTTCCTGCAACCTCCTTCATTCTTCACCTCACCCCTCATATTACTCTGACAAACTGAGCATAAAATTGGGCAAGGTGTTAAATTAATCTTTAACGCAATTTTGTAAGTTTCCTAACAAGGAAATATAGTATACTCACTGAGATACGCTGCATATATTCTCTTTTATGTACACAACATTATTGACTTTGTTTATGATACTTTGATAATGATGATGATGATGATATTTTGTCATTTGTACCTAGCTAGGTGCAGTGAAATTCTTTGTTTTTGCACACAAAGTACACAAAAGAGTCGCCACAAAGGCACTGACAAAGTTACAAAAAGTACTCATACCTTCTTCGTCCCCCCCACCATGTTCTTGGCGGCTCCCCTACGCCGGGTCCTCCTTTGCTCTCAGCAATGCGGTCCGTCCACATTGGCTCGACCTCTTCCTCGAGGCTCTGTCCTCGGCCAAGCTCCCTTTTGAGGCACCGACCTGACCTCGGCGCCATTCGACCTCGCCCGACTTGGACCTCGGCCCGACCTTGTCCTCCATGCTCCGACCCGACCCGACCTTACCTGCTGGGGCTCCTACTCAACGTCAGGGCTTTGACTCGTCCTCGGTCCATCACTACTTTGTCCTCAACCCAGCAGAACTTTGGGGCTCCGGCCTGACTTCCGGGTCTTTGACCATTCGTCTGCACCGGCTTCTCCGTAGGCTACGGCGCCATGTGGAGCGAGTTCCTCCTCCGTCGTCTGACCGCAGTGGGCGAGTTGAGCTTGCTCACCGGGATTGTCCCAGCACACTGCTCGCCTCGAGTGTCGCCGGCCCACTTTTCGCTAGGAGTGTTTATTTTTAACGTAGAATATTTATCTTCCAAGCAGCACAAAAGAAACATATTTCTTGGTCATCAACACATTGGTGCTGCTGTGCACAAAATGAGATTATTTTTCAACATACCAAATATCTTCAATCATCTAAGGCAGGGGCCTCCAAACTTTTCAGCATGAGGGCCACATTATATATTTGGCACATTTTTGCGGACCGTTGGAAAAAATAAAGAAATGTCAGTTTTATAAATGTAACAAACGAGAGAGAGAGAGAGAGAGAGAGAGAGAGAGAGAGAGAGAGAGAGAGAGAGAGAGAGAGAGAGAGAGAGAGAGAGAGAGAGAGAGAGAGAGAGAGAGAGAGAGGAGAGAGGAGAGGGAGAGGGAGGGAGGGGGAGGGGGAGGGGGAGGGGGAGGGGGAGTCCCTTCGAGCCAGCACCACCGTTCAATGTGATCATGACTGATTTTACACAATCAGTACCCCGTTCCTGCCTTCACCCCAGATCCCGCTATCTTAAACAGCCCTATCTAGATCTGTCTTGAGGCAGAGAATCCCACAGACTCACAAATCTTTTTTGTAAGAAAAAGTGTTTCCTCGTTTCCGTTCTAAATGACTTACCCCTTATTCTTAAACTGTGGCCCCTGGTTCTGGACTCCCCCAACATCGGGAACATGTTTCCTGCCTCTAGCGTGTCCAAACCCTTAATAATCTTATATATTTCAATAAGATCCCCTCTCATCCTTATAAACACCAGCATATACCAGCCCAACCGCTCCATTCTCTCAGCATATGACAGTCCCGCCATCCCGGGAATTAATCTTGTAGGCCTATGCTGCATTCCCTCAATAGCAAGAATGTTCTTCCTCAAATTAGGGGACCAAAACTGCACACAATACTCCAGGTGTGGTCTCACTAGGGGCCTATACAACTGCAGAATGACCTCTTTGCTCCCATACTCAACTCCTCTTGTTATAAAGGACAACATGCCTTTCGCTTTCTTCACTGCCTGCTGTACCTGCATGCTTACCTTCATTGACTGATGAACAAGGACCCCAGATCCCATTGTACTTCCCCTTTTCCCAACTTGACACTATTTAGATAGTAATCTGCCTTCCTGTTTTTGCTACCAAAGTGGATAACCTCACATTTATCCACATTAAACTGCATTTGCCCACTCACCCAACCTGTCCAAGTTGTCCAGCGTTCTCATAGCATCCTCCTCGCAGTTCACACTGCCACCCAGCTTTGTGTCATCTGCAAATTTGCTAATGTTACTTTGAATCCCTTCATCTAAATCATTGATGTATATTGTAAATAGCTGCTAGTCACTGCCTGCCATTCTGAAACTGACCCGTTAATCCCTACTCTTTGTTTCCTGTCTGCCAACTAATTTTCTATCCGTGTCAGCACTCTACCTCCAATACTATGTGCCCTAATTTTGTCCACAAATCTCCTATGTGGGACTTTATCAAATGCTTTCTGAAAGTCCAGGTACACAACATCCACTGGCTCTCCCTTGTCCATTTTCCTAGTTACATCCTCAAAAAATTCCAGAAGATTAGTCAAGCATGGACTTTGTAAATCCATGCTCTCGGACCGATCCTGTTAGAGAGAGAGAGAGAGAGAGAGACAAACAGACAGAAATAGAGGACAGAGAGGGGAGCGAGTGAGGGCAGAGAGGGGAGAGGGCAGAGAGGGGGCAGAGAGGGGAGAGGAGAGAGAGAGAGGGGAGAGAGGGAGAGAGGGCAGAGATGGGATTGAGGGCAGGGAGCAGAGAAGGGAGAGAGGACAGATAGAGAGGGGGCAGAGAAGGGAGAGAGGACAGAGCGAGAGGGGGCAGAGAAAGGGGAGAGTGGGAGAGAGAGAGAGGGGAGAGTGAGAGGGCAGATAGGAAAGATCGCACTTTATAACGTGCCACCGACCCATTCTGACCGCCGCCGATCACCGTCCCCCGCCGCTGCCGAACGCTGCCCCTTCCGCCAACCCATTCTGGTTGCCGCCGAACAACCCCCCCCCCCCCACATTGCACCCTTCACGACGGCCTTGTGATATCTCGGCTCAGACAATTCGAGGGACCTACCCGATAACAACACTAAGAGCAGATCCGGACCACCGTGCTCCCCCAACTCGAATCGACTCGACGCCTAACGGACACATGCTCGCGCTCCGTCCTGCGCTGAGATTGCTGCGGCTGGATAAAACCTCGCCGAATGTGGCCATAGTTTGGAGACACCTGATCTAAGGTTTAGGTTTATTAGGGTCTTGTGTATTTATGTATGGTATTACCTGATCTAATTTAATAGAATGCAAAGCATAGTTTTGCATGCAATCCAATCAGATCAGATAATACTACATATAAATTCTATTAAGTTAAACTCAATAGATAGAGAGCAAAGGGAAAGAAACAGAATGCAGAATATCGTACTCAGTATTGTGGCACACGTGTTCCTTAGGCAGAATTCAATGTCTGTAATGGGGTAGAGGTGAACCAGGCAGTACCCTAGTTTATGGCAGAACCGTTCAGAAGCCTGTTTACAGAGGGAAAGAAGTTGTTCCAGTGTCTGCAAGAAATGTACTGGCTTTCAAACTTCTGTACCTTCTGCCAGATGTGAGCAGAGAGAAGAAGGAATGACTGGGGTGGGACAAGTATTTGATTATGTTGGCTGCTTATTCGAGGCAGCATGAAGTGCAGATGGAGTCAATACTTGGAGGTCTGGTCTATGTGATGATCTGGGCTACATCTACAACTGTCTGCAATTTCTTGCCAGCAGAGCTGTTCCCAAACCAAGCGGTGATGTAACCCAATAGGTGTAAAAGTATGTGTGAGTCAGGGAGACATGCTAAATTTCCTCCGTCTTCTGAGGAAGTAGAGGCAATGTTGTGTATTTTTGGCTGTTTCGTCAATGTGGTTGTTCCACGACAGATAATATTAACGCCAAAGAACTCGTACCTCTGAACTATTTCCACCTTAACACAATTGATGCTGATTGGGGCATGTACACCATGCTTCTTAAAGTCGATAACTAGTTCCTTCATCTTGCTGACATTGAAGTAGAGGTTATTGTCCTGACATCATGTTACTAAATTCTCCATCTCTTTCCTGTACACCCTGTCTCATGATTGAAGACACGTCGATGGGCTTTCTTTATGATTACGTCAACGTGCTGGGCTCCGGGCAGTTCTTCAGAGATATGTACACCCAGGAATTTGAAGTTGTTGACTCTCTCTGTCACTGACCCGTTGAGGAAGATTGGTTTGTTGATCCTCAGCTTCCCTTTTCTAAAGTCAACTGTCAGCTCCTTGGTCTTGCACACGTTGAGAGCATGGTGGTTGTTCAGGCACCGTTCGATCAGATTATCAATCTCCCTCATATACTTCAACAGATTATCTGTAATTTGTCCAACAACGATGGTGTCATCGACAAATTTAGAGATAGCGTTAGAACTGTGACCGGCAACACAGTCATGGGTATAAAGTGAATAGAGCAAGGGACTCAGCGTACAGGCCTGAGATGCTCCTGTACTGATAGTTATCAAGAAGGAAGAGTTGTTGACAATTTGTACTGATTGTGGTGTGTTGGAGAGGAAATTGAAGTTGTATTGAAATTGCAGAGTTCCAGTTCGCTAAGTTTGATAACAAGTTTGCAGGATATGATGATGTTGAACATCAAGCTGTAGTCAATGAACAACAGCCTGACATACTTGTTCTTATTGTCCAAGTGGGCCAGTGGAGAGCCAGCAAGATTGTATGCCCATTGATCTATTGTGGTGATAAGCATATTGTGGTGGGTCCAGGTTCTTGCTGAGATAGTTGATATGCCCCATAACCAACCTATCAAAGCACTTCATTGCCATTGACGTAATAATAATAATAATGATAATAATAATAATTATTATAATACTTTATTGTCATTGTAAATACATACAACGACATTTCAGGCGCACTGCCCGAGCGGAGTTCCAACGCATCAGATAAATAATAACGAACAACGAATTACAAAAACGCAAGAAAACGTCAAGTCAGAATGTGCAATGTGCATTATTCACAGTATAGTGTTGTGGCAGTACCAAATATTAGCTATGGGGGCGGTGTGTTCAGTGCAGAGTTCAGAGTGGTGATGGCCTTGGGGTAGAAACTGTTTGTTAATCTTGTGGTGTGTGATTTGATGAACCTGTAACGCTTGTAGTGCCACCAGTCAGTAGTCATTGAGGCTTGTCACCTTACCCTTCTTGAACATATGTATTATTGATGCTCTTTCAAAGCAGGTGGCTAGAAAACAAAAATAAAATAAAGGATATCAGTAACTATGGAAGGCCAGCATCTATAATTAGCCAATATCTCTGTGAAAGCATTAAAGATTGTAATAAAAAATGAATTTCAGTAGATTTGCCAATTTACAATCAAATTTTAAGTATCTTCCAAAAATGTCCTGCTAACTACTTTGTTCGTTAATCTACTGATGTCACTATGATTACCAATACATGTAGTTGAATTAATCATTTTGTGTTGGATCATTTGAGGAAGGAAATACATTGCAAAATCATTGTTGTTGGAGATTTTTCTATTTGATCTGTTTTTGTAACAAATTGATTGCAATCAGATGTCAGGATTAATCTAATCACATTGTTATGGGGTGTAGATTCTGGTGCTTGCTGCAGTGTGGTTCAGTGTGGATCTAGTGCTCAGTGATGGGTTATCAGTGCTGAATGATGTTGCGGGAAATTGGCAAATGCTAAGCACATTACTTGCACATTAGCAGGAATAATATGGGTTAATATACATCATTTTGAACAATTTAAAGTAGCTATCTAGAATAAAATTGCTGTAAGATTGGGCATGGGACCCTATCAAGATAGCATTGAGAAGTAAGAGAAAATATTCAAATGGAAAAATTGACAGGAAACCACTCGGGGGTTAGAGAAAAGATGGGAAGATGGTGTTCACGTTCCATTTGCCTGCATACCTTCAGCTTGAAACTATATAGTGGGCATACCATGCAGGGCATGTATACCAATAGACTAATATGCTTTGCCCATTGAAGTTCTCCATTAAACTTTCCAGCTTAGTGCTCAGCAGCTAAGAAGTTGCATCCCTCTCCCTTTAGGTTGAGAAGCATATTAAACTATAGGTTGAGAAGCGTACTAATGTAGTTAATATCAGTATGTAGCTCAACCTAAGATAGACGCAAAAAGCTGGAATAACGCAGCGGGACAGACAGCATCTCTGGAGAGAAGTAAGGGGTGATGTTTCCGGTCGAGCCCCTTCTTCAGACTCGAAATGTCTCCCGTTCCTTCTCTCCAGAGATGCTGCCTGTCCTGCTGAGTTACTCCAGCTTTTTGTGTCTATCTTCGGTTTAAACCAACATCTGTAATTCCTTCCTATACATTCTGTTGCTCAACCTATAGCAGAAAAGGAGGGAGATACATCCTTTTAGTTGTTGAACACTTAGCTGGAATGTTAATGGAGGTTTTAGTCAGAGAGCATAAGAACTATTTCCCTTGTATTTTTTTTAGAAATAAAATGTCTAACATCTTAAAATTTTAGCTTTCTGCTGACCTGGTATTATATTGCATTTAATTAAAAGATTGAAGTAGAAGTTTGTACTGAGAGGTATTTTCCCTTAACAATGAGAATAATTTGATCATGGCTAATTAAGTTGCGTCTATTATGTTCGTTTGACCTGAATTTTACAACAATGTTCATTATTCCATGAATATTATGCACGGAGAAAAGATGTACTTTTAATTGGAACAGTGAGGTCATAAACTAAAGCAACTTCTGAGAATATTTAAGGCAGACAAAAATGCTGGAGAAACTTAGCGGGTGAGGCAGCATCTATGGAGCGAAGGAATAGGCGACGTTTCAGGTCGAGAATATTTAAATATTTTTGACCTTTTAAAGTTCAATTTGTTGTTGAAATCAACTCAAATCAATATACAATACTGAACTATACCAAACCATTGGCTTTCGTTATACAGTATACATGTGCTGTGTAGCTAATTTCTATAGATTTCATTTCACAAATTAAGATGTGTAACCTATATAGAAAGATGTGCCCTGCACTTTGCAGATCTCCAAGATTTGTTTGGGTCGGGAAAAATTCTACAATTCTTCTGTAAGATTTTACGGGTAGTTTGTGAAGACTAGGGAAAGGAACTGGTCAGACTACTTGTTCAACATCCAGCCCAGAATCAATCACAATTTATTTTAATGTTGGGAAGTTATCTTCAATTCCTTCTACAATCTACTATATAAAGGCACCATTAAATACCACTCCACAGTTTCTCAGAAAATATGGACATACTAGAAGAGAAGTGCACCATTTGCTTTTATGTTGCTCTTCAAGAGTGCAAAATTACTGTTCTTTCGTATCTAAATAGTATCCAGTACGAAGTGTTATCTGGATCAATTTCTAGGTCACAAATTTAATTCTATTTTATCAATCAAAATCTCATCAAATACGTAACTAAAGGCAATTTAATTATACATTCCCACCAGCATGCATTGCAATTCTGTGCTCTCTTAGGAGATTAATTCAAGATTTTTCCAATATTCTTCTGCTGCTCCCATACCACTCGCATTCTCCAATGTTGTTCGAAGTGAAAGTTTGAGTTAAGCATTCTTCTTTCACAGTATATTTCTTTGTGGCAGCGATTGATGGAAAGGCAACCTAACATATTTAGATCAAAATAAATTCTCAGCATGCCAGTTTCATATGCCTTCAAGTGTTCTATTGTCACATAGACAGATGGGTGCCAGTATTAGGAAGGGAGGTTGATACATGTGATACCTGAATCCTTGGTCATTTGAACTGTCAGGTAATTATTTTGGGAAAAAATCTTACCTGTTGAAATCAAAGGGTTAAGGAAAAATAAAATAACCGACTAATAACTACATGACAGGTATAAAGAGGAAAACATTCCTGCTGTGCTGCTGCACATCAGAGCTACCCTCTGAGGTCCTGCGGATAAGTTGCCTTTGGATGTTGAGATCTACACAGACTACAATCGCCATCTATTTATGGGGGAAGTGCAATACCTACTCTAACACATGCTGAGCTGAAATGTCACATCGCCAAATGAGGCTTCTAAGGAATGTGTAACTTTGCTTTGAAATATCAAGCACTTTGAGAAGAGGGATAAAATAAAATGGACAGAAAGGACCTACATCACGCACACTCTGAACTTCAATAAATGAGTTGATGATGACACGCATTTTGGGTATTTGAATGACTAGACTATCTTTGTTTTTAAACCTAGGAGAAAACTGAACAATTTAATACTTATAATCCATCGGGCCGTTCCGTTCAAAGCTGCATTCTTATTTCTGTCCAAAAATCACATTCTGTTTTGTGCACAAGAACTTTATGTAGTAAAGTACTGCAGATGGGTGCTGATTTATCCAAGCACTTTTAGTGGTTATTTGACAGAATGTTCGGTTCAGTTAAAAAGGAAAAAGTTCAGAATCATGTAAGTTTGTCGGAAAATGTGCAGAAAAGTAATGTCCTCTCAGCTAAAATGCAGTAATGTAAAGAAGAATGTTTCTAAATTTGTTTTGTTTTCATTTTTTTCTAGTTAGGCTAAGTCTCATCATTCATTCACTGAGTTACTTATACATTGTTCTTTCACCATATGTAGCTGTTTCCGTGCAATTCCAATCCTACTACAATTTATGTGTGATTAATTCTTTAGCTCTGTGCAATATACTTCACATGCAAGGTTGATTTGGAATCATGTTGGAGTAAAGGCATAGAGTAGATTATGTTGAGATAACAAATAGTATTAGAAGTGATCCTCCTAACACCAGAAGGAGACCTGGAGCTTTTTATTTTGCCCCAATTTTCTGCTACTTCACATCTTTCTTAAGACTGTACCTGACTTGTGGACTATTGTTCAGGTTCTAGTGGGGTGGAAGATTGCAACCTTCACGTGGTCCGCCCTGTTTCGACTAATGCAATCAACCCGGCGTGCACAATCAAATAAGATCAAATAGAACAAGTTGTCCTACAACTTTAGGTTGTGCACGCCATACGCAAGAAGAAGAAGAAGGTTCTCAGTGCTAGTCTTCCATGGCTGAAAGTCATTTTTTCCTTCTGGAGTCAAGCATGGGCTTGGGTATGATACAAGGATTCCTGTTGTGGAATTAAAACGGAACAGAGGACTGATAACTTGCTTAGGTGTCACCGATTAATTTCTGTTGTGCATTAAAATCTGCCTTACTAATGATAATTAAAAATAGGATCTATCATAGGCTATCATTATTTCACCTTCCTTTGGAAATGACAGTTGAAATCACAGACAGAAAGACTCACTGCTCAACATGTGTTTTTTTTATTCACTTGAATAAAGCTTATGTTCAGGGGAATAGAAAATAGAATTGAAAAACAAATTCCCACAGAACCAAACCGTATTTGATTTACATAAAGAAAGCATGCCTCCTGAAATGTGTATGTTCATGTGTCTGCTATTACTAGCTGCAGAAAAGGTGTACCTTTCTCATTCGTAAATTGCAATCCCTTCATAACAAAAAGCATGAAATCAATATACATCTGCATGGGCGAGTTGGGCTGAAGGGCATGTTTATATGCTGTATGACTCTAAGTTTCATAGCGTACCTAGGGGCATGCCGAATCTCCACTCGTCTGATAAAGTATTCCATGAGGGACTTCCATGAGGGCATTATCTATGTAGACAATATCTTCTGACTTACCCTTATCGATCACCTTCATTATCTATTCCAAAAATTCAGTCATTTATAAGACATGTCCTGCCATAGACAAAGCCAAACTGACTGCCCCAAGTTGGTCTACTATCTTCCAAAAGGGAGTAAATCTTAATCTGAGGAATCCTAATAGTTTTCTTACCATTTGTTATCCGTGAGGCTTAATGACCTGTAATTTATTGGATTATCTTTACATCCTTCCTTGAACAAAGGAACAATATTGGCTGTTCTCTAGTCCTCTAGAACCATGACTGTGGCTAGAGAAGATACAAAGATTTTTGTCAAGGCCCCTACAATCTCCTCTCTTCCCTCTCTCAATAACCTAGGATAGATCCCATCAGGCCCTGAGGGTTTAGCCATAATGCTCATCAAGAACTCCAAACCACTTCCCTTTTGATCTCAAAGTACCCTAGCATGTTGATATTTCCCTGGAGCATTCTCTGGAGCATCAGAGGCTGAGGGGAGACCTGATTAAAGTTTTTAAAATGTTGAGAGCCATACTGTAGATAGGGCAGACAGTCAGAATCTTTTTGTCTAGGATGGAAATATCAAAGACTGGATGGTTTGGGGTCATATGGGAAAAGTTTCTGCGGCAGTATTTTTACACAGAGGAGTAGGCGCATGGAATATGCTGCCAGAGGCATTGGCAGTAGCGGAAGCAGATATCACTTTGGCGATTAAGAGGCTTTTATCATCAGGCATATGAATATGCAATGAATTAAGGGTATGGATCATGTACAGGCAGAAGGAATTAGTTTAATTTGGCACCAAGTTCAGCACAGACATTGTGGGCCCAAATGCCTGCTCCTGTGCTGTACTTTTCTGTATTCTGTTTCAGATGAGCAGATGAAAATTAGCCTGCTCCTGTGGTCACATAAAAATTGACACAGGATAAAACATAGCAGAGTATACATGGCTTCGAGAGTATTTTGGGAGGAAAGGGATTTAACCATATAACCATATAACCATATAACAATTACAGCACGGAAACAGGCCCTCTCGGCCCTTCCAGTCCGTGCCGACCATTTGTTTTCCCCTAGTCCCATCTACCTGCACTCAGACCATACCCCTCCATTCCCTTCACGTCCATATACCTATCCACTTTACTCTTAAATGTTAAAATTGATCCTGCCTCCACCACTTCTGCTGGAAGCTGATTCCACACGGCCACCACCCTCTGAGTAAAGAAGTTCCCCCTCACGTTACCCCGAAACCTCTGTCCCTTAATTCTCATGTCATGCCCTCTTGTTTGAATCTTCCCTACCCTCAATGGGAAAAACGTATCCACGTCAACTCTGTCTATCCCTTTCATCATTTTAAAGACCTCAATCAAGTCCCCCCTTAACCTTCTGCGCTCCAAAGAATAAAGACCTAACTTGTTCAACCTTTCTCTGTAACATAGTTGCTGGAACCCTGGCAACATTCTAGTAAATCTCCTCTGTACTCTCTCTATTTTGTTGACATCCTTCCTATAACTAGGCGACCAAAATTGTACACCATACTCCAGAATTGGTCTTACCAATGCCTTGTACAATTTTAACATTACTTCCCTACTCCTATATTCAATTCTCTGATTTATAAAGGCCAGCACACCAAAGGCTTTCTTTACCACCCTATCTACATGCGATTCCACCTTCAGGGAACTATGCACAGTTATTCCTAGATCCCTCTGTTCCACAGCATTCCTCAATTCCCTACCATTTACCATGTACGTCCTATTTTGATTTGTCCTGCCAAGATGTAGCACTTCACATTTATCAGCATTAAACTCCATCTGCCATCTTTCAGCCCACTTTTCCAAATGGCCCAAATCTCTCTGTAGACTTTGAAAATCTACTTCATTATCCACAACACCACCTATCTTAGTATCATCTGCATACTTACTTATCCAATTTTCCACCCCATCATCCAGATCATTGATGTACATGACAAACAACAGTGGACCCAACACAGATCCCTGAGGCACCCCACTGGTCACCGGCTTCCAACCTGACAAACAGCCATCCACCATTACTCTCTGACATCTCCCATTCAGCCACTGTTGAATCCATCTTGCTACTCCGCCATTAACACCCAAAGATTGAACCTTCTTAACCAACCTTCCATGGGGAACCTTGTCAAAGGCCTTACTGAAATCCATATAGACAACATCCACTGCTTTACCCTCATCAATTTCCCTAGTTACCGCTTCAAAAAATTCAAGAAGGTTTGTCAAACATGACCTTCCAGGCACAAATCCATGTTGACTGTTCCTGATCAGACCCTGTTTATCCAGATGCTTAGATTTGATTGACAAGAGTTTCCTACAATATAGAGGAAAGAGGAACCCAGTCCATTGAGACAGATTTCATTTAAATTCGACTGGAGCATAGAATGAACATAAGGGAGAGAATTACAGATCCTTTATTTAAAATACTGTGATCCCTTGTTAATCAACGAGCAAGGGATCGGACTATTTTCCATCTGCTCAGTGCTTTCTCCACTGATCAGTTTGTCCAACTCCACAGATGAATTTCTCCTTTTTGATTGATTGATTTGATTTGATTCAATTTATTGTCATTGTCTTCAAGTAAGAGACAACAAATTGCTATTTCATACGACTAAAAAAAACACACAACACAAACATCCCCAGAGTGGCATCAAAGTTCCCCACTGTGAGGGAAGAAACTAAAGTCCAGTCAACCTCCTCGCTGATGTTCCCCGATGTTCACCCGTGGTCGTGGTCTCCCAAGCCCCCGAGCCAGTCGCCGCTACGGGCGGCCCAATGTTCAGGCCCTGTCGCCGGAAACGATGGAACCCTGACGTCGAACGGAAGAACATCTTCAGCGGCCTGGACCTCTGAATCGGCCACCTCCCACCGGAGTCCGCGGCTCCCGAAGTCTACTGGCCAAGCTGGGCGGAGATTCAATGCTGGCGGCCCCCAGCAAAGGGTCCCAGGACTCCGCGATGTTGGTCAGCGCCGCCCGCGTTGGGATCTTCGCAAACCACAGCTCCGCGATGCCGATGCAGCAGGCCCAATACTCCGGAGCTTCAAACGGCGATCCCAGGTAAGGCATCGCCTGCTCCGTGATGTATCCAGCGCTGCGCCGCCACAGCTGAAGCTCTGGTTCGGTCCCGGCATGAAAGGCCACACCGATCCAGTTGGTAGGCCGCGAGGAAGGGGGCGAGGGCGCGACTCGGATAATAGTTGCATCCTTGCCAGGAAGTGACTGAAGAATGGTTTCCCCCTTACCACACCCCCCTTCCCCACATATAATAATAAATTAAAAAAAAAAACAAAACATACTTTAAACATACTAAAAATAAAAAAGATAAAAAGACAAACAGACTATAGGCGGAGGCAGCCATCAACAGCGCCAACGGATGTCCTTTTTCTGATGCATTCTGATGAAGTCTGCAAGTCAGAATCAACAATTCTGAGCCAACTTTGCACGAGATGCAGATACTGCAGTTGTGTTTGCTGGGGTTTTCTCACGTTTCCACCAACATGTTGCTTATACTATATGCATTACTTACTCTACCATTCTTATCAAATCTTATTTTATTTCTTCAATTAGTTTTATTTCCATGTGTTTGATATTGAGATTGTTTCAAATAACCAGTTTATCTGTTAGAAATAAAATGGTTGACTTTATTAAAATCCGCTTTTAGATGGTTGTAAGCTTTAATTAAAAAACACACTAAGCATTGGACAAAGTTTACATTTCCAGCATGAATCGGATGCAAACCACCATAAATACAAGAGACACAAGCCAATACCACCTACTGCGCCACCCTGCCTTCAGAATTCCCATACCAACCATAATCTAAACCTTCCTACTATATTCAATTTGCATGACATTTAATTTGCTGTCTGTAGTAATCATCATTTTGTCGCTTACATAAGGGAATATAATGCAATTCTGCTGATGAGTTCAGCTACAGTACATAAGTGTTTCCCTATGTTAGTAACACTTCAGCTTTGAATAATCTGTAAAATAAAATTAATTTCTGTTGGCAAATGCAATAAAGGTTTGGAACCAGCGACTGTGGTAGTTAGTGGAAATAATTTATTGTATGGTTAAGACTGAACAATTAACAAAAATAGTTCAGTCAAGACCTAAAACCTTTCAATTCTGTAGAGTTGTGTTTTAATTCATGGGTCAGACACCCCTTTGTGTACTGGCTTAATAATGTTGATTATTTTAAGAGGACTGACTTTTTCAAAATACCACACACAAGAACTTTGTCCAAGTGTATTAATCAATTTAATCAAAATAATATTTGGTGTAAAATTCATCTTTAGGGCATGCAAAAAAATCTTTATATGGTTATTTGAAGAATACCTAAATGTGACTGTGGTCAAGCAGGATCCCTGGTAGATGTCTATTGAGGCAATGTTTTGTCCAAGCTTGCAAGGACAACCCATGGTACTGTTAGCATCCAGAGAAGCATTATTCCATAATTTTCGCATCATCGGGAAAGGAGAAAGTTAGGAAAGTAAAAGGAAAAATATGGAAAAAACTCCAAACTTAAATTTGTGGAGGTCAATGTTAAGTTTGGAGTATGTTTGGATATGATTTGAAATTGACATGGGAAAAAATGGTGACAATTTTGCATTAAAATTCTGGTCGTATAACCAGGACAGACATTATTTGTAATATGCTCGTATTTTTTAAAGTTATCTTACAGTCACATGGAAAATTCTATTATAAAATGTATGAATCTGTAAAACATTCACTGTCCATTTATTATACTGATAGTGCTGATGTACTCTTAAATGCTGTTCAAAAACAATTTTAACTGTACATCAATTGTCATACCATTGAAGAGATAACTACTTACATATTCTATGGTCTGTAAATGTGAAATACCATACCCTATCAGATTAATTCCTGAGCAAAATGCATCCTAAGTGCCACATTGACAATAGTTCAGGTTGTTATGGCAACCTGCTTTTCGTGTGATTACAGTACTCTTGGATATAAAATGCTGTACACAAATGTTGTTCTTGTGGATTTCAGCATTGGTCATGGTGGCTTTATAGCAAGGCAGATATCATGAACTGAGAAATAGCTGAGAGACTTATGGCTACTACTTGAAGTCCCACATCATTATTTAGTCATGAGGCAGCTGGAAGTTTTATCCATATCCAAGTGATGAAAGGGAGGGAAGAAATGGCAATTGATAAAGGTTACTATGGTGACAAAAAGCAACCATTCGAGTTACATGCTGTGATCTACTGCTGCAGAATATGTATTCAAGGCAACAAAACTAAAATTAAGGATAAAAGCTAAATTTGCATTTGTGTTCATTGCACCAAACTGAGCTTTGCTAATCAATCAAATTAACACTGTTTTATTAAAGATGTTCCAAAAACATTCAGCAAGCTTTTCTACAAACCATAATATTCCAGTCTTTTCTGCATTACGTTGCCGACAGGAGTACACAATAATAAACTGCATTTTAGGTCATTACATGTGTACTTCTTCCAAGCAAAAAAACCTTTAAATCTTTTACTTCACTGCAATGCCTTGGCATGGATCAAAACTGGATGTTGTTAATATGCTGATACTTCATTGAAATGTATTTCCCGAAAAAATATTGCAATGAAAGCAACCAATTTCTGGAAAGCCTCTACACATATAACTTTCATATTGACTGGAAAGTTCAAAGATCGATTCACTTATTTGTTCCATAATTAACCAACCTCAATTTGTAGAAAGGTGGGAGCAGTGGACCATGTGCATGATATATATTAACTTTTTCAAAATTGCTCATGTTCCGTTAAAAACAAATCAAGCGAACAGCATCTCAACTGTGAGGAGAAAATCTGTCTTAAAGCATATTTTTTGTAAGAGCAATAGATTCAGATTCAGTTTAATTTATTATCGTGTACACCAAGGTGTAATGATATTTTTAGTTCACATGATGCTGGCAGAATAAACAATATATATACAATAATGATTAATGCAATAATAAAATGATGAGTGAAAAATAGCAGAATGGTTTAAAAAACATTTGGACAGGTTTAGAGGGGTATGGGCCATATGCAGGCAGGTGGGATTAGTGTAGATGGGGCATGTTGGTCGACGTGGGCAAGTTGGGCCGAAGGGCCTGTTTCCACACTGTATGACTCTATGGTGCAAAGTTACAATGCAAATGTGAGTAGTGCAAAAAATAAGTTAACCATACAATAATGGAATAGCCAAGTGAGGTAGATTTGAGAGTAAGAGTACATGGCAATGCTACGGTGAAGGGGTTGTTAAGGAGGTGATTAGTTCAGAGGTCTGAGAGCAGGAGGAAAGAAAATGGGAGGTTTCATCCAGTGTTGTGCTTCATTTATTGAAAAGGAGAGATATATCAATGATGTTTAAAATATATAGCAGAAATGGGATGAGGTTTGTTCTTCTACTTTAATAGCACAAAAATTATGGCGCTTTTAGATATGTTGCATAAGTGGGAAGACAAAAGAAATAAGACAACTTTTGTATCCTTCTTACTGATAGATTTCAGTGATAAAATGATTGAATTTAAGACTGCAATCATTTTGCCAAATATAGATTAACCCTAGCTGTTACATGGATCATGATAAATATTCTCATGACCAAACATTCAGCCCAGGTAAGCAATCTCTAAAGAAGTCACGTGTTGCTTCAGGTACTTATCCAGTTATTTACAGGTAAGTCAACCCTAATGTGTCCCACACAACTGAGCCTTAGTGAATTCACTTCTCAAGAGTTGGTCAGAATCATCCAACCTGAGCCTGAAATTTTCCAATTTCTTTATCGATTCCAGACCTGAGCCTGACCTATTTAGTTGGATTTTATTGGACTTGGGTCAGATAGCCAGGCCCAACTGACCGAAAAAGTGAATGGTCGGCATGGTAGATTGACTAATCAATCAGACAGATTTGTTCTGGATTGTTTTGAGGTGCTTTTTCGATCTGTACTTTTCCAGGCAAGTGGGGTGTATTCCTTCATACTGTTGGTCATAGTGGAAAGGTCTTTGACCGTCAGAATGTGAGTGAGTTGTTTGCTACAGAATGTCCAGTCTTTCTAGCCAGGATCCTGTTAAATCTTTTACCCAGTAACTCAGATGATGTTGATGTTGAGAGATTTTATGATGCTGCCATCATTAAACATCAACAGAAAGTTGTTGGAAATGGTCATTGGCTTGCGTTTATGCAGAACATATGTTCCTCACAGATCAGAATTTCCTTTCACATCAGAATTCAGCAAGTTATGTAATGTTACAATTTAATGCAAGAACAAGTTAACACATAGAATTATTCACAGTAATACCCCTTAGAAAATAAACATACCCACCTTACCAAACTTCTGCAGATGTTGTATTTGATCTATCAGGCGATATGTCAGTAGGGTCGATAATGATCTATTGCTAGTTACCTTCATCTTTATGGTGAAAATCTGACTCTTATTCTTTTAACCTTTTGACAACCTGACTAAGGTAAACAACTGGCAGAAAAATGTCAATAACCAGTGATTTTTAACTTTCTGCTGCAGAATTAATTTCATGAAAACATTTGACCCTTGAATAAATGCAGCCCAAGCAGGTGAGTTTAATACTTTAGGTTAATGTGTTTTTCTTATTACTGGGAAAAAAATGCATTAAACTGTTATAAATTACAGAGGAACATGGGGAAGGGGAGAGAAAACAAAAAGTTTGATGGGAGTGGTGATGTAGAACGGCTGGTGATTAAAATAAAGGGTAAGTTTGGGAGAAGTGTAAATAGGAGAAGTAAATTCTGTAATTATCTCAAGAGGAAAAAATAATGTGACTACTGAAACACAACTAGAATAACTGATTATCTGAAATTACTGAGTTCAATGTTAAGTGTAGAAGACTTAGCTTCTGTATGATTGCAGTATGTTTATTAAATATTTGAACAGATTATCATCCAGAGCTGAAGCGCTACAATGTAATAACTATGGCCCAATGCCTAATGCAGATGAATCCTGGTGTTTGATCACTGGGGAAACATTTGTGCACAACACTGGTTGCAGTTATATCAACATTCAAAGTCCAGCAAGTCATCTCTCAGTCCTGGTAACTCTCGTTCTTCAAGTGTAAATTAATCGGGAGACTTTCTAGTGCAATACTAAATAGTCAATGAAGATGAAGGTTCAGCCACTGTTGCTAAAATATGTACTGTAAGTGAAAGGAAAATGATACCATTCCTTTCAGATCCTTTCAGCAAAGAGTAGGAGTGAACGGGTCCTTTTC
Organism: Okamejei kenojei; assembly: GCA_035221665.1. Classification (NCBI taxonomy): domain Eukaryota; kingdom Metazoa; phylum Chordata; class Chondrichthyes; order Rajiformes; family Rajidae; genus Okamejei; species Okamejei kenojei. The sequence goes on along the minus strand of CM069139.1, from coordinate 58,588,085 downwards.
AGAATGGCAGACAGTGGCGAGTGGAGTGCCGCAAGGCTCGGTGTTGGGGCCGCAACTGTTTACCATATATATTAATGATTTGGAAGAGGGGATTAGGAGCAACACTAGCAAGTTTGCGGATGACACTAAGCTGGGTGGCAGTGTGAACTGTGAAGAGGATGTTAAGAGGTTGCAGGGGGACCTGGACAGGTTGAGTGAGTGGGCAGATGTGTGGCAGATGCAGTATAATATAGATAAAATGTGAGGTTATCCACTTTGGCGGCAAAAACAAGGGGGCAGATTATTATCTCAATGGGGTTAGGTTAGGTAAGGGAGAGGTACAGCGAGACCTGGGTGTCCTTGTACACCAGTCACTGAAAGTTGGCGTGCAGGTAAAAGAATGCTAATGGAATGTTGGCCTTCATAACAAGAGGATTTCAGTACAGGAGTAAAGAGGTTCTTCTGCAGTTGTATAGGGCTCTGATGAGACCACATCTGGAGTATTGGGTACAGTTTTGGTCTCCTAATTTGAGGAAGGACATCCTTGTGATTGAGGCAGTGCAACGTAGGTTCACGAGATTGATCACTGGGATGGCGGGACTGTCATATGAGGAAAGATTGAAAAGACTAGGCTTGTATTCACTGGAGTTTAGAAGGATGAGGGGGATCTTATAGAAACATATAAAATTATAAAAGGACTGGACAAGCTAGATGCAGGAAAAATGTTCCCAATGTTGGGTGAGTCCAGAACCAGGGGCCACAGTCTTAGAATAAAGAGGAGGTCATTTAAGACTGAGCTGAGAAAAAACTTTTTTACCCAGAGAGTTGTGAATTTATGGAATTCCCTGCCACAGAGGGCAGTGGAGGCCAAATCACTGGATGGATTTAAGAGAGAGTTGGGTAGAGCTCTAGGGACTAATGGAGTCAAGGGATATGGGGAGAAGGCAGGCATGGGTTATTGATAGCAGACGATCAGCCATGATCACAATGAATGGCGGTGCTGGCTCGAAGGGCCGAATGGCCTCCTAGAAACATAGAAACATAGAAAAATAGGTGCAGGAGTAGACCATTCGGCCCTTCGAGCCTGCACCGCCATTCAATATGATCATGGCTGATCATCCAACTCAGTATCCCGTACCTGCCTTCTCTCCATACCCCCTGATCCCTTTAGCCACAAGAGCCACATCCAACTCCCGCTTGAATATAGCCAATGAACTGGCCTCAACGACCTTCTGTGGCAGAGAATTCCAGAGACTCACCACTCTCTGTGTAAAGAATGTTTTCCTCATCTCGGTCCTAAAGGAATTCCCCCTTATCCTTAGACTTTAACCCCTTGTTCTAGACTCCCCCCAACATCGAGAACAATCTTCCTGCATCTAGCTTGTCCAGTCCTTTTATAATTCTATATGTTTCTATAAGATCCCCCCTCATCCTTCTAAACTCCAGTGAATACAAGCCTAGTCTTTTCAATCTTTCCTCATATGACAGTCCCGCCATCCCAGGGATCAATCTCGTGAACCTACGTTGCACGAAGGTAATCTACTTTCAATGACTGGTGTACCATGACACCCAGGTTTCGTTGATCTCCCCTTTTCCTAATCTGCCACCATTCAGATAATAGTCTACCCTCATGTTTTTGCCACCAAAGTGGATAACCTCACATTTATCCACATTATACTGCATCTGCCATGCATCTGCCCATTCACTCAGCCTATCCACATCACCCTGCAGCCTCCTAGCATCCTCCTCACACCTAACTATATCCACCAGCTTGGTGTCATCTGCAAATTTGGAGATGTTGCATTCAATTCCCTCGTCCAAATCATTAATGTATATTGTAAATAGCTGGGGTCCCAGCACTGAGCCTTGCGGTACCCACTACTCACTGCCTGCCTTTCTGAAAAGGATCAGTTTACTCCTACCCTTTGCTTCCTGTCTGCCTGCCAGTTCTCTATTCACATCAATATTGAACCACCAATACCGTGTGCTTTAAGTTTATATACTAATCTCTTATGTGGGACCTTGTCGAAAGCCTTCTGAAAGTCCAGATATAACACATCCACAGGTTCACCCTTATCCACTCTACTAGTTACATCTTCGAAAAACTCTATAAGATTCGTCAGACATGATTTACCTTTTGTAAATCCATGCTGACTTTGTCCAATGATTTCACCACTTTCCAAATGCGCTGCTATCCCATCTTTAATAACTGACTCTAGCATTTTCCCCACTACCGATGTTAGACTAACTGGTCTGTAATTCCCCGTTTTCTCTCTCCCTCCTTTTTTTAAAAAGTGGGGTTATATTAGCTATCCTCCAATCCTCAGGAACTATTCCAGAATCTAAGGAGTTTTGAAAAATTATCACTAATGCATCCACTATTTCCTTGAGCACTCTGGGATGCAGACCATCTGGCCCTGGGGATTTATCGGCTTTTAATCCGTTCAATTTACCCAACACCACTTCCCGGCTAACCTAGATTTCACTCAGTTTCGCCATGTTATTTGACCTCCGGTCCACTGCTATTTCCAGCATATTATTTATGTCTTCCTTAGTGAAGACAGAACCAAAGTAGTTATTCAATTGGTCTGCCATGTCCTTGTTCCCCATGATCAATTCACCTGCTCCTGACTGCAAGGGACCAACATTTGTTCTAACTAGTCTCTTTCTCTTCACATATCTATAAAAACTTTTGCAGTCAGTTTTTATGTTCCCTGCCAGTTTCCTTTCGTAATCTATTTTCCCTTTCCTAATTAAGCCCTTTGTCCTCCTCTGCTGGATTCTGAATTTCTCTCAGTCCTATGGTAGACTGCTTTTTTTGGCCAATTTGTATGCCTCATCTTTAGTTTTTATACTATCCCTGATTTCCCTCGTTATCCACGGATGCACCACCTTCCCTGATTTATTCTTTTGCCAAACTGGCTCATACCTTCACGGCTCATACCTTCAAAGTTACCTCCTGCACCTATTTTCTATGTTTCTATGTTTCTATCTCGGCAAAGCCCTTCAGTTTTCGGTATCTTCGGTATCTTCAGGAGACAGATATAATTCCAGTAAAAGTATTGATAAAAGGTAATCAACCTGAACCATTAACTATTTCTCCCTTCAGAGGTGCTGCATGACCATAAGCAGTTTGTTTTTTTGAGTTTTAGCAAATGAAGCTTTTTGGCTTAAGCTATAATTTGGACCTAGCAATACTTTGCTACTTCAGTAGACAACAGACAATAGGTGCAGGAGTAGGCCATTCGTCCGTTCGAGCCATTCACTGTGATCATGGCTGATCATCCACATTCAGTACCTCTTTCCTGCCTTCTCCCCATATCCCTATCTTTAAGAGCTCTATCTATCTCTTGAAAGCATCCAGAGAATTGGCCTCCACTGCCTGCTGAAGCAGAGAATTCCACAGATTCACAACTCTCTGGGTGAAAAAGCTTTTCCTCATCTCCGTTTTTAATGGCTTACCCCTTATTCTTAAACTGTGGCCCTTGGTTCTGGACTCCCCCAACATCGGGAACATGTTTCCTGCTTCTAGCGTGTCCAATCCCTTAATAATCTTATATGGGGTGGGAGATTGCAACATTCACGTGGTCCGCCGTGTTTCAACGAATGCAATCAACCTGGCGTGCACAATCAAGTAAGATTGAATAGAACAAGTTGTCCTACAACTTTAGGCTGTGCACGCCATACGCAAGAAGAAGAAGATAATCTTATATGTTTCAATAAGATCCCTTTGCATCCTAAATTCCAGTGTATACAAGCCTAGTCGCTCCATTCTTTCAACATATAACAGTGTCGCCATCCCGGGAATTAACCTCGTGAACCTATGCTGCACTCCCTCAATAGCAGGAATGTACTTCCTGAAATTTGGAGACCAAAACAGCACACAATACTCCAGGTGTGGTCTCACACGGCCCCTGTACAACTAAAGGAACTCTTTGCTCCTATCCTCAACTCCTCTTGTTATGAAGGCCAACATGCCATTAGCTTTCTTCACTGCCTGCTGTACCTGCAAGCTTACTTTCAATGACTGATGAACAAGGACACCCAGATCTCATTGCACTTCCCCTTTTCCCAACTTGACACCATTCAGATAATAATCTGCCTTCCCGTTCTTGCCACCAAAGTGGATAACCTCACATTTATCCACATTAAACTGCATCTGCCATGCACCTGCCCACTCACCCAACCTATCCAAGTCACCCTGCATCCTCATAGCATCCTCCTCACAGTTCACACTGCCACCCAGCTTTGAGGCATCTGCAAATTTGCTAATTACTTTTAATCCCTTCATATAAAACATTAATGCATATTGTAACTAGTGCGGAACCTGCACCGAGCCTTGCGGTACCCTACTAGTCACTCCCTGCCATTCTGAAAAGGACCCATTAATCCCTACTCTTTGTGTCCTGTCTGCCAACCAACGTTCTATCCAGGTCAGCACCATACCCCCAATACCATGTGCTCTAATTTTGTCCCCTAATCTCCTATGTGGGACCTTATCAAAGGCTTTCTGAAATTCCAGGTACACTACATCCACTGGCTCTCCCTTGTCCATTTTCCTAATGGCATCCTCAAGAAAGTCCAGAAGATTAATCAAGCATGATTTCCCCTTCATAACTCGGACCGATCCTGTTACTGCTATCCAAATGTGCCGTTATTTCATCTTTTATAATTGACTCCAGCATATTCCCCACCACTGATGCCAGGCTAACTGGTCTATAATTCCCTGTTTTCTCTCTCCTTCCTTTCATAAAAAGTGGGATAACATTAGCGACCCTCCAATCCACAGGAACTGATCCTGAATCTATAGAACATTGCAAAATGATCACCAATGTGTCCACGATTTCTGGAGCCACCTCCTTCAGTTCCCTAGGATGCAGACCATCAGGTCCTGTCGATTTATCAGCCTTCAGTCCCATCAGTCTACCCAATACCATTTCCTGCCTAATGTGAATTTCCTTCAGTTCTTCCGTCACCCTAGGCCCTTGGGCCACCAGTACATCTGGGAGATTGTTTACTTCCTGATGTACTTTATCGAAGCCTACCATTGTCAGAATCATGAAGCTTTAAAGCTCCTCCAGACAGAGATTCTGAGCAGTTAGGAGCAGGATGTCAAGTGGAAACAGCATTGTCATAGTATGGAATTGCAGGGAAGCTTTGTATGCAATTATTCTAATGGTCTTAAAGAAGGAACTGCAGATGCTGGAGAATCGAGGGTACACAAAAAGCTGGAGAAACTCAGCGGGTGCAGCAGCATCTAAGGAGCGAAGGAGATAGGCGACGTTTCGGGTCGAGACCCTTCTTCAGACTCTATTCTAATGGTCTATTCGATTGCCTCCAAATATCAGCAATAACCACTAGGCAGAGAAAATGTCTTCAACAAGAAACCTCATAATAGATAGAGTAACTCAATTACAAGTCATTTCATGGGTACACAAAAAGCTGGAGAAACTCAGCGGGTGCAGCAGCATCTAAGGAGCGAAGGAGATAGGCGACGTTTCGGGTCGAGACCCTTCTTCAGACTGGTCAGGGATCAGGAAACGAGAGATATAGACCAGATATGCAAAAAAGTATCATAAAGGAACAAGCCATTGTGAGCTGTGGTGTGAAAATGAAAAGCTGGTGCGACGATGAAATGCCAGGGCCCGAGGGCTGAGGGAGAGGTGGGGAAGGGGAGGAGACAGCAAGGGTTAACAGAATTGAGAAAATTCAATATTTAAGCCCAAAGGATGCAGACAAGCGGAATATGAGGTGCTGCACGTGGAGGAGGCCCGAGAGGTCGGATGTGGAAGAAGTTGAAGTGCTGTCGGGTTGGTTTATTCGGAGGTGTTTCGCCAAGTCTCACCGATATAGATCATCTGGCATCTGGAGCAGCGGATGCAGTAGATGAGGTTGGAGGAGGTGCAGGTGAACCTCTGTCGGACCTGGAAGGACTGCTTGGGTCCCTGAAAGGAGTGGAGGGGGGAGGTGAAGGGACAAGTGTTGCATTTCTTGCGGTTGCATTTCATGCTGCTTAATTCCTAGACAGCACAAGCTAACCTAAAAACCTGCACTGGGATAAACTAGATTGTTCAGGTTCTTTGTAAAGGAGAAGATGGGAGAAAGTATTTTACATTTAAAAGGTTTTCAAAAGGTTAGTCATGGAGAAACTCTTTTGGCATGCTGGTGATCCTCAAATAAGGGTGTATTTGTGCATCAAATAAAGAAATAGAGGTGGAATTTATTCTAGCATTAAAACAACAAGATGTGGGAATGAGGAATGTACTGGTAAATTGAACAATCAAATCAGATAGCAATGGGTACACAAAAAGCTGGAGAAACTCAGCGGGTGCAGCAGCATCTAAGGAGCGAAGGAGATAGGCGACGTTTGACCCTTCTTCAGACTGAAGAATCGCCTATCCCCTTCGCTCCTTAGAAAGTTTCTCCAGCTTTTTGTGTACCCTCGATTCTCCAGCATCTGCAGTTTCTTCGTTAACAGATAGCATTCATAATCTTAAGGGCAAGCATGGTGAACAGATGGGAGAAAAGGGACTAGTAAGAAAAGCGGGTAGGATAGGTAGAGATAAGAGTTAAAGAAGGAACTGCAGATGCTGGAGAATCGAGGGTACACAAAAGGCTGGAGAAACTCAGCGGGTGCAACAGCATCTAAGGAGCGAAGGAGATAGGCGACGTTTCGGGTCGAGACCCTTCTTCAGACTAGTCAGGGATCAGGGAAACGAGAGATATAGACGAGAGATATAGACGGTGATGTGGAGAGATAAAGAACAATGAATGAAAGATATGCAAAAAAGTATCGATGATAAAGGGAACAAGCCATTGTAAGCTGTTTGTGGTGTGAAAATGAGAAGCTGGTTCGACTAGGGTGGGGGAGGGAGATCGAGAGAGAGGGAATGAATTTTCTCAATTCTGTTAACCCCTGCTGTCTCTTCCCCTTCCCACCTCTCCCTCAGCCCTCGGGCCCTGGCATTCCTTCTCTCTCTATCTCCCTCCCCCACCACTTTATATTACATTCTGTGTAGATGACTGATAGTTGATGGGAATTTGGGGAGAGCAAAATAGACTAGGGTAGCATTAATGTAAAAAATGATTGCTTGATGGTTGGCCTTGGTAGGCCGAAGGACCTCTTTCCCTTCTGTTGTATCTCTTACTCTATGATTATATTTACTGTGATACCACACAAGTACAATGAGAGGCAAACAACTTGCTTTAAAAAAATAGTTTTTTATAACAGAAGGCCGTTATAATCATCACTTTTTATTAAGAAAGGCATTTTTCTTATTACATTTAGTTATCTTTTTAAAGAAACATGTCTGACTTTTAATATGAATCAATTCTTTAACACAAAATTATGGAATGGCCTGCATATGGGGCAAGATATTTGCAAAAACATTCTCTCCTTCATTCTCGAGCTAAGGCAGATCTGAAAAAACACAAACAAAGCCTTTTAATATTAATGAATTCCAAAGTATTTTCAGTCTCACTGTTAAAATAGAAAAGCCGTGCCCTAGCATGAGTCATGTGACATCACTTATGCAGCAGTGACAATCTATTCACTCCCACTCAATGATACTCAGCCTTCTACTGACTTTCACTCTCCATTAACCCATGAAAATAGCATAGTAACAACAGGAATATTCTGGATTTCTCAGCAAACATAATCTTGATAAAAACAAAAAGACATTAATAGCTTTATATAGAATGTGGCATGTATCTTCAAGGCTCTAAGAATCTTTAAGGCTTTTACATATTGTTGTTTACATTTTTGCATACCTTATATAATACATTCCTGGTTATTTTATCTTGAGGAGTAGCTGTATAGATCATGTCATTCTTAGTTATTTGTAGCTTTTACATTTTCTTTGAAAAATTGTTAATTCAATTCTGCAAATCCAGAACTTTTCCCTTCATCTTTTGCTATTTACATGTTGTTTCATAAACAACATTCTGGCATTCAAAAATATTTAAAATGCTTAACTTAACACTAACTTCATTAAAATGTTTGTTAATTTATATCAACAGAAATAGTAGCAATGTGTTACAGGAAATCATTTCAAAATCCCATAAATGTGACATTTATCCATGATGCAATTGACTACTTTTCATCCCAAAGTTAAAACAAATCTCAGTTTTCCTCAAAAATAGAGAGAGTACAGAAGAGATTTACTAGACTGTTGCCAGGGTTCCAGCAACTATGTTACAGAGAAAGGTTGAACAAGTTAGGTCTTTATTCTTTGGAGCGCAGAAGGTTAAGGGGGGACTTGATCGAGGTCTTTAAAATGATGAAAGGGATTGACAGAGTTGACGTGGATAAGCTTTTCCCATTGAGGGTAGGGAAGATTCAAACAAGAGGGCATGACATGAGAATTAAGGGACAGAAGTTTAGGGGTAACGTGAGGGGGAACTTCTTTACTCTGAGGGTGGTGGCTGTGTGGAATGAGCTTCCAGCAGAAGTGGTGGAGGCAGGATCGACTTTAACATTTAAAAGTAAAGTGGATAGGTATATGGACGTGAAGGGAATGGACGGGTATGGTCTGAGTGCAGGTAGATGGGACTAGGGGAAAACAAATGGTCGGCACGGACTGGAAGGGCCAAGAGGGCCTGTTTCCGTGCTGCAATTGTTATATGGTTATATAGGTCATAGTTGATGGCTGCTGAAGACAAGTATATATTTTAACCTCCTGATACGAGAAACATAAACTAATTTTTATCACATATTTGGCCAGTGTGATTTAGCACCAGACTGGAAAACTATTTTACACATGGATTCATTGGTGTGCTCTTTTCAAGTTGTTTTTCTAACAGTGGTAATAGCATATATAAAGAAATAGCTGGGGTATAGGATATAGTTATAAAGTCATATACACAGATACAGGTCCTTCAGCCCACTAGATAGGCACAAAAAGCTGGAGTAACTCAGCGGGACAGGCAGCATCTCTGGAGAGAAGGAATGTGTGATGTTTCGGGTCGATTCTCTTCAGCCCACTAGTCCATGCCAACCATGATGCCCCATCAAAACTAGTCCGATTTACCCGGGCCTGGACCATATTGCTCTAATCATTTCCTATTCATGTATCTTGTCCAAATGTCTTTTAACTGATGTTATTGTACCTGCCTCAACTTCTTCCTCTGGCAGCTCGTTCCATATACCCAACACGCCCCTCAGATCCCCATTAAATCTCTCCCCTTTCACCCTAAATCTATGACCTCTAGTTCTTGATTCCCTTACCCTAGGGAAAAAAGACAAAGTGCATTCACCCACCTATTCCACGTGATTTTATTTACCTCTATAAGATCACCCCTCAGTCTCTTAGTCTCTCGGTAAAGACTTAGCCTACCCAATATCTCCCTGTAGCTCAGGCCATCGAGTCTGGCAACATCCTCGAAAATCTTCTCTGCAATCTTTCAGCTTAATGTCATCTTTCCGACAGCAAGGTGACCAAACCTGAACACAATACTCCAGCATATCATCATTGCTAAAGACAACCAAATGAGATTCCATTGAAATTTTTTCATACTTAAAAATGTAAAAAAAATATATCTATTACTATTTTATTCACTGTTTAAACTTCATATTTCATATTTTAATGTTTCACTTTCGTGTTGATGGAGTAATTTAAATTAATCAAGTTTTCTGAGGCTGGCTTTGTTAGTTATGAGCTTGACTTGTGTTGATTTATTTATTATATCAGGCTGCAGAACATTAAACATTATTTATTTCTACTGCAGATAATTGCGACCATTGTGAATGCACAACATCTATTAATAGTACGATAAAGGTATATTACTTTAAGACTAAACAAAGTATCACTGTTGCACAGAATAGCTTTTACTTTACTATTGTAAAATAAATGCTTTTCTGTGCAACAAAGTAATATTTTGTGAAAGGATTTTCATCAGGTCAAATATATAGTAAAAAGTAAAGATGATGATGTCTGAGCTATCTTGCCAAGGTCCAATCTCCATTTATGTTATCTTTGTGGCTTACTGTGTCTATTTGATGTGGTCTCATTGGTGATCCCTCAGTTAATCAAACTAGTCAGGAGTCACCAATTGCCTCTCTACTGACCTTTAGTTTAGCTTAGTTTAGAGATACAGGCCCTTCGGCCCACTGAGTCCAGGCCGACCAGCTATCCTCGCATATTAACACAAGCCTACACGCACGCTAGGGACAATTTACACTTCTACCAAGTATACAAACCTAAGCCAATTAACCAACAAACCTGTACGTCTTTGGAATGTGGGATGAAACCGAAGATTTCGGAGAAATCCCACGCTGTCATGGGGAAAACGTCCAAACTCCATAGAGACATTAATCAGGATCGAAATCGGATCTCTGGTACTCCACGTGCTGTAAGGCAGCAACTCTACTGCTGTGCCACTGTGCCGCCCACCTGGATATTTTATTACAAGAAGTTTCTCCATCACTGACCAGTTGTATTGCTACAATGGTCCCTCCATTTATCGGTTTGTTGAAGATATCATACAATATGGCACATTTATCATTTCAGTCAGAAGTCTGGAAGAGTTGTCTGGTTTCATGTATGCCCTGCTGGATCATTCAACCATATCGGAATTGCTGCTCGGACGTCCATAGCAGTCAAGTATGTGGTTGAAGCCTGCCTCCTTATTGCAGATATAACATATGAAAATACTCTATTCCAGATGACATGACACACCTGTTAACCTGAGGAGTGCCTTCAGCAACAGACTGGTTCCACCAAGATGCAATACAGAATGCCACAGGAGATCCTTCTTCCCTGTGGCTATCAAACTTTACAACCCCTCCCCCTTCTGTCGTGGGGCAGACAGAGACCGACTCCCCCCCCCCCCCTCCACCACTCCCCAATCCTTGCACATATCCCAAGCCTTTCCACTTGTCACTTTAATTTAATGTTTCATGTATTTTGTGTTTTTATGACGGTTGGCAGATCAATATCCCTCCCGGGATAAATAAAGTTCTATTGTATGGTATCATAGAATGAATGACTGAAACATCCTTCAGAATTTCTCTGCTGCTGAGATCGTCTTGGGCTCACAACAAACTGGGCACCTCCTTCAGACTCCCTTTCAATTTCTCAGATAGTGATATTAGAGGAAAGGAAGCACTTCAATCAACTAAATTAATAGCCAACCCAAACCTTTTAAGTTTGTATTAGTCCCACTTATTTTTCATGCTGCACACGAGGGTACAATGCTATGGGTTCTAAAAGTTCCTGTATCTATTAAATGCATTGGTTAAATTAGAAAATGTATGAAAATGATGTCATTGCATTACTCTGTAATACTAACCAGGTCATTCAATAACGGACGTAGCTAGTGAGAGATATATAATAAAAAAATCAAATTTTCTAAAATTGCCAATATTTGGTAAAGTTCCATTGAGCTGGAAAATTGCAAATGTATCTTCATTCAAAAAGGGAGACAAAGCAAGAAACTACAGGGCGGTTAGCTTAATCTCTGTCATAATTAAAGTGTCGGAAGCTATTATTAAAGCATTTAGAAAAAAATCAACGTGATTAAGAAAATTCTTATTTGGTTTTGTGAAAAGTAGAGGATGCTTGACCACTTTATTCTAGTTCTTTTGTAGAATGAACAAGGACGGTAATGAAAGATGTATTATTTTTAGATTTCCAGAAGGCATTTGATAAAGATGCTGCATCAAAGGTCTTTGTGGAAAATGGTGGTTTGAAAAGTGTTATATCTAATATTGTCTGCTCAGTTGCTGGCATAAAGTCATCACGCCCTAACACCATCTTTAATGGAAGACGTCTGATGATCTGTCCTGGGATTAGCACATGAGATGAAAGAGGTCTGATGATCTGTCCTGAGGCAAGTACTTTCATGCAATCACAACAAAAGCTCACCAATGCCTCTACTTTCTCAGACGTTTGAGGAGATTTGGCATGCTGTTAAATGACTGGTTTCCTTGGCCTGGTTTGAATGCTCAAGAATGTAAGAAGCTGCTGAAAGTGGTGGACATTGCCTGGTCAATGACCTCCCCTCCATCAAATTCTGCCTCTCAAAGGTAGCCAATATCATCTTAGGCCTACATCAGCCTGGCCAAGCTCTCACCTCACTCCTGCCACTGGGAAGAAAGTACATGAACCCGAGAACCATAACCTCCAGGTTCAAAACATCTTCTTCCCATGAACCACCCCGAACAATCCTAAAGACGATCTCACTTCAGCACTGTACTGCTTTGGACTGGCAACATACTTTGGTTTGCATTATCATGGTCTTTGTTTCTAGAATAATTTATAGAATAATTTGCTATACTAGAATATTAAATCTGCAGCAAGAAAAAATGTAATTGTTCTGGTCCCAATGCATATGAAAATTAGACACACTTGACAAATTGTTCCAGGATATAACCTATTGGTATGGATAATAGAAAACAGTGAATAGGCATAAACAAGTCTTTTCTGGTGGGCAGGATATGAAGAGTGGTGTGCCACTGGGATTGTTTCTGGGGCCTCAGTAGTTCACAATGAATCTAAATGACTTGGAAGAAAGAATCAAAGATTTTCTTTTTTAACTTTGCTGATGACATAAAGGCAAATAGTAAAATAAGTTGAATTGAACAAAAGGAGGCTATAAAGAAGACCCATGAAACTGCAAGTGCTGAAAACTTGAGCAAAACACAAAGTGCTTGGGGAACATACTGTCAGGCAACATCTGTGGAGGAAATGGATAGACGAGGTTTTGGTTTGGGACCCTTCTTCAGACTGATTGGAGTAGGGTGAAGAAAGCTGGAAAAGAGAGGTGGGACCAGGACAAAGCCTGGCAAAGTGATAGGTGGATACAGGTGAGGGAGGGGGGCAAATGAGTGGAGTAAGTGATAAAGGCTAGAGATGAAAAGGAGACAAAAAGGTGTCAGATAAGGAAGAAGGAGGAATGAAATGTAAAGCTGAAGAGAGGGATATGGGTGGAAGGGGACAGAGGAGGGGAAAGAAAGGGAATAAAAAGGAAACTGGGGACTTGGGAATGGGAGACAAGTGTACGAAGGAGGGGGAAGGAGCAGGGTAATGGGAAGGGGTTGGAAATTGGTGTGACAAATGTGTGTGCACTGGAGTGGGTGGATGGGGAGCATGGGAAAGAGAAGGGAGTTGGGGTATTACTTGAAATTGGAGAACTCAATGTTCATACCGTATGGTTGTACACTACCCAAGTGCCATATGAGGTACTGTTCCTCCAGTTTGCTTGTGGCTCTCCTCCAGCAATGGGGGAAGCCAAGGACAGAGGATTGGTAGAGGAATGGGAAGGGAAGTTAAAATGTTTAGCAACGGTGAAATTCAGCAGGTCTTGGAGCACAAAGTGCAAATATTAGGTGAGGCAGTCTTTTAGTGTACACTTGGTCTCGCCGTGAAAAGGAAGCCACATTGGGGCTACTGAATGCAGGTTTGAACAGGCTATAAAGAATAAAGCTAAGTGAATGCGCAAAGATCTCGAAAATGGAATATAATGTGGGAAAATGTGAAATTTTCCACTTTGGCAGGAAAAATATCAAAAAAGCCTTTTACCTATAATGATGAAATTGTAAAGTTCTGAGATGCAGTGGGATCAGAATATCCTGGTGCATGATTATTTTTCTCAGAGTATCAGCAGCTTTTGGAATTCTCTTCCTCAAAGTTTGATGCAAGCAGAATCTTTATTTATTTTTTTTTTTTAAGCAGAAATAGATACTTGATAAGCTGGGAGGTAATGGGTGCCAGTAAAATGGACTGCAAAGATCACATTTAATAAAGTACAATATGGAGAACATCCATGATGACTAACTGATGTAACAATGCAGCCTATGGGACCTGTGCAAATAAAGCTTTTTTCTTTTGCCACAGAATGATAATTGCTTCCATGACTAACAATATTAGAATTTAATAACAGAACATTTTCTTTCCTTATGCATGTACTAAGCAACAACACTGAAAGTAATGGCAAACCTCCCACTCTACTAAATTATTGAAGAGTGGTAGACATTATTTACATAGACTTGCTTGGTTAAAGCACACTGGATCCAAAAGGTGTTGCAAACTAGATATCAAATTGCCTTGATGAAAGAAGGCAGAGGGCAGAGGGTCATAGACTTCTTAGATCCAAAGTGTCATAGAGCTAACAGCATGGAAATAGGTCTATTTCCCAGGAAATAGGTATTTCGGTCCAACTCATGCCAACCATGCAGCAGCATCTAAGGAGCGAAGGAGATCGAGACCCTTCTTCTGAACTAGTCCCATTTTCCTGCATTAAGACCACATTCTCTCAACTGTTTCTGTCCATGTACCTTTGCAAATGTCTTTTATACATTGTAATTATACTTGCAGGTCTTACAGTTACAGATACTTACAGTTTTCTTTGACAGCTCGTTCTATATATCTACGATCCTCCATGTGAACAATTTGCATCGCAGGTCCCTTTTAAATCTTTTCCTTCAATGATGTCCTCCAGTTTTAGACGCCCTTACCCTGGGAAAAAGATGGTGATCATCTACTTTATCTATGTCCCACACGATTGTATACACCTCTGTAACGTCACCCGTCAATCTCCTATCCAGCCTCTACTTACACCTTAAATCCCGCCAACCGTGGGAACATCCTTGTGAATTTTTCCTACAGCTTTCTCTGCCTAATGACAGCCTTCCTATAGCTGGGCAGCCAGAACTGCACACAATACTCCAAATACAGTCTCACCATGTCCATTTTTAACATGATGGCCCAACTCCTATATTTAGTGCCCTGAATAAAGAAGGCAAGCATGCCAAACACATTCTTCATCACCTTGTGACACCACTTTCAGGGAAATGTGTACCACTACGCCTTGGTCTCTCTGCTCTACAACACTTTACAGGGCCCTACCATATATTCTGCAAGTCCTGCTCCAGTTCAACTTAACAAAATGCAACTCCTTACTCTTATCCAAGTAAGTTCCACTACATTCCTTAACCCACTTCATCAGTTCATCAAGATCATTTTGTAATCTTTGATAGCTCTTTTCACTACGTCACCACTTTTGGAGTCATCTGCAAACTTACTGATGTTGTTATGAACATTGTCATCTAAATTGTAAATATAGAAAACAAACAACAGTAGACCGAGCACTGATCCCTCCAGCACACTACTGGACAACGGCCTCCAATTTGACTAACAACTCATCATGACCACCCTCTAACTCCTTACATCAAGCCAGTGTGACTTCACTGATCACCTCCCAGTTGTGTCACTTTCTCCACCCTTCCCTTCCCTTCCCTTCCCTTCCCTTCCCTTCCCTTCCCTTCCTTCCTTCCCTTCCCTTCCCTTCCCTTCCCTTCCCTTCCCTTCCCTCACCTGACCCATATCTACCTATCAACCCCTTTTCACCTAGACCCACCTATTGCTTGCCAGCTCTTACTCCACCCTCTCCCCAACCCCTTTATACTGACAACTCTACTCTTTCAGTCCAGATGAAGGATCTCGACCAGAAATATCAACTATTCAATTCTCTCCACCTGACACATTGAGTTCCTCCAGCACTTCTCCTTTTTTTCACCAGCATGTCACCTAGAATTAAGGCTTTATCTACAAGGAGACATTGAATAGTTTTAATTTGTTCACACTGGTGTTTTCTGTGGTTGACAGTAATTATATAGAAGTGTAAGATTATGAGGGAAATTGATGAGATAGAGTATCCCAGAAATTAACACTAGAGGGCATAGGTTTAAGGTGAGAGGGGAAAAATGTAAAGGAGATTGGAGTTTTTCCACAGTATCATGGTTGTTTGGAATGAGCTGCCATTAATTTAGGTAATATGGCATCTTACTTATTGCCTGTTCCTAATTACCCCTGTGTAGGTGATGGTAAATTGCTTGCTTCAATTGCTGCAGCCCTTTTGCTGAAGATATTACTATAGATTCGAGATTTTGACTCAGAAGGACTGGCAATGTATTTTGAAGTTAGGTCATAGGTCATAAGTGATGGGCGTAGAATTAAGCCATTCGGCACAACAAGTCTATTCCGTCATTCAATCATAGTTGATCTAGCTCTCCCTCCTACTTTCTCTCCATGACTACTGACACCTGTACTAATCAAGAATCCATCTATCTCTGCCTTAAAAATATCCACTGATGGCCAAGAATTCCACAGATTCACCACCCTCTGACTAAAGACATTTTTTTCTCATCTCCTTCCTAAAATGACGTCCTTTAATTCTGAGGCTATGACCTCTAGTCCTAGACTCTCCCACATCCACTCTATCCAAGCCTTTCACTATTCTGTATGTTTCAATGAGGTCCCCCCTCATTCTTCTAAACTCCAGCTGTACAGGCCCAGTGCCGACAAAAGCTTATCATAGGTTAACATACTCATTCCTGGGATCATTCTTGTAAACCTCCTCTGAACCCTCTCCAGAGCCAGCACATCTTCCTTCAGATATAGTGCCCAAAATTGCTCACAGTATTCCAAATGTGGCCTTACCAGTGCCTTATAGAGCCTCAGCATTACAACCCTGTTTTTGCATACAAGCCCTCTTGAAATAAATGCTAGCATTGAGTTTGCTTTCTTTACTACCCATTCGACTTGAAGATTAACTTTTTGGGAATCCTGCACCAGCACTCCCAAGACCCTTTGCACCTCCGATTTCTGGATTCTCCCCATTTAGAAAATAGCGTACGCCTTTATTCCTATTACCAAAATGCATGACTCCACACTTTGCTACACTATATTCCATCTGCCACTTCCCTGCCAACCTGTTATCCATGCTACTATCTGATATTGTGGGCTCACGTGTAGCACCCTATCAAAGGCTTTCTGAAAATTCAAGTAAACAACATCTACTGACTCTCCTTTGTCTGTCCTGCCATTTATTTCTTCAAAGAATTCCAACAGATGTCAAGCAAGACCTCTCCTTCACAAAGCCATGCTGACTTTGGCCTATTTTATCGTGAACTTCTAAGTACTCCGTAACCTCATCCTTCGTAATACACTCTAAAATCTTACCAACCACCGGTCAGACTAATCGGCCTATAGTTCCCACTATTCTGCTTTTCTCACTTCTTATGTAGCGGGGTAATATTGTCAATATTCCACTCTTGTCTCTTGTGATTCTTGGAATATCATTGTCAATGCCTCCACAATCTCTAAAGCTACCTTTCAGAACCCTAGGGGGCAGTCCATCTGGTCCAGGTGACTTATCTACCTTCAGCCTTTTCAGCTTCCCAAGCACCTTCTCCCGTAATAGCCAGTCCAGTAACTTCCACCCCCTAACTCTCATGAATTTCAGGCACGTTGCTGGTGTTTTTCACTATGAAGACAAATTAAAAAATATTATTCAACTCATCTGCCATTTATTATTCCCCATTATCAATTCTCCTGCATCATTATCCAGCGCTCCAACTTCCACTCTTGCCTCTTTCTTACTCTTTATATAAGTGAAGAAAGTCTTGCTATCCTCTTTTATATTATTGGCTAGCTTACGTTTGTATTTAATCTTTTCTGCCCTTCTGACTATTGTCTTTTTTGTTGCCTTCTGTTGTTCTTTATAAATTTCCCAATCTTCTGGCTTTTTAGGATGGTGTGCGATTTGGAAGAAAATTAATTTGACTTTTTTGGGCAACCCTGAATTTATTTTATAAAATACTGCTTTCAGCAGATAAAAAAAAGAGTGAGAATAGAACAAAGTAGTTTCTAATTTTGTAACATTTTGTTCATTTTTAGATGTGAGATCGGTCCATACAATAGCACTGTCAATTTTGTCTGTTTGGAGCTAATAGTGTTGACCCACTTCAGTGCCTGACTTTTCAGTATAGTCAAGTACTTCCATGAGTAGCATGCCATTTTACATTGTCTTTAATCTTAAAACTCACAGATTTAATGAAAGGACCTACTCGCAAAATCATTGAACTAAAACCAAAGTTTTCATACTGAAGGCGAATAGTAATATTTGCATAAATTACAAGGAAGACATCTGTGAGCCTGTGTACCAAATCATAATAATCTTCCCTCTTCCAACAGATGCAGATGGGAATCTATGTCGAAGCACCCACCTCTTGCAGGTAACTCTGTCAATGCACCGCTTCAATGTATCATCAACGGAGCTGCTGCAGAAGCTCATCGTACTATATCCTTTTGGTGCAATAATCCTTGAACTGCAAAGCAGGTATTACCACTAGAGTGTAACAGTATGTCTGGATCATAAACAGGATGAAAAAGGAAGTGGAGTTTAGTTTAATGATTTATCAAAATGCTCTTTAGTTTGTGAAGTAAAAAGTTAAAAGTATATTCCCTCCATCTACACCCTTTTTGTCAGCCAGATTCAGCTGATAGTGCAGTAGTTCTTTCCAAGTCAGAAGTTTGAAAAGTCAATCAATGGTCTAGATTGATCCTGTAGGGTAGTGCAGTAGATGTCCCAGACTGTTCAAAGTGGATGAAATGTTAAATTGAAGACCTCTTGACTAGATCTAAAATTATACAATGACACATTTTCAAAAATCGTGAGTTATCCCCAAGTGTGATATGATTCAGGTTAAATATCAATTTAGAATCTGATCACTTACAAAGTAATAGAATCTAATTGTTGCTGTTCTATCACTACCAAATCAGATATCTCGATTCTAATGCAAAAGGAAAAGAAAAATTGCTGCACCTTCCATGTTAATTTAAATTCACTGCAACTTAATAGTTTTCCTTTCTGTTTACCCTCATGTACTTATCTAGCATTCCCTGTAAATACAACAATACTATTGGTCTAAAAAAATTACTTGAGGCAATGAGTTCCGAATTATGACTGGTTTCTGTGTAAAGACGTTTCTTCTGAATACCCTGTTGGAATTATTAGTAGTGAAACTTTTATTAATAGCTCCGATATTAAATCTCCTACAAATCTACTTATCCATATCTAACCTACTAAAACCATTTTATAACCTCAAAAACCGCTTAATAGATCATTTGTCAATCATTTCTGATCAACCTAGTTTTACCTATCAATTGGTGTATCAGTAAATATTTGTTACACTCAATTTCAGTGTCTTAATATCCTTTTTGTGATATGGAAAAAAAAAAGTGCAGTTCTTCAGATGTGTTTCAATTGAAATTTCATAAAAGTTTAACATTACTTAATTCTTCTGTTCTATAACTCCAATACTGTTGGGGTTCATTTTGTGCTTTGTGTATCTGCACTTTCTGATCACTTGGGTCTCTACTCCATTGCAGATCTTTCCAAGATGTAGCCTCCTGATGTTCACTCCCAAAATATACCATCTCACAACATAGTCATAGAGCACCGCAGAAATAAACCCGTCGGCCCACCTTGTGTATGCAGAACATCAAGCACCTGTCTGTACTAATCTTATTAACTAGGTCCGTATGTTTTGGTAATTCAACTGGTTATCCTTATGCTTAAATGCCATGAGAACACCTGCTTTCTACCACCACCTCAGCCAGTGTGTTCCAAAGTACAACCACCCCATGTGGGAAAAGATTCCATGTCCTTTGGTCTTGGACATCTACTAGGAGGAAATGTTTCTTATTACCTAATCTATCAATGCCTTTCATAATTTTGTATAGTTCTATCAGGTCTCCTCTCAGCCTCCTGTGGCCCAAGATAACCAAACTCAGTCTATCCAGTCTCTCCTCATAAATGAAATCTCCTCTCCAGTGCAATCCCGTTCTTACCACTGTGGTAATCCGAGCTGGACATAATATTCCAACTTGGCCAAACCAATGTTTTATAAAGTTGTACCAAGACAGGTATTCTATTCCCTGGCAAATGAAGGCAAATACCCTGTAATCATAATCATAATCATAATTGTAATATATTAGCCAAGTGTATTTTGCAACATACGAGGAATTTGGTTTGCCATACAGTCATACTAAAAAAGCAGCAAGACACACAACTACATAAAAAATTTGACATAAAAATCCATCACAGCAGCTCCTCCACATTCCCCACTGTGATGGAAGACAATAAGGTCTTATCTTCTTTCCTCCTTTTCTCCCGCGGTTGGGGGACTCGAACCATCCGCAGTCAGGCCGATCGAAGCTCCCGCACCGGCAATTGAAGTTCCCACGTCGGGGCGAGCGAAGCCCCCGCGATCGGGCGGTCGAAGCTCCTGCGGTTGGAGCTCCCAAAGTCGGTCGCTAACCAAGGACCGCGAGTTCCGCGTTGTTAAAGTATGCTGCCTTCTCTACCTTATCTAATAGCGCTATCACCTTTGGGATTCTTTGGATTTGTACACCACAGTCCCTTTGCTCAACAGGCCCTAACATTCATATTCTGCTCTAATGCAATCCCCCAAAAAAACACCTACATCTATCAATTTCATCTGCAATTGCCCAATCCAATGTTCTCTTTTCACTGAACACTTACGCTCAGTCCGCCTAGGCCCACACGATCTCCCAGGTGCCAAAAATTTGAACTGTCTGTCCTAGGTCTCCTCAACTGTCAGTGTGAGGCCACACCCGGATTGGAGGAACAGCACTTCATATTTCGATTGGGCAGCTTACAACTCAGTGGTATGAATGTTGATTTCTCTCCTTTCAAGTAACCCCTGCATTCCCCCCCCCCCCCTTCTCTCTACCCTCTCCCCCACTCTAGTAATCCTTCTAATTCCACTGTTCGCATTCTTGTATCCCTGTCATTAGCACATTTTCCCCAGCCAACAATGGGCCATAATAGATTCCACCCTTCCTGAGGTCATCTGTAACCAGCCCTGTTTTGTTCTGGGCTTCCCTATCTTTCATTCTGAAGAGGGTTCTGATCCAAAATGTCACCTGTTCATTTTCTCCAGAGATGGAGTCTGACCCGCTGAGTTATTCCAGCATTTTGTTTCTAGCTTTGACATCTGTTAATGTATGTAACAAACAGCAAGGAAATCAACACTGATTCTCTAAGGTATACCGTTGGTCGAAGGCTTCCAATCACAAAAGCAACCCTACAACATCATCCTTTATCTCTGATTACCAAACCAATTTTGGAACCAATTTATCAACTTGGTCTCAAACCTTTTTGTCCAGACTTCCATGATGCATTTTGTCAAAGGCCTTACTTAAGTCTATGTGGAACACATTCAACTGTACTTCCTATTCAATATATTTAATTATTGCTAAAAAAAAAAAAATTGTCAGACAGTATCTCCCTCCAATATATTCATACTAACGATACCAAGAGGTCACATAAACTTGGAAAAATCCTCAGTGGAGCAGAGACCAAGGGATCTGGGATTACAGATACAACAAATACTAAACTTCCAAGTATATATTTCACTTCCTGCAGCTGAGTTCCCTTGATGATTTCACCAGCACTTGCTGCAATAAATATACCACCACATATAGGTGAATTGTCAGGAGGGACTAGTGTAAAGTGTAAATGTCATTCGAAAATGTACTCTTAAGTAGTTTTCACCAGTTTGTTATTACACATAATGGGGATCAAAACATATAAGTAACCTGATCCAGTATAACTGCTGAACTTTC
Source organism: Okamejei kenojei (assembly GCA_035221665.1). Taxonomy (NCBI): domain Eukaryota; kingdom Metazoa; phylum Chordata; class Chondrichthyes; order Rajiformes; family Rajidae; genus Okamejei; species Okamejei kenojei. The sequence continues at coordinate 58,566,672 of CM069139.1, read as the reverse complement.
AATTGCATCAGAGTGATAGGGAGAATATTGACTCTCACTCAACTAACAAAAACTGAAACTGAACCTGATTTTAGTTATAGAATCATACATCATGGAAATAGGCCCTTCAGCCCTATTCATTCATGCCGACCAAAACGCCCCATCTAAGCTTGTGCCATTTGCTGGCATTTGGTGGCATTTGGTCCATATCCTTTAAAACTTTTTCTATCCATGTAACCATATAACAATTACAGCACGGAAACAGGCCCTCTCGGCCCTTCCAGTCCGTACCGAAGTACGTGTCCATGTATCTGTCCAAGTATCTTTTAACGGTTATACCTGCCTCAACAATCCCCTATGGCAGCTCATTCCATATATACCTACCACCCTTTGAGTAAAAGAAATACTCTTCGGGTTCCTATTAAATCTTTCCCCTCTCATGTTAAAACTTTGTCCTCTGGTTCTTGATTCCCCTACCCTGGATAAAAGACACCGTGCATTCACCCTATCAATTGCACTTGACCACGTGCACTCCAAGGAATAAAGTCCTAGTTTGCTCAATCTCTCCCTGTAGCTCAGGCCCTCGAATACTGGCAACATCTTCATAAATCTTCTTTGCACTCTTTCCAACTTAATGATATCCTTCCTATGGCAGGGTGACCAAAACTGAACACAAATCTCCAAATGTGGCCTAACCGACATCTTGTACAAATATAACATATCATTCAAGATCGGTTGATCCATTGAAGACAGAGGATTGTGGTGGAAAGTAGATATTTTGGTTGGGGATCTGTGACCAGTGCAGTCCACGGGGATCTGTGCTAGGACCTCTGCTATTTGCGATATATATAAATGAGCTCGACGTACATGTAGATGGGTTGGTGAGTAAGTTTGCTGACGACACCAAAATTGGAGGAGTTGCCTACAGTGAGGAAGGCTGTCAGAAGGTACAGCAGGATATAGTTCAGCTGCAGAAATGGGAGAGAAAATGGCAGATGGATTTTAACCCGAGCTAGTGCAAGGTGTTGCACTTTGGGAGGTTGAATGCAAGGAGAGAGTAGATAGTCAATGGCAAGATTCTTAAAAGCATTGATGTGCAGAGGGATCTTGGACTTCTGGTTCATGGCTCTCTAAAGATGGCAAGACAAGTAGATTGGGTGGTAATGACGGCATATGGTATGCTTGCCTTTATTGCTAGGGACATTGTGTACAATAGGTTGGAACTCATAGTGCAGTTCTATAGAACTTTGGTTAGGCCCCATTTGGAATATTGCATGCCGTTCTGGTCATCCCATTACAGGAGAGATGTAATAACTTTGGGGAAGGTGCATAGGAGGTTTACCCAAATGTTGCCTAGATTAAAGAGTTTCAGCTACAGGGGGGGGGTTGGGTAGATTTGGGTTGTTTTCTCTGAAACATCAGAGGTTGATAGGAGACTAAAGAAGCATATAAAATGATGAAAGGTATTGATAGGGTAGACAGTCAGAATCTTTTCCCAGGGTGGAAATGTTCAACACAAGGTGAGAGGGGGGGAGTTTAATGGAGATGCACGGGGCAAGTTTTTTACACAGAGAGTTGTGGGGGGCTGGAACGGGGTGGCAGATATGATAGTGCTGTTTAAGAGGCTTTTGGATAGGCACATGGAAGTGCAGGGAATAGAGGGATATGAATCATGAGCGGGCAGATGAGATCAGTTCAGTTAGGCATCGTGTTCCGTAAAAACATTGAGGGCTGGAGGGCCCGTTCTGGTGCTGTGCTGTTCTGTGTTATATGCTCAATACACTGACTGATGAAGGTCAATGTACCAATAGCTTTATTTACCACCCTATCTACTTGTGGTGCCATTTTCGGAGAATTGTGTAGCTGTACTTCTAGATCCCTCAGCTCTACAACACTCCCCAGGGCCCTACCATTTACTGTGAAGGTCCCACCCTGGTTTAACATCCCAAAGTGCAACACCTCACAACTATCTGCATTAAAATATATTAGCCTTTCCTCAGCCTACTTGCCCATCTGATCATGATCCTCCTGTAATTTTTGATGATCCTGTTGTAATTGTCTTCATGATGAGATCTGACATGATTCAATGGAAATAATAGATTTTAGTATAACACAAACTATTATCACCTAGTTTCAAGTTTAGAGCCATACAAACACCCCATTCAAAATTTATACTGTTTCAGCTAAAGTTGGGTATGTGACAATTCTTTAGAAATCTCATAACAGAGGCAATGTTATAATATTCCTATAATTAGAACTGTATAGTTACAATAGTGTCTGGAACTACTGAATAAGAAAGAAAAATTATAACCTACCTTTACTAAGGGCACATGCATTATAAGTATCTTCCATTTCTGTTCACATTTCCAACGCTGAAGAGCATTAATTTACTGTCCCCGTAGTATTCTTTCGAGTTGGAACAGTTTAAAATTAAACTCTAATCAGTGAGACCATGTTTAAAATAACCCAGGCAACAGAAGCTACTTCAGAAAACACATTAACTATTATGATAATTAGTTTGTCATGCTCGAGAATGAACAGCAGGCTTGTAGAGAGATAAAAAGCTTCCCAGATACTTGAAAAGGGCACACCAATGCACCTATTCACAGTGAGGTTTGAGTGGCACTGCGTGATATTGCGTTACATGACATTTACCATGTTAGAACAAGGATTTTTATTCCCCCTGTCGCATTCAAATCAGATTAAAAAGGATGTAAACCCAGAGTGCAGACATTTTCACCTGTCTGAGAAGACAAATGTTGTAATGTTTAAGAAAGAACTGCAGATGCCGGAAAAATCGAAGGTAAACAAAAAATGCTGTAGAAACTCCACGGGTGAGGCAGTATCATAGGAGAGAAGGAATAGGCGACGTTTCGGGTCGAGACCCTTCTTCAGACAAATGTTACAAAATCTTTTACTGCATTGACCCTAACGATCGGAAGTTAACGTACGTTAGTCACACCATTGGATCAGCATAACATTGCACTTGTTTATATCATGTCTTTCACACACTACTAAAGACAACATTTGATTCGTCATTTTTTTACCACTACATTGGCATTCCCAACCCCCAATAACCATAACTTATGATTTGACAGTCAATTTACCTGCAAACTTTCATATGGTAATTGCTTAACTTAAATGTGAGCTTGCACAGTGCAGTGAACAACAGCAGGCTTGTTGATATCACCAATGTCTAAATTTGAGCATATTTCATCTCCAAACAATGGATTACAATCATACCACCAAAATTCCAAACACCAAATGTTTCTCTTCTCTCTATCTCAAGGGCACCATTGATTGAATCATTATATATTTGTTTGTCAGAAATCAATGGAATCCTTACCTTTGTCTTGTTAGTCCCTGTGAGCTCCAGTGGGACAATATTATCTGTAATAAATCCAACATAATGATCAGAAAATACAAATAATATGTGTTTGAACGAGAACATTATATCTACAGTAGGCTGCTTGCTTAGGTTGTAAAGACTTGTTGATAAATAGTAACATCTGTCAATGCTAGCATTGGAAAGACTTCAGAGCAGAAGACAAAATCAACAATTTGAGTGCACAATGAAAGAGGATGTCATTTGCGGTGATATCTTGGTATCATCCTGGTAGAAAATGATTTGCAGTATGCACCCCACCTCACTACACTTCTGTGGCTTTTCCTTTTAAATTGTCAGTCTGCTCATTTGAATTCCAGTTCCGAAAAATCATATAATTCATCATAGGGATGCCATTATGTTTGGTCCCTTCCACAAACTCCTAACTCTTCCAGGTAAATGTCTGAGTCTGAACCAGATTGTTTGCTACACCACAGTTAAATAGGATTCTCAGTTTGCCCATTTCCATATTTGTTTTAGCTCCTCTATTCCTGAGATCCTCATACATATTAGATTAGATTAGATTAGATTCAACTTTATTGTCATAGCACATTTACAGTACAACAAAATGGTTTAACCTTGCAGTCATAACATAGAATAAAATAACAAAACACACACTCAACACAGTTTAACATCCACCACAGTGCCCAAAATACTGTTGCTCAACTTCCTCCCCAACAAGGCAGGGTAAAAATACATCAACCCTATTGCCAAATAAAGATGCAGATTAAAGCTGGCCAACTGAACAAGTAATTAAGTGCCACAATCATTGTTTGTCATGGTACATCATAACCAGCATAAAACCGGCACTGCCTTCTGTGCCTTCTGCAAGACTGATTATACTTGTAAATATATTTTAAAGTAGCAAATAATTGCCTCAATTTTGTTCCTCTTATGAGCTCTGAAATTACATTTTAGAGAAACATAATTATTGTGTATTTCAAGGTATAATAAAAGACAAATGGCCGATAATCATCTTCAGCAGTTGACTTCGAGAAAATGTCATTCATAGGGACCTCAATAATGATGTCGCTGAATATCAGTAAGGATATTAATAAGGAAACTTCAAATTAGAACTGTTTTCCTTAATGATGACCTACATATCAGAATGCTTTAGAGCAAAACTGTGCTGCAGCCTGCCTGAAGATCTGTTATTTCATAAGGTGAGGCTTTTCCTGGAAATAACCACAGCTAGTAAAGACAAAAAGCGAAGTGACTATCTGCGGTAGCTGCACATCTCATTTTGGGTTGTGTTTGAAAGATTGTGGTTACATCCTGCAAATGTTTCTTTTGAAATGATAAAAGCTCTTTTTTTCATCCGTGCTGTCTATAGTTAGTTTTTTCTGCACGTACTATTCAGTTGAGAACTATGTGAAATTATTCAGTTCGATATGTGTTCCAAATAACAATAATAAATAAATAATATCTAATGGGTTGGATGCAGGAAATACCTATCTGGTCTACCTGTTAAATATATATAAAGGGATGCAATGTTAAGAAGCATAAAATTAGAAAATCAGAATAGAAATAGACAATTATGTGGCAGATGATTGCTGCTTTTATTTATACATAAATTGCTTGAAAATGCTATATTTTGTCCCACCCTCAATAGGGGTATCACCAGCAAAAGCACAGCATTAATAAGTGCATGCTTTAAGGAATTGTTGTTCAGGTTTTTAGCCACCTAAAAGAGATAGAAATTGAACTATGTATTCACTGGTCATAATGTGGAATGAAGGGGTGGGAGGAGATACAGAAAGTGGAGTGACGAGATAAAGTTAGGAGCACATGTTAAACAGTGCAGTTTAATGGCAACAACCCCCCCCCCCTTCTCCCCACCTGTACAATTGGGCTACTTTACTATAATTGTTAAGAATCAAAATCAACTTCCTGTTTGCGAATGTGGAGATCTCAGTGTTTCCTGTCTGCAGAAAACGGCTCATTAAACTCAGTGGTTGGGGGGGTTACTGAAAATAACAATATGTCACAGCCGGCACTCTTTAATTCACTCATGGTTCCCACCTTTCTGTCTGATATAGTTGTTAACTTGCTTTTCCTTGCAAGAGTGCAAACATTGTCTTTTGTACTGATCTCTTTTTCTAAGTCAGCAACACACTTGTGACAATGTCATTACATAAATAAAATTCTTTGGGGAAAATGATAGCTGCATTAAAGCAAATTGGGACAAGAAACACATGATATAATTTTATGAGGGTCTGGAGTTCAATGGGAAATATGTACACACTTCAAAATATGCCAAACATATTTTTTCACAATTTATGCATGAATATCCATTGCTTATTTTGAATCTAATTTCTAGACAAAATTGTACTGGCGAGTAATATGGAATAATATTTAAATATTAATTTAGTTTTGATAATTTTGAACCACTGGGTGTTGATGCTCTAGTATAAGTAACTAAAACAATATAATGTGTAGGAAGGAACTACAGATGCTGATTTACACCGAAGATAGACACAAAATGCTGGAGTAACTCAGCGGGACATACAACATCTCTGGAGAGAAGGAATGGGTGGCGTTTCGCATCGAAGTCTGAAAGGTCTCTACCCAAAACGTCACCCATTCCTTCTCTCCATAAATGCTGCCAGTTACTCCAGCATTTTGTGTCTAAAACAATATCATGCATGGTTTTGTTCTCCTTTTTCAAGAAAGATTCTATGCTATTCTATTCTTTTTATACATAAATAAAACTCTGATCTTGTTATCTTCTGGTTTGGCGGGCTTTCTATTTGAGCAAAAACGGTTTGCGATAGCTCTACGATTCTTCAACAGTTCACTCATCGTTCTCCTGTGCTGCAAGTGCACCAAGTTTCGTTTCGATTGGTTGAATGCTGTAAAAGTTAGCGAGGTTTAGAAATCTTAAAAACCGCGCGTGCGCAGATCTATTCTTCTCCTGACAGTCAGCACTGCGCAGATTAGTCTCTTCCCCTGTCACTCCCCGGGACGGTCCACCACTTCCTGCACCATCGGATCTTTACTGGAGCTGAGGATGGCCAGCGGAGGTTTCCAATCGGACACAGTGAAGCGACCCAGCCCCAAGCGGCCCAGCCCCAAGCAACCCAGCGTCGGAAACCCGAACCAGCTCAACGTGGGAGACCCAGCCCAGCCCAGAGTCAGAGACCCAGCCCAGCCCAGCCCACAGTCGGACACCCAGCCCAGCCCAGAGTAGGAGACAGCCCAGCCCAGAGTCGGACTCCCAGTCCAGCCCAGAGTCGGAGATGTCGCCAAACGGAAAGTAGAGACTCTGATCCCAGTGGATAAGAATGACCTGCGCCCAGCGCCCGCTGTGAGTCCCCATCACACCACCAATTCCAGCCACTACCCCTCTGGTCCCCCTCGATGGCTCCTCCCCCCGCCCCCGTGATGCTCCCCTCTCCCCCATGGCTCTTCCCCATCTTTTCTCCCAACTCACTCCCCCCCCGCCCACACACCCATCTCCCCCGCACACAAACCCCCTGCCCACACACTCCTTCCCCCACAAGCTCCCCCTCGGCCACACACACACCACCCCCGCGCACACCCCCCGCCCCACAACCCCCCGCCCCCACAACCCCCCCCCGCATCCACCCCCCCCGCCCCCACAACCTCCCCCCCCCCCCCGCATCCACAACCCCCATGCTCCCAAAACCCCCCCTCCCCCGTGTGACTGGGACCCAACGGGTCCCATTTAGTCTAGTATAGAGGCAGAGCAGTGAAGACTGATTGCTGGGTTGAATGGATACAAATTAGGCAGTGAACTCATTTGGATTGATATGATTTTTGATTGGGGGGGGGGCTTTTTCTGGTCAGTTGTTTTCAGAATTCTTTAGCCACAAAGCTATAGAATATGATAAATTAAAAATATATGCGTGTTTGTACCGGAGAGAAATGATGGGCTACAGTTTGGATGGTAAAATGGAGTTACCTTGGCCATTTCAACCATGACATTGAATGGCAGAGCATTCTTATTATGTTCTTTACTTCCGGATTATCATGTATATATCAACTAAATAGTGTTAAAAATTATAAACTGTGCTTTCTATGTTTAGATTGCCCAAAAGATAAGATAGTGAGAGATAGTGTCAACTCATTGATAGCTATCACTAGAAAAGAGAGTCTAGGACCAGAGGTCATTGCCTCAGAATTAAAGGACGTTCCTTTGGGAAGGAGATCTGGATCTGTCAACTGATTGATAGCTATCACTAGAAAAGAAACGATCAATTTTGTCCAAAAAAACGATAAACAATTGTCATCTTTACTGCCTCATTAAGTGGATATAATAGGAAGCTGATATGAGTTCTTTGCAAATTCCATATCAATCTAAGAAACCTTGCACTGAGAATTTTGCATGCTCTAAAAGGTGATGTTTCTCCATAAAAGGGTGTTTTTTTAATAAACTACATATCGTTGCATACAAGACTTAAGGTGTCATGCATTTTATATAGATTGTGCACACACAAGCATGACAGAGTTCGCACAAGCACGCACTTTGGCAGGAAGTAGTATCTGGAACAGATTGAGAGTGGCTCGATAGGAAGGGTTGGAGGAAAGGACCCGGTTGAAAGGTTTGAGACTATTAAGGGAACAGCCAACATTGAGAGAAGAAATATTAAGGGTAATGACTTTCAAGGTCATGAGGATGGGAAGAGTGCTGGTGACACAGCCAGAGGAACTGAACCAGCTAGGGGAAGGTAGGGGTGGGGGGAAGGGTGGTGGTGATGGTGTTGTTGTGAAAATGACCCACAAAAAAAGTTCTTAGAAAAGTTATCTGTCAGATGATCAATGTCTTGGACACTCCAGCCACAAACCACATAATCCTGTCCTCTTTAAACAAACATAGGAACAGACTTTAACTCTCCTAGTTAAAGTCTACTTCTTTATGTGTGGCCAAGGTATACTTCTTTATGTGTATACTTCTTATGTGTGGCCAAGGTGCTCATGGACTATTAATTTTCCATAAGCCATGTCCAAAAGTGCATTGCCATGTGCTGTCTCCATTGCCGATTGTTGAATTGTGAAAGGGCTGGATTGAGTGGATGTGGAGAAGATGTTTCCACTAGTGGGAGAGTCTAGGACCAGAGGTCATTGCCTCAGAATTAAAGGACGTTCCTTCAGGAAGGAGATCTGGATCTGTCAACTCATTCAACAACAAAACACAACATGCTGGAGGAACTCATGGGGCTAGGCAGCTTCTGTGGAGGGAATGGACGGACAACATTTTGGGCCGGAACCTTTCTTCAGTCTGATACTGCTTCACCTACTGAGTTCCTACAGCACTGTGTTTTGCACAAGATTCCAGCATCTGGTGTTTCTTGTGTCTCTCTCTGACAACTCATAATCTGTCTCTTATCACATGGACCCAGACATTGCTGATAAATGCTAGAAGCTCCAAACGATGTGTCGCTTAATGTGCTCCTCGGCTTGATTCCCTATGGAAACCAGCTTTGGAAATAGCTTTAAGATACTGCACGGGGTTAGAACAGATACAGAATCCTTGATCCCATTGATTGCAGCGGTGAATGGAGAGCTATGGGGAAGTAAAAAGGACGGATGTGTATTATTAATGTTTCATACATTGAAACATTTTAGCTTGTGTTTTAGCTTTCTATATTCAATATTTTAGCTGTTTTATATGTTTAAATGTTTGTTCTTTAATATATTTTAATAAACTCTGACAGCATTGACAGCTAGAGGCAGGTCTCAGTCACCTGTCAAAGCATTCATGGGAAATTTGTTGATGGGGCTTCTGGAATCCCATCATTGAAAGCCTGCTACCTAGCAGGCCTCATTTCTGATCTCCAGGATAGTTCCATCCAGCAGCAAAGGCCCTCTGAATTAGGATTAGAGGTGATTAAAGAGGGGTGAATTGAGATGGTGATTGCAAGCAAAAGGCCAGGAAAATACAATTTGAGATTAATATTTGTGATCTAACAGAGTTCAGTTATATACTAATCTGTAATATAAAGTTATTTTCTGTTCTAAATTATGTTGTAGGTTTCAGTGAAAGATGATAACAATGGGATACATCTGAGAATTGTCTCTCCATGTTGATGCTAATGGTTGCATTGTTCTATTACAGGTATTGGATTACAGAGTTCTGGATTATGTTTAAAATGGACAATAGTCTTTCAGAAACAATGGAACATTTTCAAGAGCTGGTGAGAAAGAAGGGTGAAGAGTTACATTCCCAATGTATCGACACTTCACAAATGTAAGACATAAGTATTCAGTCCAATTCTTAATGAAAAAAATATTAAGCAATCCATCAATATCACCAGCATAATTACTCTTGCTTAAGAATAGGTGTTTGGGAACAGAGCAGAAATGTAAGAGGAAAAATTGTGGAAAATGTAATAAGCCAATATTTTCAGTCAATATAGATATATGGTAGATTTATGGAGTGTGATGTCATACAAAATGTAATGTGAATTAGTTGTATTTTAAATGTGTGTAAATTTAGATTGTGTACTTTCTCAAACAATTTCTTGAAAGAAGAACTTTGTTAAACAACAATTTCACTCTCTCAGAGAACCTGAAAGTCTTTATAACCAAAGATAAACATCTTAATATGTCACTGTGAAGATAGCAAGCAAATAACAACTGCCACTGACTTTGGTTAAAGTAATGTGACCCTATCTTTTGCAATTCTCTCAGCAGTCACTCACAAAAACAATGTTTCGTTTAACATTGTGTACATACTGAAGATTCTTATCCACTTTGTAGCTTCAACTATCGCTTCATCTCCAGCCAAGCACTATGTTAGGCATACCCGTTACTTGTATTTTTTCTGGGTGCTCAGATTCCACTCTCCTGAATATCTTCCTTCTGCATAAAAATGGAGTCATGAACCTAAAATATCCTTGATTTTTGCAGGGCTGGTATTATGCTGTTATATACATTGCTGTTCCTTATAAAGCCGTAAAATTGCACCACTACACTACTCGGAAATATATTGAAAGAATGGGAACAGCAATATTGCAGTATCACATTTCAGGCAATAGGCAGTAACACAAAGAGGGTATTTTCCAGCGTTGGAATAGGTGGATGAGGGATTAGTCATTTTAGAAAATTAGAAGTTTGAAGTTGGTATAATATCAGGAGGCAGACAGGGATAAACACAGGCAGCACACAAGATGAGAACAAAGTAGTTCAGACAAGAATATAGGTACTTTAATGGAATTGAAAGAGGAGCAGGAGAGGGTCTTTGAATATTGTGCTCCACCAAAAAAGCTAAATCTTAGACATATAGGTGGGATGGCAAATCATTCCAATACATTCTCCACCTACTATGATTAATATGTTTGGAACTGACACCTAACCCTCTTTTTGTTATCTGGACAGAAGTGCACATGAATGGTCACGAAAAATCACTCAACGGATAAAGACAAACTGTAGCAAAAAACGAAAAGTTTCCCTTCTCTTTGATCATCTGGAGCCAGAAGAGCTGGCTGAACACCTAACTTACCTCGAGTTCAAGTCCTTCCGCAGGATATCAGTAAGTCTTGTGACAATTGTATTTGGGAAATGGAAGAAATCTGATTTGTATTTTTAAATTGTAACTATATCACCATAATGAAATTATACTTTTCAACAGGTTACTCATTTATGCTTCACACACCCTCACATAAATCACATAGAAAGCATTGTGATTTTTCTCAAAATGGTTGAAGGTGCATGGGAAATTGTTAAATAGTGACAGCTGTGAAAAAAGTATGAAAACAATAAGCCTTATCATTTACAGTACATATTGTATACTATAGCAATCAAACACAGTCAAATTTTCCTCCAATCCCATTTAGGATTTCAAGAATTGCCTTATATTATCTCCTCCAAAATCTCATTTGAATGGCTAACTATTTGCTATCGAGGGGACTCCATGTTTCCATGGTGATAATATTTATGCGTAGATTTTTTTAAATAATTTTGCTGCAGTGAGAAATATCTTTCACATTCTTTCCAGAAAATATACACAACCACATAGCACTCCTCTTCACAATGATACCTAAAGCAATGGCAACTAATAAAATAACTTTTGTGGTCAGGTCTCCATTACAATAAAGGGAATGCAACAGCCAGTTAGTATGCAGCAATATCCCCAAAACAAATGAATCAAATATGAAACAAATATCACATTGTCTCTTTTTGGTTTTCCTAAGTGGTAAATGTATTGAGAGCTCTTCATATCTCTTTTTAAATGGTTTGTGGTTTTCATTTTCAGACCTGCTGAGTGAGCAGTCTTAACATCCAATTTGGCCACCCCATTTGAATGATAGGTCTTCTGACAGTGAAATGCCTTGTATTGTACTGAACAGTCATAAACACTTTGTTTTCTGGAGAAGGGTTTGAACATAAAACCCTCAAATAATATAAGATGCAAAATGTCCTCACAAAACTCTCCCCCCCCCACGCTCTCTAAAGGACTTACCGTGCTCTGTGGCAGCCGTCCTCTTCATCGCGCAGGCAGCGCTCCTCCTCTGTCCCTAGCCCCCACCTTCGCGATGTGTTTGTGTGTGTGTGTCTTTGTGCGGTCTGTAGCAAAGATCCTGTGGGTAGATGCAGCTCAAGCTTCGGTCGAGGCTTTCCAGGCGAGTGACTAAAACCTCTGGCGACTCTTGGAAACCTTGGGTGGGGCGCAAGGTCACCAGAGGTTTCCGTTCGAGTTTCCTAAGTGGGACAGGGGAGATTTCAAAAATCTGTTAATCTTGGTAGTGAATATATAGTGTACAGAACAGTACAGCACAGGCCCGCCAGCCCATAATGTTTGTGCCGAACATGTTTCCGAGTTAAACTAATTTTCCTTAGCACCTGATCCATTTCCTTCCATTCCCTGCATATCTAAAAGCCTCCTAGGTACACCTATTCTATCTGCCTCTGGCAGTACGTTCCAAGTACCCAATATTCTCTGTGTAAAATAATTTGCCCTGCATATTGCCTTTAAAACTTTGCCTCTTTCACCTTAAAGTTGTGCCCTCTTTGGGCTGTAGATTTCCCCTAAGAGGGCACAGCTTTTGGGGTGTAGATTTCCAGAGATTCACAATGCTCTAAATGCAGGAATACTTTCTGACCTTAGATCTAAATGTTTGATAATTTATCCTGAAACCATTCTTGATTTTCCAAAACAAGGAAATAACTTTTCAACATCCACCCTGTCCTACTCTTTCAGCATATTTGTACGTTTCAGTGAGATCGTCTCATATTAATCCTAATTCTAATATTCTTCCTAATCATTCGATAGCCCTTCTATCCCATGGACCAATCTAGAAAATATTTATCATCATATCTCCAAAGCTAATTCATCCTTTCCGAGGATAAAAAAAAAGCAAATCTGTCCATAGAGTTCCCAAGTGTATTCTCGTAGTATACTTGTATGAGGATTTCCCTACCCTTGTACTCCAATGCAGTAAAAGACCAACTCTCTGTTTAACTTTCCAATTGTTTGTACTTGCTCTCCATTTTTAAATGTTCTTTGTTATTCTTTCCATCAATGTTTGATTTATTCACATTTATCCACATTATTTTCTGCCACCATCTTGCCCACTTAATTATATTGAATGAAAATTCCTTAGCAACCTCTTTGTGTCCTACTCAAGGATTATTTTCCCACCCAACTTTATATTAACAACAAATATGGATATATTACACACAATCTCTTGATGTGTGCCTTTAATGTAGATTATTAAAGTTGAGGCCCAAGCACTTTTCTTTACAGCACTCAATGCTTAATGCCTCTCAAAACGTTTGCTGGCTCAGTCTTCTAACCATTTCTGTATTTATGGCTAATATTGTATGCCTAATTCCATAACCTTGTCTTGTGTAACAACTTTAACAACTTTAACAACCATCCAAATGCCTTAAGAAATTACCCAAATATCTACTTGTTCCCCTCAAAAATACCCAATTTGTTAAGTAGATTCAGAAGCACAAATATTAAAATTAAACCACAGTTGATATCCAGCATTGTTTCAAATTCAACTTTGGAATGATTATATGCACAAGACATCATTCATATCTTTAGTCCCTTCGAAGAGATGCTTCCTGGTCACATCTTGCCATTGACACCAAACATGACCATCCTTGACTTTCCCTTCACTATTTGCAGGCTGGTGGGAGGCTTAATAAATAGTGCAGGAAGTTTAAATTCGTTTAGAGATACAGCATGAAAACAGGCTTTATTCCACCCACTGAGTCCGCGCCAATCAGCGATCACCCATGTACTGGTTCTAGCCCTACACACTAAGGACAATTTACAGAAGCCAATAAACCTACACACCTGTACGTCACTGGAATGCATTTCTTTTGTTTGTGCATGTTCTCATGTTAAGGTGAATAGAACTTTCTGCCACCTAAAAGAAGGTCCATGACTAAACAATTCACAGTAATTGTGCAAAAAACAACGTGCTGGAGTAATGCAGTTGGTTAGGCAGCATCTCTGGAGAGCATGAAGGGGTGACATTTCAGGACAGGAACCTTCTTCAGAGTGATCAAGATTCTAGCATCTACAGTTCCTTGTATTTACAGTTATTGTGACTCCAGCAACCGCAGTTCTATCAGAAGCTGTCTTGCCATTAAAGGACAGGATATGACAAAGCTTATAAAATGGGTAACAATGACAAAATGACTGGATTTTGCTTTGTCCAGTTTTCAGATTATCAGAATTATATATTGACTGGTTGTGTAAAGGATAATCCCACGATGGAACGCTCTGTTGCTTTGTGTAATGGCATCTCACAGTGGGTTCAGCTTATGGTTCTCAGTAGACCTACACCACAACTACGAGCTGAAGTCTTCATCAAGTTTATTCGTGTTGCTCAGGTATGGATGGTGCGAGTGGTTTTTGCAAAATGTGTAAATAGTTTTGCCAAAATATTATTGTCACAGTGGATGATGAGAAAATGTTTTAATTTATAGATCTTAATTGTAATTAATCGATTATTAAGGTAATAGTATCAAGATGGCTAGAAAATCATAGTACAATTAAAGTCAACATGATTTGATTAAGCACATGATCCATTCCCTTCCATTCCTTGCATATTCAAAAGCCTCTTAGTTACACCTATTATATCTGCCTCTGGCTCTATGCCTGGCAGTGCATTCCAGGGGAAATTGGATAAAGGGGAACCAATGGTATTAGTGTTTTTGGATTTCTAAAATGAGTTGCCATGTAACTATGTATTGGCTTATGGAATGGATACAGGTTTGGTTAGCTCACAGAAAACAGTAAGTTGGATTTAATTAGTTAAATTTAGGCTATAACCAATGGGGTTCCTATAAAGATAAGTACTGCAGCCATAACTATTTGTAATGTTTAGCAATGATTTAAATGAAGAAGCTAAGTGAGATTTTGCCAAATTTGCCAATGTTGCTCTGCTTCTTGACTGTAAGTTGTGAGGAAGGATATAAATGGGTTAGGTCTCAGGGCAAAATCAAAATGGCTGATAGACAATTATATTGAAGAATGTGAGGTTATTCCGTGTTGTAGAAAGAATATAAATTCAGAGTCTTTTTTAAACAGAGAAGGACTAGAGACTAGTGCTATTCACAAGAACCGGTGTGTTTTAATACATGAAACGCAGGGAGTTAGCAAGGAGATGCATTACGTGATTAAGAAACCAAATGGAATATTGGCTTAATTGAAAGGGAGATTATAAAAGTAGAGTTGGTTTGCTGTATGTATATAAGGGATTAGTCACACCACACCTGGAGTACTGCATTCTTTTGTGGGCTCTTTGTTTAAGAAAAATCAGCACCTGAGACAGAGAGTTCATTGGGTTGATATCTGTGTTAAGAGGTTGAGTTATGAAAAACAATTGAGCAGGTTGGGCATATACCTATTGGAAATGATCTTACTAGCTAAAATTCTGAGCGTTGTATCCACCACCCTCCACTGTTTTGACATTTCTCAAAATGAGTCCCAACTGACTCATTTTCACAGTGGATGACTGATTTGTCCACACCTTTATCCCACATAAAGATGGTTTGAAGGACCTTAACTCCTAAAGATTCCTGCATACTTCCTTTCCTGGTGATCACCCGTCTACCTCCTGCCCATACCTCAGTTGTGACCACCCCACTATAACTCCTATCTATGACTCTCTCATTTTCCTGCACAATCCAGAGCTCCAATTCTCTGATGTGGTCAGTCAGGAGCTACAGCTGGACACACTTCCTCAGGGACACTGGAAGTTTCCCTAATGTCCCACATCCTGCAGGAGGTCCCATGACTGCCATACCTACTTCACTTGGTAAAAGGAAGAATAATTAAAAAAAATATCTGGAGCTGAGGCCAGGATTAGAACAGCTATGATCTTACTGCAAGCTCAGAGGCTCATTTGGCCCGATCTTGCTTCTATTCTCTACATTTTAAATTCATAATTTGTTGGGTAATCTTGTTTGTTTTTAATGGTTTCTCCAGATATATAGATGGACAGATAAGGCAAGAAATCCAATTGAATTTATTGTATCCATGTTTTCAAATCTTCTGTGGTGTTATAATAGCGGAAAGGTGTCATTTCAACAGCAGCAACATTATTCATTACAGGCGAAAACTCAATTTGGGTAATAGAAAATCACCCTTATGGAATTCACAAATCATCTAAAAAATATCTGGGATATGGAATTAAAACTCTAATAATTTTTTTTTTTTTAAGTAAATAAATAAACACAAAATTTATATTTTTCCAACCCCCACACCCTGGTAATATGGAGAGGGGAAGGGAGGGTTTGCCAGTACTAATGCCTTAAATACAGTGGCAGATCACCATGAGCTTCAATCTCATGCAATGTTGAAAACAAACACTCAACAAAAGTAATTGATTAACTTGTCATCAGTTCATAATTATAACTTAGCAAATTAGTTGCTCTTTAACATTGCACACACAGGAAAATATGTGCCCTTGAATATTTCAAATTATATATTTTGTTGTTTGGAGTCTAGGTGATGATTATAATAATAGGGTACTGTAAACCTGAAGCATTCAAGAATTTGCCGTTCCTCTCATCTGATTCAGAATGCATTATCATCTGGTTCTCTCCTCAGAAACTCCAGCAGCTACAGAACTATAATACACTAATGGCTGTGGTTGGAGGTTTGTGTCACAGCTCAATCTCCAGACTAAAAGAAACAAGCGCCTGTGTCCCTCATGAAGTGAATAAGGTTGGTTATTTTTCTTGGAGTGCTCTACACAAATGCTTATGGTATTGCAAGTCTGATAGTAACTGTCTTAAATTTGATGAAGGGTTCGGCCTGGATTTTACTGCCGTTGACCCCATCATCCCATCTTGCTGTTTGTGATCTCATCTTGACTAAATTTTTCATGTTGCTTGAGACCTTCAGATAGAGGCCTAGATTTTGGAGGTTGTCTCCTGTTGCCAGCAAAGTGCATTCCACTCCAATACATTTAATTAGTAGGATGATCGAAGTCCCAAGTAAGAGGTTACATGGGAACAGCATCTGATTGTAGCAACTTTCAGACCCCTACTTCCTATGTAACATATGCTTGACCATTGCGCCATATATCTAATATCTTCTACATTTATATGTATAAAATTACATTTCTCCATTTGTGAACCAGCAGTGTATGTTACAGACGATCAGATTTGAAAGAACTGCAGAAAGGCATTGGCAGCAGAGCTGCTGCCTCACAACACCATTTATTGTGCTCAATCCTGACCCACAGGGAATATGCCTTGTTCGACCTTAAACTGAAGATGGTTCTGACCCGAAAAGTCACCTATCCATGTTCTCCATGGATGCTGCCTGATGCTGAGTTACTCCTATACTTTGTGCCAGCTGTGTTCAACCTTTGACTGCATGGGTTTTCCCCAGGTCACCAATTTTCTCCCACATTCCAAACACATGCAGGTCGATGGATTAATTGGCTGCTGTAAATTGCCTTTGGTGCATATGTAAGTGGTGGAATTTGGGGGGCGATGGTATTGGGTAAATTAGTACAGGGAAAATGGGCAGGAGTGGGATTTTTTTGTGAACCAGGAGAGCTATGATGAGGCTAAAATGGCCTACTCTTATATATTTAAAAACATGGAAACATTATGGAAAGCCAGTCATTTGGAGCTGAAATCCATCAGTTCACCAATGAGGATCTGAATGGCAGCAGGGCCTTGAATACACGAGAGCAATATTGGGCAGGCCAGGGCAAGCCTCAGCCATGAAACTCTTCTGGGAATTGGAGAAGCTTCCAGCTTTTTTCGTCTGTCAAAAGCGTAAGATCTTTTAATGTTTGTAAAGATGTACCACATTCAGAAATATTTAAAACTGCTGAAAATTAAATAAAGAATTTAACTTTTCAAAATCAAAACAACTAAAACATTTAAAAATACGAAACCAACTGAAAAAAGAAACATACATTTCTTTTCTGTAGCCCTACAATCCTCAGTGAACGCAATATACACATGGATCCTACTCTAATATGGCACAAGATTTAAAAACAGATTCCCTTGTATAAGTGGATGGCATTCAGTGCACTCACAATATGGAGTTCAACATTTGGAGTGTGAGGAGTCCAGTGGCAGAAAATAACTGATCAGCACTGAGAACTAGCATTCCAGGAAAAATGCAGCTGATATCTTCTGATTGCAGTACCTCTCAACCCCTTACTGTCTGTGAAAGGGGCAATACATGCTGGGCAGTTGATCCACAAATAACATGCTCTCCAGTGTCTTGTATATATACATGTATGAGTTCACAATTCTTAATATATGAACCTAGCCAATGTATATTACAGATCATTGCATTAACCAAACTTAATGAGTTTGGTCATTAAAGCTCATTGTGGTATCAAACTCATGGTTGCTACTCACCAAGCTGTACCAAATACCTAGAGATAGGAACCTCCCAGCAGGCGTCATTTAATCAAAAAATGGGAGCAAAAATGCAAGCTGATCTCCCCCTTCGTGTTCAGGAGTTGCTCTACTATTACCTGTCTGAGAACCTTTCTCTAATGGAAAACATCATTACAAAACCTCCTAACCTCTTCATAGAGTCGAAACAAGTAGATTACATTTGTTCTTCATCCATGTATTAGTGCAGAGGGTGAAATGTGTAAAAATTCCCCACATTATATGCATTTTGTGAAAAACGATACCCTATTAAAGATTTATTTATCTTCTTATGTCATAATTTGCAATATTAAGTTATATTTTAGCAATGGGAAATTAAGACGTGAGATAAAGACCAGACACAATGGGCTGAATGTTTATCTGCACTGTAATTTTTTTGATTGCAAGGACAGAATTGGATGATCTTAAACATATTTAATTCTTGAGAATATTTTTGAATTATTCAGGCAGACATGTGCTGTGATTTGAAACTGTATTGACAACCATAATTCCTTATCAGGAGCCACAACTACCATTTGATTTCTCAAAATCCAGTATCATCCATTCCTAGGAATTTCTTATTCCTTTAACAGAAGTGATTCAGAAATGAATTCAGAAAGAATTTACTATAGGATAATTTCACCATTGCCTCTGGACACTGTTGCATCTGCAGCCAAATCAAAAATGGCAAAAAGATATGTTGTACTGAACATAAACTATTACATCCCATTCTGAACTGATAAATCAATATTTGCATGGTGAGCATGATAAAAATCCTGATGACAGCAGTGAAAGTACTGCAGACTTTAAAATCTGTATCAAGAATATTACAATCACTGCCTAGGCTGGTAAAACCTGCGATACTTGATTCCTGGTGATTAAGCACCAATGGCAGGTGACTTAAGGCAGAGTTTGCAGTCTCACAGGAACAACCCGTTTTTGTAAATAGGCACAGTGGTGGACAATCACAGACAGCATTTTTGCAACAAATTATGTTGTTTCATTCCTATACTTTTATTAGCTATGTTCTCTCGCAACTATTTAAAGGAAAATATATATGGTTAAGATAAATTATTAATTTAAGTAAAAAATATTCAGAATCTGTAATCTTGGGATTTTCAATGTAGGTAATGAACGAAATGACAGAGCTGCTTTCATCCAGTGGAAACTACAACAGTTATCGACGTGTGTACGGTGATTGCACAGACTTCAAGATTCCTATTCTGGGCGTCCATCTGAAAGATCTTATCTCACTACATGAAGCCTTGCCAGACTATGTTGAGGATAGCAAGATTAACGTACATAAACTGCAAATTCTGTTCAACCACATCAACGAGCTTGTCCAACTTCAAAACACTGTGCCACCTCTGGAAGCAAATAAGGATCTGGTGCATTTGCTTACAGTAAGTTGGTCTTACTCTGATGATGTCTCATTCCTTCACGCGATAAGCAGTCCAACGGTAGACATTTGCACAATGATATTTCAAACACTCGCATTTAGGATATCAAAATGAAATGATAAATGTAAACAAAGTGCATAATTTGTAAATTAAATAAAAACCCCAGGTGTTTACCGTGTTATTTAAATGCAAGTTGGTGTTATTGGTGAACAAATCTGAGCCAGCAAAATGCAACTGATGTCATTCCTCAGGATGCTTATGCTATTTATGAATGATTTGGACGTAAATGTAGATTGGGTGGTTAGTAAGTTTATAGACAACATCAAAATTGGTGGAGTTGCAAATGGTAAGGAAGGTAGTCCAAGTCTACAATGGGATATAAATCAGTTAAAGAAACGCACAGAGAAATGTCGGATGGATGTTAATCAGAGCAAGTGCAAGCTGTTCGACTTTGGGGTGGTCAAAGGTAAGAAATATATAGTCAATGGTAAGACCTTTAACAGCATTGTTGTACAAAGGGATCTTGGGGTCCAAGTCCATAGCTCCCTGAAAGCGTCAGCATAAGTAGAGCGAAATTAAAAAGGCATATGGTATGCTTGCCTTCATCAGTCAAGGCATTACGTATAAGAGTCAGAAAGTCATGTTGCAACTTTAGGTTTGGTTAGGTTGCATTTAGAGTATTGTGTGCTGTTCATGTTCCCCATTACAGAAAGAATGTAGAGGCTTTGGAGAGAGTGCAGCAGAGGTTTACCAGAATATTGCCTGGATTAGAGGGCATTAGCTATCAGGAGAAGTTGGACAAACTTGGATTGCTTTCTTAGGAGTGTTGGTGTTTGGGGACAGAGGCGAGTGCTGATAGAAGTATATAAAATTGAGCAGCATGTAGTAGATTACGTAGACATTTGGATTCTTGCAGTGGACTTCATGTGGAATCCAGGTGTGGAACAGAAGCTTGCTGAGGTTCCTCTGCACTGCTTATTTGGACACAGCGATACCTGGGCTTCAGCCTTTTGATTGATGGCCGGGACTGAGAAAGATTGATTGCCCCCTACTTTGTGATTTGCTTTAGACAACGCTGGTTTCAGGGTAATCCTACGGGACAAGTGGAAACTGCTTGCATTCTGTGTTTCCATCTGTCTTGTTGAGAGCCAGTGGATGTAGTGTACCTGGACTTTCAGGAAGAGCCAATGGATGTAGTGTAGCATTTGATAAGGTCCGACATAGGAGATTAGTGGGCAAAATTAGGGCACATGGTATTGGGGGTAGAGTGCTGACATGGATAGAAAATTGGTTGGCAGACAGGAAACAAAGAGTAGGGATTAACGGGTCACTTTCAGACTGGCAGGCAGTGACTAGTGGGGTACTGCAGTTATTTACAATATACATCAATTATTTGGATGAAGGGATTCAAAGTAACATTAGCAAATTTGCAGATGACACAAAGCTGGGTGGCAGTGTGAACTGAAAGGAGGATGCTATGAGAATGCAGGGTGACTTGGACAGGTTGGGGAGTGGGCAGATGCATGGCAGATGAAGTTTAATGCAAAGAAATGTGAGGTTATCCACTTTGGTAACAAAAACAGGAAGGCAGATTACTATCTAAATGGCGTCAAATTGGGAAAAGGGGAAGTACAATGGGATCTAGGGGGTCCTTGTACATCAGTCTATGAAAGTAAGCATGCAGGTACAGCAGGCAGTGAAGAAAGCGAATGGCATGTTGGCCTTTATAACAAGAGGAATCGAATATAGGAGCAAAGAGGCCCTTCTGCAGTTGTACAGTGAGCCCACACCTGGAGTATTGTGTGCAGTTTTAGTCTGCTAATTTGAGGAAGGACATTCTTGCTATTGAGGGAGTGCAGCATAGGTTTACAAGGTTAATTCCCAGGATGGAGGGATTGTCATATGCTGAGAGAATGGAGCAACTGGGCTTGTACACTCTGGAGTTTAGAAGGATGAGAGGATATCTCATTGAAACATATAAGATTGTTAAGGGCTTGGACACACTAGAGGCAGGAAACATGTTCCTGATATTGGGGGAGCCCAGAACCAGGGGCCACAGTTTAAGAATAAGGAGTAAGCCATTTAAAACAGAGATGAGGAAACACTTTTTCTCACAGAGAGTGGTGAGTCTGTGGAATTCTCTGCCTCAGAGGGCGGTGGAGGCAGAGAATTCCACAGACTGGATGCTTTCAAGAGAGAGCTAGATAGGGTTCATAAAAATAGTCAGGGGATATGGGGAGAATGCAGGAACGGGGTACTGATTGTGGATGATCAGCCATGATCACATTGAATGGCAGTGTTGGATCGAAGGACCGAAGGACCGAATGGCCTGCTCCTGCACCTATTGTCTATTGTCTATTGTCTATTATTGTCTTCAGGTGCAGATCCTGTTTTTACTTACCACTTCCCAGAAATTGAGTTCAGGTCTTCTCAGTCTGTTGCAGTCACCAACATCCAGAACTACGGGAGAGCATGGAATTAAGTCCAAACCAAATCTGGACCTGTCAACCCAATTTCCCTGCTTCTCTTGCTGGACTCTTCAGACTTCTCTTTGCTCTCAGAAACGTTATTCTCAGTGTGCTTAGCAGTGATTGTAACCAAGCTATTTGGTAATAAGAAATATTTGCTAGTGGTGTGGTGAAGTAAATAGAGGATGTGCAGGAAATCAAAATTGGAGCATTGTAGAGATGTACACCTGGAGGGGACATAGAGATAAGGACAACCAATCCCATAAAGAGATCTAACCACAGCTTGGACCATTCAAATTTTAAGGATAAACATTTACCACTGGAGCATTCATAATTCTCAGCATTATTTTGCTCCTTAACAGTGATGAAAGATGCAAATAATTCAATGAAATATTGTACTCACTGTCATATCCAAAATTTTTATCCATAAGGAAAAGGATAGCTCAATTTATTATTTTTAATGTTGTAATACAATAAGAAAATGAATGCTGTTAAATTTCAAGCATATCACCACAATAGATCGCCCTATTATAATGCACCAATATAATGACTTATAAGTCAAACCAAAGTTAAGAATGTTTTGGCCTCTGCATTTTTATTGTTTGCTCGGTTCAGTTACTAGCAAATTAATGAGCAAAACCAAAAATGCTGCAAGTAACTTTATTCACCAAGTAATACCATTCTGGTTAATAGTGAACTTTATTGAATCAAAGTGAAATCCTATTAATGGAAAATGTAAATTTGTCTTGAAATGTCTTAATAAATAAGTATCAGTGCATTACATTTTACCCCTTCCTTCGCACCCCACCTACCCCCTCTTCATCACCACTGATAACTCTTTAACACCTCCAGCCATACAATACTTATTATCACTCACATTTTCAAATTCTGGCTTCTTGTATTCCCCCGATATTTACCTCCATCATTTGTGACCTTTTGTTCAGCAGCCTTTGCCCTAAGCTCTGTAATTATTTCCCTAAAGCTCTCCACTTCTCTCTTGTCCTTTAAATCTACCTCTGATTGAGCTTTTGGCCAACTCTCCTAATATCTTTCTGTGACATGGTCCGCATTTTTACATTTCTATTTGATAATATTAATTCGGTCTGATCCTATTAATTGCTATTGGGCATTTTATTAGGTTACCTATCCTATATAAAAGCAGGCTTTTATTTTGTTTCCACAATATTTATTAAAAATTGATAGTTTTTCATAAAGATAAGCTCTTTAAATACAGCTTTCTTGGTTTAGATAAACCACATGGCCACGATAAAACCAACAATGTATAAAATACAATTATGAGAAGATAAATACATTTTGTGTTATTGCTTCATTTTGACATTACCACACTCCTTTTGTTTATACAGACCATAATTTAGCAGAGCATTCTGAAGTTCCATTCTACAAGCAGAATTTGTGAATTTAAATTCATATTGATGAGTATTAATTTGATTGGACTATTGTCTGCTGACGCTATTTTTGGCAGATGCGTGTACAAAGTCAAATTTTGGTATTTACAGTGCTGACTGCGGGTGGAAAAGCATGTAGATGATTACTGAAAGTACAACTCGCTATTCGGAATGTGTAATCTGCCCGCTCCTTGGCTGTTGTTGGATGTAATCAAACAAATTCACATAGTGTTCTTCAATTAAATGGTCTTATTAGGGATTATTAACTTCAGGACAGCACATCAGGGAACATGAAATAAAATCCAGTTGCTGATAATAAATCAAAATGCAAATCGGTCACAAATAGTCAGTAGCTTCAGACTGGTCACCATTAACTTGCTCCTCCATTTTGATTTTCCAATGATCATTGAACATTGTAGTCATGTGGAACAGTATCATTTATTCAACGTAATGCCGAAAGTGATTTAATATCAGGCTTTATACACATGTAAAATTGATTTTTTTTTTGAATAATTTGCTCTTTTCCCAACAAATTGCTGATCAAAGCTTTGCTGTGAGTCATCTCCAGCAAACACTTCGTGCATCTCCTAACTACCCACTCAAGAGAAGCAATAATGGAGACATTACTGCTGTGCCTATACTTCAGTCAGAACTGCTGATGATGGGAAGATTTGGGGATGGAATTGGGTGTAGATGATAGTAGAGGTGAAAATATAAAGGAAAGGCTTTGCAACCAACGTTGTGTACCAGAAGGGAATTGCTCAAATGAAGTAATGAGACTAACATCAGTCTGCTTCGAGCAGCATTGATTTAGGGAGGGGGCATATTTTGAAAAGAATATGTGCATTTAGCAGTCTTCCAGTGAATTTATTTTGGTGCTTATTTGCAATACTAATTTGCTGCTTGCTTTGTCAGTTTAAAACATGTTTTGCCAATTTTGTAGTGGTATTTTTATGCTGTACAGTATTTATGTAAAAATGCAGGACAGCTATCCCAGTAAATGTGAACTTATTCTATGGTAATCTTGTAGAGCAACCTTAGAATCACTACAACAAGTCTCAGTAAAGGGAATGTATATGTAATATATCTGTTTCAGAAAACTTAAAGAATTAGTAAACATTTGCTGAAGATGGAATAAGGTTAAACTCAGATATTGTCTTGAATTACATGTTAATGCTCATATGAACAATGCTTATTGTGGCAACACCTTAGTTCTGGGCGACGATACCTGTGTAATCTTATCCCAGCAAGGTTGTCAAAAAGAGGTGATAGAATCAGAAGCCATAACCACACTTGAGATCTTAGCGTAAAATATTCTGTATCTGGCTTTCTTTAAAAGGTTTTATTGATGCAGTTAGATGAAGTGTGACTGCAATAACTACCATTTTAATGTTTGCCATCTGTAATCAGAGTAACTGGTGCCCTCTGTAGATTTTTGCGGTGGCTTGAATCATCAGTAAATCATTAATTGATCTGCAAGAGTATAACATTTCTTAATTAGTGGGTCTATTAATTTACAATAAAAGGTAGTTGCCAAACATGGGTCACTTATGTAGTGCGGTGAGTGAAAACTGAAACATTTGGTGAAAGCAGTTGGTGTAACTGATATTTTGCACTATTTCAGCTCTCACTGGACCTCTACTACACAGAAGATGAAATTTATGAGCTTTCATATGCACGTGAGCCACGAAACAATAAAGCTCCAGTAAGAAACTTTCCTCATACCATTTCTGTCAGTTGATATTGCTGTTTCACATTAAGTGCACATTGTGATATGCATTACTGCTGATTGAAGCTGCAATCATCTTGTCAGATTGCCAGATAAGTTATATGTCATGAAATTGCAGTTGGTGAAATTTGAAAGACAATCAGATTTGATCATGTTCAAATCAAGAGCTTTATGGCTCCTTAAGCATATAATTGATTTTAGGTTGAAAGCATATGCAATATCTGAAACTCTTTCACTTAGGGTTTCAGCCGAACAAAACAACTCCAATATAATATGGAAGTTACATTAAAAGTAATTCTTTTTTGAGGTACTTATGTACAGTATGCCGAGGTCAGTGTTAATTGTAATTGTAACGCCAAGGTGACTTGAACATTTGTTATATTCTCAAAATATTGGTGAGCCACATTTTTGATATGTTTGTAAATCAGATGTCAGTCCATTAGCCTTGTTTCATGTTTCTCTGGGAGAGATGTTTGATGAGTATCTGATATAATCCTGCTTACTTTATATCATTGCCTAAAATTAAAATTAGCTTTGTTCAGATATGTTCGACCTGTTTAATTAATGCTGCTTTATCAATCTGCATCCACTTGCTACTGTGAACCATCTTTTTCTGGTTCAGGTAGGTGCAATCCAAATTAAATCAGTTGAGGATAATTCACTAACTGGATTCTTTATCATTTACTGAGATATTTCTATACAATTGGAGTGGCAGTTTATGTACCATTGACATCTTATTTGGGTGTTAGTTGAACTGTGAGGCAAGGGTGGTTTATTGTTTCTCTTTGAAAGCAAAACTGATAGAGTGTAAAGTAACAATAGGACTCAACTAATAGGGCTGATTCTTGTTATACTACTGTAGAGTGAGCAATTTTTTTCCAGGGATATAGAAATGGAGTACAAGCATTTCAATGTAAATTAATTCCTGGTGGGTATTGTTGAATCTTTATTAGATAAATGTCTCCAGCAGGAGGCGTATTTCTGTAATCCCTGGTTGCTAGGCTGGTGGAACATGATCTTGTAACGCTGCAGTTTCCCATTTTTCAACACCCCACAATCAGATCAACCATAATCAAGGCATAGTCAAAATATTAAATATTAATGAAAGTACTTGCAGCTTAGAAGCAGCGTCTTTGACCCAACAGGCACCAAATGGAGATAATGTTCTAGACAAACCTTCTTCCATCCTTCACTTAATTCCATCGCCATGTCCTGTGATTCACTCAATCTTGAATTTGACAAGCATCTCGATCCTGGTCACCTCACATATTCATGTTGGCAATTACTTACACATTCGAAACACTACCTGGGTAAAATAGATACTTGTGAATTCTTTATTTAATTTATTATTGGCTGTCTTATATTTATGGCCCATTAATTTAACCTGCCAAATAATAACATATTTTCCGGACATTTACCCTGTAAAATCCCTGTGTTCCCTTTTGTATGGAAATTACCAATCTTGTCCAAACTACCTGGGCAGATGAAATCTATTTGGTCATTGAGGCAGTATTTTTATTTTAATGCCTTCCTATAATATTTCTCTAATGCCTTCCTATAATATGAAGGCCAGAACTGTTCAAATCACAAACAGCAGATGTTGGATATCTGAAATAAAAACAGAATATGCTGGAAGTAAGTAACAGCTTGGGTAAGAGAAACACGGTTGATGTTTCAGATCAAAAACCCTTCAATTCTTGTCATTACCCTTGTATTTGTCCTTTCTATTTTTTGGTGGCGCAATCCGTATTGTAGCCTTTTAAAACGCATATGGTTGTGGAATAATTATTTTAATATGATGGGAACTGTGGCAAGATGGATATGCAAAGAATGGGGGGAATATAAATCATGTGCAGGCAGAGGGGATTAACTTGGCATCATGCTTGGTATGAACATTGTGGGCCGAAGGGCCGGTTCCTGTTCTGTACTGTTCTATGTTAAAATAAATTTACATTAATTTATTAATTAAATTTAAAAAACATGCTTGTTGTGAAAATGAATATTAGACTTTTTATATTTAGAATATTATGACTTTTTGAAGTCAATAAACTGTTTAAACAGTCAACATGTAATGATCCTAGGCACATTTAATTTACAGTTAACAGGCAGTCAATAATGGGGAGAAACATATCCCAACAATCTAAATATTTTCCGACCAATCTCTATTTGCCATTTATCTCTAAAATACTAGAAAAAAACAGTTGCTGCACAGGTTCATAATCATCTCATCAGCAATAACCTCTATGAACAATTTCAATCTGGTTTTCACCCTCTACATAGCACATAAACAGCATTAGTCAAGGTCACCAACGACCTGCTGATGACTGTTGACTCCGGTTTTCTCACCATACTCATCCTCCTTGATTTGACTGCTGCCTTCAACACCATCTCTCACAACATCCTCCTCGACCGTCTAGCCTCCATTGGTATCATCAACACATCACTCACCTGGTTCACATCATACCTCTCCGGCCGCACTCAGTTTGTACAACTTAAACATGTCCAATCACAACCCTCCCCAGTCACCAGTTGTGTTCCCCAGAGCTCAGTCCTAGGACCCCTCCTTTTTATAATTTATTTACTTCCCCTTGGTTTTATTTTCATGAAATATAACATTCAATTTCACTGCTACGCGGATGAGACCCAGCTCTACCTGTCCACCAAACCCACTTCCATGCTTCCTCCCTCTTCCCTGCCTGACTGCTTAGTGGAAATTAAAAACTGGCTTGCTCACAACTTCCTCAAACTCAACAGCGCCAAAACTGAAATTCTCCTTAATCCTAATCCACCCTATCTAAACGTCCCAATTTCTCACTCACCATTGACAATTCCATAGTCCCTCCTTCCCCTCAGGTCAAGAGTCTGGGTGTCATCCTTGATAGCACACTTTCTTTTGAAAAACATCACTCTGTTTACTTTCACTCACGCACTATCCACTGTTTTCGTCCATCACTCACACCTAACAGCACTGCTACTCTCATTCATGCCCTCGTCACCTCCGGTATTGATTATTGTAACTCTCTCCTCTCTGGTTTACCCCACAAGTCCATCCATAAACTCCAATTGGTCCAGAACAGCTACTCGCATTATCACCAGAACCCCATCCACCGAACACATTACTCCCATCCTCAAACAACTGCACTGGCTCCCTGTCCAATACCGCATTGATTTTAAGATTCTCCTCCTCACTTTCAAAGCCCTCCACAATCTCACTCCTCCATACCACTCTGAACTCCTCCAGCCTTACACTCCATCCCGAACTCTCCGATCCTCTTCTTCCTCCCTGCTCTCCACTCCATCTGTCCGCCTGTCCACGATGGGGTTCAGAGCCTTCAGCCGTCCTGCCCCTCGCCTCTGGAACTCTCTCCCACTATCCATCCGTACCATAGAGTCTCTCCCCACCTTTAAAACCTCCCTCAAAACTCACCTATTCAGACTGGCCTATCCCACGTAACTCCACTCTCTATCAAATTCATGGATATGTTGTTTTTGTTTCATTTTATTTATATATTTGTAATTTGCTTGTTTTAACTGTAAGGTGTCCTTGAGTGTTCTGAAAGGCACCCATAAATAAAATGCATTACTGTTATTATTATTATTATTATTATTATTGTTGGGTATCAAAACTGCTTGATGATTTGTATCTAAGATGGCAACAATAAATGTTCTTCCCCCCCCCCCCCCCCCCCCCCATATATGAAGGTTTGCAGTTCCAAATTAACTTTTTTTTTTTTAATTTAGCCATCAACTCCTTGTAAGCCACCCATGGTAGCACACTGGGCCCCCGGAATAACCCCAAAGCCTGATCCAAAGACCATCAGTAAACATGTTCAGCGGATGGTTGATGTGAGTTTTGCCTCCTACAATGTTGTGGATGTAGTTACTAGTTTTGTATTGTAGTTCCAAGACACAGAGGTATTGGCAAAATTTGGCATTGATCACTAAATGGTTACCAGAAGACCTGATAAAAGTTGTATTCCCCTCCCGATTTGATTTTCATCAATGCATTTCTTTAATTTCAGTAGAAAAAAGTACTGCTTTTACCAAGCAGGACACAAGAATAAAAATCAACTGAATCATGTAGAATACTTGTATCTGGTGAGTGGCCTTCCCAATTTGAGTTATGTGAGCCCAAAACAATTGAGAAGTTAGTTCTGCACTCATTGAGGCAAGACTAGCTTGTCTATATTATTAAATAAATGATAGAGCAAGAAATAACCAAATCGTTCATCCACCTGTCCTGGCTCATCTTGGCCATACTTAAACTCCAATCAAGCCATTAAGTTGACTTGTAGATCTTTGCCAATAATTCTGAAATCTGCTGTGATGCATAAAGGTGATTCTCTCTTTAGGTGTGCCTCTCCCTACTTTAAAATCAGCAAATTAAATCTGTCTGCATGAAGTTTGAATATTCTTCCAGTGACCATTAAATTTGATGAGTGTTTCACAAGCTGTAAGATTAGGTCAAGAATTTAGGTCTGCAGGTACCACCGAGAGCATATTTCATGAATTATTCCACAATGTCCACCTATTTCATTAGTTTCTACATCAATATGACTATTTAATTAGAACACTGAGAGGTTATTATAATGAAACATACATGTATGTTCTCCCTGTGACCATGTGGGTTTTCTCTGAGTACTTCGGTTTTCTTCTACATTTCAAAGACATGCAGGTTTGTAAGTTAATTGGCTTCTGTAAATTATCCCTAGTGTGTAGGATAAATCTAGTGTATGGGGTGATCATGGTCGGCGCGGGCTTTGTGGGTTGAAGGGCCTGTTTCCACGCTGTAACTCTAAACTAAATTCTGAGGTGAGGCGAGGTTGACAAGATAGACGCTAAGAGGATGTTTTGCTTCATGAGTGAAGATGTTCAACTGTGGGTTTGATATAAGAACAAAGGATGACCTATTGAAAACAAGAAAGAACATGTTGTATGCTGGTAGACAGATTTTGGAATTAAAATGAATCATCAACTTGGGGAAACAGGCAGGACAACTGAGGCAAGACCAGCTCATCCAGGTCTTATTAAAAGAGCAAGCTGATGAAGTATTATGACATGCTCCTATTTTTCATGGATTGCTCTCTTACCTATTGGACTAACTCTTGTCCTGGACCATGACAATTAAGTCTGCAGGGTTTCCACACTTTTCCCTATTTATCAGCCAGTGATTTTAAAATAAAAAGTAGCAGAATCAATTCCCAAAGTTGGTCTTTCAATCTTAAGAACATAGCTACTGGTATATTTAGGTCTGTTCCATTATTTTAATTAGAGTACATTTTATATTTAACCTTTTGTTTGCTCTTTGCAGTCTGTTTTTAAAAATTATGATCACGACCAGGATGGCTACATTTCACAGGAAGAATTTGAAAAGATTGCTGCTAGTTTTCCTTTTTCCTTTTGTGTGATGGACAAAGATCGGTAGGTAAAGCAATTTCACAATTGTATAAGACAAACCAACCGTGTGACAGCATGCATTTCCACGGAATCCAATAGCTTTAGTCTGATCGAAAGAGTTAGCTATGAAAGTCTTAATCTCCAATAGAAGTTTTTAGTTTACATATTTTTGCACACATCCTGCAACACTGAAAAAGGACATCTAGCCCAATAGATCTACTAGTTCTTTGAAAGCATTAACTCATTGTTCCTTTTCTTGCTCATTCCTTGTAGCTTCAAATGTTTTCCTCATTTAGGTATATATGATCATCATCCTTTGGAAAGCAAATGTTTTGCTAACAATTTCTTTGTTAAATAAAGACATCACCCATTATCTATAGGAACTCCAGAAGTTAGTGTGAAATAATGGTTAAAACATGAGAACCTGCAGGTGCAAAGTTTGCAAATGTTTCATTGCCTCAAGGTCTCATGGGAGACTTCAACTTGAATTTGAAGATTCTGGTGTAAATATAACTTAACAAACACATGGAGTTGGGACTTTTAATTCTAAGGACAAAATAGATCATGCAACACAACTCACACTCCTCAATTCAGAAAAGTTGAAGGTAGAAATTTATTTGTGATTTTTTAAAGATTTTACACGATTTCCCTTTTTTATAGTCTAATCGTACTTTATTCTTTCCATTTTTTGTGTCTAAATTGTAAAAAGTTAATTTCCAATTTATCCTTTTTCCAGCTCATTTTCCAGGCCTGCTACTTTAAATGTTCTAGTTTTCAGAATCCTACTATGTGTTGTGTATTTTCTTGCTTTCAAGAGAGAGCTAGATAGGACTCTTAAAAATAGCAGAGTCAAGGGATATGGGGAGAAGGCAGGAACGGGGTACTGATTGGGGATGATCAGCCATAATCACATTGAATGGCGGTGCTGGCTCGAAGGGCCAAATGGCCTACTCCTGCACCTATTGTCTATTGTCCCATTTGCCATTCCTGAATCAACTAACCTATCAATAATTAAGCAAGAAAGTTTCCCCTTCATCCCTATGGTGCTTTTGCCAATTATCTCAATAATAATAATAATAATAATAATAATAATAAGCCTTTATTGTCATTGTACTTAGAAATACAACAAAATTAGGAGAGCTACTCCTGATCAGTGCAACCAAAACAAGTCCAAACAAGACAAAGTCACATCCAATACAATATTTAACTGCTTAAAATAGTAGATACATTATAATTATCACACCTAGATAGAACATTGCACTGGGAGAATATTACACTTTAAAATGTTATAAATACTTTAAAAGAATTTAAAAAAGAAGAAATATTAGCTGTTTTATAGTGGAATGGATGACAGCATTCTCATGTCGTGTGGATATTTGAGCAATATGGGAATTTGAGTTCTATTGGCCTAGGGAAAGAAACTGTTTTTGAGTCTGTTTGTCCGGCTTTTGACGCATCTATACCGCCTACCAGAGGGCAGGGGGTTGAACAGGAACTGTCCAGGATGGGAGGGGTCTTTGATTATTTTCCTGACTCTACAGAGGCACCGAGAGCTGGAGATGTCTTCCAGGGAAGGCAGAGGGCAGCCGATGCTTTTCTGGGCAGTTTTGATTGCTCTCCTGTCTGCTGCTGAGCAGCCGGCATACCACACTGTGATACAATATGCCAGCACACTCTCGATGGTGGAACGGTAGAAGGTCACTAGCAGCTTCTCCTCTAAACACTTCTTCCTTAGCACTCTCAGGAAGTGCAATCACTGCGGAGTCATTTTTACCACCGCTCTAGTGTTGACAGACCAGGAGAGGTCCTCCGCGATGTGCGTTCCCAGGAATTTGAAGGTGGAAACCCTCTCGACACAGTCCCCGTTGATGTAGAGCGGGTCAGGGTCCGCTCTGTGCCTTCTGTAGTTGATGATCATTTCCTTTGTTTTGTTGTTATTAAGTGCCAGGTTGTTCGCAGAACACCACTCTGACAGCTTCAGGACCTCGTCTCTGTACGCTGCCTCGTCTCCTCCTGATATGTGGTGTCATCCGCAAATTTAATGATGGAGTTTGTGGAGTGGATGGGAGTGCAGTCGTAAGTGTACAGAGCATAGAGGAGTGGACTCAGCGCACAGCCCTGTGGAGAACCAGTGCTGAGTTTGAGGGTGGAGGAGCAGTGGGGGCCTATTTTGACTGTTTGTGGGCGGTTAGTGAGGAAGTCCTTTATCCAGGTGCAGGTGAGAGGGGGAAGGTCTCTGTAATCTATTTTCATTGGGAAACTATTTGCCCCAGCTACTCCATAAAACCTCTCAATGTTGTATACTGCAAATGAATACATCTATACATGTTTCTGGCCTTTCCTTGGACTCTCAATGCATGATTTATATTTATATCTAATATATAAAACGCAAAAACTATTTTAATGGAAAGGAGGCTACTTCCCCTTCAGGTCTATACCAGCTCCCAAGGAAGCACACCCATTAATTGCTCTTTAGTCCAAGTTGGAATGGTTAATTAATCTAACAGGGGCACCTTTGGGATACGGGAGGACAGACAAAGAAAAAACATAAAAACTCTGCAAGCAGCTACGGAGATCAGGTCTTCACATTGGTCCCTCGAGCTGAGTCAACTGGGGTGCTAATCTACTGATATTTCTCCGTTTTTTGGGCAATAATATTTATTGCTATAAATATAGGCAAGATTCTCCAATCCTACCATCAGGATACAGAAGATTCCAAAAGCACAGAAACGCACACTAAGTTAACCAAGGTGCATTTGAACCACCTTATTATACAGTGCCCTCCATAATGCTTGGGACAAAGACCCATCATTTATTTAATTGCCTCTGTACTCCACAATTTGAGATTTGTAATAGAAAAAAATCACATGTGCACATTGCCAGATTTTAATGAAGGCCATTTTTATACATTTTGATTTCACCATGTAGAAATTACAGCAGTGTTTATATATGGTACCCCCCCCCCCCCCCCTAATTTCTGGGCACCATAATGTTTGGGACAGCAATAGCAATGTCATTAAAATGAAAGTAGTCATGTTTAGTATTTTGTTGCATACCCTTTGCATGTAATGACTGCTTGAAGTCTGCAATTCATGGACATCACCAGTTTCTGGATGGCTTCTCTGCCTAGAATGTATTGCAGCCATTTTTAGCTTATGCTTGTTTTGGGGGCTAGTCCCCTTCAGTTTTCTCTTCAGCATATAAAAGACGTGCTCAATTGGGTTCAGATCGGGTGATTGACTTGGCCACTCATGAATTAACCATGCTTTAGCTCTGAAAAACTCCATTATTGCTTTAGCAGTATGTTTGGGACCATTGTCTTGCTGTAGAATGAACTGCCGGCCAATGAGTTTTGAAGCATTTGTTTGAACTTGAGCAGATAGGATATGTCTATACATTTCAGAATTCATTATACTACCATCAGCAGTTGTGTCATCAGTGAAGATAAGTGGGCCAGTACCTTCAGCAGCCATACATGCCCAGGTCATAACACCCCCACCACCATCATATGCTTTGCATCTTGGCAGTTCCTTCTCACCTCCATAATTTGCCCTTGCCATCACTCTGATACAAGTTAATCTTCATCTCATCTGTCCACAAGACCTATTTCCAGAACTGTGGTTGCTCATTCAAGCACTTATTGAATGGGCTTATAATGGTTACAGTAATGTAACCATTATAAGCCAGCATGAGACAGAGAAACAAGAATAAAACTGTTAGAGACATCAGCTAAACCTTAGGCTTATCAAAATCAACTGTTTGGAACATCTTAAGAAGTAAGAGAGCACTGGTGAGCTTACTAATGGCAGAGACTGGCAGGCCAAGCCCACAGCTGATGACTGAAGAATTCTCTCTTATAATAAAGAAAAATCCCCAGACACATGTTCGACAGATCAGAAACACCCTTCAGAAGTCAGGTGTGGATTTGTCAATGACCACTGTCCGCAGAAGACTTCATGAACGGAAATAGAGGCTACACTGCAAGATGCAGACCACTGGTTCACCACACAAATAGAATGGCCAGGTTACAGTTTGCCAAGAAGTACTTAAAAGAGCAACCACTGTTCTGGAAAAAGGTCTTGTGGACAGATGAGGCACAGATTAACTTATATCAGAGTGATGGCAATAGCAAAGTATGGGGGAAAGAAGGAACTGCCCAAGATCCAAAGCATACCAGATATGCAACAAAATACTGAACATGACTACTTTCATTTACATGATATTGCGGTGTCCCAAACATTATGGTACCCTGAAATGAGGGGACATGTATAAACACTGCTGTAATCTCTACATGGTGAAACCAAAATGTATAAAAATGGCCTTTATTCAAATCTGACAATGTGCACCTTTACCACATGTGATTTTTTTCTATTACAAATCTCAAATTGTGGAGCACAGAGGCAAATAAATAAATGATGGGTCTTTGTCCCAAACATTATGGAGGGCACTGTATATACACCACAGCCAAGCGTTGACTGCAGTCATGAAAAACAGATGTTGCCAATCACATAAATCATAGGTTGATTGCAGCTAAGAAACAATAGGCATTACTCAATGCTGAAGTGAAGCAAATTATATTGTTGTGCACTAATCAGTCGTTTTTTAATTCTCAAAAGGAACATACAGGATGTGGACGTTAAGCACATATCTTTGATACATCTAGAAAGTAAAGCAATGTCATCGTGCAGCACTGCTGCTAGTGTATGACATAAATGATTGCCCAATTATAGGTTTGCCCAGCATTATTTAATTACATTCAATGCTGTGACAACACCATTGTCATTTGTGAATTATTTAAAATATTGTGGAAAATATAGCTGGCAGGGATCATTAGATAATGTATGATTTGTAATTTGTAACAAAGCCTGAAATAACAATTTATTTGGCTTTCACCACCACTTTTAGCAGAATAATGTGCACAGAGCTCCTGTTAAGAATGTGTTCACATCTATGCAAAAGTTTCAGTAATGAACAATTCATAATTTTACAGCGAAGGTCTAATAAGCAGGGACGAAATTACAGCCTATTTCATGAGGTCCAGTTCCATCTCCTCAAAGTCAGTTCAAGGATTTTTCCATAATTTCCAAGAGACAACATATCTGAAACCTACCTTCTGTGACAACTGTGCTGGATTTGTAAGTAACTTGCATGTGTCATTCCTTAGCTTGCAACATATCACTGTATCAAACGTAAAGTAGCCAAATAGTTTGAGACAATTATTCCAATGCATTTAAATAATTCATATGTCATTTATGTCAGTTATGGAGATCATGCTTTGCTTGTAGGTTAAAGTGCCATTTTAGCATGGTGGCATTGTATTAGTTAAATCTGGCAAGAAGTGGGATAGTAGCACCTGTAAAATCATTGGAGTTGCTATTGTTGTTTAACCCCAGGGAATTTATAATCAGTGTTGTACTAGGACCACAAGCAATTCTATTCTCGCATTTTATTGTTGGTGTCAATGTCCACCAGGCAGGCAGAGATAGCCACTTCTCAAGAAATCCAAATGATTGGCCAGTTACAGGTTTAACTACTTTCCATTCCACAAAATATACAAAAACAAAGTAATATTTGTTTTTTCTTTGCAGATATGGGGCGTTATAAAGCAAGGCTACAGATGCAGAGGTAAATGACATAAGACAAATTAAATATATAGAAATAACATTTTTTTTTGTTTGTTTTTCATATGACGATGGTTAAACTGTTGTAACGGTCTTTAAAATTATCAGTCCAAATCACGTTTGCCTGTAATTAGCAGTTTCCCCATCAGAGGTCACTTTGTCTCCAACTGTCACTCTTGCCTATCACAATGCGTAAGTCATGGTAACTGGAGGTTAGATGTCAGTGCTGCAGGGCACCCCTGTGTCCAGTGGCAGAGTACTGATGTGTTCAGTTGAGCAGCTGGGTGCACTTTATATTCCAGGCCTCTGTTATGGCAGTCATAAATAGCATAACACCATTCATTTCAATAAGGTCATCAAATTTGATTAAAAAGGGAAGTGATTTATTTATTTTCAATTTTTTATTAAATGGTTTCTAATTTCTGGTAGTTTAAGTGTATTTATGTTTTAAATTATTTACAGCTATTGAAATTGTTTTTAAATGTCTCTAATTATCAGAAAGAGGCGATTGACAGTGGCAAATTGTCAAAATGGACATCACGGCAGGTCCTCAAATTCAGCATCTGAGGAATTGTATTCATGACATTGTTCATGAAACACAGACATCAGTGTATATTGTACAGAGAATGAGGGCAGGCAAGGTCTTAATAAACTCAATATAACTTTCCAAAGGTAGGTTTTCATTATAAAACTGTAGTTGCTGGAAATCTGAAGTACAAACACAAACTATTAAAGTTATTCATAAGATTAGGAAGCATCTGTCATGATGGAAACACAATTAATAACAATTCAGGTAAATGATCAGTCAGCAGTGGGTCTTGTTTATCTGAACTGCATTTCTCTCTCCTTGGTAAAGTGAATTAGATTGTTGCAAACTTCATGTCCTATTTCACCCCAAAATGTACTTTAGATCAACAAATCCACACAATCCAGAGCAAATCATTGTAGCTAGCTATACTGTAAACTAGGTTCCCTTTACCTGTGTAGGCTAATAACTGCAGAACTACAGATTTACATTTTTGACCAAAGAATGTCAACTTTACATCAACTAAAATTTTTAAGTTGTTTATGTACAAGATCAAAATTCACCTGCAAAATGAAAACCCCCCCATTAATTCAGTGAAAGCATGGTTTTAGAACACATTCATATTATTTTCAGTGCTGGGAGAAATAGAAACATAAACATAGAAAATAGGTGCAGGAGTAGGCCATTTGGCCCTTTGAGCCAGTAATGCGATCATGGCTGATCATCCAAAATTAGTACGCCGTTCTGGCTTTTACCCTCCCATATCCCTTGATTCCCTTAGCCCTAAGAGCTAAATTTAATCTCTCTTGAAAACATCCAGTGAATTGGCCTCCACTGCCTTCTGTGGGAGAGAATTCCACATATCCAC
Organism: Okamejei kenojei; assembly: GCA_035221665.1. Lineage (NCBI taxonomy): Eukaryota > Metazoa > Chordata > Chondrichthyes > Rajiformes > Rajidae > Okamejei > Okamejei kenojei. The sequence goes on along the minus strand of CM069139.1, from coordinate 58,529,058 downwards.
TCTGGGTGAAAACGTTTTTCCTCATCTGTCCTAAATGGCCTACCCCTTATTCTTAAACTGACCCCTGGTTCTGGACTCCCCTAACATCAAGAACATTTTTCATGCATCGACCCTGTCCAATCCTCGAAGAAATTTATGTTTCTATAAGATCTCCTCTCATCCTTCTAAATTCCAGCCAATACAAGCCCAGTCGACCCATTCTTTCATCATACTTCGGTCCCGCCATCCCGGGAATTAACCAGGGGAACCGACGCTAAACTCCCTCAATAGCAATAATGTTCCTCTTCAAATTAGAAGACCAAAATTGCACACAATACTCCAGGTGCAGTCTCGCCAGGGCCCTGTACAACTGCAGTAGGACATCCTTGCTCCTAAAAACTCAAATCCTCTCACAATGAAGGCCAACATGCCATTGAAGGCAAACATAGAAACAAAGAAATTAGAAACATAGAAATTAGGTGCAGGAGTAGGCCATTTGGCCCTTCGAGCCTGCACCGCCATTCAATATGATCATGGCTGATCATCCAACTCAGTATCCCGTACCTGCCTTCTCTCCATAACCCTCTGATCCCCTTAGCCACAAGGGCCACATCTAACTCCCTCTTAAATATAGCCAATGAACTGGCCTCAACTACCCTCTGTGGCAGAGAGTTCCAGAGACTCACCACTCTCTGTGTGAAAAAAGTCTTTCTCATCTCGGTCTTAAAGGATTTCCCCCTTATCCTTAAGCCGTGACCCCTTGTCCTGGTCTTCCCCAACATCAGGAACAATCTTCCTGCATCTAGCCTGTCCAACCCCTTAAGAATTTTGTAAGTTTCTATAAGATCCCCTCTCAATCTCCTAAATTCTAGAGAGTATAAACCGAGTCTATCCAGTCTTTCTTCATAAGACAGTCCTGACATCCCAGGAATCAGTCTGGTGAACCTTCTCTGCACTCCCTCAATGGCAATAATGTACTTCCTCAGATTTGGAGACCAAAACTGTACGCAATACAGTTTCGTACAGTAAAATTAGGTGCAGGAGTAGGCCATTCGGCCCTTCGAGCCTGCACCACCATTCAATATGATCATGGCTGATCATCCAACTCAGTATCTCGTACCTGCCTTCTCTCCATACACCCTGATCCCCTTAGCCACAAGGGCCACATCTAACTCCCTCTTAAATATGTACCTGCATGCTTACTTTCAGTGACTGATGTACAAGCACACCCAGGTCTCGTTGCACCTCTCCTTCTCCTAATCTGACACCATTCAGATAATAATCTGCCTTCCTGTTCTTGCCACCAAAAGTGGATAACCTCACATTTATCCACATTATACTGCATCTGTCATGCTTCTGCCCACTCACCCAATGTATCCAAGTCACCCTGCAGCCACACAGCATCATCCTCGTAGCTCACACTGCCACCCAGCTTTGTGTCATCCGCGAATTTCAGAAATGTTACACTTAATTCCCTTGTCTAAATCGTTAATATATATTGTAAATTACTTGGGTCCCAGCACCGAGCCCTGCGGCACCCCGTTCGCTAGTCACTGCCTGCCATTCTGAAAAGGACCCGTTAATTCACACTCTTTGCTTCCTGTCTGCCAACCAGTTCTCTATCCATGTCAATACCATACCCACAATACCATGTGCTCTAATTTTGCACACTCCTCTCGTGTGGGACATTGTGAAAGGCTTTTTGAAAGTCTAGATACACCGCATCCACTGGCTCTCCCTTATCCATTCTACTTGTTACATCCTCAAATAATTCCAAAAGATTAGTCAAGCATTATTTCCTTCATAAATCCATGCTGACTTTGACCAATCCCATCAGTTTTCCAAATACGCTGCTATAACATCTTTAATATCAACTCCAGCATTTTCCCCACTACTGATGTAAGGCTAATTGGTCTATAATTCCTTGTTTTCTCTCTCCCTCTTTTCTTCAAAAGTGGAGTTAAGTGGAGGATTGGCTACCCTCCAGTCTACAGGAATTGATCCAGGTTTGAGACAACATTGGAAAATGATCACCAATGCATCCACGATTTCTAGGGCCACCTCCTTGAGTACTTTGGGATGCAGACCATCAGGCCCTGGGGATTTACCTGCCTTCAGTCCCAACAGTTTATCTAACAACATTCTCTGACTAACGTGGATTCTCTTCAGTTCCTACCTCCCACTAGATCCTCGGTCCCCTAGTATTTCCGGGAGATTGTTTGTGTCTTCCTTAGCGAAGACAGAACCAAAGTACTCGTTTAAATGTTCTGCCATGTCCTTGTTTCCCCATTATAAATTCACCTGTCTCTGACTGTAAAGGACCTACAGTCGTCTTCACTAATCTTTACCTTCTAACATAGTGTCCTCAATAATGTTTGGGACAAAGGCCCATAATTTATTTATTTGCCTCGGTCCTCCACAATTTGAGATTAGTAATAGAAAAAAAAAAAATCACATGTGGTTAAAGTGCACATTGTCAGATTTTAACAAAGGCCATTTCTATACATTTTGGTTTCACCATGTAGAAATTACAAATGTTTATACATAGCCTCCCCATTTCAGGGCACTATAATGTTTGGGACACAGCAATGTCATGTCAATGAAAGTAGTCTTGTTTAGTATTTTGTTGCATATCCTTTGCATGCAATGACTGCTTCAAGTCTGCGATTCAAGGTCATCACTGGGTGTCTTCTCTGGTTATATTCCGCCAGGCATATTTAGCTTATGCTTGTTTTGGGGGCTAGTACCTTTCAGTTTTTTCTTCAGCATATAAAAGACATACTCAATTGGGTTCAGATCGGGTGATTGACTTGGCCACTCAAGGATTGGCCATTTTTTAGCTTTGAAAAACTCGTTTGTTGCTTAACAGTATGTTTGGGATCATTGACTTGCTGTCGAATGAACCGCTGGCTAACGAGTTTTGAGGCATTTGTTTGAACGAGCAGATAGGATGTGCCTATACACTTCAGAATTCATTATGCTACTATCATCAGCAGTTGTATCAATGAAGATAAGTGAGCCAGTAGCTTCAACAGCCATACGTGCCCAGGCCATAACACCCCCACCACCGTGTTTCACAGATGAGGTGGTAAGCTTTGAATCTTTGGCAATTCCTTCTCTACTCCATAGTTTGCTCTTGCCATCACTCTGCTGTAAATTAATCTTCGTCTCATCTGTCCACAAGACGTTTTTCCAGAACTGTGGTTGCTCTTTTAAGTACTTCTTGGCAAGCTGCAACCTGGCCATCCTATTTTTGCGGCTAACCAATGGTTTGCATCTTGCAGTGTAGCCTCTGTATTTCTGTTCATGAAGTCTTCTGCGGACAGTGGTCATTGACAAACCCACACCTGACTCCTAAAGAGTGTTTCTGATTTGTCGGACAGGTGTTTGGGGATTTATCTTTATTATAGAAATAATTCTTCTGTCATCAGCTGTGGAGGTCTTCCTTGGTCTGCCAGTCGTCCCTTTACGATCAGTTAGCTCACCAGTGCTCTCTTTCTTCTTAATGATGTTCCAAACAGTTGATTTTGGTAAGCCTAAGATTTGGCTGATGTCTCTAACAGTTTTATTCTTGTTTCTCACCCCCATAATGGCTTATTTGACTTTTATTGGCACAACCTTGGTCCTCATGTTGATCAACTGCCATAAAAGTTTCCAAAGCTGATGGAAAGACTGGAGGAAGGACTAGGCACTGAGAGCTCTCATGTACCTGCATTAAGGAGGCAATTAATCTCACCCGAGCAATTACAAACACTTGTGAAGCCATGTCTCCCAAACATTATGGTACCCTGACATTGAGGGGGGGGTCTATGTATAAACACAGCTGTAATTTCTACATGGTGAAACCAAAATATATAAAAATGGCCTTTAAGAAAATCTGACAATGTGCACTTCAACCACATGTGATTTTTTTTTCTGTTACAAATTGTGGAGTACAGAGACAAATAAATAAATTATGGGTCTTTGTCCCAAACATTATGGAGGGCACTGTACCTATAGAAACTTTTACAGTCAATTTTTATATTTCCAGCAAGCTTTCTTTCATGCGGAGGAATGAGACGGAAGCAATGCAAGTTCTGAAGTAAAAGCAATCAGTTCCTAAATGCACAACTCACCGTATAGAATTCTCCTTTAGACAATGGATGTATCAGTGGGGCGACATGGTAGTGCAGCAGTAGATTTGCTGGCTTACAGTGCAAGAGACCCGGGTTCGATCCTCACTATGGGTGCTGTCTGAATGGAGACTGTACGTTCTCCCCGTGACCGCATGGGGTTTCTCCAGGTGCTCCGCACACCCTGCGACGTCCAGGTTTGTAGGTTAATTGGCTTCAGTAAAATTGTAAAAATTGTCTCTAGAGTGTAGGATAGTACAGGGATCACTGGTTTGTGCACACTTGGTGGGCCGAAGGACCCGTTTCCGCACTGTTTCTCCAACACTAAAACATCCGATCAGAGTAATGTAAGTTAAGACAAAGGAAAGACTTGCTGACAGTTAACATATAGAAAATAAATTCCAATATGGTTCCCAGATCATCTGGAGAGAACAGCTATATTTATATTTACTTTTCATTCCTGGAAACAAGAAGAATGTGATTTTAGAAAACTAACGTGGAAGATATATGGGCAAGGATTATTACAGATAATGTGGAATTATTTATATATTAAGCAAATTACATGTTCAAGATTTTATCTATGAAATACTTGACATTTTCTCTAATCATAGTTAAATACTGTAAAATGTTAGTTTAATTATGATTGGAAAAATAGCATAATATTTTCATGGTTTCCCAAAGCAACACCGTACACACTGCAGAAATGATGCCTATTAGCTAAACATGGAAATAAATGCAAGAGTTTGTAAGCAAATGTTTTATTCTAGCTTGTAGATTTTCTGGTTGGACATTGTTCAGTTGTTGCACGATTTTGTTGGTGTCTAATAATTTATTTCTCATGGTGCAGACTGTGGCATGAACTGTCACAAACAGTGTCGAGACCTCGTGGTCTTGGAATGCAAAAAGAGATCAAAGACCGCAGACTCCAGTCCAACATCAAGCTCCACTCCTACTGCACTCTGTCCTGCTGGAACAAAGGGCTACAACATTGGTAAACTTACCTTTCTTACAATTATTGTACCATTTTAGATTATAGCAACATTTAGAAAAAGTTCTATTTGGAGACACAAGGAGTTGCAAATGCCACAATCTTGAGCAAAACACATGTTTTGTAACAAGAGTTTCTCTAGCCTTTTGCTGGAGTAACTCAGCAGGTCAGACATAATCCGCAGAGGGAATGGATAGGGATGATCTAATTTGCCCACTTAACTCTCCCTAGGTCCTACCTAATAATGCTGGTGGTAGGATAGAGCATGACATTTTTACCTAAAGAGAGAACAGAAGACTATTTATAATTCAACACAACAGACCATGCTTAAACATTAGTTGTTCATATGTATGTCTGTTATCTCATTCTCTTAAAATTGCTGACACCTTTCACATTGCAAATATTACAGGAAATGAGGATGGACCATTTACGCAATTTAACGAGGAAGCACAGAACCATTCTGAGCACAAGGACCGCACTATTGTACTGATGGGCAGCTCGGCACAGAAAGTTTCCGTAAGACTAAAGCCTATTGTAATGCACAAGGCTGTACAAACAGACGCTTCTAGCACAGACACAGAAATCATTGGAAATCAAGCTGCTACTCTGGGAAAAATTAAGACAGACACCTCTCAGCTGTCCCCAAATATACTTCCATTATGTCCAAGTCCTATTCCAACTCGTAGAAGACCTTGTGTTAAATGGGAGAACATGGCATCCTTTCATAAACCCAAAGGAGATGACTTCAGTAAAGAACATCGGATCTTTCTACTTGAAAAGGTACAAGCTCAGTTTTCTGTTGGCACTTATCACAATAAGTCACTTAGAGGCAAAGATTAAGTAAAATGTCTCCCATTGTACTCACTATGCAATTTTGTTGTTTGACATTAAGTGATATAAGCAAGATATCATTTCCAGTTTCATTGTTCCAATATATGTAGTAATGGATTTATGTTTTAAATTAAAACATCAAAATAGCTTTATCCAATATGTGGATCATTAGCAAGGCACAGAAGTGGCTTTAGAAAACAGGAAATCAAAACCATCAGAAAAGTTGTACATAATTATCACTTTTCCTTATTTTTAGGAAAGAAACCAACTTCGAGAAGAGAAAGAAAAACTGCACATTGAAAACACAAATCTGCAGACAAAACTATTAGAGGCACAGCAGGAAATTAAAGCTCTCTCAGAACAACTTGATGCATTCCAAAAGCATATGATCATAGATGCAAGCAGCACGTCATAAAAACAACAAAATTATCATTTTGTGCTCATACCCATCATCTGTACAAAAATAGGGTAAATATAGAAATTTCAGGATATGTTGGTAATAAAAATATTGGACGTTTTCCCTCTATTTAACTATTTCCTTGATTAACAAACATAATGTTTAGATTGCAAAATCAAGCATTAATACCAACACTAAATACAAACAACTTTATGAAAAATCAAGTGCACATTCAAACAAGTTGAATTTGGGAGGGCATTTGATGTTCAGCTCTGTATTTTTGGAAAACAAAAATAACATTTTTATTAGAAGGACACTGAGGCCATTTTAATGACATTAGTATAAAATAAGCAATAGAATTATGAGCAAAAATTGATGCAGGATAGCAATAAATGTTATTCCAAAAATATTACAACAAAGCAATTCCAACTAATACAGTAACATTTTTCAGCATTTGTTTGACTATTGGTTTTGAATGAGAGACGACTGAAGTGCTCGTCAATCTCCATTTCGTTTAGTTTCAAATAAAATGGAATCAAACAGTTATGTCCACAATGAGATAGCCAGTGACCAACACATCTTTAAGCAACAAGGTTTTTATACCACTTTCCATATAACTGCAATAGAACTGTATTTCAAAGCAATCTGACATCAGACAAAAGTAGGTTTTTGTTGTCCAGATAGCTTTGTAAAAATGAGAACACTCCACATACATCTTTAACAGTATCAAGCCACTAAAATAAGAAAGTGACATGAAGCTTTTATTTAATATTTATGTGCCAAAGCCAGTCACCATTCTAAAATCATCAAATTGTATTTCTCCAAGACAACCTGCTTGAAATGTTGATAAATCTCACTTCTGTAATCAATACTTAAGTCATGAGAAATGAATCATGGTGACAAGAGTCACCTAGGATTGCTCAGAAGTTTCATACTTCCAGGTTTAAAAATGTCACAGATATTAAGAGGCAGGTCACTTCTGCTATTTCATTGGCATTTATGGCTGCTCAAATTGCATAACCATTTTCAGAACTGAGTTCATGACAAGGTTTGATTGGCTAAGTTTAATAACTTTGCAATATCACAGAGACAAATATGTTGCAATAGCTCAAATACTTAACATTTTCCTGTATGTGAACCAGAATGCACAAAGCATGTTTGCTAACATTCATTAGTCGATAATTACACTGCATTGTGTATATTTCCCTGGACCATCCTTTACCGCTCTAGATTACACAAATTATCAACGTTCTTTGGACAGAGACAGGTATGTTGATGCTTTCATGTAAAATTGCTCTTGAATGTTTATAATGTAAAATGTAAATATCAATCTAAACCAGCCTGTTATTCGGTCAAAAACCAGAATCAGCACTGAAGATTTTACTTACCTTTTTACAAATAGTCATATAACGGTCTAATTTGTTGACGTGAAACAAATGTCACAACTTTTAATTTGCCTGCATCAACTCAGGTAAAATAATACAGGAAATAACAAGAAATCCAGCAAATTTGAGTATTAAATATAACTCAGTACCTAAATGTTGAATATAAATTACATAGAAACCAGAAAACATTTCTATTGATTTAATACACCATCATCCTTCTGTGTACATTGCAGACGTCATCAGATATTACTCATTCCATGTACTGCACCAGTAAATTAGATCAGCATTTGGGCCAGTACACCTCTCTCATATACTCATACTTACAGAGTGCGCTTAAGATTGTCAAATCACCAAACTGTTAGTTGTAATTAGACCTTTATATATAATGAGAAGCAGTATGAAATATTTGGCAGCAAATGAGCTTTAAAGCTTGGGTAAGTACTTAATTTTATAAAGTAAAAAATAAATTGTGCTTTTAAGTGATTGTATGTATGTATAATTGTACAATAATTTGTTTTTGTATACCCAACTTGTTTTTTGATGAGTATGTAATTTGTAGCATGATGTATTAAGTAATATGGATTTATTTGTTTAAAGTATCAATTATTAAATGTCATCTTCAAAATATAGCCCCTCTTGTCCAATGTTTTGGTTTGGAAGAGTATTAGTTGACAACTAAGACTATTAGTTGATGACTTGCCTTTGATTTATTACTTGTTGCTTGAAGGTGAGACAGAAGTCAGAAGACAGAGTTACACAAATGTATTTAAGAAGAGTTCATAATGGTTGCTATAAAAACTGTTTTAAGTTCATTTGATGATCAATGACAATACCATTTTAATGTTTGCATCAATGTTTATTGCCAAAACAGCATTTTTTTGCCCCTTCTCATTCAGTTTCAGCTCCAACAATTGAACTGAATCTTACATTTAAAAAAAAATTATACATGTTAATGGTGAATGAGACCTGGGCTACAGTAGATACCGAGCTCAGGATGGCCTTCTTCTGGACACCATGAGAAACACAAAAGGAATGGACAGTATGCTGACAAAAAGGCAGCCTTTCAAACAGAAGTAATCTTTTATGGCTGTGTGTTTCAGTGTCAATGATAGCATGAGTAACTGAGCAGAAAGTAGAAAGCAAACTGACAAACTGGAGTCAATCACTCCCACATTTTTCCTAACCGATCACTTCAACCCAAACTACGGTCTTAAACTTGCCCTCCACACCCTCAATTGGGGCAAGGAGATGCGGACAGTAATCAGGTCACAAAGGCCCTTCCCCAAAAATATTGCTCACAAAACTTGATGGAAGATAAGGCTGGGAGGCAGAACATCAAATCTGAAAGGGCTTTTAACAGATTGTAAATCAGACATGTATGACTATTAATGTTAAATAGCTAATTAAACTAAAATCTTGCCTCCCTTGGTCCACAGGCCTGCAATGGGGTCTCAAATCTAGCAATGAAACCTCTCAAAAGAGGCAATCGCATCAGTGGCTTAGTAGATCTTGGACATCTTCAGTCAACAAAAATGTTAGTCCAAGGCCTACTGAATATTAAAAATCTGGAGCACCAGCAGTTCCAATTGGAATGAATCCTCAAAAAAATATTTCAAATGCATTAATTAATGCACTTGAAATATTTGCGGATTCATTCCAATAACACTGACAACGGCATGACTGCAATGTATAAGGTGAGATTGGAGTTGCAGTCCTACGTATTATGGAGTCATACAGCATGGAAACAGGCTCTTCGGCCCAACTTGCCCACACCAACCAACATGTCCCATCTTCACTAGTCCCACCTGCCTGCGCTTTGCCCATATCCCTCCGAACCTCTCCTATCCATGTACCTGTTTAATTGTTTCTTAATCGTTGCAATTGTCCCTGCCTCAACTACCTCCTTTGGCAACTCATTCCAGACACTCACCACCCTTTGTGTGGAAAAAGTTACCCTTCAGATACCTATTAAATCTTTCCCCCTTCACTTTAAATCTTATGTCCTCTAGCTCTCAGTTTCCCTATTCTGGGCAAGAGATTGTGCGTCTACCTGATCTATTCTTCTCATAATTTTGTACACCTTTATAAAATCACCCCACATCCTCCTGCACTCCAAGGAATAGAGTCCAAGCTTGTTCAACATCTCCCTATAAGCTCAGACCAGAGTCCTAGCAACATCTAAATTATCTGTACCCTCTACAACTTGACAACATCTTCCCTATAACATGGCAGCTGGAACTGAACACAATACTCTAAATGCGGCCTAACCAATGTCTTTTATAACTTCAACGTGACCTCCCAACTTCTATACTCAATACTCTGACTGAAGGCCATTGTGCCAAAAGCCTATTTGACACCCTATCTATCTGTGACACCACCTTCAAGGAACTACATACCTTTATATATCTATTACATCACTATATCAAAAAGAAACAGATAGCTCCAGTTATTGTAACATATTTACCATGTAATATGAAAATAATTCATGGATTTGTTGGCATTCATTGTTTTGTGATGCCACAAAACAGGCAGTACAATTTCAAATAAGGAGCAGTAAATCACAGGCTACTTTGCTTCAATTTGAAATTTCCCCCTCCTGCTTCACGATTCGCAATTCTTCAATCCTTTTGTCTCAAATGTTGTCCTTTCATCTCTGGTCTGTTCAACCATCTGATTATAAAACTCCCCCTCTTGCCTGTATCTAACTATTACTTGCGTAGGAAGGAACTGCAGATGCTGGTTTAAACCAAAGATGGACACAAAAAGCTGGAGTAACTCAGCGGGTCAGAACCCCCCCCCCCCTCCCACACACACACACAATCTGTCTGAAGAAGGGTCCCGGCCCGAAACATCATCTATCTTGGTCTCCCGAGAAGCTGCCCGAATCTTTACTTTAGCACGTTGTCTAATTTTTTACACCAGCATCTGTAGTTCCCCATTTCTGGAGTTCTGGACCATTAGTTTAGAGATCGCAGTTTGAAGTTCACCAGAGCAGCAGGAAAATTTAAATTCATGCAATTAAATAACACTAGTGTTTACAAAAAAAAATCTAATTAGGCTAATTACCATCTCAAACATCTACGGAGTGATGTCACCATTGTCAACAGACCTCAAGCAGCAATTAATGACAAGTAACCCACTTACTGATGCCCAGTTTGGGCTTTCCATGGACTAATTGACTCCTGAATGCACCACAGCCTTAGTTCAAACGTGGCTAAAGAGCTAAATTCTAGAGTAAAACTAGAATATACTGGAAATACCCAACATGTCAGACAGCCTCTGGGTTACGGGAAACAAAATGTCGGGGTCAAAACTCTGATATCAAAGGTAGGCACGCTTCATCTTCAAAGTAGCATTTGACTGCATGTGGCAAGAAATCACTTGTGCGGTTGGAATACCTTGTGCAAAGGAAGACGATTATGTTTCTTGGAGTACACCCGTCCCATCCCAGGTGTCCATGTTCAAGCATCCAGCTTCATCTGCGTCACCAATGACCTCCCTTCTATTATAAGGTCAGAAGCAGGGACGTTTGCTGGAGTGCACAATGTTTAATTTCATACACATCTCCACCGCAAATGAAGTAGCCCATGCCTGCAAGTAGAAAGACCTAGACAACATTCGGCCACAGGTCGATAAGTAGCAAATAGGATTCACATCACCACAGTGTCATCACCAAGAACATATCACAAGAAATAAATGCTGATCAAATCCTTTCAATTAACTTAAACTGCTGTGTTCCACAGAAAGGAATGCAACGTATAGTGATTGCATAGGAAAATACCTTTGTCATGTAAACTGAGGGAGGAAATGGAGGTAGTGTCTGGGGTAGCAAGATCACAGACTACTCGTCAATTCTTAGGAACATACCTGCATACTTCTTTTCAGAGCCCCTACAAAGCAATCAAATTTAAATCATGCCATGCTGATGGTATGTTTTTATTCCATGGGGGGGGGGGGAGAGAGAAGCCGAATCACTGAGAACTGATGCAGATTCAATTTAGAAAACCACAGGATTTACTAAGACTGGTAAAAACAATCAAGTAATAGCTTTCAAGTAACAGGATTAACATTTTACGGGCCTTTGTTTATTTATGAAGAAAGAACAGAGGAATGGGACTCATTGCATATTTCTGCCAAAGAACCAGCAAATACTTATGTATTTAATTATTCTAGTCAATTAATGTATTTTCAGCTACATTTTAGTTCTCAAAAGATTAGATGTTCAGGATAGTCAATTACTGAGAAAGATAATCTCAGTCTGACCTCGCATCTCAAGTTTGTTCAATACATGTTATTCATTTGGGTATTGGTGATAATTGAGCATTGGTGATCATTTTCCAATGTTTTATAGATTCAGGATCAGTTCCTGTGGATTGGAGGGCAGCTCATGTTATCCCACTTTTTAAGAAAGGCGGGAGAGAGAAAATGGAATAACCAGTTAGCTTGACATCAGTGGTGGGGAAGATGCTGGAATCAATTATAAAAGATGAAATAGCAGCACAGGATCGGTCCGAGTCAGCATTGATTTATGAAGGAGAAGTCACGCTTTACTAATCTTCTGAAAAATGGACAAGGGAGAGCCAGTGGATGTAGTATACCTGGACTTTCAGAAAGCATTTGATAAGGTCCCACATTGGAGATTAGTGGGTAAATTAGGGCACATGGTATTGGGGGTAGAATGCTGACGGATAAAAAAAAAATTGGTTGGCAGACAGGAAACAAAGAGTAGGGATTAACGGGTCCCTTTCAGAATGGCAGGCAGTGACTAGTGGGGTACCGCAAGGTTCGGTGCTGGGACTGCAGCTATTTACAATGTACATCAATGATTTAGATGAAAGGATTCTAACATTAGCAAATTTGCATATGACACAAAGCTGGGTGGCAGTGTGAACTGTGAGGATGCTATGAGAATGCAGGGTGACTTGGACAGGTTGAGTGAGTGGGCAGATGCAGTTTGATGTGGATAAATGTGAGGTTATCCACTTTGGTAGCAAAAACAGGAAGGCAGATGATTATCTCGGGTGGGGGGGCGCTGCAAGCCGGCAGCCCGCCAGCAGCATGTCAGTTTTTTCAAGTGTGTCCTATTGTGCGTTTTTGGTGTCTCTCTGTGTGTCTTGTGTGGGGGGTTAAGGTGAAACCGTTTCTGTCGCCTCCTCCACGGAGAGGCAACTTTTTCCATGTAGCCTCCGTGGTCTAACAGCAAGGATCGGTGCGGCTTTTCCCGGAGACGTGCCCGGGGCTTCAGCGACGAGCGTAGCTTGGACTCTCGTCGCGGAGCGGGCGAACCCTCATTGGGGCTCGCTGGAGGGGAGCGCTCCGTTCGCTGGCCAGCGGCAGCCTGAAGCTGGGGTCTGTGGAACTCCAGCAGGTGCGGCATCCGCAGCCTGGGATCCCTCGTTGGGGACCGGCGAGGAGAAGCTCCGACCGCCGGCCCGCAGCCTACTTGTACCATGGGCGCGGCGGGGACTTACCATCAGGAGCGGGGTCCCTTGCCGGGGACCCCTGGAGAGGAGCTCTAACCGTCGGCCCTGCGGTCTGCAGTGCTTCTGGCTGCGGCACGGCGGGAACTTTAAATCTTCGACCTGCAGCCTAAACCAACCTGAAGCCGCGGTCTCCGGTGGGGAAGCACCGATTCAGGACTTACCTGGACTTTACCTTGTCCGAACATCTGGACGCCCACAGCGGCGGCTGCGGAGGGTTGAGGTCCCGACCACGGGGGAAAATGGAGGACTGGCCAAATTTTGTGCCTTCCACCACGGTGATGAATGCTGTGGTGGATGTTTGTGTTAAATTTTTTATTGTGTTTTTTGTGTGTTCTTTTTTCACTGTACCGCTGCTGGTAAATTCATTTCGAATAAAACTGATATTGATTGATTGATATTGATATCAAATGGTGTCAAGTTGTGAAAAGGGGAAGTACAACGGGACCTGGGGGGTCCTTGTTCATCAGTCAATGAAAGTAAGCATGCAGGTACAGCAGGCAGTGAAGAAAGCGAATGGCATGTTGGCTACCATACCAAGAGTATAGGGACAAAGAGGTCCTTCTACAGTTGTATAATAGGGTCCTAGTGAGACCACACCTTGAGTATTATGTGCAGTTTTGGTCCCCTAATTTGAGGAAGGACATTCTTGCTATTGAGGCAGCGTAGGGTTACAAGGTTAACTCCCGAGATGGCGGGACTGTCATATGCTGAGAGAATGGAGCGGCTGTGTCTTGTATACTCTGTAGAAGGATGAGAAGTGATCTTATTGAAACATATAAGATTAAGGGTTTGGACACGCTAGAGGCAGGAAACATGTATTTTTTTTTTTAAATTCTAAGGCCTTTATTGAGCTGTCTAATCCTTGCATCTAAATTCTGAAACTCATTGGACCCATCAGTAGCAATAAGAACTACCTACATAAATATTCCGTAAACAACATAGGAATGTGTCATTATTTTTATCTTGTATAAAGATGAGATTTCCTCTGGCAACAACATCCATTTCCAGTCTGGAAACTAAACCAGCTTAACGAGATTTGACAGCGTCTCATTAAAATACTAAGCAGTCCACCTTTTGGATGATTTTGCAACGGCATAAATGTCATGACTGGGGTGTCATCCATGGACTTTTAAAACCATTAAACAGCCCACGGAATAACAAATTGAACCACGAAATATGAACAGCAAACAATGATATCAAACAGCAGGCAGTAATTAGGTGCATTTTAACCTGTCAAACCTGTAATTGATTTACCAATTTAAATCATAGATAAAAGTGAACAATTAGGTGATTTATTTTCTTTGTTAAAACTATAGCTGAATGCAATTCTGAAGTGGAAATATGCACGCACTCTGGTGTTAATGGCCATTTTTATGAAGCTCAATTATATATGCAGAGAAAATCAACGTACTCTGCAATATACCGTATTTCCCGGCAATGAAGACGCTATTTTTAACCCAAAAATAAGGCATGAGAATTTACCTGCGTCTTGGAGGCCGAAGGTTAGGTTGTTAGCAAAGAAAGATAGACTTGGCTATCCCTCAGTACAGCAACATCGTTACCGAGGGATAGCCAAGTCCATCTCTCATTGCAGGCAGCTGATGGGAAGCAGCTGTAAAAGGACAGCGCCGCTTGGGGGGGGGGGGGGGGGGGTAGTGGGAAAAGAGTTCCTTTCACAGCATGTGAGGAATCTGGCCCGGGTCAGCACGGCCTGGGCTGTACAAATTGGCTGGGTTAAAGTTGAGGGGAGGGCAGGAGCATTGAGGAGGCGGGGATCGGGCATCATGCCAGCAACTCTCTCACTCACTGCTGCCGTGGCATTGCGGGCGGGGAGCCATCACATTGTGGCCGGGGAGGGAAGTAGCACGGGTGGCTGCGAGCAGCTGCCGGGACCGGGCCACGAAACCGGCCGCCACCTCAGTGCCTTCTACCGGCCGGAGAGCCAGGGTGTCCTTCGGCATAGACGCAACCGGTGGAGGTGATGGTTGGCTACTGGGCGGAATGCTGGCTGCTCCGTTCCGGGCTGGCTGGCTGGCTGGCTCTCTCTCTCCCTCTACTAGTCCCAAAGCAGGTGACCTGGACGCCACAGCCAGTCCCGGGGCAGGCGACGTGGGAACTGCAGCTCGGCCCAGGGATGCGAGGGATCTGGCCCGCAGACGACCTGAGAACTGCAGCCAGTCCCGGGGCTCGCAGGCGACGTAGGAACTGCAGCTAGACCCATGGATGCGAGGGATCTGGGAACTGAAGCCAGTCCCGGGGCACGCAGGCGATGTTGCCGACCGCTGGACTAAACCAAACCCTTGATCCTGTCCCACCATCCTTTTCTCAAAAATGTAGCAACTTAAATTGGGGGAGCGTCTTCGACGCAGGTGCGTCTTCATTGCCGGGAAATACGGGGTACATGAAATTAACTAATCTACAAGCAAGTAGAGTTCTTGTTTTTGTGCATTACTACCAAAGTTCCTACTTAAAATGAAAAAGATTTTACCTTCTCCCCAAAATACACAAACCCGACTGTTATGGCAGACCGATTGTTTCTGCCTGTTCGTGTCCTACCGAACTTATTTCCATGTACCTCGACTCCATCCTATCCCCCCTGGTTAAATCCCTCCCTACCTATGTTCAAGACATCTCACATGCTCTTCGTCGACTCCATGACTTCCGTTTTCTAGGCCCCCATTCCCTCATCTTCACCATGGATTTCCAGTCACTCTACACCTCCATCCCCCACCAGGAGGGTCTCAAAGCCCTCCGTTTCATCCTCGATCGGAGATCCAACCAATCCCCGTCTACTGATACTCTCCTCTGCCTAACGGAGCTGGTCCTTACCCTTAATAAATTTTTATTTGACTTCTCCCATTTCCTCCAAATACAAGGCGTAGCTATGGGCACACGCATGGGCCCAGCTATGCCTGCCTCTTTGTAGGGTACGTTGAACAATCTTTGTTCGAAGTGTACCATGGCTCCATCCCCAAACTCTACCTCCGCTACATCGACGACTGCATTGGTGCTACCTCCTGCACCCACACACAACTCACTGACTTCATCCATTTCACCACTAACTTCCATCCGGCACTCAAATACACCTGGACCATTTCCGACATTTCCCTACCATTTGTTGATCTTACTATCTCCATTGCAGGTGATAGACTACTGTCCGACATCCACTATAAACTCACTGACTCACGGCTATCTGGACTACATTTCTTCCCACCATGCTTCCTGTAAGGACTCCATCCCCTACTCCCAATTTCTCCGTCTACGCCGCATCTGCACCCAGGATGAGGGAACGGGGGTTCCCCTCTTTTACCATAGATGAGGCTCTCACCAGGGTCTCTTCTATACCCCGTGACTCTGCTCTCACTCCCCACTCGTAACAAGCGCAGAGTCCCCCTTGTCCTCACCTTCCACCCTACCAGCCGTCACATACAACAAATAATCCACCAACATTTTCGCCACCTCCAAACTGGATCCCACCACATCTTCCCATCTCCTCCCGTCTGCTTTCTGCAGAGACCGCTCCCTCCGTAACTCTCTGGTCAATTTGTCCCTTCCCACCCGAACCACCCCCTCTCCGGGCTCTTTCCCTTGCAACCGCAAGAAATGCTACACTTGTCGCTTTACTTCCCCCTTGCCTCCATTCAAGGACCCAAGCAGTCTTTCCAGGTGCGACAGTGGTTCACCTGCACCTCCTCCAACCTCATCTATTGCATCCACTGCTCTAGATGTCAGTTGCTCTACATCGGTGAGACCAAGCGTTGGCTTGGCAGTCGCTTCGCCGTACACCTCCTCTCGGTTTGCAATAACCAACCTGATCTCCCGGTGGCTCAGCACTTCAACTCCCCCTCCCATTCCAAATCCGACCTTTCTGTCCTGGGCCTCCTCCATGGCCAGTGAGGACCACCGTAAATTGGAGGAGCAGCACCTCATATTTTGCTTGGGCAATTTGCACCCTAGGTGTAATGAACATTGACTTCTCTAATTTCAGGTAGTCCTTACTTTCTCCTCGCCTTCTCAGCTCTCCCTCAGCCCCCTGGCTCCACCTCTTCCTTTCTTCCTCCCACCCCCCCCCTCACATCAGTCTGAAGAAGGGTTTCGACCCGAAACGTTGCCCATTTCCTTCGCTCCATAGATGCTGCCTCACCTGCTGAGTTTCTCCAGCATTTTTGTCTACCTTCGATTTTCCAGCATCTGCAGTTCTTTCTTAAACAAGATATCTTATTCCTGTGCCAGAGCATTCCAGCTGAAATTATAAATTCAGCTGAAATCCAAACATTTTACCGGTATAATGACTGACAACCATCTGATAGTTGTGTCACTGCAGCAGTTAGAATTCAACCAAATCATTCAAGCGCATTTACATCTCAAAACAAAACTCCTACAAAATTCAATTTATTACTTAGTTCATTTTTAATTATTACATGTCAAAAATCTTCATAGTAATTTAAAAAATCTCAACTGGTTACAGCTCTTCAGGAGGTACTAGCACTGCACTGTAAAATCATTTTAATAATCACATTCTTGTAAAAAAAGGAAGTTCCTACAATGCATTTTCAATTTACATTAAAAAACGTTTCTTTTATCTGGTAGTAAACAATAAGTATTATGTACGCACAAGCTTTTTTTTTTCAAAAAATCCTTTACCATTCTTGTACCTTAAAGGATAATGGTATGCTGCAAACTTCTGAACATGGGAAGATAAATTATTTTCAGTTGCAGGTATAATCTTTACTGCTGCACTGGCTGCAATGAGTGTAGCTCGAATTGTCGAGTTTTTGCAGGTATTTATAACAGATTATAATGTCCACTATTCATTCAGTATCGCCCATAACCTCCTCGTCCACCGTAATTTCCCATGTCTCCATAGCCTCCTCTGCCGCCATAGCCACCTCTCCCTCCATGTCCACCTCTCCCACCTCCCTGACCACCCCAACCACCTCCACTTCCTTGCCCACCTCCATAGCCACCACCCCCCCTGAAACCACCTCCACCCCCTTGGGCACCCCTTCTCCCACCACCTGCACCTCCTTGGCCACCTCCCCAGCCAGCCCCACCACGACCACCTCCACCACCACGTCCGCCTCTCCCGCCATCTTGTCTCTTCTGCCAAGGTGGCATCTCTGGTGGTGGCGCCTCTATCTCAGATGGTCTACCTCCTCGGTCAGGAACTCTCCCCATCAGAACCTGCCAAAGAAAGTCATAAATTTAGTTCTGCATGGAAGACAGCAAGGAGCAAGTCTTCCATGATTTAAAGGATCATAGCAATATTGTATCAGTAAAATTATGGTCAAAGTCAATTACTGACTTGGAGCAAAACAAAATAAATCAGAGGCAAAACAAATTGATGGTAGTCTCAGTCCTGCATTAAAAAATAGAGATGACAAAAAGTGAGAACCTTTCTATGGTTACAGAACTAATGGCAAAGAATTAGATAATTGGATATAACAGTTGTGGGTACAAGTGTACTGCAGGAAGTCAAATACAAAGGAGAGCTTGTATTGACTTCCTATACAAAAGTCAAGGAAGTGACTTGACTTTCCTCGAAAGGTCGTCATGGTAAATGTTCATGGATATTGATACAAACCTCTAAACCATTCATTTAATCCATTCTCAGTTTGCTATAATGATTAACTGTACAATGAGAACATAGATAGGAACAATTTTACATGGATAGTACAGATTTAGAGAGATGTGGGTTTAATGTTGGCAAAAGGGTCTAGCTTAGATGGTCATCTTGATCAACATGGCCGAGTTGGGCAGAAGGGACTGGTTCCGTGCTGCATCTCTGACATATTTGGTGATTAGAAATGTTCTGTAACATCAGTATGGTATCTTTTCCATCTTACACAAGATTCAACATCAAAATGCTCAGTCACATGTATATGACACATGTAGAAAATGATTATCCACATTCCCAAAGTAAGAGCATGGTTGCGCGTGTGATTTGCCAATTGCGTCACAAAACACACACCTATCCCAAATTGCTCTCAGTATGGTTTGTGTCTCTCTGCACAATAAGTAACTTGCGAAACCTCTGCATTTTTCCTGACACTGCACAAGTTATGTGGAAACCACACCACCTGAAATGTTGCATTACCTCAATAAATAGCTCTTCATAATACAATAGTGTTTATGTGTTCAAATGCATATAACCCACCTTGTTGATGGCACAAGACGTCCCTTCCCTTGTGTAACCACTGCTAGTCTTCATAATCTTCGACAAGTCTTCACGGGCAGCCAGAAGGTGTGCCAGGGTTACCGTTGATGCCAAGGATAAAGACTGTCTTTTTGGTTGATAGATTTTTGCCATTTTGTCTGTATTTGCCTAAATAAAGAGTCTATTTTTTACTTTCCCATATTTTCAACATTATCACACTTTCTATGATACGATAGAACTTTATTTATCACAGGAGGAAAATTGATCTGCCAACATTCATAAAACACAAGATACATGAAACATGAAATTAAAGTGACGAGTGGAAACGATTGGGGATGTAAAGATTTGGGATGGGTGGGGTGGGGAGTCAGTCGACCCCACAGAAGGGGGAGGAGTTGTACAGTTTAATAGCCACAGGGAAGAAGGATCTCCTGTGGCGTTCAGTACTGCATCTCGGTGGAACCAGTCTGTTGCTGAAGATACTCGTCAGGTTGACTCGTGTGTCATGGAGGGGGTGAGCTGTATTGTCCAAGATGCTCCGTAGTTTGAGGAGCATCTCACCACCCCAACCGCCCCCACCCCTCCCCCCAGACCACCTCCCATGAATCCAACTCCGGAGCCAGCCTTCCTGATGAGTTTGTTAATCCTATTGGCGTCCACGGGCATCGCCCTGCTGCCCAAGCACACGACAGCGAAGTAGATGGCACGTGCAACCACCGATTGGTAGGAACATCGGCAGCATAAGGTTGCAGACGTTGAAGTAGCGGAGCCTTCTCAAAAAGTACAGCCGGCTCCAGTTTACTGTCCAGGTACACTCCAAGCTATTTGTAGTCCTTGGTAAACAGCACATCCACACCATTGATGGAGACAAGGAACAGGGGTGTTCCTCTCCTAAAGTTCACCGCTAACTCCTTAGTCTTGTCGGTGTTGAGCTGCAGGTGATTCAGCCCGCACCATTCAACAAAGTTGTTGACTACACCTCTGTATTCAGTTTCCCTCCTTTCACTGATGCAGCCCACAATTGCCGTCATCCGAAAGCTTCTGCAGGTGGCAGGAGTCCGAGTTACATCTGAAGTCCAAGGCGTAGATGGTGAACAGGAAGGGAGAGAGGACTGTCCCCTGTGGGGTCTGTGTTGCTCACTACCATGTCCGAGACACAGTTCTGTTGCCTGGCATATTGTGGTCAGGTAGTTGGTGATCCAGGATACCAATACCATTCACCCACATCTTTGTCAGTTTGCTCCCTAGCAGTGCAGGCTGGATGGTGTTAAAAGCACTGGAGAAGTAAAAAAACATTACTCTCACAGTGCTTCCCGGCTTATCCATGTGAGCATAGGAACGATGGAGCAGGTAGATGATGGCGTCCTCAACCCCCATCTTTGTTTGGTAAGCGAACTGCAGGTGGTCCAGGTAGGGTGTAACCAGGAGTCGCAAGTGAGTGAGCATCAGCCTCTCTAGGGAATTCATGATGTGCAAAGTCAGCGCAACCAGTCTGTAGTCATTAGAGGAGCTGGGACGTGTCCTCTTTGGCACAGGAACCCTCTCCAGGCTCAGGTTGAAGATATGCTGAAGTACTCCGCACAACTGGCTGGCACATGCCTTGAGTATCCTAGGGCTGACACCATTGGGACCAAGGCTTTGCCTGGGTCTGCTCCGTATATTTGTTAGTTTTCTTCTAAAGGTAATTGAGCCATGAATAGCCTTCATGACGTCTGGTGGATAACATAATTTAATATATGAATTATTATTTTGTTGAATAGTTATTTCTGTGTGTGGGTCTATGTTTCTCTTTAAAAAAATAACATAGTATATTCCCAGGCACACAAACATGACACCACATCCTTCGTGTGAGGATGTGCAGATCAGGTCACTCCTCTTCGTGTTCATGCTCCTTTTCCCCGCCATCAATCTCCAATGGTCTTTCAATTGCCCTTCAGTAAATTATGCATTTCCCGCAGAAATGCTCGTTGACCTTCTTTCATCCAGACACTGGCGAATCTCCCAGCTCAATGATTAATGGCAGTAATTAAAGCACTGCTCATATTCTGTCTAATATGCTGCCTTAGATTACAGGATTCTATTGCCACTAGAAATGTGCTCCATACAGTGTCCTAGCAGGCTCTTCAAATGAGGCCAAATGGATAGTTATCAGTAACAAAGAGTGATCAACTTGCTAAGTATACAGCAGGCCTCCCAATAGTCAGTGGGAGATAGTGGAATAGATAAGATTCTTAATTGTCCTCTGGAATAAGCAGGTAAGCTACCAGTTTTCGGATGGTGAGGTACTAACTAGACTGAGGATGACAATAAGACAATGGGAGTATAAAGAGTAAACTTGTCAAATTGGCAATAATCATGTTAATGTTCTAGGATTATTTTTGATGACAATGATACTTAGAGCCCTTCCACCAGTGGAAAGATCCAACCATAACCTGGTTCACCTACCCAGGTATAAACCAATGGTCCAGAGGCTGCCTGTGACCACAAGGTCAGTGAGGTAAGTAAGTAAGTACATTTTATTTATATAGCATGTTTAAATCAACTCGCATTGAAACCAAAGTGCTTCACATAGAAGAAATAATTAGGTTTCCGTACATCCATAGAAAAGTAAGGACATACTGTGGTCACAGGAGGACAACTACAGGAGCTGGAGTTGAAACTTCAACAGAACAACATGAGGGATGTGTGGAGCAGTAAGAAGAGCACTACAGGCTACAAGACGACCAGTGTCCTGGGGAGGGAAAGCAATCAGAATTGGGCTAATGAGCTAAACCTGTTTTTTTTGTTTTTTTTTTAAAACAGTTTTGATGGAAGGGCCTCTGCCCATCTTCCCCCCTGTGCCCTGACAGACTCACCCCCTCAATCCCCTTGGTCCACTTCTTCTGCCATTTCTTTGTTACACCTCACAGGAAAGAACTTGGTGTCTTGGTGCTTGGCACGTGGACTTGCAAACGTGAAAGTTGTCTGTGAACTGCAGCTGAATGAGTGAATTCTCAGTGAGAAGTTCTGGAGCAGGGAGGATGCAAGTTAAACAATTTCCTGTTTGCTATGTAGATTAAACTCCAGTGTGTAGATAGAGCTTTTAAAGATAGTGGGATATGGTGAGAAGGCAGGAACGGGGTACTGATTGTGGATGATCAGCCATGATCACATTGAATGGCGGTGCTGGCTCGAAGGGCCGAATGGCCTACTCCTGCACCTATTGTCTATTGGGAGAGAAATACTGTGAAAAATGTTGGGCGGTGACACATTCCTGCTTGATATCATTGGTACAATTAGATTGGATTAATTGTGGACCCAGTAGTTAAAAGAATGGTTTACGGTTTGCATGTCATACATAGCAGAGATAACATGTGCACGAATTTCCATCGATAGTCAGTTAGAATCAAAGGCTTTTACCACAGGATCAAGTTCTCACTGCAGTCTGTGAGGTAGCTGTACAAAATACACCCCATTTTAAAAGCGGTTCTTTAATCGATGTATAAGACCTGGAATCTCAGGACCCTGATGGGCAGCTCCATCCAGGGTCCCTGCCCAAAACGTTGCCTACACATGTTCTCCAGAGATGCTGCCTGACCTGCTGAGTTACTCCAACACCGTGTCTTTTTGTTCACCATTTTAAAATACGTTCGTTATTAACATTTACTTAGCATGTATATTTTATAGCCCGTGGGTGCGTTACCAATGTTTAAACAAATATTCCCAATGTTCAAAGTTGGAATGGAGTTGGATAATGGATGCACTTTGGAGAGTTACGCTACAAAAGTAAGCAACTACTTATTACCTTGCATCCTCAGGACTTATTACCTTGCATCCTCAGACTTTGATTCTTACCTTGGCTTTGTCAGACCAGCCAAATGACTGGACAGTCACATCTAGACGTTTAATCAACATTCTTCTGCGGCATTCATACTCACTGGTGAAAACTTTGTTTATTGCTGCAAGATTCTCCTGTGTAAAAAGATTTTGCAGAATGGGGTTATCATCCACATGGAACAAGTTAAATTAAATTTTATATTCCATAGATCCCCTGAATATAGGATATATAAAACCATTTCTGCCAAGTTATACTTGTAAAAAAAAATCTGCCTCAATTGGATTTAATCAGGATATAGCTGATTTTGTATACATATTTTCCAATCCATTTCTAACCCACAGGGCGATGGCCAAGATAGTCATGGAATAGTTGTAGTTCTTTATCTTTAATTAAAAATCAACCACACAAAGAGCCATAATCTGGTTCAAATGTTACTATAAATGCATTTAATCAAAAAGAAAGATGTATTATAAAATAATTGTCTTAATTCATCCGTTCATCCTTTACCCCAAATTGCCAATTACATGTCACAAAATTGATTAGAAGGTTTTCACTTCGAAGATTATCTGAAGTTTATTAGACACATTGATCAGTTCACATGAAGATTAAATTGTACATATCAGACCTCTGCTTAATTCTTTCTATTTCTATTCATTATAGCACACTTGGTCCTTTAGTCGCAGTACTTACATGTATACATCCCCCTGCGTTTTAAAATACATTTCTCGCGTACAGTCAGGGACTTGACTGGAGCCCTCATGGCAATTAATTACCATACAGCTCGGAATTGAGAGACTGCCAGTGAGGCAGGCTGGGTTGAGTAGAATAGCCCTTCAACACAGAGGCAAGAATCAGGAATGCAGACTGGCTCGCACAGAGAGTGGGAAATATTACCACGGAATGTGGATCTCTAAGGTTCACAGCTGGCCATTGGACTGGTTATCATAAGAACACTTCAGCCGGAGAAAGCACTGGAGCATCCAAACAGAAGGGCACAGGCAGAAGCTTTTACCACTTTCAAAATATGGCAATGAAAGAGTTTAGCAGATCTGGCGGACTATCAACACAAGGAACGGGTACTGACTGTCACCAGCTCAATGTGCTTGCCAAGATACAGTCCTGAAACCCTGGGTTATTTCTTTACTCTAGGACTACAGTAAAATAAATTTTGCAAGAACGCATTTCATATCAAATTATTTTGTTCTGCATTTCACCCCCTAAAATGAGTTTATTAGTGCCATAGTTTCAGTTATCAGTGTCAATGTTATAACCAACACCTCAGAATTGAAACTATGTGGACGCATCACTGCCAAACAAAAACACTATTTCAGAACCAATCCATATAACCTACCACATAAATATTCCAAGGTGCAACTTCAACCACAGATGTAGAAATTAAAGGCCTCTTGGCCTTATTAAGATACACCAGTTATTAACACAGTGTCCTAGCCAATATACTACCAGTACTATTACCAACATACACCAATGCTTAGTTATGTCAGTGCTAAATAAGAGCTGCTGCCGTGTACAATATGACGGTAATATTTATTCACATTGAATCCACAATTCAAAGTAAGTAATTCAACGAAAAATTGTATCCTCTTTCTTGAAAGCAGTCTCTTACCCATTGTTCGGGAGTTGGTGTTAGCTTCAGCAGTGGTTGACTTGTATAACTTTTGGGAGTTTTGGAATTTATATTTTTCACCTGGGAGAACAAGATACATTTAAAGTGGTTTTAAAGGAGTAATGAACATCAAGACTTCAGAAAAATAAAGTTCAACACTAACCTTCTCCTCTATAGGCTTAAATAATTGTGCATCAGCAACATCAATTATCGGACAGGGCAAACCCAACGCTGCAAAGATAGATTTAATTTCCCGAGAAATATCTTTATTGCGTTCAGCTTTGGACACTGGGGGAGATTTATACTGTAGGATTCTTGCAGTTTGAAGCTCAGATGACAGATATACTGTAAGCAAACATATTAATTTAAGCGATCTTGATATTTCAATCTATTCATCACATCCACAGTTAAAACATTTGAAACCGGTTAGTAAAAAGGGTAACACTTTATCAATAGAAAACATGCAGCAGATCAAACGGCAACTTTAGAAAGAGAAACAGCTAAATTTTAGACTGAAGTTTTAGATTTTTAGTTCTGTTGAAGAGTCTATGATCCAAAGCACTAATTGTTTCTCTTTCCAAAGATGCTTCCTGGCGTACTGATTTCTTCCAGTATTTTTTTACTTAGCAATATATGGATATATGTAAAATGTCACAAATTACTTCATTATTCATTATTTTTTAAGTTTTTTGCCAATTATTGCTATCTAGATTAAAAGCCCCAATAAAATCTATTTGATATCAAGAAAGCCAGCTGAGTTCTATACATTGTCACAGTTACAATTGCCAACACAATATATTGGCAAGTAGATTCAAAAGATCAAATCTAGAACATGAAAATTCATAAAAGCAACCACCTTTATACTAAAACTAACAAAAAAAAAAATCTAAATAGGTTTATTCAGAACCACTTCTACAACTTGCATTTATATTCTCCGTTCATCTCACAGGACATCACAAAGAAATGTAGCAACAAAAGTCCTTTCTGCTACGTCATAATTTTTGGCCATGGCCTATTTGTATCTCATTTTGATCAAACTATCATGCTTCTGTAACCCTCAAAACCCAACAATTATCATAAATTTAATATCAAGAAGAAGGCATGGACAGCAGTTTTGTAAAGGAAGGGTGGGGGAGGAGGGTAACAAAGACGATCTTTTTGATCCTCATTACATTTCCTCCATTTCATGGGATCTCTTTAGTTCTTTGTTTTTGCAAAGAAGGGTTAACATAGAGAGGGACCTGAGGGGGTCATGGAGTTAATAGCAACAGGGATAGCTCTTCAAAGAAGACTAATTTAAAAGAGAATATGAAAGAAAAACTTCAATAAAATGCAGATTTTCATATCCAGAGCAAAGTAGTGGCAGAATAATCTGAATGTCTGTGGCAGAGCCTTTCATGAATGACAAATAAACATTCTTGATCTCTTAAACCATACTTTGCTTAAATTGTAAACAATGGTGCAGTTTTAATCAGATTTGGGAACATCAAAACCGGGGAATATATGTTATCCAGATTTACCAGAGTAGTAGCTATATAGAACGGCTTTTATATGCTAAATGTCTTCAGACTGATTTTACTTTGTTTAGTTGGCCTATGCTCCTTGGCCGAGAAAGACAAGCTCGGTAAGCATTTCCCAGCTTGCTTGTTATCCAATAACATTTATTGGAGTGCCTGCATTGGATAGTGAGAGGAGGCATAATCAGCTCTAGACATCATGCCTCCACAATAAAAATAAAATGTTCACTCTGGAACAAACCTGATGGCCCAGTTAATACTTTTCTTGCTGCCAATTACTGTGTTTGAATATAAGCATTTAAGTAAAGAATATAGAGCTACACAGCCTAGCATTCTAAAGTTCCTTCAAAGAAAGCTGCAATGAAAAATGCATTAAACTTCCATACCATGGTACTATGGGGACACCTTGTGGTGTGGTGTTAATATTTCAAGTGAATTTACCATACTAATGCGTAGTTTTGACACTTAAAAACTTACTTCACTTCGAGAACAAAATTAAATAGGATTTTCCCCAAGCACTTCCCCTCTTTGTGATAAATGTCAATTTCAAGAAGCCACTTTAACTTCATGAGAACTAACTGACATGAGAATTAAGGGACAGAGGTTTTGGGGTAACGTGAGGGGGAACTTCTTTACTCTGAGGGTGGTGGCTGTGTGGAATGAGCTTCCAGCAGAAGTGGTGGAGGCAGGATCGATTTTAACATTTAAGAGTAAAGTGGATAGGTATATGGACGTGAAGGGAATGGAGGGGTATGGTCTGAGTGCAGGTAGATGGGACTAGGGGAAAACAAATGGTCGGCACGGACTGGAAGGGCCGAGAGGGCCTGTTTCCGTGCTGTAATTGTTATATGGTAATATGGTTATAACTCACACTTTTGTAACGTATAAAAATGTAAAATTTTTGGACGGACATTTTTTAAATTATCTCTAAAGTTATCGATAATCAACTGGACCCTGATCCAAGATTAATAATATTACGATTATCAGAACATACCACAAACTTTACAATAAGCCAGAGACACTTTCTTGATTACAGTTTAATAACTGCAAAAAAAAAACTTAAATTTTGGAAAAAACCAACAACCCCCACAATTAAAATGTGGATTACGGAAATGACCGAGACCTTGCATTTGGAAAAAATACTATTTGTCTTCATTGGCAAACCAGAACTCTTTTTTTAAAAAATATGGTCTCCATTTATTGAATTAAAAAAAAAAATAAAAAAATTGGTTTAACACAAAATTAAAGTCACAACTTGAGTTTAGGGTTGGATGAACAACTATACTCAACATCTCCCGGATCTATCTCCACAATCTTTATATTTGTAATGTCCTTTCTTTCCTTTCTATTAGTTTACAGTTTCTCTTATCTCTTTCTTTCTCTATTTCTTTTCTTTAAAAAAAAGTTAAAAATTGAAGCTATGTAAGAACTCTGTAACCAGTTTGTCGTTTATTATCATTTGTACATATGCTTTTAATTTAAAAAAATAAAATAAAACTTACTTCATGTATCCACTTCTTCACTGTAATGTTATATTTTATCAGTAAAATTGTAAAAGATTGCAGTAGCAATCCCTGCAACAAATTGTTACCAAATGTGTCTTAAGAATTCAACGAGTATAACAACAATACTTACATAGAAGTTTTAAGCAGTCTTCCTTCTTTTTTAATCTCTCTTTAAAATCTCCTGTTAGAAGTGTTGAATAGGGGCACGACATTTCTTTTAGGAAGCCATTAATTTCCAGCAGAAAGCTTTCAACATCTTCTGCGCCTTAAATAGAAAGAGCCAGTAGAATTAAAAAGATATTACAGGTGTCAGAGGTTATTGGGAGAAGGCAGGAGAATGGGGTTGGGAGGGAGAGATAAATCAGCCATGATTGAACGGCGGAGTAGACTTGATGGGCCAAATGGCCTAATTCTACTCCTATCACTTATGACCTTATAACCGGCGAAAAAGATGATGGATACATTTTGCGATGTGACGTATCAAGACGATGAAGCTACCCAACTCGATATTTTGGATCACAAATCTCCCCCTTGTATACTTATGTAAACTACCAAACATAAAAAGGAGAGCTGCTGGAGGAACTCAGCAGTCAGGCAGCACCATTGAAGGGAAATAGACAGTCGACATTTCATCCATATGAAGGGTTTTGACCAAAATAACAACTTTCAATTTCTCTTCATAGATGCTAACTGACCTGCCAAGTCCTTTCAGCAACTCTCCTTTTTGCTACGGATCTCAGCATCTGGCACCTCTTAAAAACTAATATTTGATACTGAAATATTTGATACTGATACTAAAGTATGTAACAAGTTTGCTGCTTCCTGCTTTTCAATTACAGGATCAACTGCATGGCCGTAAATTGCAATTCTCCTCTTAATATACGTTATAAATCTTTAATTTCCCTCAAGCTCCTTTTTACCTCTTTGCATAATCACTACCATATTCTTTGTACCCTTCTTGATCCTCCTTGCATTTCATGGGATCTCTTTTGTTGTTTGTATTTGCAAAAGTTCTCTCACAGTTTATACTTTCTCACATTTCCCATAGAGTCCAAGAAGTTAACTATTCTCATTCCTTTCTGTGTAGGCAATTTTGACTTTATATCTCTACCTGAACTCTCCCCATTTCATACTTCATGATTATTTCTGCAGTTTGTATCTAGGTCCCAGCCAGGTATGGAGGCAAGCCCATGGAATGAAACGTCTTTACTATAACAATCCTTCAGCAACTAATTTGATTTCCAGGTTTAGATGCCCCTGTGCATTTGATTTTGCCCCTCTGATAATGTAGATTTTTTAAAGGGATTCTAGTGAATGAATACATGGAAAAACTCTGTTTTTGTAGTTCAAAAGCATATTTAAGTTGCTATCATCCAATCAATGTTATTTCATGCAAACATTTCATTGCTGCAGTCATCGTGTCAATTTCCATTAAGTTGAAAATCTGAGCATATCATTTTTAGGGTCATTTTCTGTTCAAACCTTCTGGTGCAACTTTCTGAAATGTTAATGCCAAGCTTCAGGCATAAGCCGCTGATACACATGGCTTTAGCTACAAGACCATATATTAACACATCACATGATTAACACATCACATGATTTTTACTTTAAAATTACTAAACATTGAACAAGTCTGTTAAATTTCGTAGTAACTTGAGATCGAGAGAAAGTGATTGAAACATGATACTTGAACGATGGTGGACTGAAGGAAGACTGTACTTACAGGTAATATTATTTATACTTTCTTCCAGATTACATAACATTTTAATCTGTGAAGATAACCACACACACAGTTCAGTAAATTCTGAGGAAGATGGCCCAGTCTCAACTGCTTTCAAAAGAGCATCTTCTTCCAACAAAGGTCCATCGTACCTACATTAAAATGAAACCGGAGAACCATTTAATGATTGATATATAAAAATGTATCAAAACGTGTCAAACATTTCAAATAAAAACTATGAGGAAACTTCAAAGAAACACATATTTAAGTAATACTTGACCAAAATTTAAGATGGATAAAGAAACTGCACACAGGCACTCTAATAAAGTTCACATTTTTTTCCGAAATCCATTATGGTTTTTTCACCAAATAATTTGAACAACAGATTAAGAAAAATGGCAAACTACAAAGTATTGGCAATTCATTAAGTACAAGGAAGCCTGTCCCCTGCATTATTTGGGTGGGTGAAGGATTGTGTTCCTAGAAAAAGGTCCATGTCGCAATTTTCTGAATACGTTATGAAACACATGAATTTTACATAAATTTGTTGTTTATTTTTTCATGTAATTTTAGGAGGGAGAAATTTATTCTGCATCTCAAATGTTTGAATAGCTCCATAACCCAAGAATATGCTGTACTCACATTGATGAATCAACCTGAAATACAGTGCCCTCCATACTGTTTGGGACAAAGACCCATCATTTATTTATTTGCCTTTGTACTCCACGATCTGACATTTGTAATAGAAATGTTAAATCATAAAGTGCACACTGTCAGATTTTATTAAAGGCCATTCTACACATTTTGGTTTCACCATGTAGAAATTACAGCTGTTTATACATAGTTCTCCCCCCCCCACCCACCCATTTCAGGGCACCATGATGTTTGGGACGCATGGTTTCACAGGTGTTTGTAATTGCTCAGGTGTGTTTAATTGCCTCCTTAATGCAGGTATAAGAGAGCTCTGAGCACCTAGTCTTTCCATCAGCTTTGGAAACGTTTATTGCTGTTTTTCAACATGAGCACCAAAGTTGTGTCAATGAAAGTCAAAGAAGCCATTATGAGATTGAGAAAAAAAATAAACTGTTAGTGACATCAGTTCTGGAAAAAAGGTCTTGTGGACAGATGAGACAAAGGTTAACTTATATCAGAGTGGTGGCAAGGGCAAAGTTTGGAGGAGAGAATGAACGGCCCAAGATCCAAAGCATACCACCTCATCTGCACAACACGATGATGGGGATGTTATGGCCTGGGCATGAATGGCTGCTGAAGGTACTGGCTCACTTATCTTCATTGATGATACAACTTCTGTTGCTAGTAGCATAATGAATTCTGAAGTGTAAAGACACATCCTATCTGCTCCAGTTCAAACAAATGCCTCAAAACCATTGGCCGGCGTTTCATTCTACAGCAAGCTAATGATCCCAAACATACTGCTAAAGCAACAAAAGAGTTTTTCAAAGCTAAAACATTCTTGAGTGGCCAAGTCAATCACCTGATCTGAACCCAATTGAGCATGCCTTTTATATGCTGAAGAGAAAACTGAAGGGGACTAGCCCCCAAAACAAGCATAAGCTAAACATAGCTGCAATACAGGCCTGGCAGAACATCACCAGAGAAGACACCCAGCAACTGGTGATGTCCATGAATCGCAGACTTCAAGCACTCACTGCATGCAAAGGATATTGAACAAAATACTAAACATGACTACTTTCATTTACTTGACATTGCTGTGTCCCAAACATTATGGTGCCCTGAAATGGGGGGACGATGTATAAAGACTGCTGTAATTTCTACATGGTGAAACCAAAATGTATAAAAATGGCCTTTAATAAAATCTGACAGTGTGCACCTTAACCACATGTGTTTTTTTTTATATTATATATCTCAAATTGTGGAGTACAGAGGCAAATAAATAAATGATGGATCTTTGTCCCAAACATTATGGAGGGCACTGTGTGCGAGCAGGAAGATTTAAATGGAGAGAAAAGGCTGCGATGGTAGGCATCGGGCAACTGACATTTTTCTCTGAAAATATCAAACTCTGTAATCCTGCATTACAGCTGTTGGGGCAATGGAAGCTCATCCTTATGAAATTCATAAATAACTTCCAAAAAAATGTGATACACAGAATAAAAACTTGCCTTTATGGAGTTATCAGAGGAAAAATAACTAAATCAATACTGTGCAAAGGAAAAAGAAAATTGCCAATTTATTTTTGCCGCGGTTTAATGATGGAAAATCATGATATACACATTTTCCCTGGATAAGAGGATGAACTGCAGAGTTAAATGTATATTTAATAGTTATGAATAATTAAATTATTTCATGTTTCTGGGTAAACTCACCTGGCGTAGAAACGTTTCCTCTACCTTTTTCACGGCTGAGGCTTGGTTTGCTCTCCAGCCCTATATGATGGCATACACAAGACCCTGCCACCGTACATAGCTTCTTCACTGAGAATTTTAGGCTGGCACTTTGCAGAAAGTTGACAAGGACAGATCTTGCTAAGCTAAGTTCCGATTTACCACACAGATCATTGAGGAGCAGAGGGGACATGCTGTTGATAGACGTGTTTATGCCAGAAAATGTCTGAATTGTGTTTTTTTTTAAATCCTTTATAAGGGCTGTGATTATAAATCATAGGAAAGCAGCTTTCATAACAAGCCTTCTGCAAAGGAAATGGATTGAAGCATTGTTGCAGTAATCTTCATGATATCTATACTAGTAACATACTATAATTCTGAATTTTCCCAAGAAGGTAGGGAGTCTAATGCTGTAGAAAAAGTCTCAATATTTGACATCTTAAAAGAGGATAGAGTACTGTCATCTCTAATGCAACCTCTATGATGTAACTACTTATAGAAGACACCTTAAGAGACATTAAAAATACCACCAATACTGTCTTAACAAAAATCCACCAAATTCAGTGCAAACCAAAACATTAGTGCCCTCGCGTACGCCGTAAGAATAATGCAGCACAGGAACAGGCTCATCGGTCCACAATGTCTGTGTCGAATATGATGACATGTTAAACTAATTCCCTCTGCTGGCACATGAACCATATCCAGATGGTTGGTAAGATTTGAGAGTCCATTATAAAGGATGAGGTTGCGGATTACTTAGAAGTTCACGATAAAATAGGCTGAAGTCTACATGGCTTTGTGAACATGGCTTGTGTTGGGAGAATGAGGAGAGCAGTGGTAGATGGAACTATAGTGTAGCAAAGTGTGGAGTTATGCATTTTGGTAGTAGGAATAAAGATGTAGATTATTTTCTAAATGGAGAAATTGGAGGTGCAAAGCGACTTGGGAGTGCTGGCGCAGGATTCCCAAAAAGTTAATTTGCAAGTCGAATCGGTAGTAAAGAAAGCAAACCCAATGCTAGCATTTATTTCAAGAGAGCTTGTATACAAATACTCTGATGTATTGCTGAGGCTCTATAAGGTCCTGGTCAGGCCCCATTTGGAATATTGTGAGCATTTATGAGCACCATATCTGAGGAAGGATGTGCTGGTTCTGGAGAGGGTCAAGAGGAGGTTTACAAGAATGATCCCAGTCATGAGGTTAACCTATGAACGTTTGTCAGCACTGAGCCTGTACTCACTGGAGTTTAGAAGAATGAGCGGGGGGGACATTGAAACATACAGAATAGTGAAAGGCTTGGATAGCGTGGGTGTGGAGAGGATGTTTCCACTAGTGGGAGAATCTAGGACTAAATGTCATAGGCTCAGAATTAAAGGATGTTCTTTTAGGAAGGAGATGAGGGGACATTTATTTAGTCAGAGGGTGGTGAATCTGTGGAATTCTTTGCCACAGAGGGCTGTGGAGGCTAAGTCAATTGATATTTTTAAGACATCTAGATAGATTTGTGATCAGTACAGTTGTCAGAGGTTATGGGGAGAAGGCAGGAGAATGGGTTAGGAGGGAGAGTTAGATCAGCCTGATTGAATGGCAGAGTAAACCTGATGGGCCCAATGGCCTATTCTACTCCTATCCCTTCCATATCCATGTGCCTATCCAAACACCTCCTAGATGCCACTATTTATTTGCCTCTACCAGCACTGCTGGTAGCACATTCCAAGCACCCACCACCTCTGCGTAAAAAAAAAACTTGCCCCATACATCTCCATTACATTGTGCCAATCTCGCCATAAAGCTATGTCTTCTAGTCTTTGACATTTCCACCCCATGAAAAATGTTCTGACTGTCTACCCTATCTATGCCTCTCATAAATTTATATATTTTCATCAGGTTTCTCCTCAGCTACTGATATTCCAGAGAAAACAATCCAAGTTTGTCAAAACTCTCCTTAAAGCCAATACCTTCCAATCCATGCAGCATTCTGGTAAAATGCTGCTGCTCCTTCTCCAAAACATCCTTCTTGCAAAGGGAAGACCAAAACTACATCCAATACTCAAAATACAGCCTAACCAAGGTACTAAAGCTCCAACATGACTTCCCAACTCTTACACTCAATGCTCTAGCCAACAAAGGCAAGCATACCATGTGGTTTCTTTACCACTATCTACTTGTGTTGCCACTTTAAGGAAGCCACAGTCTTGAAACCTAAGGTCTCTCTGTACATCAAGCCTGTTAAGACTATTTCATTAAGTGCATATATTCCCCTTATTAGTCAAACTTGAAAGTGCAACACTTGCTTAAATTAAATTCCATCTGTCATTTCTTTGCCCATTTCAGCAGCTGTATCCAATAATCTACAACATTGAGTTGACTACCTTGGATAGATGAACTTGAAGCCTTCTTGAAGAAATGCAATATTCCCAACATTTGCTCAAGGTGACAAAGCAGGTTTTGGGATAGCATTGAAAATCTCAAGGGCACACCTTACAAAAGCAGAACACAACTTCATAATCAAGCCATCTGACCCATCAGCCACCATGTGCCCATCAATGAAAGAGTCTGTAGTTCCTGCATTGAGCAATCTCCAAAGCCACTAATCAAGAGTGCAGACAAGTCTTCATCAATCTTGACAGATTGTCTGAGGTGATAATATAAACACAAAACATAATGATTGGCAAATCCAAGACCTTCAATTCTGTCATCACTATTTGTAATGATGGGTAAATGCGAATTTCTTCCAGCTGTTTCATAGATTATCTTAAGAACTCCTTTTCAATGATTTCAACAAACAAAAATCCAGCTTAAAGATTACAGCCATTTGTCTTCTGAAAATATCAGGTATATTTAGAGTAGAAACAATGAACTGCAGATGCTCGTTTACAAAACAAAACACAAACTACTGGAGTTACTCAGCGGGGCAGGCAGCATCCCTGCAGAAAATGCTAGGTGTCGTTTCGGGTTAGGACAGTTCTTCAGATTATAGAGTATGCCCATCCCAAACGAAACGACACCCATTCCTTCTCTCCAGAGATGCTGCCTGACCGCTGAATTACTCTAACATTGTGTGCCTATCTTCGGTGAAAACCAGTGTCTGCATTTCGTTCCGACACGCTGGGTTTACTGGAGATGGATCGGTGAAGCAGGGGGAGCAGCAGCCACACCGGCCCAAACAACGTCCCCCTGCAGCAAACAGCCAGCCCGCCGGGTCCCTCCAGCAGCCGGCCGTTTGCTCCAGTTGCAGCATCCCTTCAGCCGCCAGCCTTTTCCAGGCTGCCCGCGTTCACTGGCCCGAGCGGGAGGTTCAACCGGCCACTTGTAACTGGAGGCCGAGAGCCGGCGGCGGGGCAGCCACTCACCCCAGGGCATCGAGCGCGTCCAAGATGTCCGCCTCCATGGCGACAGACTCGCGGCTCTAGCAGCGGGCCTTGGTCTCGGACTCGGACTCTGCCTGTCTCGTCGCCGCCGCCCGATTCACCAGGTCGGCCGCTTTCAAACCCCGTCCCTCCCGCTCCTTTGTGCAGCGGGGAGTGGGCGACGAAATAGTCTCGCACTCCCGTCAAAGCGCCCCCCTGCGGGCCGGCAGGTGGCACTGCATCGCCTCCACGTTCATGAATGGGGAAAAATGGGAGCAATGGGACGCTACACTTTCTAGTTCAAGAGTGTTTTATTGTATTATGTCCCAAATAGACAATTACATTCTTACTTGCAGCAGCACAACAGTTAAAACTGTAGTTCAAGCTGGTACTGTGATTAGTAGAGGCATTGTTTTTGCAATACGAGTTTTACCACACTAAAAGAATGCATTATTATATTAACTACAGAAACAGATACGAATACGATTTTGTTAATTTTATTTATTTATTTATTTGTGTTTAGAAGTAAGTACAGTAGTGTGGTATCTAAGTGCCTAATACATACATACACATTACCATTCTTGTACAACTTCTTGTTTTTAATTTAATAATAAAAGAACATTGAAAGAAAAAGGGAAATAAAGAGTGTTGAAATAGATAGACAAGTGAGTAGAAACAGATAGTGAAAGAGATAGAGAGCAGAAATAAAAAGCTAAGAAGATTGAAAGAAAAAGAGAAAGTAGAGAGAAAAGAAATTAGGAGAGATATACCTATTTCGTATCTTTACCCATCCGTCACCCGGTTCTGAACCATTTAATTTCTATGGTTATGTTATGTTGCATCATATGCTTGTAAAAAGTCGATAAAAGAGACCAAGTCTTTAAGAATTGGTCTACTTTGCCTAGTAGGAGGAATCTAATTTCTTCAAGATGTAACGTTTCCGACATATTTGAAATCCACATTTTGAACGTTGGCGTGGTTGCGTTTTTCCATTTGAGTATAAGTTTTTTAGCTGTTATTAAACCATAATTAAGAAGAGCTTCTTGGAACGTAGTTAATTTACTTCCCTCTTCCATTGATCCAAAGATAATCACTTCTGTATTACGGTTCAATTTTGTGTTAAATAGTTTTGTAGAAGTTCCAAAAACGTTATTCCAAAATGTATACAGTTTAGTACAAGAGACCAAGGAATGTGCTATAGTGGCATTTTGAGTTAGACATTTATCACAAATGGGGGAAACATTTGGAAATATTATATTCAATCTGGTTTTCGAGTAATATAATCTGTGTAAAATGTTAAATTGAATTAGGTTATGTCTTACATTAATCGAACATTTATGTACACATAATAGATTTTTTTCCCATCTGTCGTTCGGGATTTTTATCAATAACTCTTGTTCCCAGTCCCTTCTAATTGCCTCTGTCGTTGGTGTTTCTATATTTAAAATTATATTATATAAATATGATATTAAATTGCTTGATTCTGCCTTTCTATTCATTCCTTCCTCTAATAAATCTGAGGTTAGAGTTTGATATCCTTGTATATGTTTTTTCAAATAATCTTGAATTTGAAGATATTTAAAATATTAGTTACTTTTCAAATTATATTTTAGTTGTAATTGTTGGAATCATAGAAGTTTCCCCATTTCATACATATCTCCAATCATTTTAATTCCTATTCTTTCCCAATGGATAAATGTTTTATCAATAATAGATGGTTTGAATGAGGGATTGTTAGCTATTGGGGAAAGAAGCAATAACTTCCTTAATTGTAAAGTTAATTTTATTTGTTTCCAGATTCGTATTAAACTGTGAATAATAGGATTCTTATATATTATATTGTTCAGTTTTATCGGGGGGGAAAGGTTCGCTCCTATATTATATGGGGAACAATCCTCTTTCTCCATTCTTATCCAATCTACTTGTTGGGCAGAACTGTCCAACCAATAGATTATATTGTTAATATTCACTGCCCAATAGTAATACAATAAATTAGGGAGTGTCACTCCCCCTGATTCTTTAGATTTACACAAATGTTTTCTTTGAATTCTGTGTGATTTATAGTCCCATATGAAGTTTGTAATATCAGAGTTTAGTTTTTTAAATATTTTTTTTGGTATGTATATTGGTATTGATAGAAATAGGTACAGTATTTGTGGTAAGAAGATCATTTTTATAGCATTTATTCTGCCTATTAAGGACATCGGCAGTTTTTTCCAGAATTTAATCAACCCATTTAATTTAGTTAATAAAGGCATATAGTTTGCATTGAGTAATGATTTATATTTCCTAGTAATTTGGATACCCAAATACTTGAATTTTTCTGTTGCAATTCTAAAAGTGAATTATAACAGATGTGTCGGCTTTTGAGGTTTTATCGTCATAATTTTGCTTTTGTTCCAGTTTATTCTATATCCTGAAAAAAAACCAAATTCCTCTATTAAATTTAGTATATTTGGTATGCTAATTTGTGAATTTGTAATATATAATAATATGTTGTCTGCATATAATGACATTTTATTATTTGAGTATTTGGTATTATATCCATGAATATTTGGATTACTTCTTATACTTTCTGCTAAAGGCTCTATCACTAGTGCAAATAGCAGGGGCGATAATGCACACCCCTGTCTCTTGTCCCTTGATAATTGGAATTTCAGGGATAATATATTATTAGTCAGTATTCTAGCCGTCGGCTTACCCATGAGATAAAATTATCTTCCATATTAAATTTTTGCAATACTTTGAATAAATATTGCCAAATCTACTTGATCAAAAGCTTTTTCTGCATCCAATTAAATAATTGCTGAGTCTTCCTCTTCAGTTTTATGTGAGTACATTATATTAAACAGCCATCTCAAATTGTTAAATGCGTATCTCTTGGGTATAAACCCCGTTTGGTCCGGGTTGATTACTTTGCTAATATATTTACTCAATCTTCTCGCTAGGGTCTTTGCTAATTTTTTTAATCTGTATTTAGGAGTGCTTTGGCTCGATATGAGCGTGGGTCTTCTAGATCTTTTTCCTTTTTAGGTATAAGTGTAATAGTTGACTCGGTTAGTGTTTCTGGTAGTATATTTTCTTTAAAAGCATGTATATATAAATTTTGTAAGCGTGGAGAAATTATCAAGTAGAATTCTTTTATAGAATTCATTACTAAAGCCATCTGGTCCTGGCGTTTTAACATTCTTCAACAAATTTATTGCTTCTTCTATCTCCTGAAGTGTAATCTGAGCTCCTAATTCCTCTTGTTCCACCATATTGAGTTTTGGAAGATTACAATTGTCTAAGAAGTTTGTAATTTTAGTATTATTTGCAGAAGTTTTAGATGTATATAGATTTTGGTAAAATTGAGCAAATCTTTTATTGATGTCTTTAGGTAATGTTAGTAATTCACCTTTATCTGATTTAATTTTAGTGATTGTATTTTCTGTTTCCCGTTTTTTCAGTTAGCGTGCTAAGAGTTTATGTGGTTTATCGCCAAATTCGAAATTTTCTTGTTTTGTAATTTGAAATAATCTTATTATTCTTGCCGATAAAATGTTATTTAATTTATATTTTAGTATTGTTATCTTATTATGTTTATCTTTGGCATTTTCTAAATCTAATCGTCTTATTTCTTGTTCTAACTGCAATTGTTCAGTGTTATTCTTTTTATTTTGGAAAGCTCGATATGAAATTATAGTTCCTGTAATAAATGCCTTAAAAGTTTCCCATAATAAAGAGGGTGAAATATCTGGTGTATCATTTGTCTCAAAGAAGAATATCATCTGCTCTTTTAAATATGTACAACCTTGTGAGTTGTTTAAGATTTGGGGGTTAAACCTCCAGAACGATTTTTTATCAGACAATCCTTCTAATTTTAAAAAGAAAGTTAACGGGGAATGATCAGAAATAGTAGGATTAAACGAGAACTTACCAAGTTTGAAGGTTGATCTGTATTTTACGAGGAGTCGTGGTGAGGGATTTCGTGAAGACCCCGCCAGCACGCATGCGCGGCATCCTTCAAAGCAGCGGTGTGGAATCACAGGACCAAACCATGACTAAAAAATAGTAAGATGAAACCATAGAACTACCTGGTTGACCCTATGATAGAGGGTGGGAGCGGTGGGCACGAAATCCCTCACCGCGACTCCTCGTAAAATACAGATCAACCTTCAAACTTGGTAAGTTCTCGTTTAATCTTACTATTTTACTTCGGAGTCACGTGAGTGACCGTGAAGATTTCAAAGCTCTGTGATTTCACGCCCTGGACAACGTCCATGCTTATCACACTGCCGCCATTCTGATGGAGGAAGGCTGTTAATGGAGTTCAGTTGAAACTGGCTGAAAAATCAACACAATTTATTAATCAAATAAACAACAAACCCCTAATTCGGGGCCAGACATTTACTGAGCGGTTCCCAGGATAGCTTCTGTGAATGTCGCAGGGGCGGCCAGAGGCTTGTTATAGAACCGCTGAAAGGATTTTTCACTGGCCCAGCCCGCAGTGGCGAGAATATGGTCCATGGGCACCTCCATGGCTCTCGCCGCTGATGTGGATGCAGCCCTGGTGGAATGAGACTTAAAGATGTCAGTAGCAACTCCTGCTGCATCCAGCACCACCCTGAGCCACCTGGCGATAGTCTGTGTAGTCACCCGACGATGCGGAGGTTTATGACTGATGAGGAGTCCCTGTTCCTTCATCCTGATAACTCCAGTAACTCGGATGTAGTGGTGGAGATGGGTGACTATGCAGAGTGTGGCATCTACAGGGTACGCTCGAAATTCCAACTGCAGCCCATGCGCCCCTGGCCTGTGCTGTTTTAATAATTCTTTGACAAAGAAATCTATTTGACCAGGGGTGGCCACCATGCTGTCCAGTCGCAGTTTCTGTAACGTCTGGACTCGTAGTCAGTGCCATGAGCATCACCACCTTGAGGGTGAGCTGTTTCAATGGTAGCTCATCTATTGGAGCCCAGCTCCTCAGTAGGGTCAGCACGATCCCCACATCCCACGTTACTGTATATCTGGGTCGTGGAGGGTTGGTGTTGAACACTCCCCTCATTAGTTTAGACACCAGGTGGTTGGAGCCGACACCTATATCCAGGTATGAGGACAGTGCACTCCTGGCGCTGTTGATGGCACTGAGGCCAGCATCAAAATGGAGGCCTGCTAGAAACTCCAACACATCAGGTATTGTTGCCGAGTTGGAAGACTTGTTGTTCCGGGCACAGAATGCCTCCGCACTTTCTGATTTGAGTGAGGTATTGTTTCCGAGTTGATTCTCAGCACGATGCAGCAATAAGGTTTATGGCTCTTGACGATATGCCTGCCCGGATGAGCGGTCTTTTCAGAACCTGCAAGCCAACAAGTTTAAATGACCATGGCAAGGATGACTGATCCCCGTAATGGGGTGAGTAATCAATTTGGGATGTTTCCCAATGCCATCCATGGCTGTTTTAAAATTTTTACAACCATCGGGTACCATGGTTGTGTAGGCCAGTCGGGAATGATCAATATGCCAGTTGCAGAATCTAGTTTAATTTTCTGCAATACCCGACTGATGAGGCAGAATGGGGGAAATGCGTAGCAAAACCATTTCCCCCAATGGATAGAAAACGCATCCATTGCTATTGCCCCAGGGTCTGGTTCCCATGACACATACGTTGGTATCTGATGGTTCAACCTGGACGCAAATAGGTCAATATCTGGTGTCCCAAAGTGAGCTATAATATCTCCAAAATTTGGGGATTCAACATCCACTCGATGTTGTCATTAAAGACTCGTGACCTGGTGTCCGCCACTGCATTAAGCTTCCCAGGCAAATAGGTCGCAGTAATCCAAATGTTTCTTTCAATGCACCAGTGCCAATTGTATTAGCCAATTCATCACAAGATAGCGACCTGATACCACCCATATGATTGATGTAAGCCACCACTGTAGTATTATCTATTTGAAGGCGGACATGTAAATCCTGTGAATTAGTACAGTAAGCCCGCAGTCCATGAAATGCTCCCAGCATTTCTATATAATTTATCCCATGTGACTCCAGGAATGTAGACTCATGAGAGTTCCATCTGCCACCACAACTGGACATCGTATCAGTTGCTCCCCAGCCTTGTGCGCTTGCGTCAGTTTGTAGCACAACATCAGGGTTGCTCACTATGATAGGTCTATGACATTCTCTAATATTGTCAACCCACCATTGTATCTCATTTCTAGCTTCTGATGGTAGCCGAATTGGCCGATCAAAGTGACCAGCATTTGTTTTTAATGCTGTGATTTTTGATCTTTGTAAATTTCGGTAGTGTAGCGGTCCGAATCGTGCAGCTGGGAATGCAGCTACCAATTTGCCTATAACTTTTGCTGTTTGCCGAATAGTCGGTACCCTGGCGCAAGCAAAATTGTGGCACTCTTCTATAATAGCAGTAGCTTTATTAGTTGGGATGGTAATCTTCATTAAATTGGTGTCTAGGGTGAACCCCAAATAATCCATAACCCGTACCGGGTGCAATTTTGATTTGTCTGGATGGATTACGAATCCCAGCTTCTCGAACAGAGCC
Organism: Okamejei kenojei; assembly: GCA_035221665.1. NCBI lineage: Eukaryota > Metazoa > Chordata > Chondrichthyes > Rajiformes > Rajidae > Okamejei > Okamejei kenojei. Next base: position 58,487,282 of record CM069139.1, on the reverse strand, counting down.
TTGGTTGCAGCCACTCCTTGAATTGCCAATTGGAGGGTCTGACCCACTATAAGGATATCATCCAAATATGCCATTACTATATAATTTTGTTGTCGGAGAAGGGTCAATATAGGTTTTACCAATTTGGTAAACAGCCTAGGAGCTGTGGTGATTCCATTGGGCAATGCCTTATATTCCCATAATTGACCCTTCCAGACAAACTTCAAAAATTTCCTATGAGCCTTAGCAATGGGTACCGTATAGTATGCATCTTTCAAATCGATGCATGCCATAAAGTACCCTGGGTAAAGCATCTGCTTAGCTGTTTCAAACGTATCCATTTTGAAATGGGTGTATTGTACAAAATTGTTCAATTCAGTTAAGTCTATTATTATCCGACATCCCCCATCTTTTTCAATCCTAGTGAAGATGTTAGACACAAACTCAATTGGTTCATGCTTGGTTTTGCCAATTACCCCTTTTTCTGCTAGCCGTATAATTTCAGCATGTCCTGCCTCCACCTCTTTTTTAGGATTTTCTATGAGGCGAATGCTGAGTAGGGGGATTTATACCTTCAATAAATTCTATAACATATCCTTGAACACTTTGTAAAATAAACTCATCCGTGGTGACAGTTTTCCATATGTCCAAGAAAGCCCGCAATCGCCCATCTATTCGTGCAGGAGGGGATGCTACGGCGTGAGAAGAACCAGACCCCTTTACCTCCAAGGTTAACGGCGGTTCCGTACATACGGTGTTTTTGAGTGGGCGTTGTGGAGGTTGATGAGCCGGCGGCTGCATTTTCCATGCAGGCCGTTGTTGGCCTTGCCCTAAAAAAAAGGTCGTTGTGCTTGTTGGGATGGAAGGTGGGTAGTATCTTTGTGCCCTTTCCGGCAGCCGTGTTCTCCAAGATGAATTAGGCTGTTGCCGGTGATACGGGTGAGGTTTCATGAGGCCAGCTGTTTTGGCCTCCTCATCCAGTTCCTTCACCTGTTTGGATAGGTCTCCAAACAACTGATGCGGCGGTGGAGCGGTTGATGGTCAGCACAACCCCACGAATTTGGGGTTGAGTGTGGGCTTTATGGAGCTCTTACGCAGGCAGTTTATTTCATATTGGGCGTTGCATAGGAGTGCCAGTGCGTCTTGCTGATCGCTCAACACATTATCCCCATCCAGGGTCCTAGCAAACGCCGTTATGCCCGTGGAGAGAACTTTTAATATACGCTGGAGGCGGACATCCTGCATCCTGGTGGCCGTACTCAAGTGTCCCCAGATCTGGGCGTTAACCAAGGGCACACTGAGGTTGATGCAGTTTTCGGGCAGTTTTATTTTCTCCAAGGTATCATTGAGAACCTGACTCTGGAGTTGGTGCGTAGTCAGGTAATCAATGGTGCCCGCCAATTTGTGGTGCAGAGGTTCACCTGTCTGGGTGGTAGCGGCAAACTTACTCACCACTTCTAGCATATCCTCCTCATGCTCTGGCTCAGCGGTTACTGGCTGTCCCGGGTCGTCTTCGAACACAGCAGCTGGGAAATCCCTCATGCTTCCTGCTGGAGACGATGAGATGCTGAGTGGAGTCCTCGCACGGCTGGTAGATGCCCGCGAGTCCCGTTCTTCTCGTTCCCGGTCCGCTGGAGGAGTTGCTCCACTAAGAGCTCCAACCGCTCTATGCGACCGTCCCTGCTATGTGCAGCGGACAAGCCGACTTCCCCAGGCCCTGCGAACTCACTGGGGCTTCCACCATCGGACCACACCTCCTTAAGGTGCTGTCTAGGGTCCAATGGCAGGTCGTCGTGACCTACAGCCCAAGTAGGATCATATGACTCCCGCACGGACTCTCCGCTAGTCTGTCTTCTCCCAGACTGTGGCGGCCCACCTGTCTGATAAGAAGGCAGGTGAGTTGAATCGGCGCCGGCCCCCGGAACCTGGCTCCCCGGAGTCCGTGCAGGCTTACCTCCACACATGGCCATCTTTTGGCGTGGAGGCGCATGGTCGGCCGCTCCCAGAGCTGAGCTGACCGACCCGTTTTCCTGCTGCCACCTCCGCCCTTGACCGCAGCCTGACGGGGTGTGTTGTCGGCAGTATCTGCTCCAGCAGGCCTACTCAACGCAGCAGTGATATTGCCAGGCTGCACTACGGCAGATTTCCCTGGCTGCGGTACGTTTTTGCACTTTGCAGGGCTCCCCTGTCGTGCGGCTGGCCCCCGGCCCAGCCCCCTCGGGTCTTCTGGAGCTCGGGGAGGGGTTGCTTGTAAAAAGCGAGATCCCTTGCCACGTACCTGTTTCCCCCCTCTTTTCTTGGAGGAAGGGGGCTCGGAGTCTGGATCCAATGCATCCAGCTCCGGAGCGGTATACCATTCAGGTGAGTCGGCCCCTGAATCAGCGGGAGCATCCGACTTCCGCATTCCTGCCCCCGCATGCCTCGAAGCTGCTGGTGTTGCTTGCAGCTCTGGGGACAAGGGCCGTTGGCTGGTCGAAGCTCGACTTCTCGACAGCGCCTTCCTCTTGCCCTTGTCCATCCTGTAGGGTAAAGGTAATACTTACCTGCCGGCCTTTATGAAGGAGCCCGAGGAGAGAGCGCACTCCCCCCCCCAGCCTGCCGATGCAAATGCGCGCGACGATATGCCGCACATGCGTGCTGGCGGGGTCTTCACGAAGTCACTCAAGTGACTCCGACGTAAAATAATACTACGAATATGATTTCTAAAAGACATTTGGACAGATATATAGAGATATGGGCAAGGTGGGCCGAAGAGCATGTCCCGCGCTGTACAGCTCTATGGCTTTTGATACATTCACCAAATCCAAAAAACAAACATTTTTAATGTCCACTATTCAAGATTTTTCTTTTAACATAAAAATGGCACAGCAAAGCATTTGTTCCTTGAGCTTGCTCTGCGCTTCAATAAAATCTTTTTTTTTCCTTGCCAATCCCCTTAATGATTTCCTGAATGCCCAAATATCTATTGATTGTAGCTGTTATCTTCCATATGTAATACTAATGCATACAGATGGAAATAATTTAAATCAAGATAGAATAGTTTCATAACATGGCTGAATGCTGAACTTAAACTGTTTGCATGTTACATCTCAAAATTCCTATTTTAGATCAACCGTTCTGGGCAGTTACCAAAACAAACTAGGAACTGCAGATGCTGGTATCTTGAGCAAAAATAAAAGTGCACCAGTAACTCAGTGGTTCAAGCATCTCTGGATAACATGGATTGATGACATTTTGGGTTGTGACCAGGCACGTGCCGTCAGGGTAGGCAAGGTAGGCACTGCCTACCCAGACTAAAATTATAACATAGTAATGACTGAATATAAATAATAAAGGCGTGGGAGAATTATGCCTATCTAAGAGATCGATCTCTTAGGTAGGCATAACTCTCTGTGCCTTTCATCTGCAGCGCTTGTAACACTTGAAGGGCTGTGTACCCCACGTGCCGTCAGCGCTGCTTCAAGCGCCAATTTCAAGTGGGGCTGAAAGGAGCAGAAATTCCGCCTTTGCAGCACTGCGCATGCGCAGCAGTGCTAGTTTCTTGGTGGGGTTTTCAAATATGGGTTGACAATATTTTTAAGTGTATCTTAGGAAACAGGGAGAGAAGAATGGAGCTTGTGTACCGATAATGTGGTAAGTACATTTTGTGTTTATGTTTTTAAATACCGTACTTCCCGGGGGGTGTGGGGTGGGGGGAAGAGTTCCTTTGATAGCATTTGGGGAGTCTGGCCTGGGGTAAAGTTGCGGGAGGGCACGAATGTTGTGAAGGAGGGGTCGGGAGCATGCCACTTGCGACGCTCCTTGCACGGAGGCGTGCAAAACCTCTCTCGTGGCCCGCTCGCTGGCCTCACTCGTGTCCCGCAAATCCTTAAATTCCGACAGCGCGATTGAGGTTACTCGGCTGTGGGAATTTAAGGATTTGCAGGAAGCCGCTGACATGAGCGAGCGGCAGGTGAGAGATGTTCAGGCGGAGAGCACTGCCAGAAGTGAGCGGGCCGGCAGAAGGCGCTGAAGTGGCAGACAGTTTGACTGTCGGGACCCGGCGGGACCGCTCGCAGCTACTCGAGCTGCTTCTATCCCCGGCTACAATGTGGTGGCTCACACCTGGAGCGCCGCAGCAGCGGTAAGTAAAATGAGTTGCTGGCATTATCCCCGACCCCCTCATTCTCAACAGTCTGTCTCCCCGAAACTTTACCCCCAGTATTACCTTCAGTAATTCAGAATAAAGGAGACTAGGAAGCCTTGGCAAATTGACTTGTTACTGTTTTTATTTTTATTTTTTATTTTTACGGAGAGAACAATCTGCGCATGCGCGGTTTTTATTTTTTATCCGACTGAATGCCTACCCTGAGTAATTACTCACGGCACGTGCCTGGTTGTGACCCTGCTTCAGACTAATTGTAATGGGGGAAGAAAGATGTAAGAGAGGTTGGGGGAGCAGGGGTTGGGAGAAATGTAGGTAGGGGCAGGGGGAGAGAAAGAAAAATGGGGGGTACGGGGGGAGTTTGTTCACATTACCTAAAATTGGAGAATTCAATGTTCATACCGTTGAGCTGTATGCTACTTAAGCGTTACAATAGGAGGTCCTACTGCAGCTGTATAGGGCCTTGGTGAGACCGCACCTGGAGTATTGTGTGCAATTTTGTTCCCCTAATTTGAGGAAGGACATTATTGCTATTGAGGGAGTGCAGCGTAGGTTCACCAGGTTAATTCCTGGGACTGACTGGGTTGACTGGACTTGTATTCACTGGAATTTAGAAGGATGAGAGAAGATCTCATAGAAACATAAAATTCTTAAAGGATTGGACAGGCTAGATGCAGGAAAAATATTCCCAAAGTTGGGGGAAACCAGAACCAGGGATCACAGTTTAAAAAGGGGTAGGCCATTTAGGACTGAGATGAGGAAAAATGTTTTCACCCAGAATTGTAGTATTCTCTGCCACAGAAGGCAGTGGAGGCCAATTCACTGGTTGTTTTCAAGAGGGAGTTAGATTTACAGTGCCCTCCATAATGTTTGGGACAAAGACCCTTCATTTATTTATTTGCCTCTGTACTCCACAATTTGACATTTGTAAAAGAAAACAAAACACATGTGGTTTGAAGTGCACGTTGTCAGTTTTTTAATAAAGGCCATTTTTTATACATTTTGGTTTCACCATGTAAAAATTCCAACTGTCCTCCCATTTCAGGGCACCATAATGTTTGGGACATATGGCACCACAGGTGTTTGTATTTGCTCAGGTGTGTTTAATTGCCTCCATAATACACGTAGAAGTGAGCTCTCAGCATCTGTCTTTCTCCATTCTTTCCGTCACCTTTGGAAACTTTTATTGCTTTTTTATCAACATGAGGACAAAAGTTGTGCCAATGTGTCAAATAAGCCATTATGAGTGGAAACAAGAATAAAACAGTTAGAGACATCAGCAAACCTTGGGCTTACCAAAATCAACAGTTTGGAAAGAACACATTAAGAAGAAAACAAGCACCGTGGTGAGCTTACTAATCGCAAAGGGACTGGCAGACGAAGGAAGACCTCCACAACTGATGGCAGAAGAATTCTCTTGTGATAGGGAAAAATCCCCAAACACCTATGTCTGACAGATGAGAAACACTCTTCAGGTGTGGATTTGTCAATGACCACTGTCTGCAGAAGACTTCATGAACAGAAATACGGAAGGTTACACTGCAAGATGCAAACCACTGGTTAGCCGCAAAAATGGATGGCCAGGTATATTGTTTGTCAAGAAGTACTTTAAAAGAGCAACCACAGTTCTGGAAAAAGGTCTTGTGGACAGATGAGACAAACTTAACTTATATCAGAGTGATGGCAAGGGCAATCAAAGTATGGAGGATGAGAAGGAACTGCCCAAGATCCAAAGCATGCCATCTCATCTGTGAAACACAATGATGGGGTGTTATGGCCTGGGGATATATGGCTGCTGAAGGGACTGACTCACTTATCTTCATTGATGATACAACTACTGATGGTAGTAGTGGCATTATGACTTTGAAGTATAATGACACATTCTATCTGCTCAAGTTCAAACAAATGTCTCAAAACCATTGGCCGGCGGTTCATTCTACAGCAAGCCAATGATCCAAAATACTGTTAAAGCAACAAAGGAGTTTTTCAAAGCTTAAAACATGCTCAATTCTTGAGTGGCCAAGTCAATCACCCAATCTGAAGCAATTGAGCATGCCTTTTATATGCTGAAGAGGAAAACTGAAGGGGACCAGCCCCCCCAAAACAAGCATAAGCTAAAGCTGGCTGCATTATCAGACAAGACACCCAGCAACTGGTGGCAGACCTCAAGCAGTCATTGCATGCGAAGGATATGCAACAAAATACTAAACATGACTACTTTCATTCACATGATACTGCCGTGCAGGAAACATGTTCCTCGATATTGGGGGAGTCAAGAACCAGGGGCACACAGTTTAAAATAAGGGGTAAGCCATTTAGAACGGAGACGAGGAAATGCTTTTTTTCTCACATAGTGTTGTGAGTCTCATCTGTTGCAATTCTCTACTTCACAGCGTGCGGTGGAGGCTGGTTTCTCTGGATGCTTAATATAGATAGGCAACTAGTCAGGGATATGGGGAGAAGGAAGGAACGGGGGTGGGGTACTGATTGGGGATGATCAGCCATGATCACATTGAATGGTGGTTCTGGATCAAAGTGTACCGAATGGCCTACTCCTACCACCTATTGTCTATTGTGTCCCAAACTATTATGGTGCTCTGAAATGGGCGGGGACCATGTATAAAACACAGCTGTAATTTCTACATGCTGAAACCAAAAACGTTTATATAAAATGATCTTTTGTTTAAATCTGACAATGTGCACTTTAACCACATGTAATTTTTTATTTTTACAAATGTTAAGTTGTGGAGCACAGAGGCAAATAAATAAATGGATGGGTCTTTGGAGGCCACCGTAGCTGTTGGTGGCAAAATGATTCAAGGGACAATGGTGGAAAAAAAAAAAACAGCAGGAACGAGCTACTGATTTTAGATGATCAGCCATGATCATGTTGATGGCGGTGCTGACTCGAAGGGCCCAAATGGCCCTACTCTGCCACCTATTTTTCTATGTTCACTTTCTGTTTTTCTGCAGACCCTCTTCTCAGGTCAGGAGAAAGAAATGGTGCAAATACTTTCAGAATCCAATAGAATAATGGATATATTTTACAAAATACTTTAACAATAATGTTTGGTAGACAAAAAAGTAATTAAGTAAGTTTATTGGCCAAGTATTCACATACAAGGAATTTTGCCTTGGTGCTGTCTGTCCACAAGTTACAAAACATGACATACAGTAACAGTTACGAATGAAACTCAGAAAACACATAAACATTAATAATAATAAAACATTAATGATAAAACACCATTGATTCAACATCGGATTATTATAAAACTAAAAAGGGGGGGGGGGCATGTGAACCAACAAAATACCAAATCAAAGGGAGGCTACAGATTTTTGGCTGTTGAGTAGAGGCAACTACTCTGTGATAGACACTGTTTTTATTGTCTGGTTGTGCAGCTTTTGACAATCCAAGAGTCGCCCCTTCCAGAGGGAAAAGTGATTCAAAGAGCTTTGTGGCCAGGGTTTGAGAGGGGTCAGAGATGATCTTAAACCCGCTCGCTTCCTGGCCCTTGCAGTGTACACTTCATCAATGGACCGGGGGAAGGTTGCAAGCCAATAACCTTTTCAGCTGATCGGAAGAGCTCGCTGCAGCCTCCAGAGGTTTTGTCATGCTTTTGTGGCTGATCCAAACCAGGCCATGATGGAGAAGGTGAGAACAAACTCTACTATGGCCGTATAGAATTGGACCATCATTGCCTGTGGCAGATTGTGCTTCCTCAGCTGCCGTAGGAAGTACATCCTCTGTTGTGCCTATTTGACCGTGGAGGTGACGGTCGCCCCCCACTTAAGGTCCTTGGAGATGATGGTTCCCAGGAACTTAAGATTCCACAGATGTGACTTGTTGATGGTGAGTGGGATGAGGGGAGTGGGAGCTCTCCTAAAGTCTACAATCAATTCCACTGTCTTAAGAGCATTGAGCTCTAGGTTGTTGCTACGGCACAAGAACACCAGCTGTGATACTTCCTGTCAGTAGGCAGATTCCTCCCCATCCTGATCAGTCCAATCAGGGTTGTGTCCTCCACAAATTTGAGAAGCTTGACAGAGGTGGTTGTCAGTGGAGGGAGCAAGTCGTTGGTGTACTGTAGAAAGGAGAGACGTACGCAGCCTTGCGTTGCTCCTATGCTGAGTGTTTGCGGGTCCGAGATGTGTTTTTCCTGCTTCCTGTCTGTCAGGAAGTTGGTGATCCATTGAAGGGTTCAGGCACAGTCAACTCGGAAAGTTTGGAGTGTAGTAGCTCTGGCATAATGGCGTTGAATGCAGAGCTAAAATCAACAAACAGGATCCTTGCATAGGTCCCCTGGCGGCCTAGGTGCTGTAGGATGAAGTGCAGGCCCAGGTTGACTGCATCATCCACAGATCTATTGGCCCGATATGCAAACTGCAGAGGGTCCAGCAGGGAATTTTTTTTTTGTTGTTGTTGTTGTTGTTGTTGTTTTTTTTTTAATTTTATTTTTATTATAGAAACAAAATAATAACAAAGTACATTATTTTACAATAATGAAAATACATGATATTAATGATAAATTCATACTATTGATATTATTTGTATTATTATTAATTATAAATTTCAAGGTTGTATATTTTATATAATTGAGAATACATGGTATTAATGATACATTCATAGTATTAGCAATATACTCATACTGTTAATAATCTTTGTTTGTCTCTGATTTTTAAATATAGGACCAAATTTTTTATGTAATTAATAATACGTAATACTAGTAAAACTTTTATGATATTCATTATATTTTCATAATGTTAACAATATTTGTATTATCATTGATTTTAAATTTAAAATTATTATATAATTGAAAATACACAATTTTATATAATTGAAAATACACGATACTAATAATATTTTTTGATGGAGTTAGTGATATTTATAATTCGTACTGATATTAAGAATTTAAGATAATGTGTTTCTATACTTTTTTTCTAAATTTTTTATATGTATGAGAAAATAGAAAAAAGGAGTATGAAAAGTTGATGATGGAGAATGGGAATATTACTCATTAATCCGTCCTTGGAGATATATTCATGATTTATTATATGTATTTTTCGCTTTTTCATCTAGTCAAATATTCAGGTCTCAGTCAAGTCCTCGCGCGAACCAATATGACCCTGTAAATATTTAATATATGGAGACCAAATCGCCTCTGAAGAGATCTAACCTTTCCATGAGGACAAGCCTCAATCTCTCCAAATGAAGGGTCTCCGACATTTCTGTTGTTCCACATTTTGATTGTTGGGGATGCAGGGCCTTTCCAAAATTTTTTAATATTAATTTTTTCCCAATTATTAAACAATAGTTGATAAAAGTTCTTTTGGTTCATTGTTATTAGTTTGGTCAGTTTCAAGTATTCCAAGTATTATTAACTTTGCGGATCAGGAGTCATAATTATATTGACAACTATTCGAAATTATCCTTAAACATTTCGTTCCAGTTTATTCTACAATTTTTATACAGTTAGTAAATGAAATTATGACAAATTTGCTTCTGAGATTTGACATTTATCACATATAGGAGATATTTTGGAAAATATTATGTAATTTAGATTTGGAATAATGTAATCTATGTAGTATTGTTTACCCCCCCCCCCTTTAAACTGTATAAGGGAATGTTTAGCATTTAACGAGCAATGATGTATATGTTGTAAACTTTCATCCCATATTTCTGGTCTTATATTTTGGCCTAATTCATTTTCCAAGACTGTCTATGTGTTTCTGTTGATGGGATATCACTTTCCAATAAAAATATAATATATATATGATATCATTTTTTCCGTAGTATTTGGATGTTTATTCAAGCATTCTTCTAAAAATTTCTGTCTTTCTATTCTAGGTTCTTGTGTATTTGCAGAGAAACATAGTTTCTGATTTGTAATATCTAAATATTCTTTATTGTGTAGTCCTTAAGTTTGTTGTAACTCTTGTGAATGAGAGAAAGAGTTTTCCTTATAAAGATCACCCATCTTAGAAATTCCTTTATTTTTCCATTGTAAAAAAAGCCTTATCCATCATTGAAGGTTTGAACGTAATAATTATTGGCGATGGGTAAGACCTAATGGTATAAATTTTAGTTTTAATGTTTTCTTTATTTGTTTCCAGATGCGGATTCCGTTTTCTATTATCGGATTTTCACTATAAATTTTCATAGCTACGTTAGTGTTAGCAAATTTATAGAGCTAATTTCAAATGGAAAACAATCTTCTTTTTCCATATTTAACAGTTTGGTTTATTATCTATTTTCTTCTAGCCAAAATTCATATTTTTAATATTAACTGCCCCAGTAATAAAACATAAGATTTGGTAATGCTAATCCTCCATTTATTTTAATGATTTACATAAATGTTTTTTATTTATTCTATGGCTCTTATAATCCCAGATAAAGTTAGTAAGTAGAGAATCTACTTTTTTGAAAAAATTTTTAGGGAGATATATCGGAATTAATTGTAAAATAAATATAATAATTGTGGGAGAAAAATCATTTTATTGCATTAATAGTTTACCTAACATTGAAATAGGTAAGCTTTTCCAGTGATAAAATATTCTTATTTAATTTATTCAGTCGATGGGAGGGAATTAAATTTAAAAATAAAGAATCAAATCTTTTTGTAACGAAAATCCCAAGATATTTAATATTTTTCATTTGTTATCTTGAAAGGGAATTGTTGTAATATATGTAAATTATTCACCGTTATTGGCATAAGTTCACTTTTATTCCAATTGATACTGTATCCTGAGATTGATCCGAATTCCGTTATTAGTTATTTAACAAATTTCGGATACTTGTTTCTGGTTCAGTGATGTAAAGTAATACATCATCCGCATATAAGGAGATTTTATTCTTAGTATCTCTAGTATATCATATCCAGTATGTATTTCCGGGTTGTTAATCTCACCCTCTGGCGAGAGGTTCTATTGCTAGTGCAAACAATAAAGGTGATAGAGGACAACCTTGTCTACAACCTCGAGATAAACTGTAAATTTGTTGATAGCATTCGGTTTGTTGTTATTCTAGCTATTGGGTTTGCATATAGCAATTTAATCCAAGTAGTAAACTTCCTCTTCCCAATTTGAAAGCTTCCATCACCGAAAATCAATAAGGCCATAACCACTTGGTCAAAAGCTTTTTCTGCATCAAGCGAAATGACTACTAAATCTTTTTTAATCACTTCTTTTCGTATATATAATATTGAATAACCGTCTTAGAATTGTATGAGGAATATCTTTTTGGTATAAATCCTGTTTGATCTGGGATGGATTAATTCGTTAACGACTGAACTTAGTCTTTGTGCTAATATTTTTGTTAGTATCTTTTGATCGTATATTTAATAGAGCTATTGCTCTATATGATACTGGTTCATCCAAGTTCTTTATTTATTTGGGTATAAGTGTTACAATAGATTCATTCAACGTATCTGGTAATTTCTGTTGTGTGTATATCTGTTTCATATAATGATTTCAGACGCGGAACCATATGATCTGAAATATTTTATAAAATCGAACCTATCCCTTCAGTTCCCGGTGTTTTACCATTTTTTAATGATCTTAGATTCTTGGATTTCTTTTATTTGAGATATCAGCATTTAATAATTTCTCTATTTTGTAAATCCATCCCTTTCGTTACATTTTTTTTTAAATGCATCTATTTCTGTTTTATTTTACTGTTGTGCTTTAGCAGTGTTTATAGATTTTTTTAATATTGTAAATCTTTCATAATATCTATAGGGTATTTATTAATAATCCGAGCAGGAATTTTGTGATATTTTCAGCTTGGCCAGGACAATCCTTTCGAGTGTCTTCATATGACTCAGAAGTCAGGGCGACTGGCCTGTGTCATTAGACAAGTAAGGCAGGGACAGTTCATGTTTGCAGGACTGTTAAAAAATGTCTATATTGACTGGTGCCAGCTGTTTGGCACAGAGCTTAAGAGCTTGAGGGAAACTTATCTGGTCTGGAAAGCCTTCTCTACCTCTATTTCAATTGTTGATATTGGGATAAGTTAAGTTGTGCAGCACTACGGCTGTGGGTTGATTGGTGTTGTACAGTGGTGGAGCGCGGGCAAATGTCAGTCTTTTCATTTGGAGTCTTGCCTTAGATAGGTTTGTGAAGTGTCGTGAATGGGGTTACGTGTCCATTCTTTGTAGACTTGTGGGTCTGGCTTGTGTTGGTTGGGGATGAGGAGGGGGGTTACGTTTCTGATTTTGAACGGCGTTAAAAAACACTCATTCAGGGTCGGTTGGTCAGCTGACGATTGTAATATAAAAGCTTGGAGAAAAACTCAGCGGGTGAGGTAGCATCTATGGAGAAAGGGAATTACTGATGTGTACATTGCATACAAGCACCACTTCACCCCCCCCCCGCCCCCCCCCCCCCCCCCCCTTGACATTGGAGTCAATGTGCCTGTCTTGCAAGTGTGGTGTCAGGCGTGATAATTACGTGTAGATACATCTATCTGGTCATATGTAATTAGAGCCTTAAACATCAGATCTGTGTAGGACGTTTACAATTGGTTCACATATGCGACAAATGGTTTGAAGAATTTTATTTTGTGGACACACTACTGGTGTGTGACCTGTTTACATTAATGGATGCATATTGGCCCTGTTACCTGCTTTACTGATTAAAGACCCCAGGGACAGGCTATGACTATTCTTGGGAATCTGAGAGGATTATCTTTATAGAGATGCGAGTTTAAAATCATGTAGGCAGATACAAATGTACTTTTTTAATAAAAATGGTGTTACACAAAACAAGAGGAACAACATTGTATAAGAGTGAAAGTGAGAAAGGCGTTCTGAGAGACCTGAACTAAGGTAAGGCACCAGTTTTGCAAACAATTGTAATTCTATTTTTATTACAGCTTTTATAAGAAAATTTTTCAAGTCTCTGGCCTTTCAATTTAAAAATTCAGCGTGCAATATTATGACTAAATCAATATTTGAAAAATGAAAGATAGACATTCAAAAAAAGCTTGTATAACTAGCTTTTCTACTACAATACCCACGACTCCCATGCTATCTGGGACTACACCTTCATTCCCACGCTGCTTCCTGATAAGGACTCTATCCCCCCCTAGCACCCACTTTTCCGTCACTACGCGCATTGCACCCAGCGCGATGAGGTTCCAAACCAGAGGCATTGGAGTAAGGTCCTCATTCTTAGGAACGGGGGTTCCTCTCTTCAAATATAGATGAGGCTTCCTCCTCTATATCCCACAGACTCCGCTCTCACCTTCCCTTTCCCCTATCCGCATCCACGAACTAGGACTAAATCTCCCATTGTCTCACCGTCCTACCCTACACGCAGCTGCCATTAAAGTAACCACATTTTTGCCATCTCCAATAGGATCCCACACTGTCCACATCTTTTCTATTCTCTCCCTTTCAGCTTTCCGCAGAGGACCGCCTCATCTGTAACTCCTTGGTCAATTCATCCCTTCCCCACCCAAACCAACCCGCTCCCCGGCCCTGATGGGTACCTTCCTTGCAACTGCTGGATGGGAAATGCGGCTCCGTTACCACTTGTTAGCAGTTACCTCCCCCCTCGACTCCATCCAAGATACCATGCCAGCTTTCCATGGGTAAGGCAGAGGTCCTCATCTCATCTCCTCCAACCTCATCTATGTGCATCCGCTGTTCAGTGTTTTCAGTGAGACTTGGTCTTCAGTGAGACCAAGTCTCACTGTGAAAACCTCCTGAAACAGCGGAGGAATGGCAATAGATGAGGTTGGAGGAAGAAGGAGATGCTGAAGTCGAATAACTCTGCCTTACCTTGGAAGGAAAAGACACTCTAGCCCTTGAGTTGGTTCCTTCGCGATGAGTCGAGCGGCGGGAGGTAAAG